>CM077165.1:114142559-114742559 GCA_039583875.1 Platanthera guangdongensis | reverse complement strand
CGCGTAGGGAGAAAGTAGACTAATCGCTAGGCGAGCATTGCCAAAGATCAGGGCTCAGGATAACCTTCAAAGGAATCCACCAATGTCGGTGACCATATGCTTGCCTTTTCGCATTCTCTCCACGGCACTGGTTTGGTTCACACACGAATCAGTAGGACTTTAGGTGAAGAGATGGGGCTTGGGTTTAGGCGAGGTAAACAAAGATAAACAGGAAGGCTATGCACCTAACCCAAAGGAGCTAGTATGAAGGGAATCCATCAGCTAACCAAAAGATATGTGGGTACACCACACCCCCAAACTAAACTTTTAACATATGGGTGTGTGCACCGCCTACTCCAGATATAATCACATTTCCAAAATGATTTTCAATTTTTCTTTTCCTTTTCACTTTTTTTTTTCTTTTCTTTTTCTTTACAAATATTTTTCTATTTTTTTTTCATTTTATGTTCACAATTCAGCAGATATAAACTGGGGAACACTTCCAAATTTTCACATGTAATAACACCACATCACATCCCATCATGAAAATATAAAACTCTAAAGCTCAACTTGGGAGTGCGACTAGGATTGGCTTTGAGGCTTTGGTGAAATAAAGGTGGAGCTGAATCAAAAGGAGGGGTAGGCACAATAGGGCTAGCGAGGATATGATGTTAGGAATGGTACAAAGCTCAACCGGGCCAAAATGATGGCCTACATCACACTCATGCATGACTAACCTATACCCATGCTTCAAGAATAGCTTGGGGCAAGTTCTTAGCCAACGAGAAAGACTATCCATCCTCCTGACTCGAGCGATACGAACCTAACGACCGTCTACACACATCCCTAAGCTACCGTCGGATTCACACCGGATTCACCAACTTTTGAGTAGAATAAAAAGTATTTACGCAATTAGAAAAATATAAAACTAAAAGCATACAGAAAAATTAAATCTACTCCAATTTCTACACGAGATGAGAGCAGTTGACTAGGATCACAACAAGGCCAACATTTTACTCCGTCTCACAATCCTAAGCCAGCACCATAATTTTCCCAAATCTAACGAAGAAATGAGTTTAACTCGCAACACGCAAAAAGCTAAGCACGCGCTCATGTGGGTGCAGTGGTGTGTGATGCAATGACTAATCATAATAAATCTATAAAAGCTTCTAGTATGCAAAAGAAATGTGCGCGTGCAATAGGTAACAAATCTCTCCCCCAGACTTAAACTAAGCAACACAACATAAGATAGAGAAATTAAAATCATAAAGAGCTAAGGGAAGAGGTTACCCAATGCTCAGCTAGTGAGCATACCAGAAGACGCATGGAAACCTGAAGCAGGCCCGCTATACGAAGAATCACAACCCCGCCAATGCGATTTGCTATGAATACCTGCAGGGGTGAGCTCCGCAAAAACAAAACAAAATATACAAACTACAAAGAAATACTAAATCTAAATAGACATGAAAAAGAAAATGCAGAAAATGAAAGATAAGTACTGGGGTTATTGTCATCCCAGCACGACTTATTAAATTCTAAACAGTTCTAGCTAATGGGCCTATGAAATAAAAAGTGCACAGGTAACTGGCCTAATATCCGTTTCGGTAACGAGTACCGATACGGTGATAGAGCAGTTACCCCTCTACCTAAATAGTAATACCTGCCCAACACAGGTAGAGGAAATAGGAAGTAAGAAGAGAAGGAACGCTGGTCCTCACTCTTCTCACCACAAAACACATCCTTGCCTAGCAAGGTTTCGTCCACCACAAGTTTGTTGGGGGCGAAGGTGACGGCAGGGGCTTCCACTGTGAAGGAGGTAGGAACCTCCTCACACAAGAGGATGCACTCGTCGACAACCTGAGCGCAAGGCTCAACGTCAACCCAACTTACCCGTGGAGATTCAACCTGCACAGGCTCAGAAAAGGAAGGTGGGTCAAGAAATAAAAGAGACGAAGAACATAAAGAAATAATCGGGGGAGTGATCCCGGTTTCACTCCCCAAAGGCTGAGGTAGAAAAATATCGCCAGTAATCTCGACAATGCTACAAGGCTCGGACGGATCTATAGATTCCTCCACCAAGATTTGGACTTCCTCCTTTGGTATCGAGGGAGAATCCTCGACACCAGGAAGGTTGTCCTCCTCCATGGGAGTGGAAACAACCCATGTATCACAAGCCTCAACTTGTGTTGCATCATCAAAAATGTCGCCAGAGACGACTGAAGTAGAATGCACAAAAGGGGGAAGAACTTTGCTTGAATAAAAGTCAAGCGCAGGTTCCTCACAAAGAATTGGCTCCACGCTTGGAGATGTATGCACATGAGAGATAGGCTCAGCCACGTCGAAGCCTAGATCAGCCACACATCTGGCGGTTGTGTCCACATCATTCCCTTCAACAAATGAAGGTGACAGTGATACATAACCAGAAGATGAAGGTGTGCTACCAAGGGTAGGAGTCGGGATGATCCGGATGTCCGGCTCATCATCCTCTTCCATAACACGGAGGTACTCGGCACAATCCTTCAGGACATGATCTGTTTTACGACAATACAAACACTTTCTCCCATTATGCTGCGGTCCTTGTGGGGCCGGAGAGGAATAGGAGAACGGTGTATGTGGCGAGGACGATTGACCATAAGCTCGGGGCACAGTGTTCGAAAGGCTGTACGAATACAACATCTCATGCATTGTGCGCTGAGGCTTATGCTCAATATCTCTCGTAGGGCATTCATGACTAGCGTGGGAAGGCTTCCCACACCAACGACATTGGGTATACGAATATCCCCACATGGTGTCGAAACAGCAGATTCAAAATAAATTGTGCAAATTACTAAATCCAACAATATATTACTACAATTGCCAAAAGAAATTAGAAAAAGGCAGGCAAAATAGAAATAGAACAAAAAAAAGCGATTTACAAAGGAAAAGGAAAGCAATCTCACGTCTCCCTCTCCAAAAACTCACACGACTGTGTTCCCCGGCAACGGCGCCAAAAACTTGATGCGTGTAATACGGCAAGCGCACCGGTCGCACAAGTAATAAAGTTTTGGGAGTAAATCCCCAAGTGTCGGTCTCTTGAGGAATGCAATTAGCGTAGAACAGCAACAGTAATGAGAATATCGTTATGAGAGTTAAAAATAGAACAAAAAGAAAATAGCGGACTCGGCAGATTGTGGATGTTTGATCTACTGAACTAGTAAAAGCTATGCGGGTCGACGTCACCGCTTCGCAAGGTGAAATGGGTTTGTCGGCCGCTATGCCGAACTTCAGTTGGGCGAGTGGAAGGGAAACTAATGGATTGCAGCGTTCTTGTGTGGATTGCAATCGGACAAGGCACAGGAGTGAAGTGGATGTGGGGTGAGTGAGGCGCATTCACAGACAGAACTCACAAGCATAAAGAAACTAACATTCCATTAACCAGAAAGTAAACTTGGGATGGAAATGTTCATTACACTGCTCAAAACATTCATAACACAGAGGAAGGGGAAGAGGAGTAAACCAAAAGAGAATGAAGATCCACCGCGGGTCGTGGCCGGACTAGCGAGTTGTCAATCCGCTTCCGGGCTCAGTCCGAGGAGGCTTCCGGTACCAACGATCTGTCACCTCGAAGGCCTTTAGGTCCATTCTCTAGGTTATCTACTTCACCAACTCTGCAGGAAAGCTTGGAGTTGAAGTCATCAATGGCCGAGGGCTTCGCCGGAGTGTTGGAAAGCTTCGGAGTAAATGGAAAGGCTTCCCGGCGAAGGTGGAAGTGATGGAGCAGCTGGAGAAGTGAAAAGGGGATTCCCACGCACTCTCCGATCGCAGCAAATGGCAGGCATTGACCTAAAATGCGGAGCAGGGCCTTTTATACGGAGGCAGCAGAAGTAGTGCGCACGCTCAGTGGCGCACGACCAGTGGTCGTGCGCACTGTAGGTCGATGATCGTGCGGCTTTTCCAAATAAACCTGCAACCTGGACAAGAAGCATCAGCATATACGCGCACGAGCAGTGGCGCACGACCAGTGGTCGTGCGCACTATGGCCAGTGCTCGTGCGATTACTGAGACAGGGTTATGAAAAAGGGGGTGTAATGCGCACGAATGGTGGCACACGACCAGTGGTCGTGCACAGTAAGTCCAGTGGTCTTGCGCTTACCCAGGCTGATTCAGTTGAAAACGTAGAGTAGTGCGCACGATCGGGGGTGCACGACCAGTGGTCGTGCGCAGTAGATCCCCTGATCGTGCGCAGTATTCCTGTTTCACAATCATCCCGGAACACGCACACGACCCCGGTACCAGCAGAAGGGGCAGAAAAGCCACCAGAACGTGCACACCACATCCCCGAGATATGGCTAAATAATAACAACAATTTGGAAACAAAGAAAGCACACAGAAGCGGGCATACAGTGCACTTAATCGTGAAAAAGGTACATAAGCACAAATAAGCAATAACGGCTCTCAAGTGTAGTGCTATGATGATAAAACTAGCCCAGATGAGTCCAGAAATTAGTGTAAAATGCGGACTCATCACCTTCACACTTGCTTTTAAGACTAAGAAGCTCTTTTACCTGTCTCTTGGCAAGGAGCTTGCACCTCTTGAATGCTTCAAGAAGTTCTCCATACTTGTCAATTATAGAGTTGATTTCATCCTCGGAATCTGAATCCCTTTCATCTCTTGATGATTGAGCTTCAAAGTCTGAGCTAGCCTCATGACTTGAAATAGATGGCTGAGATTTATAATTTACCTGAGCTTGTCTAGGCTGATCCCGACTGCTCGCTTCATCTATCATTGCCATCAATCCATGGCATTGAGCATCTTCCTCTTCATCTTCATCCACCTCCGAGTCACTATCTGAAAGTGACAGAGGTGCCCTGATCCCTATCCTAGCAGCAGGGCATTCTTCAGGTTCTCCTTCAGCAATAATAATTAGCCCAATATAGGCTTCTTCATCTTCACTATCTGACCCAGAGGATGAGTTAGACCAGGTATTTTCCTTCTTGGCCACAAGGGACTTCTCTTTCTTCTTTCCCTTATGGTGCTTTTTCACTCCTTCTTCTTTCCTCTTCACTGGGCAGTCAACAACTATATGCCTGGGTTTGTTGTAGCAGAAACAAATAACATTAGAGGAAGTTTGTTTGCTAGAGTTATGATCATACATGTCCTCCTTAGAGGATTTCCTTCTATGCTGGGAGGAAGAGGATGACCTTTTGTTCTTCCAATGCCTCTTCTTCATGAATTTCTGAAACTTCCTGGAGAAGGCAGCATGGTCCTCATCAGATGTATGGCTGTCTGAAGTGCTGGTCTTTGAGTACTCGAAATCTGACTCAGCAATTTTCCTGAGTGGAGAATTCTTCCTTCTGCTCCTTGATGGAGTTTCAGCTTTGAAGGCCACAAAGTTCTCCTTGGCCTGTGACTTACTAATATTTTCTTCTTCCTTTCTTGCAGCAAGCTGCATCTCATATAACAGGAGCTTTCCAAACAAGGTTGGAGGAGGAGTGTTAACTAACTTGACATTTCCTTAATGACACAAATCTTTGTGTCCCAATCCTTTGTGAGGGACCTGAGAAATTTGTCATTCGGCTCATAGGTGCTGAAGATTCTTCCATATGTTCTCAGTTCATTCACTATTTTGAAAAACCTTTCAAAGCACTTAGCAATGCCATCAGACTTTCCTTGTCTGAAGGCCTCATACTCTTGATTGAGCATGGATTTTCAGTCATCCCTCACCTCCTCTGAACCATTCATGAACACAACTAAGGTGTCCCACATCTCCTTGGAGGTCTTACAGTGCACCAGATTATGGAAGGTTGAATCATCTATTGCATTAATAATGATGTTTTGAGCTCTCTTGTCCACAGAGGCAAGTAGGAGCTCATCTTTGTTCATTTCATCATAAGATTTAGGTGCCTGGATGTTGGCATCCAGAACTGAGGTCTTCATAGGGATAAACAGTCCCACTTTCACTGTGATGTATATCCTAGGGTTAGCAGCTTCCATGAGTAGTCTAACCACATTTTTATGTCTTATAACTAACCTTGGAGGAATGCTCAGATTGTTAGATCCTTTTTGAGGAACCTCCCTCTGATACCACTTGAAAATTATTTAACTTAAGGTTAGGTAGTCACCTAGAGGGGGGGGGGGAATAGGTCTTTGAAATTTTTAAGACTTTTTACTGATTTCTTACTAGGTGATCTAGAGCTTGTCCTTAGCACCTGCAATATAAGAGAAAAGCAAACAACACAGCCAAGCACACAGTTGTTTATAGTGGTTACCCAATTGGGCACATCAACTTTCCATCCCACATATCAAACTATTTTGTTGGACTAGGCACAAACTCCACCAATATGCTCCTCAGAGCTTACACCTCAGGCCCTCAGCCTTACACACGTGTTCTCTTCAGAACCCAAACTCAGAACCACAAAGGTTCCTACCTCAGAGCACTGTAGTGCTCTTACAGCTCAGTGGTCCACTGACCACCTACCTCAGTCTTATTTATAAGGCCTACAACCCAGACATTTCAGCCCTACAACTTCATGCACAAAGCCCTACTCCCAGAGTGCTGCAACACTCCTACAACTCAGTACCATTATAGGTATCTACCTCAGTGCCCTTTCAGGAACCTACAGCTCAGCCTCCTACAAGGCCTACAACTCAGTGACACACTTGTCACCTACAACTCTATGACTCAACAGTCACCTACCTCAACCTTATTTCTAAGGCCTACTACTCAGGCTGGGAGTACAGCCCTACTCTCAGATCCACACTTGGATCCTACCATAGTACCCTAGCAGGGCACCTACCTCAGTGACTAATTAGTCACCTACAACTGAGGCCAAAGGCCCTACATCTCAGATACATATAAACTGAATCCTATAATAATTTATACAAGAATATAAGTAAATTTAAAACAACTCACTCAGAGATCAATCTCCAAGTCTACCTTGCTGGACTGAGAAAATATCAGTCCAACCCTTTTACTGTAGAAGGAATGAGTATTCTTCTACATCTAACATCTTCTTTGCTGCACATCTGAACATCTATCTACTATTGAAGTTTGCAGCCCTTCACACAGATATCTCCTTGCTGATTAGAAGAATCAGTAGCCTTATTCTTCAAAGAACTATCTTGCTGAACTGGAAAGAGCTTCAACTAACGTTTCCTGCCTACTGGCTTGCTCTGCTGGACTTTGCTTTCAAGCTTGTCGGAGAAGATGAAGTCCAACCGCCTTTATTTTCTGTATATTCTTCGTGTGTTCTGCGTTTATTCTCCATAACCCAAATCCTTTTTTCTTTCTTCTTTTTATATGTGTTGATTTGAATCAATGACACAATTTGAGTGTGGGCCCAGCCAAGGATGGTGAGCGCCACCTCCCTCAAAAAAGGACAAATACAGCTTTTGGCGCTACTGCAACTTTCCCACAACGGCTTGAATTATTTTGACTTTGTTACCTTCTGGTGACGTCAGCAGTGGTCATCATGTACTGCTGTAGCTTTCTCGCAATGGTATGAAGTACTTTGACTTGATGACTTTGATAACGTCAGCAGCGGTCATCACCTTCTGGACTTAGAAAAATTCCAGAATTTCATGAAGCGTTGAGTGATGTTAAGTAACTCAATGCCATCTGTCTTGCCTCTTCATTAGAACCATTGAGTGAACCTGCCTCACTCAACACTTCTGGACTTAGAGAAATTCTGCTGGCTTTTTCTTAGCAATTCCTTCTCAACTGTCTCAATGGTTTCTTCTTCACAGTTGAGACTATCTCCTGTCTCAGTAGTTTCTTCTCAGCAGTCTCAATGCTTACTTCTTCTCAGCTGAGACTATCTCCTGTCTCAGCGATTTATTCTCAGCAGTCTAAACGATTTCTTCTTTATTAGAAGCATTGAGTGAACCTGCTTCACTCAATGCTTTTGGACTTAGAGAAATCCAGCTTGTTTTGTCTCAGCAGTTATACTGAGACATACTTCTCAGCTGTCTCAGTTATCTCAACAGTTTTGCCTTAGACATACTTCTCAGCTGTATCAACGCTTTTGTCCACAAAAACTTCTTCTTTGAGCTCTCCATTTAGAAAAGCGTTCTTGACATCCATTTGATATACCTTGAATCCCTTGAATGCTGCAAAATCTAGAAAGATCCTGATAGCCTCTAATCTTGCAACAGGAGCAAATGTCTGGTCATAGTCTATGTCTTCCTCCTATGAATATCCTTGAGCTACCAATCACGCTTTATGTAAGACCCCCCCCCTTTTTTTTCTTTTTAAACCACGGGGTCTTAGGCCCAGAACCGCCGCTTTGCGGTGACACTTCCACACCCGGGAAGGTCATCATTACAAAATACCGATCCTGCCGGCCATATCGATCACATAAAATGGTAGCAAGAGTGTAAATGAAACACATGTCCACAGAGATCACATATATATAAATATTCTCCATGAAGGGAGAGTCCATAGTAATGAAAATAAAGGTACTGAGAATAGGTCTCACGCCCGATACATCAACGTCCTCACTTCATATCTCTCATCACTGAAGTAAAACTAAAATAACTACTAGCGATCGGGACTCATAGTCCCAGCTGTCTGAACTCCGGTACTAGACTGTCCCATCTCTAAGCATGCCGACCTTAGGGGCTGCTCCTCCATGCTGGGCTCCACGATCCCCTAAAACGATTTGGTCCGAAAACCGTTAGTCTAAAAGACTAAGACCTATCATCCCATACTCCTCCCCCATGGCCCCTAAGCATCGTGCGGAGAGGAGGAAAAGGAAGCTCTGAAGGTGGAGAATAAACAAAGTAGGTGACGATGGGACTATTCTAGCATGAGTATATTAACAGAACAAGTATATCTAAGCAGAAGTGAATGAAAGGTAAACTAAGAAACAAGTAACCTTAACTTATACGAATACCCATACAAACTTATAAGTTAAGAGATCTTTTGCAAAGCTCCCATCATATAAAAAGTCTCATACCGATTTATACGTTGGGGTGTCGGTTTTCAAGCAAGCAATATATATCCAAAGAATAATAACCTTAACTTATAAGCATGCTCACACAAGCTTATAAACTAAGGGGTCGTTTTGCAGGGCCTATTGTATAAAGCATCCTACACCACTTATACAATAGGTGTCAGGTTTAAATGCAGTGATTTATGCTATGCTATGTTATGTTATGCCATGAATCATGCAAGTGCAACACACCCACCCAACTCTATGCACACAGACCTTTAGTTCCCCATTTCTGGAACCTAACCTCCCAGGATACCTCCGTAGTGGCAAGCAGAAGCGGTGGTTATGGCCTCGCCCACCTCTAAACCGGTAATTACACTACCAGTCAGACCTATCGTACGCCTCGACGCTGGTGCACTAAGAGGAGCTCCTGCGTACTCTTTGTCGTCAAGTCCACCGGACTTATCTTGGCGAAGTGCAAAGCCAACGTATTGGCGTCGGTGCATCGACCCTCCAATACCGAAGACCCACCATGTTATACTTTATGCACATGCAACCTTATGTATAAGCTACCGAACCAAAGCTCCCTGGATCATCCCGTCTGTCACAATCGACAACCGAGCCAAAGCTCGCCTGGCCAACCTGCCCATGATCAAAACCCCCAAGCCTACTGCTCGAGTGACCTAACCTAACATCCCAAGACATCGAGGTGAGTGAAAGTGAATCCCTAGTTATACTAGTTACTCTTGCAGTTTTATTTTGCCTACAGTTTAGGTTAGCCCGGGTGTAACGCCCCGAAAATTGTATTCGAGCTGGTCGCGTCCTAAGGAATTTTTTGGTGCCTGTATAGGGGTACACGGACTGGGACATGGGCGTGTCCAAGGTCGTGTCTTTCTCTGTGTTGGCCGGCTGTGTCCAGAAGAGGACACGGCAGGAAACACGGCTATGAACAGTTGTGACACGGGCGTGTCAAAGGTGACACGGGCGTGTTCATACCCATGTCCCCGCCCTTGTTCACCAAGGGACGTGACGGTTGGCGTGGCGATTATTGGTAACATTCCCCTAGGTCACGGGCGTGTCGGGACCCGACACGGGCATGTCAGGTTGAGACATGGGCGTGTCTTAACCTGTGTCCTTTTCTGTGCTCGACGATCGTGTCTGGATCGATGCACATGGCCTGGGACACTGCCATGTGCAAGGCCGTGTTCGGCCCAGGTTTGAGGAATTTTGGGCGGATCTGAGCCGTTCGTTTTCTTTAAATAAGATTTGATTGCTCAGATGTGGTCCTGTTTGTTTAAGGCCGGGTATTGAGGATTAATTCCTCATTATCTCTTAACCATTATCTTTCTAAGGGTTTCAAGGCCGTCAGCAATTAATGCAGAGGAATTCCAATTTCGAAAGAGAATTTTGACAGGAAATATAAAAGTGGTTTTCTCGCTTTTCCTGGACAGTTAGTCAGTGAGAATGAATTAGACAGTCAATAACACAATTAGTCTGAATCAAGGATTTCTCTGCTCTCTCTCTCTCTCTCGACAGAACTCTGATACAGGAAATCAACCTAGACCAGAAGAACATTAGCTATTTGAAGAAGAAGAACATACAATCAAAATCAAGAGTCTTATCTCTTTAACACACCAGGACACTTCAAAGGACAGCAACAAATCCATCTGTCAAGAAGTTCCTGAAGATCTTTCTGGTCAAGGCTAAAAGACTAAAGGCCTATCACCCTGAAGCAAAGCTCCAATTTTCTTGAACCATTCAATATCTCAGGGGGAGCTCTTTGCTAACATCATATCCACTTAAGTGTTCTCAGCTGTTTATTAAGAAGGAGAAGACACAATCATCTCTCAACTCCCCCACTGTATAAAGGGTTCTTAACTCCCTTCAAAAATTATTCTTGGTTGCAAGTCACCTGACCAAAAGACTTGAGGGTTAGTTTTTGAGAACCTGATCAAAACCTCAATGGTGTCAGGCACCTGATCAAAAATCTGAGTGGATTCCTACCAGGGTGGTAGAAGAGTGGGTGTACCCAGGTTGGGGAACCACTATAATTTCTTGTGTTGTCTGGTTGCCCTTTCTTTTTATTCTTGCTATGTTTGTGCTATCTAGGACTGCTGTGCTTATGTTTTATTAATTTATATTCTACTGTTTTCACTTACAACAAAAGTTGTAAAGGATTTAAGAATACTCTATTCACCCCCCCCCCCCTCTAGAGTATTTCAGATCTAACACCTCACTTTCACTTTGTTGTCATTGACCCAGTATTATATGTTCAAACTTTCGGGCCGTGATCGTAATCACTCATCATAGGCGGGTGTCGTACTGTATCTTTTATTTCATTCTCATCTACATTAATCAAGGTGTGACCCAAAACCCTTATAACATTGTAGTAACATTTATCCTTTATATTTCCTCATTCATATAATTTCATTAGCGAACTTCATTTTCGTTTAGCTGTGTCATACAAGTTATGTAGTTTCAAAGTACTGAGATTTTCATTAGCGCACTTCATTTTCATTTTGCTAAATGTACGGTACTTTTCTACCAACTGTCTTACAAGTGTTTAACTCATTCTCGTTCCTTGCAACATACCTTCATTAAAACACATTGTATATCCATGTAATCATATTAAGCTTTCCTTTGCGTCACATTTTTGTCAAGACGGTCGACTTTAAATCAAAAGCAAGTGAACTTTCTTTTCCTTAGAATCATATTCCATCATTCCCATTCTTGGCAATAGAACTTTTGTCTTATCAGGCCTTTTTCTATATTCCGATAAACGAGATTTCCATGAGCGGTCCTCTCTACATTCTATCATGCGTAAATATTCAATACCCACTACAACCGAACTTCTTGAAAACCTGGCTCTGATACCATATCGTGAGGCCCCCATTTTAGACCCCACTTAATTCTGTATATAAGCTACTTTCAATTCATTTATCCCAGGATGAAGTAAGGCTATTGAGTAGAAAATAATACACATAATAAAATGTAACTCATATCTTTTATTATTCGTCAAGGTTTTTTCTGTCCTGCCACCATTACTTCATTCTTCTTTTAAGTATTCAAAGTCAGATCAGTTACCTAAATAAAATATGGAGACAGGCTTAGTCATAAAAATATGACTAAGTGAGGATATACCTCTTTAACTTCTGTATAAACAAATGAAACGTATTAGGCAAAGTAATAAGTATATATCTATAATAACCCTTTTTTGTACCAGTAATGAAACTGTGAAGCAATATTATAACTAAAATGTTAGTAACCATAAAATGTTATAAGCAGTATGTAACAGTGTTAGTGCAAGTATGTAAAGTACACTAGTAACAGTGCAAGAATGTAAGCAATGAGACCATGTGATCATGAAAGTACTGTAAAATCATATCAATTCGCATGTCCATTAGCAATGTATCAGTGTGACAGTATAACTGTATGTTCTTATGTTATCTTTTACATCAGGTAATGTTAAGGGTAACTGTAACAGTATCAGTGTGCATATTTCAGTTTTTCAGTCTTTGGGCCCGACCCCTCGGGGTCTACAACCAAATCAGCACATTCAACACGCGTCTATGCCTTGCGGCAGACCGATTTGGCAAATCATCGGTATAATTTATGCGCATTTACATTCAGTTATACCCTTAACATTTCCACGCATCGATGCTCTTTTATTTATGTTCGTTGTATGCAATTCTTTACAATATATATGGTTTATTGATTTCTTACTCCCCTCAGAAACTAATCGCTTCTTCGCCTTTGTACAAGGCCATACATAATAGCGATAATCATTATCAGTGACTTAATATTATTCCATGCTAGCAATATGCAAGTAGTCATGTATTTGTCTTTTCAATACAAGTGTACATAATGAAAAAGAGAGCAATAAAACATAAAATTAAACATGTAGCTCTCACCATCAGTCGTTCTTTTCTTTTATTACAGCTCATATCATTGTCGCATATATTTGGAGGTGCCATCCTTCGTGATATCTGTGATTAGCAATCGTTTCATTAGGCATTTTTCTATCGGGGTTGCACCTCTTTCTAGTTATGGCGTTGACTATTTTGTTAACATCATTTGGAAGCTACCAAACATACCAACATAAAGGCCCAAACTATAAGAAATTGCAGGCAAGAGGAAAAACCCCCAACAATTTTATAGGAAATCACTAGTTTCATTCACTAACCACTATCCACTATAAAGAGAAGAGCAACAGTAATTTGCTAACATCACAATATATCTCTCTAGCCGACTCAATAGCCTACCAAGAGTGAAAGACCCACAACTATGCATAGCTGGTAAAGCCCCAAATTTCATTACATAACTACTATTGGCCATTCAACAAACTGAAGAACTGGAAGGAGAAGCAATGAAAGTTAGCTAACCCCCAAATAACATGAATAGTAAAATCCCCAAAATCCATTTAAAACTCTAACTGGAATACTTTTGTGTTCATCAATTCGTTATAGACACTATTAATGGAAACAAGTCAAGAAAGAGAATAGCTCGCAATAAGGAGAGGAACAACATCTCCGGCCAACATAAGGTCAAAGCTCAAATTATCAGCCCAGCACTTATAATAAGAAAACAAGTCAATCCAGCGTGCACAAATCATGCTAACAACTGGATAACCATAGCCAACCAAGAACAGTTCTAGAACATAAAACCCCAAATACAACTGGCCGGCGAAGAGGGGGCAAGAAGAACTCCCCCAAAATCCCATGCAGAAAACAAGGCAATAACAACAAAAGTCTCATATCACAAACCCTAAATGACCCATTATATTTCATAAATCCAAGAAGAAAGAGGTGGGTGAAAAGACAAAGAAGGCTCACAGTACAGTAAAACCATTCTGGGCACCGATTTTGCCCAAAATACGAGCCCGACCAATCCAAGGTCAAGCAAACCTTGCCAAAATCTGATCCCTGTAGTAGGTAAGAACTTCACATTCGAAACCGTGAGATTACGAGAGGGAGAGAAGGAAGAAGATGAAAGCTCCGTGAACCTTAGCGCCAACTTTGCCCGTCTCCCATCTAGGCGGCGTTAAGATTAGAAGAAGAGTATGAAAAGTAATAGGCTTGGGCATATTTAATAATACCACCGCTTATCATTACCACCACCTCAATTACTTAAAGCTTAATCTCTTAATACACCAAACTAAAAATCAATTAACCCATTAGCGATTGAAGCCAGCCCACCAATCCAGTGCAACTGTTTCCCAAGTTAAACACATGTCAATGATTATAACACACAAATCCATATAATTAGATGGTACCGTATAAAAATATAGAATTCAACATTCCCTCAAAATGACTCGAGTGTAACACCTCCCCTGTAATGACCGTATAATATGGGTCTGGCCGGGGCCCAACAACATACAGACGCCACAGCTTTAGCGTTAAAAGATGATTTTAACTACCCAATCTCATAACACAATATAGCACAACAGCGGAAACAACAAACAAGACCAGAAACTATCCACATATAAGAGTATCAGTACGGCCTTAGGGCCTTACAACAATAAAGAGTCCAAAAACTCAAAAGAGAACATCAAGCATCAATGTGCAAAGCACTCCTAAACTATCTTGGCATGCAAGCCCGATATCTTAAACATCAAACATTCAATGCTACCAACTAGGGCTAGAAAAAACATGTAATACTTCACGAGGCTTAGGCCTTTTTGGCCGGTGAGCTAGCTCCTGCTTGCGATCCTTGCCCTGTAAAAATTGGTGGTAATGTGGGTCAGCAAAGGCTGACCTCAAACTGTGTAACAGACACATCTCCTCCCGGCCGCCCTAACGGACCCCGGGGTACCCCTCCAACCTGCAAGTCAGCACTTCGTATGCCATATACATAGATATGTAAAGCTCTAAAGGAATAGGATTGGATGTCTCAAACAACAAACACATTTTCTATGCTGAGCATATAATAAAAAGGGGCCTACTATGCAGTATGTATGCAAAACATGGGCTTCACCCAAGGTACCCTATTGCGTATGCAACTAGCACATCATCATAACATCTAGTACTTCCAATTTCCCCTTTGGCGTTAAGCCACAAACAAAAGGGTACTGTAATTCCCCTTACAACATACAAGCTGCCACACAGAACTCTTGCCAAGGCCCCACCCGCTCATGGTTCTTAGACCCGGGCTTGCCTGCAAACTCTGACTTCTTGCGTCAGGATTTTGTCTCACACACTGACCGATTCTAACAACCCTTACTAGACCCTGCACGCTCATGGCTTAATTGCCCGGGCTTTCCCCAAAGCTTGGCGTTCTCGTCAGTCTCATTGAAGCGGACTAGTCTCGCCGGGACACTCTCCACACATGACTTGCACGTCACGGGATAGCCAGCCGACCACAAAGATAAAGCCGCGCGTTAGCATATCACAATCGAAAAACATTCCCACCCTAATCCATCAATTGTACTGCAACGTCCCCGTGCACCAAGGAAAACATCTACCGCCATTGCGGAGCTAACCTTGTCCACCGAGGAAACCATCTACCGCCAATGCGGAGCTAACCTTGTCTGGTTCCAGTTACATGTACTCACTCAAGAAAAGGGGGAAACACAAACATCACAAACGACGTCTTTCCGCAACGGATTTCTACAAAATCCTTAAGGTTCGCTATGCAACATCACCGAGTAGGACTAACGGTCGCGACAACGGCTTCACCCACCATGCCTAATCCACTAACGGAGCGGATCTCTAATGCAAAACATGCCAGGGATGGACTCAATCGACCTAGAGGTTCCTCTTGAACCATGACGACCCAGACCCCTCTTAAAATGCCTGAAATAGATGTATATGATAACGCAAGTGCACGTACCGAATCAAGTAATAAAATGATGAGTTAAGATCGTTCCCTCGAGGAAGTGAATAATCTTGCGCTCGCAAGTACTAGCTCTACCCTTTCTTTGAATTCAAGCAGGGTGATTTAAGGTGAATTTAAATTATGAAAAATTAAAAGAAGATCAAATTTAAATTAAATAACACTCACTTAAGAGACCTTTATCAAATTGGAGAAATAGTCTCGTATGTGATTTCCCTTGTTTTTTATGATGAGTCTTTAGAATAAACCCTCATGAACGCTTAATTACTATCCTGCGACGAGTTGAAAATAGATTTCTTTATCTCTCGATCTCCGAAATCCTTTTACCCTAATTCCCCTAGTTATCTCTAACTTAGATGAAATATGAATAACATACACACACAACTCAAAGTCGCTAGCGAGAAATGAAATCTCTTTCTTTCCAACACTATCTCAAAATCAATATTGCACTTTCATCACTCCTCTCTCGAATCTCGCGACGAAGTATGATAGTGGAATTTTGGCTAAAGATTTGTACGACTCCTCTCTCGAATCTTGCCGCACAAAATAGAGGATTCAACTCTAAACAACGTAACTCCTCTCTCAAATCTTGTTATGCAATCTAGAAGGAGAACACTTACTCCAAACATTCCATGAAATAAATATAGATCCAAGAAAAATAGTTTTCAAACATTCATAGAGGGAAAGTTAACATCAAAACATAACAACACTACAAAGTACTCTCACATACAAGACTTATGAAATTAGATCATAATGGAAAGGGAGAACCAAACAAGATAGATCTTACTAGACATGATTAAAGATGTTAAAAGTTGCAGGAATTTGTGATCAGATCTCGTTCCAAAGACTTCTTCCTCCTCGCCGGTGCCTTCAAACCCTAGCTGTTCTTCTCCTTCTCCAAGATGATGCCTTCCAATCTCTCTCTTCCTCTCCAATTTCGTATCTCCCCAATATGCATCAGATCCCCTCTAAAAAAACGAGCAGCCCCCTTCCAAAAGATGCATCCTTCCATATTTGGTTTTGGCACAAAATTCGAAATTCGAATTTCAAACCCGCCCAAGACTTGTTATAACAACTGAAACAGGTTTCTGAAACAACTGCACAACCAAAATATAATTTCAGCTTTTACTTTCCTGGTTCGAATTCCATGGAATTTCTGGAAAGGAAAACATGAGCAAATTCACTTAGTTAACTTTAAATCATATAAATATAAATTTGTGAATATTTATACTAATTTAAATCATTTCTTTTTATTTATGCTCAATATAATATCAAAATTAAGAGTTAGATAACTTCCTTTTGGAAAGTTATCACACCTCCACACTTGAACTTTTGCTAGTCCCTGGCAAATATAAATCATATCAATAGATTAGATGAAGAAAGAATATCAATATGCAAATTCAGATTATCCTTCTTGAAAAATAAACTAATCAATGCTTACTCAAGAAATTCGCTTTACTTAATTGATAGGCTTAGAAATCAATAAGAGCTCAAAATTCGCAAATCCATTAGTTAGATAGAAGATAAAGCTCACATAAGTTCATTAGTGCAGTGTGTGCATTTCTGTAAAAGTAATTTACTCCCATGTAATTTCTTTATTGACCCTCCACAATTATTGACAAGGGAGAGAATATTCTAAGCTTCCAATTTAGCCTCCACATGAGTTAGTAGTTTAATTGAAAACAGGATAGACATCAGCTAGATTAGGAATTTATGGATAGCCTTGATAGTGGAATGATGCTCCCTAGTTAGTAATATTACTAATTCATCATATTATTGGGTTTGTCCACATGTCTAAGTTTTTAACATATGCTATCATAGTAGGGATCATTCCAAGTAGAAGTGCACATACCCGGGCCACATATCACTATGATGTCTCAACCAAGTTTTTTTTTACTCATAGTTGGGATCATTCCAAGTACGTTTTCACATACCTAGGCCGCATATCACTATGATAAATTTCTCTTCCATTTTTTCATCATAGTTGGGATCATTCCAAGTATGTATATATATACCTAGGCCACATATCACTATGACATTTAACCATTGCTTTGAAAAAAAAAACTAAACACCCATAAATGACTAACTTACTAAGACACCACTAGTAGGGACATAAGAACTTCAAGCATGGAATAATGTGTATGAAAATGTTCAAGCTCAACTATTCTAGTAGGATCAAAATGAAATACTACTTAAGCTCATGTCTAGGCTTACATCATTGACTTAGTTCTTGCTCACCCCTCCCGTTATTTGTAGAGATCAATATCAAAAGATTACCTTGGAAGTAAACAAAAATTTATGCATAAAAAATGCTTAAGTGAGCTCTATCAAAAAAATCTTACTAATTTCAAATTCACTAATTGAACTCATTAGATTGTTCAGGCATACCAATTAATTATCATTGAATATATCTAGAATAGCCTATTAATTAATTGGAACAAGAATTAAGAACATCTGAATCGTTGTTTAATGAATTATTCTTCATCCAAATGGTAGGGGTTGTAACACCCCACCTCCACACTTAAATCCTTTGCTAGTCCCTAGCAAAGCTCTCGTCGTACCATGTGATATTATAAAATATTTTTACTAATAAGCACAAAATCATATATAAGAGAGTAAAGGAACTGTAAAGAACTTCCCTGAAAGAGGAGTGCCCGCAAAGAGACTGTGTCAAAATGTTTTGAGTAGGACCTTCGTGCATAGAGTGTCACTTCCTGTGTCCTAATGATCTGCACGCTTAACATGTGTACAAAACCTGGAGACAATTCATTCTACACAATTTTCCAAACTAACTGTCCAAGTGATAAGCTAAAATGCATGTGTAATCTGAAAGTATGTTCATGTACGAGAGGAATAAACATTGCAGTAGAAAAATATGATTTAGACGAAGACAACTAGACACATATTGCATATCATAATACTTCTCTAGTTTTGACCAGCATATCAGCATAAATCAGAACAACAGCTCAGCATAATCATGTATCAAAAACTTGGGCATGGCATTGAAGATGTGAAGTCCGCTTAGTAATAATTGGCAACCATAACACAGTAAAGTTCAAGGAAGTACATATGACATCCATGCATTCTTTATCCAAAATGGATAACAGTTAGCGTCCTCCGTGCCCAATCATAATCAGAAATAATGTATTAAAATAGTTCAGATCATGTGCATGATAATGTATCAAGTCAAATATAAGTTACAATTAGCACATAAACATATTATGAAGATGCAACTGTAATGTACCAAAATGGAGCGTTCATACTGTCACACCACAAAATATAAATCCCTCAGACTATAGTCCATACCCATAAACAGTCAGGAATAGTGTAGAACAAAATATGGAGGATATATTAGTTAATAACATATAGTCAAAACTATGCAAAAACAAACGGTAATCTGGGGAGATCCTACTCCTCCTCATCATCCTTGGCATCCTTATCGTCAGCTTCGTCCTCATCAGCATCTTCCTCATCATCATCATCTTCGTCATCATCATCTCCTTCCTCATCATCTGCTTTCACCTTTGCTAGATCAACTCTCATCATGTCGGATGTCAATAGGTAGCCTTTATCGTCAAATTGGCCAACATCCTAAAATTTGGCTCTGATACCGGAATCTTCCTTTTCTCCATGATTTTACGGATGTTCGTACGGATATCTTCAAACTTCTCTTGTACAGGTAGATGTTGACACCTCTGATAAGCCTTGATGTACTCAATATGCTCCATCAAAAGGTCGGGGTCGGTGCCATGGTCCACCACTGGAATAGTAATACGTATAGGGGCTGCTGCTGGTGCCCTTGAGGCCTGAGTATCACCACTTGGCCGCCAGCTACTCCCCCTCTCCTGAGCTCCCGAGGCAACCTTGACATTGACTTCCACAACCGTTTTAGTAATATGGCGCTTCACAGGTGTAACCATGTCCTCCTCATCCTTTGCCACACCAGCATTAAGACACAACTCCGTTATAAGGGTTGGAAACCAAAGCTGCCAAGGTTTCTCCTCTCTAATTTTGTGCCGAAGTTGAAAAGTAATAATTTTCCCGACATCAAACTGCAATCCTTTTATAATACTGTAGATCAAGGCCACTTTGTCAAATGTAATAGTGTTCGGGTGTTGGGTGGGCATAACACTAGCATTAATAAATAAAAGCCACACTTTAGCCTCTCGAGTTAGACACGACATCTTTGATAATTTTTGTGTTTTACTCACCCACTCCGGTGTCGGTGTGCAACACACAGCGTCCGTTATTTCCTTAAGAGATATCGTATTCAGAAATTCTGCATAATCATCATATCCTTGATCCTCCAAACTGAACATGTCACTAATCCTTTATGCAGAAAACTCAACATCCTTTCCTCTAACAGTCACCATCTCTCCCTCTATGCTTTAAGCATTTGCATAGAATTTGTAAACCATGGGAAGAATAGCCTCAGTCCTTGGGTGACAAAATGTCTCCAACTGGAGCTTCTGAATCGTCTCAGCGTAAATGACACTCCATGCACTCTTTCCATTTTGAATCCTCTTTCAAAGATGAAAGGGAGAGACTTCATTGAGTTAAACCAATATTCTGCAGCCTTATTGGAGAATTTGACTGCTTTTTTCCTCACAACTTCCTTCCCGTTTCTCTTCATATCGTTCTTTCTAGATGGCATTGCCTTAGCTAAGCATATAATAACAGACACAAGTATAAAAAAGGGATAAAAATTTTTTACCATGACTTTACCATCATGTGCGCAAGAGTAAGGGAAGTGGGTTAGGGTTATACCTCAGAAATTGTCCAAAAACTATAGGTGCAGAAATCCTCAAGCCGCTATGGCACTTCGGGTAGGGTAATCATGAGCGGCGCCGTCCTCCAGACCCAATGTTGTGGATGTCGCGGGTTGCCGCCACCAACACTGCGGGCGGGCTCCAGATCCTTCCTGTCACCGCCTCTTGAAAGCGCCAGTCGCTGCTGTGATAGAATGAATCGCACCACTCCAGAAATCACAATGCTCTGCTACCCGATCGCCTTATATACCATGTCAATCGATGAGCGCTACCACGAGAGAAAAGTCTGCATCAGTGTCGATCGTCGATCGCCGCTGCTCGTCGAATGTAGATCGCTCCGTGCTGATCGTCGATCGCCCCTCCGTGCCGATCGTCGATCGCTGCTCACCGATCGTCGATCGCCCCTCCGTGCCGATCGTCGATTGCTCTTCACCGATCGTCGATTGCCCCACTTTCTTACTTAGACCTAGCCTCTTAGGAAATTTATGATTTGGTTTATACCCGAACCGCCTGCTTAGGAGAGACCAGCGTGCCGGTTCAGTCAAACCGGTGCTGGACCGCCAATTCCGCGTGATGCCACGGAATAGACAGAAACCTTAATCCTATTACATATGTTGTGGAGTCGTTGTAACAAAATGCGGGAATTTTAAAATTTACTTTCTCACCATTCTCAACCTCTCTGAATCCATTTTTTTCTTATCCTAAGCTTCTAAACACTCTCCCCGAGATTCTTAAGCAAGATCGAATAAGGGATAGGGGCATTCTCCCTCCAAAATGGAAATTCTATAATTAAAAACAAAATAAGTTCTTTTAAATAATTATATATATATATATATAATTATAGGTCTAATCGATGGGTTGCCTCCCACCAAGCACCTCGTTTAGAACGTCACGGCCGGACGTCTTGTGTCGGATTATTTTTATTGTAGCGTGATGATCATCGTCTCACGATGATCATTATCATGAAAGTATTCCTTCAACCGTTGTCCGTTAACTTTAAACTTGGATCCGTCATTCTCATTGCATATCGTAATCACTCCAAACGGATGTACCCCCTCCACCCGAAAAGGTCCAGACCATCGGGACTTCAATTTTTCGGGGAATAACTTGAGTCTTGAGTTAAATAGCAATACCAATTGCCCGGTCTTGAACTCTTTCGCCGTTAATCTTGCGTCGTGCCATTTTTTGGTTCGCTCTTTGTAAATTTTGGCGCTCTCGTATGCATTGGACCTAATTTCTTCCAATTCATTAATTTGCAGTAGCCTTTTATTGCCTGCCTCTTGGAAGTCAAAGTTTAATTTCTTAATGGCCCAATATGCCTTATGTTCCAATTCCACCGGAAGGTGACACGCTTTCCCATAGATCATTTTATATGGTGTTAATCCTATTGGGGTTTTAAACACCGTTCTATAAGCCCATAACGCATCACCTAACTTCTGAGACCAATCCCTGCGTGTTGCATTCATCGTTTTCTCCAAGATGGTCTTGATCTCACGATTTGACACCTCGGCTAAGCCATTGGTTTGTGGATGGTAGGCAAGGGCTACTTTATGTGTTACATCATATTTCTTTAGCAAAGTTTTAAACTGTAAATTACAAAAGTGCGCTCCTCTGTCACTAATTATTGCCCTCGGTGTACCAAATCTAGTGAAGATGTTAGACCTTAGAAATTTTTACACCACCTTGGCATCATTTCTCTTGGTGGCTATCGCCTCTACCAACTTAGACACATAGTCTACGGCTAGCAAAATATATAAATTTCCATCGGAGTTGACAAAGGGATCCATGAAATCAATCCCCCATACATCAAAGACTTCTACTTCAAGGATGCCATTCATGGGCATGCTTGCTCCCCGTTGAAGATTTCCAACCGGTTGACAACGGTCACACTGTCCTACAAAGTGATGAGAATCCTTGAATAAGGTTGGCCAATAGAATCCTGACTCTAAAACCTTCATTGCTGTCCGGTCTCCCTTATAGTGTCCTCCATAAGGTGATGCATGACACCTTTCTAATATACTATGAACTTCCATCTCAGGCACGCACCTACGAATAATTTGATCAGCGCAAATTTTAAATAAATATGGTTCATCCCATAAGTAAAACTTCACCTGATAAAGGAATCGCTTCCTTTGTTGGTAGCTAAAATCTGGTGGACAAACCTTGCTAACTATATAGTTAACAAAATCTGCATACCATGGGATGCTTCCTTCTGTGACTGTAAGTAAACTCCCATCTGGGAAACTTTCCTTAATCTCAATGTGTACGTCTTTCTCACACCCATTCTCTAATCTCGATAAGTGGTCGGCATTCGGGTTTTCTGTTCACTTACGATCTTTGATCTCAAAATCAAACTCTTGAAGGAGTAACGCCCATCTAATAAGCCTAGGTTTAGCATCCTTTTTCTCCACTAGATATCTGATTGCCGCGTGGTCCGTGTAAACTATGACTGTGGAACTAATCAAATAAGCGCGGAATTTGTCGAAAGCAAAAACCACCGCTAGGAGTTCCTTTTCTGTAGTTGTATAGTTCACTTGGGCGTTGATAAGAGTCTTACTTGCATAATGAATAGTGTGGAAGACCTTGTCGTGCATCTGCCCCAACACGGCTCCCACCACATAGTTTCTCGCATCGCACATGAGCACAAAGGGTATTGAAAAATCCGGTGCCTTTATAATGGGTGCCGAGATTAATTTTTCCTTTAACATTTGAAACGCTTCTAAGCACTCGTCGTCAAAAATAAAAGTTGTATCTTTCTCAAGTAAATTGCATAAAGGCTTTGTGATCTTTGAAAAATCTCTAATGAACCGCCTATAGAATCTGGCATGGCCTAGGAAACTACGAATGGCCTTAACATTCGTTGGTGGAGGAAGTTTTTCAATCACTTCAATCTTTGTTCGATCCACTTCTAACCCTTGACTCGATACCTTATGTCCTAATACAATGCCCTCACGTACCATAAAATGACACTTTTCCCAGTTTAGTAATAAGTTAGTCTCAACACAACGGGCCAATACCCTCCCCAAACATGCCAAACATACATCGAACGATTTACCGAAGATGGAAAAATTGTCCATGAATACCTCGATTCCATACTCCACAGGATCAATGCCTCGAGCGATGAGATCGGCCAGTATTGCCAAAATACAACGCTGAAAGGTGGCGGGACCGTTCCATAATCCAAATGGTAGCCTCCTAAATGCAAATGTACCAAAGGGGCAGGTAAATGTCATCTTCTCTTGATCTTTTGGTGCAACCATAAGCTGGTTGTATCCCGAATATCCGTCCAAGAAACAAAAATACTGACCACCTGCTAATCTATCTAAGATTTGGTCAAGGAATGGTAACGGAAAATGATCTTTTCTAGTCACCTTGTTCAATTTTCGATAATCAATACATATCCTCCATCCCGTGACAGTCCTAGTAGGTATAAGTTCATTATTTTCCTTCTTAACCAGTGTTACCCCTCCCTTCTTTGGTACACAATGCACCAGACTTACCCACCTGCTATCCGAGATAGGATAAATAATGCCCGCGTCTAGCCACTTAATGATTTCCTTCATCACCACCTCCTTCATTGGAGGACTAAGCCTTCGTTGATGTTCGATGGATCCTTTCTCATCATCTTCTAATAGAATTTTGTGCATACATATGGATGGGCTAATCCCCTTGATATCGGCAAGAGTCCAACCAATTGCTTCCTTAAACTCCCTTAGTAGCTCAATTAATTTTAACTCTTCTTCCATTCTTAATGAGGCATTGATTATGACCGGAAGAGTGTTATCTTCCTCTAGAAATACATACTTAAGGTGTTCAGGTAGTGGTTTTAGTTCCAATTTAGGTGGTTCAATGATAGAAGGTTTCATAAATCTTGGTTCGCTTGGCCTAGTTATCACTTCAAAACTCTTATATGGTGGCAACCTTTCACATGAATTGAGTATGTGAACAACTTCTTCCATTACTTTATCTTCTTCACCCTCGTCGTTAACTAAGATGTCTAACAATCTATGTTCAAAATCCTCTTCCTCGTGCGTCAACCTAGAGGGTACCTCAACTTCTTTCATTGAATAACATTCTTCTTTATCTTCAGGGAATTTCATGGCCTTAAGGATATTGAAGGTTACCTCATCTTCGTTAACTCTCATTGTTAGCTCACCCTTTTGTACATCTATAAGGGTGCATCCTGTGGCCAAAAAAAGTCTTCCTAGAATAATAGGAACTTCCTTATCCTCATCCATATCTAACACCACAAAATCGGCTGGAAAGATGAATTTATCCACCTTAACCAATACATCCTCGACAATTCCCTTAGGAAAAGCTAAAGACCTATTGGCCAACTGTAGAGTAAGAGATGTTGATGTAATCTCTCCAAAGCCTAGTTTTGTGTAAATAGATAAGGGCATAAGATTGATGCTAGCACCCAAGTCACACAATGCTCTCCCTGAAAACGTCGTTCCTATCAAACATGGTATTGTAAAACTACCTGGATCCTTCAATTTTTGAGGTAGTTTCTTTTGTAATATTGCACTACATTCTTCAGTTAGGGCGACTACCTCCCTCTCACCGAATTTCCTCTTCTTTGATAAGATATCTTTCATAAACTTGACATAACTAGGCATTTGTTCAAGAGCCTCGGCAAAAGGGATATTTATAGTGAATTTCTTAAAGATTTCCATAAACTTTTGGAATTGCTTATCGAGCTTTGTCTTCGCTAGTCTAGATGGAAAAGGAGGTGGAGGATAGATGATCTCTTTCTTTTTATTATTTACTGGTTGAGATTCAACTACCTCTGGTTCCTTAGCTTCTACGGGCTCTTCTTCTAGTGACCCCTTGACCCATTTTCTTGTTCCTTCCTTTCGTCATCTCTAGCTTTTTCTAATAATCCATCTCCACTTAGAATCTCTACCCCACTTCTTAGAGCGATGGCATTGTAATTGTTATTTGGCTCATCTCTTGTTGGATTAGGTGTAGTATCCGATGGCAACGAACCCATCAGCCTTTTGCTTAAAGTAGTTGCTAGTTGACCCAATATTGTTTCTAAAGATCTTAGAGACGACTCGATACCTCCCATCCTAGACTCATTCTTTTGAAACATCCCTACAATGTATTCATTGGTTAATTTTCTAGGAATTGCTTGATTGTTTTGAGGATTATGTTGTATGGGGTTCAAATTTTGATTGAAACCCGGTGGTTGATTAATTCCTTGATTGTTTCTCCAAGAAAAATTAGGATGATTTCGCCACTCAGGGTGATAGTGATTCACAAAACCATTTGGTATTTGCCTTTGTGGACCTCCTACATAATTTGCTTCCTCAGTAATTTGGTTTAATTGCTCTACCGTGAGTGGTGCATGAGGTGTAGGAGTAGATAAAAAATCTAGCCTTTTATTAATCAAGTTAAATTGTGATGCCATTTGAGCGGATAAAGAGGTGATTTGATCCACTTGGTGCACCCCCGCCGGATTACTATTGCTTTGTCTTTCATACACGTGATAGTTATTAGAGGTTAGATCTTCTAATATGGCATAAGCGTCCTCTGGGTATTTCTTCATTAAAGACCCTCCCGCAGCTCTGTCAACTAAGATCATAGTCGCCGTTTGCAACCCGTTATAGAATGTAGAGACTTGTTGGTGTTGTGCTAAGCCGTGATGTGGGCATTTTCTTAATAACTCTTTGAAACGCTCCCAAGCATCATAAAGAGTTTCCCCATGAGATTGCATGAAAGTAGTAATGTCTCTAATCAACTTAGCAGCCTTCGACGGTGGGAAGTACTTGTTTAAAAACTTTTCCACTAATTTATCCCATGTGGTGATGGCATCATTAGGTAAAGAGACTAACCTTCTAAGGAAAAAGGAAATGCTCTTAGTTGAATAGCTTCGGCGGACACACCATTAGCTTTAAACATGTCGCAAATTGCTAAGAAAGTCCTTTGATGAGAGTTTGCATCCTCATGGCTAAGACCCCCGAACTTGTTATATTGAACTTGTTGCAAAATAAATGGGTCCATTTTAAAATTGTTGGCTTCTATGGCCGGTCAAGCTATACTAGAGTGCAAACCTCCTCTCAAAGGTGTGTTATAATCTCGACATGTCATTCGAGGTGCCGCTTGTTGATTGTTTTGATCAACATGACCATTAAGGTTTAAGTGGCCCTCATTGTCATCTATTACTTGTTGTCCATTATTATCCATCACAGGATGAATAATATTCTCCGTTCTAAAAATTCTTCAATTTTCTCTACAGGTGCGCTCTATTTCTAAGTTTAACGACAGTAATTCCGGGTTTCGATATCTTAACATATACTAATTAAATTCAAATTAGATAACAAAATAACACAAAAAAACAAAATGCTTGATCTCCAAATACTAAAGTTTTACTAATATTACGAGAAATAAACACAAAATCAGTTGCACTTCCCCGGTGACGGTGCCAAAAACTTGATACGCCCAAAATAGATGTATATGATAACGCAAGTGCACGTGCCGAATCAAGTAATAAAATGATGAGTTAAGATCGTTCCCTCGAGGAAGTGAATAATCTTGCGCTCGCAAGTACTAGCTCTACCCTTTCTTTGAATTCAAGCAGGGTGACTTAAGGTGAATTTAAATTAAGAAAAATTAAAAGAAGATCAAATTTAAATTAAATAATACTCACTTAAGAGACCTTTATCAAATTGGAGAAATAATCTCGTATGTGATTTCCCTTGTTTGTTGTGATGAGTCTTTAGAATAAACCCTCATGAACGCTTATTACTATCCTGCGACGAGTTGAAAATAGATTTCTTTATCTATCGATCTCCGAAATCCATTTACCCTAATTCCCCTAGTTATCTCTAACTTAGATGAAATAAGAATAACATACACACACAACTCAAAGTCGCTAGCGAGAAATGAAATCTCTTTCTTTTCAACACTATCTCAAAATCTATATTGCACTTTCGTCACTCCTCTCTCGAATCTCGCGACAAAGTATGATAGTGGAATTTTGGCTAAAGATTTGTACGACTCCTCTCTCGAATCTCGCCGCACAAAATAGAGGATTCAACTCTAAACAACGTAACTCCTCTCTCGAATCTTGTTACGCAATCTAGAAGAAGAACACTTACTCCAAACATTCCATGAAATAAATATAGATCCAAGAAAAATAGTTTTCAAACATTCATAGAGGTAAAGTTAACATCAAAACATAACAACACTAAAAAGTACTCTCACATACAAGACTTATGAAATTAGTTCATAATGGAAAGGGAGAACCAAACAAGATAGATCTTACTATACATGATTAAAGATGATAAAAGTCGCAGGAATTTGTGATCAGATCTCGTTCCAAAGCCTTCTTCCTTGTCGCCGGTGCCTTCAAACCCTAGCTGTTCTTCTCCTTCTCCAAGATGATGGCTTCCAATCTCTCTCTTCCTCTCCAATTTCGTATCTCCCGAATAGGCATCAGATCCCCTCTAAAAAAATGAGCAACCCCCTTCCAAAAGATGCATCCTTACATATTTGGTTTTTGCGCAAAATTCGAAATTCGAATTTCAAACACGCCCAGGACTTGTTATAATAACTGAAACAGGTTTCTGAAACAACTGCACAACCAAAATATAATTTCAGCTTTTACTTTCCTGGTTCGAATTCCATGACATTTCTGGAAAGGAAAACATGAGCAAATTCGCTTAGTTAACTTTAAATCATATAAATATAAATTTCTGAATATTTATACTCATTTAAATTATTTCTTTTTATTTATGCTCAATATAATATCAAAATTAAGAGTTAGATAACTTGCTTTTGGGAAGTTATCACCTCTCATTTGAGAGATTTGGTGCCAAAAAGCGTGAAAGAAAAGATGCTAATCATGCATCCTAAAAACCAAGAGGAGAAGCGTTGTCACCTTACGGCCCCTCTTCCTAGCCATGGGAACTTAGCCGGATGGAAACTACCCAAAGGATTTGCCTCCGCGGATCTGGACTCAGCTCGCGGTTTGGGGCTCCGAAGCATCTCCAACAGCCGGATATCTCCTTCACCTTCTTCCTTGCTCTCCCTTCTCTCTAGAACTTAGAAAAAGAGTACTTGATGAAGAATGATGGTTTCCAAATCCTATTCCCGGCCATAACTCAGCAAGGACAGCCCTGGACCATCAGATCCCAAAAGAAGGAAACGAACGGCCATGATTCGCACTTAAAACCAAATTCCTGGGCCGAACACGACTTGTGACATGCCCGTGTCCAAGGCCGTGTGCCTCAATCGACATCGAAACTGTCGCACCCAGAAAAGGACACGGGCACTAGATAAGCCCGTATCAGACTTGACACGCACGTGTCACTTAGTACACGCCCGTGTGTCTGGGCGTGTTCCTCCATCAACACAGGATCAAACACCACCCGAGAAGAACACGGGTATTCGATACGCCCGTGTCGAAATTGACATGCCCGTGTCAGGCTGAACACGCCTGGGCCCTAGGCCGTGTTCAGTCCCCCTACACAGCCCGACTCATAACCCGCGCTGGACACGACCTGAGACACGCCCGTGTCTCAGGCTGTGTTCGATGTCTCGAGGATCATCGACTGCCTTTTCGTCGACCTCGTGGAAATTCGTCAAACCCGGCATGACACGGCCTTGGACACGCCCGTGTCCCAGGCTGTGTTCACTGTCTCGACACTTCGTCGAGCTCAGTTCGTCGACTTCATAGGCTCTCGTCGAACCCGAGCATGACACGGCCTTGGACACGCCCGTGTCCCAGGCCGTGTGACCCTTACCAAGACCCAAACTTGTCTCTCGACGTTGTCCGTCGCTCTTTCGAATTTTAGGGTGTTACAACTCTCTCCCCCTTAAAATATTTTAATCCCAAAATTACAGAAAGTGAAAGATACACAAAACTTAAATGATACCTGAATGGAATAACTCTGGATACTCCTCCAGCATGGTCTGTTCTCCCTTCCACGAGAGTTCCTCACGACCGCAGTTATCCCATCAGACTTTTATGAGCTTGACCTCTTTGTTTCGCAACTGCCGAATTTCTGAATCCTCTATAGTAACTGGATGAACTCGCATCCCCAAGTCCTCCTTTATCGGCACTGATGCCGATTCGATCACCACACTAGCCTCTACTAATGTTTTCCTCAAGATGGAGACATGGTAGACATCGTGTAATCCACTCAGCTCTGTGGACAATGCTAACCGGTACGCCACTTCTCCAACCCGTTCTATAACCTCGAAAGGTCCCAAAAACCTCGGACTCAACTTCTTGAGTCGGCGGATCCACGAAACGCCTTTGAACGGCTTGATCTTAAGATAGGCCCAATCGCCTACCGCAAACTCCAGCTTCCTGTGGCAAGCATTAAAATATTTTGCTTGCCGATCTTGAGCCACCTTCATGCACTCTTAAATGGTTTGCACCAACTCACATGCATCAGCTACCACTTCTTTTCCCAAAAAGTTTGGTGTCTCCTGCCACTGTCCAAGACATCGGTGTTCGACATCGCCTCCCATGTAGAGCCTCGTATGACATCATCTTTATACTTGCTTGATAACTTTTGTTATAAGAAAACTCTACCAAGAAGAGGTGATCCTCCCATTTCTTGCTGAAGTCAAGAATACACATCCTTAGTATATCCTCCATAGTACGATTCATTCTTTCGGTTTACCCGTCAGTTTGAGGATGGAAAGTCGTACTGAACTTGAGCTTCATGCCCAAACTCTTCTGAACCAGCCTCCAGTCTTTGGAAGTGAAACGTCCATCGCGATCACTAACAATACTGTTAGGAATCCCATGTAGTCGCACAATGTTGCGAACATACAACTCTACCAGCTTCTCCACACTGTCCTCCTTTCGATTTGGGATGAAGTGAGCCACTTTGGTTAAGCGATCCACAATCACCCAATTCGCATCGTTACCCTGCTGCGATCTAGGTAACCCATGCATAAAATCCATGGAGATATCATCAAATTTCCACTCGGATATAGGAAGAGGCTTCAGGAACCTGCCCGACTTCTAACACTCGGCCTTCACTAAGGCACAAGTTTGGCATCGATTCACGTACAAAACTACGTCCCGCTTCAGTCCAGGTCACCAAAAGGATTTCTTCATATCCAAGTACATCTTTGTACTGCCCGGGTGTATGGAGTACTTTGTGATGTGAGCCTCAAACATCAACTCCTCATAGAGCTTGCCGAACTGCGGTACACAAATCCTTCTGTCCTTCCTCAGAATCCCGTCAATCAACTCCTCGGCGCTGCTCTCGCCATTTTGAGCTTCCACCATAAATGGCTGAAACTTCACATCCAAACGAGTCGCTTCCCGAATACGATCAGAGAGGTTGTTCTGCATCTCAATCCAGTTCAACCGAGCCACGCTAGACTCACCTCTTGCTATACACTCCATGCCAAGGGACTCCCAGTCCAGTACCAATCGCTCATCATGAGCTTCAATCCAATTCCCTTGCCCAGAGTATTTTCTACTCAAGGCATCTGCAACCACATTGGATTTGCCTGGCGTATACTAAATCACCACCTCGTAGTCTCTGAGGAACTCGACCCATCTGTGCTGCAACATATTCAGGTCATTCTGATCTAGGAGATACTTCAGGCTTTTGTGATCCGTGAAGATCTCCACCTTCGCACCATAAACATAGTGCCGCCATAATTTCAACGCAAAGATTACCGCCGCCAATTCCAAGTCATGGACAGGGTAATTCCTCTCATGAGGCTTGAGCTGCCTAGACCCAAAGGCTATTACACTACCATGTTGCACCAAAACACAACCCAAACCGCATCCCGATGCGTCACTGAAAATTTGGAATCCTTCAGTCCCTATCGATAGAATTAGGATTGGAGCTGTCATCAGCCTTTCCTTCAGTGTCTCAAATGCCTGATTGCACTCCTGAGTCCACACAAACTTCAGATACTTACGAGTTAGTGATGTGAGCGGTAGAGCTATTTGCGAAAAATTTTCTACGAATCTTCTATAGTACCCTGCCAGTCCAAGGAAACTTCGGACTTCCGCCACGGTTCTCAGAATCAGCCAATCTCTGATGGCTTCCACTTTTGTTGGATCTACCGCCACCCCATCCCGACTAATCACATGGCCCAAAAATGCCACCTTCTCTGGCCAGAACTTGCACTTTGAGAACTTTGCATAAAGCTGGTTCTCTCTCAACGCTTGCAAGACTACTCTCAAGTGAGTCTCATGCTCCACCTCCGATTTGGACTAAACCAGAATGTCGTCAATAAAGACAACTACAAAAGAGTCCAAGTATTCACGAAATAGTCGATTCATCAAATCCATGAATACGGATGGTGCGTTCGTCAGCCCAAATGACATCATCGAAAATTCAAAGTGACCATACCTCGTACCAAACGCTGTCTTGAGTATGTCCTCATCTCGAATTCGCAACTGATAGTATCCTGACTTCAAGTCCAATTTTGAATACACCACCGACCCCACCAATTGGTCGAACAGGTCGTCTATCCGAGGAACCAGATACTTATTCTTGACAGTCAATTTATTCAACTCTCGGTAGTCTATGCACAACTGCATACTACCGTCTTTCTTCTTCACAAACAACACAGGCGCGCTCCACGGTGAAGAACTGGGTCTGATATACCCTTGCTTCAACAACTCCTACAACTGTACCTTGAGTTTGGCCAACTCCTTTGGTGCCATCCTGAACGGAGGACGTGACACCGGCCTAGCCTCTGGCACTAACTCAATCGAGAAATCAATCTCACGCCGAGGAGGTGCCCCAGGAAGTTCATCCGGAAACACATCCTTGAACTCTTCCACTAAGGGCACCTCCCTAAGCGATAACTTGGAAAGGCGAACCTCCAATAATGCTACAAGAGCTACTCCCCCTTGGTTAACTGCTCGTACAACCTGTATCGCCGAAATCAGGGAACAAACCACTCCACTAAGGCCCTCAAACCTGACTTCTGTCTGCCCTTCGTTTCTTAGGGTCACCACCTTGGATAGGCAATCAATAATGGCACGCTGCTCTGCTAGCCAGTCCATTCCCAATATTACATCAAACTCAACCAACGGTAGGACCGCTGCTATTAACACGAAGTCAACTCCACCTAGCTCCCAACAAATGAGCCCTTTCTCCTCGGTGGTCATGGATGACCCATTGGGCATGCACACCTTCAACTTTGCGTCCTCTGAGAATGACTCAACTCCAATTCTCAGGATAAAACTTTCCGCAAGAAAAGAGTGTGACGCTCCCGTATCAAACAATACCCTAGCGGGGTATCCAAAAACTAACACAAAGCCTAAAATAGAGGCATCAAACATAAACGGTTTGAAAACATGAAGTATGAGATTAAATTTAAACTTCCTCATACCTATCACCACATCGGGTTGGCGCATCGCTTCCTGCTGCCCAAGGTTGTGAGCCCTTAGTTGCACCGGTTGGAACCGAGAAGCGCTAGACTCCGCCATCATTCCTTTCTCTGCGGCACTGGGGCCGGAGCGCACAGTCTGCTCTTGTCTTAGCTCCTGATCAACACCTCCTTTAGTACAAAAACGGGCTATGTGCACCACCTTCCCACAATTAAAGCACGTCAGTGTTCCCTTAGAGTGCGACCCTCCGGACGTCGATTTGCTTTTCTCACCGGACTTGAAAGGGTGAGGCTTTTTCCTCCATCTACTCCCTTCAGACTTCCCTTGGGATTGAGAAGACATCCCTTCCCGTTGCTTGGGTTGAAACCCTTACGATGTTGGGTTCTCTCCAGATCACTCTCCAACGTCCTGGCAGCCTCAACTAGCTCATTGAAACTAGCTCTCTTCATGGCGATGAGGGGTTGTCTTAGATTATTCCTCAGCCCCTGATAAAAGAGGTTATCCCTCTCCTCATCATCTACCATTGTCGTTCCTGCATAACAACCCAACCAAGTGAACTCCTGAACATACTTGTCCATTGTCTTGTCCCGCTGCACCAAGTGCAGAAACTGCCTTTGGAGGGCCAACCTTGTCGAAACAGAAATGTACTTCTTTAGGAAAGCATTCCCGAACTCTTCCATGGACGGGGTGCGTCCGGGAAACTGGCGGCCGCTATGGCTCACCCACCACAACTTCGCGTCTCCCTCCAACATGAAGGCCGCAAACTCAGATTTCTTCCTCCTCTAGCATCTCTGCCGCCCTCAGAATCTCTTGCATCTGTGCTCACCAATGCCCCGCGTCAGTCGGCGTACCGACTCCCTTGAACATCGGGGGACGGAACTCAGAAAATACTTCATCTGTCGGTCTCCATGCCCGACAACCACCCTTTCTGCCAAAGGCTTTGCTTGCCTGGCTTCTCCGCCCGGCACAGCCGTCGCCGTATCCGGGGTTGCAGGAGTTACTACCTAAGTAACATGGGTTGCTACTTGCACTGTCGCTGCAGCATGGGCTGCCACCATTACTTCTTCAAGCATGCGACAAAAATCGGTCGGGTTTACACCCATACCCAAATGACCCTGAGCAGTAGCGCTGCTCGCTGAAAGCTCTTCTCTTGGTCTCGACGTACCTGTCTCGTTTCTTGCACTCTTAAGAAAAGCAAGGTAACAAGGAATCAGTCTCTTAATCATAAGACTCAAACATAAGGACACTCATGGTCCCGCATTACTCCTATGTGGATAACTTCTATACGCGATCCGATTACGTTAAATCGACTGCCCTAACTAACCTTGGATGAAACCTGCCTCTGATACCAAATTGTAACACCTCCCCTATAATGACCGTATAATATGGGTCCGGCTGGGGCCCCATAACATACAGAAGCCACAGCTTTAGCGTTAAAAGATGATATTAACTACCCAATCTCATAACACAGTATAGCACAACAGCGGAAACAGCAAACAAGACTAGAAGCTATCTACATATAAGAGTATCAATACGGCCTTAGGGCCTTACAATAATAAAGAGTCCCAAAACTCAAAAGAGAACATCAAGCATCAATGTGCAAAGCACTCCTAAACTACCTCGGCATGCAAGCCGGATATTTAGAACATCAAACATTCAATGCAACCAACTAGGGCTAGAACAAAACTTGGAACACTTCGAGAGGCTTAGGCCTTTTTGGCCGGCGAGCTAGCTCATGCTTGCGATCCTTGCCCTATAAAAATTGGTGGTAACGTGAGTCAGCAAAGGCTGGCCTCAAACTGTGTAACAAACACATCTATTCCCGGCGGCCGCTAACGAACATCGGGGTACCCCTCCAACCTGCAAGTCAGCACTTCGTATTCCACATACATAAATATGTAAAGCTCTAAAGAACAGTCTCGGATGTCTCAAATAACAAACACGTTTTCTATATTGAGAATAAAATAAAAAGGGACCTACTATGCAGTATATATGCAAAACCTGGGCTTCACCCAAGGCACCCTATTGCGTATGCAACTATCACATCATCATAACATCTAGGTACTTCAAATTTCCCCACTAGCGTTAAGCCACAAACAATAGGGTACTGCAATTACCCTAACAGCATACAAGCTGCCACACGGGACTCTTGCCAAGGCCCCAACCGCTCATGGTTCTTAGACCAGGGCTTGCCTGCAAGCTCTGACTTCTCGCGTCAGGATTCCGTCTCACACACTGACCGATTCTAAGAACCCTTGTTGGACCCCACCCGCTCATGGCTTCATTGCCCAGGCTTTCCCCAAAGCATGGCGTTCTCGTCAGTCTCACAGAAGGGGACTAGTCTCGTCGGGACACTCTCCACACATGACTTGCACTTCACGGGATAGCCAGCCGACCACGGAGACAAAGCCGCATCTTAGCACATCACAATCCAAAAACATTCCCACCCTAATCCATCAATTGTACTGCAACGTCCCCGCGCACCAAGGAAACCATCTACCGCCATTGCGGAGCTAACCTTGTCCACCAAGAAAACCATCTACCGCCAATGCGGAGTAACCCTTGTCCGGTTCCAGCTACATGTACTCATTCGAGAAAAGGGGAAAACACAAACATCACAAACGGCGTCTTGCCGTAACGGATTTCTACACAATCCTTAAGGCTCGCTATGCAACATCACCGAGTCAGACTAACAGTTGCGACTACAGCTTCACCCACCATGCCTAATCCTCTAATGGAGCGGATCTCTAATGCAAAACCATGGCGACCCAAACCCCTCTCATTTGAGAGATTTGGTGCCCAAAAGTTTGAAAGAAAAGATGCTAAACACGCATCCTAAAAACCAAGAGGAGAAGCGTCGTTACCTTACGACCCCTCTTCCTAGCCATGGGAACTTAGCCGGGTGGAAACTACCGCAACGGATTTGCCTCCAAGGATCTGGACTCGGCTCGCAGTTTGTGGCTCCGAAGCTTCTCCAACAGCCGGATCTCTCCTTCACCTTCTTCCTTTCTCTCCCTTCTCTCTAGAACTTAGAAAGAGAGTACTTGATGAAGAATGAGGGTTTCCAAACCCTATTCCCATCCATAACTCAGCAAGGACAGACCTTGACCATCATATCCCAAAAGAAGGAAATGAACGGCCATGATTCGCACTTAAAACCAAATTACTGGGCCGAACACGGCTTGTGTCACGCCCGTGTCCAAGGCTGTGTCCCTCAATTGACGTCGAAACTGTCGCACCCAGAAAAGGACACGGGCACTGGACACACCCGTGTCACTCAGTACACGCCCGTGTGTCTGGGCATGATCCTCCATCGACACAGGATCAAACACCACCCGAGAAGAATACAAGTATTCGACACGCCCGTGTCGAAATTGACACGCTCGTGTCAGGCTGGACACTCCTAGGCCCCAGGACATGTTCAGTCCCCCTACACAGCCCGGCTCATAACCCGCGCAAGACACGGCCTGAGACACGCCCGTGTCTCAGGCCGTGTTTGATGTCTCGACGATCATCGACTGCCTTTTCATCGACCTCGTGGAAATTTGTCAAACCCGGCACGACACGTCCTTGGACAGGACCATGTCCCAGACCGTGTTCACTATCTCGACACTTCATCGAGCGCAGTTCGTCAACTTCCCGGGCTCTCGTTGAACCCGAGCATGATACGGCCTTGGACACGCCCGTGCCTCAGGCCGTGTGACCCTTACCAAGACCCAAACTTGGCTCTCGACGCTGTCCATCGCTCTTTTGAATTTTGGGGCGTTACATCGAGTGCCGTGAATTTTGTCAATATATCAAAGCGACGCCGAGTCCACACTGATTCTTTCATTTTCATCATTAGGGATGGATGGAAAACAATGTAGATGAAATTTACAATTTAAATTAAATTTGATTATTTGTTTGGGTCATTTTACGTTTTGGGCCGTTACACCGTAGAGGTAGTGTCGCCAAACCTTTAGAGCAAACATGACCGCTCCCATCTCCAAGTCATGAACAGGGTAGTTCTGCTCATGCTTCTTCAGCTAGCGGGAAGCATAAGCAATCACGTGGCCTTTCTGCATCAGCACTGCAGCCATGCCCTGGTAGGAAGCATCGGTGTAGACCTGGAATCCTTCTTTCCCCGAAGAAAGGGCAAGGATAGGTGCAGAGGTGAGTCGATCCTTCACCTCCTGGAAAGCCGTCTCGCACTGCGGGGTCCAGACAAAAGGCACATCCTTCCTCGTCAGGGATGTGAGTGGGAGGGCAATTCGAGAGAATCCCTCCATGAACATCCGGTAATAACCGGCAAGTCCTAGAAAACTCTGCACGTCTGTGGCAGTCTTTAGCGGCGGCCAATCCCGAACTACCCGAATCTTAGCCGGGTCCACTGCCAACCCAGCTCCGCTGATAATGTGGCCTAAGAAGGCCACCTCCTTTAACCAGAACTGACATTTGCTGAACTTCGTATAAAAGCGGTGCTCCCGTAGTCTCTCTAGAGTCAGTGTCAGATGTCGCATGTTCTCCTCCTTCTCCTCGAGTAAATAAGGATGTCGTCAATAAACACGATGATGAATACATCCAGATAAGCCTTGAACACCCGGTTTATGAGGCTCATGAATGCCGATGGTACATTCGTGAGCCCAAAGGGCATCACGGTAAACTCGAACAACCCATATCTGCTACTGAAGGCAGTCTTCGGAATGTCCTCCTCCTGAATCAGCAGATGGTAGTAGCCCGACCTCAAATCCAGTTTTGAAAAGAAATGCGCCACCTCCAGCTGGTCAAACAGCTCATCTATCCTCGGCAGTGGATAGGTATTCCGGACTATCAGTCTGTTTAGAGCTCAGTAGTCGATGCATAATCTAAGTTTCCCGTCCTTCTTCTTGACGAACAGCACCGGGGCTCCCCACGGTGAAGAGCTCGGTCGCACAAATACGGCTTCCACTAGTTCCTGCAGCTGGCTTCGAAACTCTGCCAACTCCTTCGGAGCCATCCGGTAAGGAGATCTAGATTCTGGCTTAGCCCCCGATACGAGCTATATCTGGAAGTCCTTCTCCTGGTGCTGGGGTAGCCCTGAAAGCTTCTCTAGGAACACGTCAGTAAAATCCCGAACCACCGGGATACTATAGATGGAACCCTTGGTCTCGACCATCTCAAACAACACTTCATTGACCTCTTCTCCCTGTAGGTGGGCCTTGACGGCCTACACAAATGATAACAAGAGAGGGATGGTAGGTCTAATATCTTCGATGATGACATAGGAATCCCCATGCCTCAAGGTGATCCTCTTTGACAAGCAGTCGATCTGGGCAAGGTTCTAATGCAACCATGTCATGCCCAGGATCAGATCATAGGCTGGCATCCTTAGGATCATCGCTGGTGCTTCGAATGCCTTTCCGCCGATCATCGTCTCCATGTTGCAGTGGGCGGAGGTGAATAGCTCCGATCCGTCGGGTAGTCGCACCCTCATCATCAAGCATGTGTATCGCTCCATATCTTCTAGTCCTTCCACGAAGTCTTCCGATGTGAATCAGTGCGAAGCACCCATATCGAATAGCATATAAGCAGGCTTGTCGTTGATGAAGACTGCCTGAGGTGGTTAGATATTTTACAAATCTAGTTATGATTTTCGTTCCTAGTTCTAACATTTCTATATCCCTGAGTAGCTTGTTTAGGGAAGAAAAGAACTTATAATTACTGGTGTACCTGTTATTACTTGCTCCGGGTTTCAAGGTTGAGCCAGATCCAGGGCATACACTTGCTCCCTATCCTGCCTGCGGTCTCTACCCTAGTATTCACATCCTCGGCCACGTCCTCGGCCTCTAAACTGCTGAGCAGGCAGGGCAGCCGATGGTGCTGGTAGTGGTGCCCCCTCAAGGGGCAGTTTCTCCGGATATGCCCTACCTGATGATAGTTGTAGCACTCAGGCGAGGGATATACCATACCCCCGCGTCTCTGTATCTCCCACATCTGGAGAGGTTGAGGAGCCATTATCACCGGTTCCCTCGGCCCCTGTCTCACCTCCTGACGAGGTTGGTCCTCTGCTCTTCTCCCATCTCTCCGATCAGCAATGCGGCCCCTTCGTTGAACATTCTAGCTCCCCGGCCCTGATCCTCCGTTGGCCTTTTCCAGCCTAGAGTCGTGTGCCAATCTTCCTCAATCCTCTTTGTCATCTCCAAGATCCGAGGTATAGGTCCGTCGGATACGAATAGCAGAGCCTATCTCATATCCTCTTGCAGGCCCTTATAAAACCTCTTCGTGTATCCGGCCTCATCCAGTTGATAGGAGTCCAAAAACCGGGCTAAATGATTGAACTCCCGGTAGTACTCCACCACCGTCTTGTTGCCTTGCCTTAACTGTAGAAATCTATCTTCCAGCTCATCTCCGGCCGACTACGAACAAAGTGCTCCAACAATGCGGCCCTGAAGTTCTCCCAAGCAATGTCTGTAACCTCTCTATCAGCAAATGCCGTATCCAGCAGTGTCTTCCACCATCTCTTGGCATGGGACTCTAAGCAAAAGAACCCCAAAGGCACCCTCTCCTCTGATGGGCACCGTATCCCGGTCAGCATCTCATACATGATATCCAGCCAGTCCTCTGTCCGTACAGCCGACTCTGTTTCTAGGTAAGATGGGGGAGAAAGTCCTCAGAATATGCTCAGCCAATTGGCCCCCGGGTTTGGCTGCAGAGCCGGAACTTGCTGGGCCCTGAAAGCCTCCAGTATGGTTGTCGAAGTCTGCCCCATCTCCGACTATAAAAACAGAGTGGGGACAGGGGGAGGTGGTGCAACATTCAAAGTTTGCTGACTTCGCACTGTGGTGTAGGCTGTGCCAGAGGCTGCATAACAAAGACCATTTGTAAGCAATACCCTAACCTTATTAAAAGTGGACAATTTACATGTGATCCCCATATGGGCCCACCACTGCTTCCGCTGCTTAGTTTATCCCCAAACTAAACTCATGCGGGGGTGACCCAGGGTTTGTGGACTGCTACTTTTCGATCGAGGTCTGCTCTAATACCACTTGTAAGACCCCCCCCCCCCTTTTCTTTTTAAACCACAGGGTCATAGGCCCAGAACCACCGCTTTGCGGTGACACTTCCACACCCGGGAAGGTCGTCACCACAAAATGCCAATCCTGCCGGCCATATCGATCACAGAAAAAGATATCAAAAGAGTAAATGAAACACATGTCCACAGAGATCACATATATATAAATAATCTCCATGAAGGGAGAGTCCATAATAATGATAATAAAGGTACTGAAAATATGGCTCATGCCCGAAACACTAATGTCCTCACTACATATCTCCCATCGCGGAAGCAAAACTAAAACAACTGCTAGCGATCGGGACTCACAGTCCCTGCTGTCTTAACTCCGATACTTGAATGCCCCATATCTAAGCGTACCAACCTCCGGGTCTACTCTTCCATGTTGGGCTCCACGATCCCCTAATATGATTTGGTCCGAAAAACGTTAGTCTAAAAGACTAAGTCCTATCATCCCCTACACCTCCCCCATGGTCCCTAAGCACCGTGCGGAGATGAGGAAAGGGAAACTCTAAAGGTGGAGAATAAACAAAGCAGGTGACGGTGGGACTATTCAAGCATGAGTATATTAACAGAACAAGTATATCTAAGCAGAAGTAAATGAAAGGTAAACTAAGAAACAAGTAACCTTAACTTATACGAATGCCCATACAAACTTATAAGTTAAGGGATCTTTTGCAAGGCTCCCATCATATAAAAAGTCCCATACCGATTTATACGTTGGGTGTGTCGGTTTTCAAGCAAGTAATATATATCCAAAGAATAATAACCTTAACTTATAAGCATGCTCACACAAGCTTATAAACTAAGGGGTTGTTTTGCATGGCCTATTGTATAAAGCGTCCCATGCCACTTATACAATAGGTGTCAGGTTTAAATGCAGTGATTTATGCTATGTTATGTTATGTTATTCCATGAATCATGCAAGTGCAACACACCCACTTGACTCTGTGCACACAAAACTTTAGTTCCCCTTTCTAGAGCCTAACCTCCCAGGATACCTCCGTAGTGGCAAACAGAAGTGGTGGATTGGGCCTCGCCCACCTCTAAACCGGTAATTACACCACCAGTCAGACCTATCGTATGCCTCGGCACTGGTGCACAAAGCAGAGCTCCTAAAGATTTCAACCCTTAGGTTAAAAAAATCAACCAGAATACTCATGCATTTCCAGCTTTAATTATGTAAATAAACAAGGACCCAAGGTAACCTGGGTCAAGAATAACTAATCTATTTTTTTGCAGGTGATAGACTATCCCACCACAGAGCAACAATGATATCTGGATAGTGGCTGTTCAAAGCATATGACTGGAAATAAATACAACTTAATCAACTATAAGTCAAAGCTAGGACCCAAAGTAATATTTGGTGATTCCAATTGTGGCCAGACTGAAGGATATGGAAAGGTCAAAATTAGAGCAGTCACCTTCAGGAAGGTTGCTTATGTAAGTGGACTGAAGCACAACCTTATATCAATAAGTTAGTTATGTGATGAAAGGTTTCAGATATTGTTTAACAGAACTTCTTATATTATTACTTCTATAGATAACCAAGTAGTATTAACTGGTACTAGAGTAGGAAATATCTATATAGTTAATTTTAAGTCAGCTAAAACTGAAATATGCATGTTTAACCAAACTTATAATAATAATGATCTCTGGCATAGGAGATTAGGACATATAAACCTAAAAAACATTGCTAAACTCTCTAGGGACAAACTTGTTAGAGGATTGCCTTCTTGCCCCTTCAAGAAGGAAAGTCTTTGCAGGGCTTGTCAGTTAGGCAAGCAAACTAAAAAAAGCTTTAAGTCACTTAATAAAGGTGATTCACCTAGAATTCTGTATTTGGTACACATTGATCTCTTTGGACCCATTGTTGTATAGAGCCTAGGAGGGAAGTCTTATACCTTAGTAATTATTGACGACTTCTCAAGGTTCACTTGGGTGTTCTTCTTGAGAAACAAGTCAGATAACTTCAAGGTTCATACAGATTTTCTTAAGAGCATAAGTATTGATTACTCTACTCCAGTTGCATTGATCAGAAGTGATCGTGGTACTGAGTTTGAGTCTCTTCCCATGCAAGAATTTTGTGAGAAGGAAGGTATCAGGCATTGCTTCTCTGCTCCTATAACTCCTCAACAAAATTGGGTAGCTGAAAGGAAAAACAGAACACTAAATGAAGCTGCAGGAACAATACTTGCAGATGCTCACTTGCCCCTATCCTTTTGGACAGAGGCTATGAGCACAACAAACTATGTACTGAATACAAGTTTGATACAGAAACTTAAGGGTAAAACCCCCTATGAACTACTCAAAGGGAAGAAACATAAAGTAGATTATTTTAGAGTCTTTAGTTGCATTTGTTACATTCATAACAACAACAAGAAACACATTAGAAAGTTTGAAGTCAAGGCTGAAATAGGAATTTTTCTTGAATATTCCCAAGTAAGCAAGGCTTATAGGGTATACAATAAAACATCTATGAAAATGGAAGATTCTATTCATATTTCTTTTGATGAGACTAACATGTTTTATAAGGAAAAGAACCTTTCTATCAGTGAGAACTTGCAGGAACCACATCTGTGTGAGAAGTTGGATGAATTGACCCTCACCAATGAGACTGTTACACAACCTTCTCCACATGTTGCTGAAGATAGTGAAGATGATGACACTAAACTCAGTGAAGAGCCAACAACAACTATAATTCCACTCTAGGAATTAATTCCCCAAGCTGTTACTCAACCAACTCCTCCTACTAAATTAGTCATACTTAGAGATCACCCTATATCTCAAGTGATTTGAGACATATCAGTGGGTGTGCAGACAAGGCATCAACTCCACCAGGACATGATGCATGTCTGCTTCATATCTCAAACTGAGCCCCAATCCATTAAAGATGCTGAGCAAGATCCACACTGGATCATTGCAATGCAAGAGGAGCTCAAGCAGTTTGGGAGATGTAGAGTTTGGGATTTAGTTCCAAGACCCAAAGACTACCCAGTCATTGGTACTAAATGGGTATTTAGAAAAAACTAGATGTTCAAGGTCTTATCATAAGGAACAAGGCAAGATTAGTTGCTCAAGGATATAGACAAGCAGAAGACATAGATTATGACCAAACATTTATCCCTGTTGCAAGGATAGAAGCAATAAGGATATTTCTAGCTTATGCAGCCTACAGGAAGTTCACAATATACCAAATGGATGTCAAAAGTGCATTCCAAAATGGTGAACTCAAAGAAGAGGTCTATATGGAACAACTACCGGGTTTTATCTCTTCATCCCATCCATCTTATGTTTTCAAATTGCATAAGACTCTCTATGGTCTAAAGCAAGCTCCAAGAGCTTGGTATGAAACCTTACCTAGCTTTCTCTTAGAACATAACTTTTCTAGATGTATAGTAGATAGGACTTTATTTGTCAAGCATCATAATGATAAAATCTTGTTATTACAAATATATGTAGATGGCATTATATTTGGTTCTACAGATTCCAAACTATGCAAAAGGTTCTCCAACCTTATGCATTCCAAGTTTTAAATGAGTAGCATGGGTGAGCTCTCCTACTTTCTTGGTATCCAAGTGAATCAGTCACCTGATGGCATCTTTTTATCCCAATCCAAATATGATAAGGAGCTAATAAAATGGTTTGGGATGTTGATGCCTCAGCTAAGAGAACACATATTGCTGCTAATGCTGTGATTGACTCTGATGAACATGAGAAACCTGTTGATCAGAAACTATATAGGGCCATTGTTGGGTCCCTGTTGTATCTCACAGTAAGTAGACCAGACATCATGTTTGCTACATGTCTTTGTGCTAGGTTCCAGGTGAACCCTAAAGAATCTCATCTTATTTTCTTAAAAAGGATTTTGAGATATATAAAGAGTTGCCATAATTTAGGACTCTGGTATCCAACTGAGTCAGAATTTGAGTTAACTGGATACTCTGATGCTGAATTTGCTGGATGTAGAGTGGACAGAAGGAGCACATTAGGGACATGTCAGTTCCTTGGTGATAGGCTAGTGTCCTAGTTTTGCAAGAAGCAAACATCTGTGTCTACTTCAACGGCAGAATTTGAGTGCATAGCAGCTGGCAGTTGTTGTTCACAGATGCTGTGGATTTAGAACCACTCCTAGATTATGGTGTCAACTTAAATAATTCAACTCTACTTTGTGATAATATTAGTGCAATTTCCATTGCACAGAATCCAGTGCATCATAGTAGAACTAAGCATATAGATGTAAGACATCATTTCATTAGAGAGTGTGTTGACAAAAAGAAAATTAATCTCACCTTTATCTCTACTGATTTGTAAAAGGCAGATATGTTCACCAAACCCTTAGATGAGAAGAAACATTTGTTCCTTATGAATCAGCTAGGTATGATGAATGAAGATACATTAATTTAACTTTCTGTCAGAGGTCGAAGAATTTGTCACAGTTCGTTGAACGGAGATCGACAAACTGAGAAAAGTTCTTGAGAAAATTCGTCGACCAGAGATCGACGAAATCACTGTGTGAAGTTTTAATCGTCGAATTGAGATCGACGATACTGCTTCAGAAAATTTTTGTCGACCTGAGAACGATGAAAACTTTTCCCTTCTTCAGACTGAGATCGACGAACTCTTTTGCCAATAAAATATTTCATCGAACTCAGATCGAAGAATTTTTTTCGCAAGACGGAGTCTGCCGCTTCATATTCTGAAAACCATATAACTTGGTTTTCTTCGAGCTCCATCTCGCGCTTTTTGTTCCCCTTGCACTTGATCTTTCTGTTTCCTTTTACAGGTGATCAATGTTGATTCCGGCGAGCTCTCTAGCGGCAATTAAATTCGACATGGGATTCGATATAGACTTCGAATCATTTCAACATTCTGATCAAATTTTCCTATACATACTGAAATTATTTGAGGAATAATAGTTGAAGAACTTTATGACAACCAGGATAAAGATAGCTGCTACTGAAATCAGAGAATGGGTGTTCACCTCCTCTACTCCAAACGCCGACACAATGACAGACACAATATCTGGTAACCAGGTTTCTTTTACCCCCGCAGTCTTAATTGAATTTTTTGGTTTGATAAATGGTGAAGAAGATTTAGAGATTGATAGTTCTGAGTTTGATGACATGTCGAATAAAATGGGTCATATTGGAGAGGACCCTAATAAGTTATTAAAGAAAAATTTGTCTTCTGAATATAAAGTTTTTACTGATGTGGTGGGCAAAGTATTGTTAGGAAAGCATACTGCCCATGACTACATTACCAGACACCAGTTTCTGGTAATGTGTGCTGTAGTGAATTGGGCTAAAATCCTTTTTGATTTGATAAAGAAGAAGAACAGTAAGAAAGAAGTGTGTTTTAGAAGAATTTTGGGGATTTCCCTACAGGAAAAGGCTGCTGACTCCCTGGTCTCTCAGACCATCTTCATTAATGCTTCCAAAAGGCTAACATGTGTCTTGTTTGGAAGGTGGGAGAGGATAATCCCAAAGGCATCCATGGCTTCAAGCTCTTCCAGAGCATCTGACGATACAAGAGCTGTAACAGATGATCCCCCGCCCTAGAAGTTATCCCATCCATTAGAATTCCATCCACCCAGATTCCAACACCTCCATCTCAACAACCTACACCTCCACAAATTTCAATTCGTTCATCAACCCTCCAACAACCATCCTCATCTCCAGCTCATACTCCAACAGCACCAATTCAATCTCTTGGACAACAACCAACACCAGTTCAATCTCCAGAGCATACCACACCACACCAATCCCAACTTACTCATCATCTAGCAGACATCCCCCTCAATAACCTCTCATCCATTCCATCCTTTGATGTGCTATCATCTCCCATCAATACTCCATCACCTCATGATGAGCCCATGACAGACACCACTCCTTTCCCTTCATCATCCATCCTCCATCCTTATATATTAACTCAGACACCCTCTGAGTTTATGCAAATGGATTCCCCTTCCTTTCCCTCCCTTCTGGACATTGTCACTCCCCATCTCTCAAAGCTTATAGCAGAGGCCATTAAACCTCTTGCTGATTCTATTTTATCCCTATCTTCCCTCATTTCTGCTGCTCCCACTGTCCCTTCTTCTAGGGGTCTGGCTTCAAGACCCTCTGAAACCAGGCAGGGGGAGATATCCAGTGAAGAAGCTCCAGTCTCATCTCCTCCAGTAGTAGCAGAAGTAGTAGCAGTTTTGTTGTTAGATGAGCTAGCAGATGCAGATGCAGATGTAAATATTATTTCAGAAGTTGAGACAACAGTTGATTTTGATATGCTTTGTACATATGTGCAAGTTGACTTTCCAAAAGTTTTGACTGTTCGTGATTTCCTTGTCAATCCCACAGTAGATATATTCAATTTGTTAAATTCTTTTGATATAGCTTATTTGAATTACCTTCCAAAAGTTTGCCCAGAGCAATCCATGGCAATAGTTTGCTATACTTCCCCCATAAGCCCTGAGGTTGTTAAGTAACTAAAGGCAAGTTTTGTAGTTATTGAGCCACTCACAGAATCACCTCCCAAGGCTATCTCCCCTCCAACTTACAAAATGGATGACAGTCCAATACCAAACTTGGATGATATCATACTTGCAGATATAGAGTAAAAGAATCAAACAGTTACTGAAAGTATTGTAGAGACAGAACTTCCAGTTCAACCTCAAGCTGAAAAGCAAATCTCTAACGAAACTCTGAAGGAAATTGATGAAATGTATGATAACCCTCCAGAAGCCTCTGATGAAGATAATAATGATGAAGATTCTGATGAATCTGATGATCCAAAAGCCAAGAAGAAGATTTCTAAGAAAAGGAAAGTTGTTCCAAAGGCTGCTCCCAAGCCAAATCCTATACATGACACTCCCTACTATATTCTAAAAAAGATTACTCCTTACCCTTGGATGCCACAATGGATGTGGTTATCAAAGAATGGGCAAAAAGAAAGGAAGAAGAGAAGAAGGTACAAGTCTCCTCATAAGCACTTCAGGAAAGACCCTCCTCTTCCTCCTCCTCCATCAGCTGGGGCCTCTGCGAGTGTGACTCAAGGATAAGCGCCTATTATCAAGACCTATCAGAGACACTCCAAGCCAAGTCCACAAGGCAGCAGTCAGCAACAATCCTCTCAGAGCAAGCCTCCTCCTGCTACAGATAATAAAAGTACTTCAGCTTCTCCTAATAATTCAAAGGACTCTAGTCCTAAAAGGCCAGAATCTCCATCTATCCCTTTTGTAGATCCAGAACAGGAAACAACTGCAAAAATGACCAGGTTTCAAGTGCTGATTGGACTTTCTATGATCAATAAAGCTAAAGCAGAAGAAAAATACCCATCACAGTACACCACAATGTCATCTTACAGAAAAGAAGAGCTCAAGAGGTACGTTAAAGCTAATAAATTTTTCAATGTAGATGACTATATTAGTCTGCATCCTGAAGCAGTAGTACCAAGGGCCACCTCTTGCAACATAATTGGAGTATCCGACATGACAATGTCAAAGAGAGAAGCTGCAAATCCAAACAGAGAGATTATATTTAGACAGCCCTCTGAAAAATCTGACAAAGCTGACAAAGAGAAGCCAAAGAAGAACAAATGACTGCTGTGTTTAGTTTTAATTTTCTGAACTCTATTTGTTAATCATGAAGCACCTGTGTACATATCTGGTGGATGTTTTATTTTCAGACAGATATATTTTATTTTGCTTTGTGATTGTTTTCTTTTGTATGTATTAGTGACCTCACCCAAATAGGGGGAGGTTGTTGGATCCCTAGTTTGGATTTGGGCTAGGTTCATTAATTAGGAGGAGTTTGACCAACATTGTATAGCCAGGGTCAAGTGTATGCGTCCTAGAGTTTAGGCTAGTCATTAGGTTCAACCTTCATGGACCAGCCAACAGAGGACTTCACTAGACTCAGACTTAGAAGAAATCAGAGTTCAAAATTATCACTTCGATATTCTTCGAACTCATCTCGACGATTGTCGATCGCAGATCGACGGACACAGCGTTATTTCTCTGAGTTGAGCGTGATGATATTCGAGCTCTAGTCGACGATCTCTTCATTCAGACATATTCTTTGTTCGACGAACTTAGAGAGCAGATTTGTCAAGTTATTTCCAGAATGCAGTTCGCTGAGCTCAGGTCGACGAACAGGAATTATCAGCTCGACGAACTTGGAACTCCAGTTGATGAATTCTACCCAGAGGTTCATGATTTTTGTCCCAAGTCAGATTGATAAGTTTTCCTTATTTCTGTCCCCAATTTCTTATGTTATTTAGCAGTAATTCTTTGAGTAATTAATGCTTATATTCTCAAGAATATAACCATTCTTGGCAGCATTAATTATGGATTTCATAAGAGTTAATTGCTTGCTTATTTTAATGGGACAGTTGGGGAAACTCTTTAAAAAATATATTCCAGCCATTTCATTCTCCAGAATTAGTCAGCAATTAATGATTGGAATTCAAAATTCAAGAGAAGAATTTGACAGCAAAATATATAAGAGAATTTTCTTTCAGACAATAGAATACCTGTGATACAGAGAAGAGATACAGAAATATACTGAAGAATATCTGCTTCTTCTCTGAATCCTCAAGGATAACTACTCTAGATCTGTCTACTAGTTTCTGTATTTTCAACAAGATAAGGCTGAAGACCTACACCCTGAGCAAGGCTCCAAGCTTTCTGAACCATTCATTATTTCAGAAGGAGCTTTGACAACAGAAATCCACAAGTCTTTTCTATTTTATAGATAAAAGAGAAGACACCATCAACTCTCTTAACCTCATGTACAAGGGTTTATTAACTCCCTTAAAAAATTTATTGTTGGTTTTTGGGAACCTAATCAAAAGCCTAAAGGATTGTAAGATCTCCCTGTAAATAAATTTTGTGGTGGCTGTTACCTGATCAAAAACCTGATAGTGGATTCCTACCATAGTGGTAGAAGAGTGAATTTACCCAGTTTGGGGAACCACTATAAAATTCTTGTGGTGTTTGTGTGTGATCATTCCTTTTTGTTCTTACTGTTCTGTGATAGATTAGCTTAGACTATTTCCATTTTCTGTTACTACTATTGATATCACCTATTTTACTCTGATAAATTCTAAAACAGCCAAAAAATTTAATTACTCTATTCACCTCCCTCTAGAGTAAATCAGGTCTATCCCATATCTTTCAATTGGTATCAGTAGATTATCAATTGCCTAAGTTGTCTTTCACACTATTGCCCGCATAGCCACTGTAACATCTCTGCTACAATGTCCGTTGTTATCTTCCTATTCTCAACTAGACAAATCCGCTCACAAAACTCAGTGAAGTGGCTCTGGTGGCCGCCACCTCCCATCCAGCGATCGTGGTGCTTCCCGCTTTCTCTACACTCACTATGGCCGCACCAGCCACATGGTTGATCGCTGCTAGAAGAAGCATCATCATCTTCGACCATCTGGGGATGCTTCCACTTCTTCTTCGAAGTTGTCCGCCTTCGTGGTCACGTCTTTAGGTAATGCCCACGTCGCTACTCAAGGTAACTGGCTGATCGACTCTGGTGCTACCAACCATTTGACCGGCAATCCATAATGTTTTTCTCTCCTAGAAAAACATGACTGGTTGCCCCCAATCCTTATTGCGTACGGCTCTCCTTCACCGGTCAATGGAATAGTTGTGGTTCAAGTCACTCCCTCTCTTCGCCTGGTGGACACCCTTTACGTGCCCAAGTTCCCTTACAACTTGTTATCTGTTACTTCTCTTTGCAAGCAACTGCAATGCTCTGTCACATTCACATCTACTACTTGTTCTTTTCAGTATCCGGGCACCAAGCGGACGATTTCTACTAGGACTGAGAGTGGCGGCCTCTACTTCCTCGACAATGTTTCTGCACTCACCTCCTCCTCCACATCTTCTACTGATCTTCTCCAGTGTCACCTTTGTCTTGGTCATGCTCCTCCACATCTTCTTCATCATCTTCTACCACATCTTCCTCCGTAGAGACCACCTCTCAATTGTGACGCATGTCAGCTTGGCAAGCATTACCGCTCGTCCTTCCCACCAAAGCAAGGTCGTGGATCTTCCCGGCTGTTTGAACTTGTTCACTCCGACATCTGGGATCCTGCTCCTACCCTCACCATAAGTCGGGGTAGTTCATATTTTGTAACATTTATTGATGATTTCTCTAGATGGACGTGGGTGTATCTTTTAAAGGATCTCTCCGAACTCTTTTCTGTATGGACATCATTTTATAATATGATTGAGAATCAGTTTGATATGTCTATTAAAATATTTCATTCTGACTGTTGGAACCGATTTCTCGGTCTCCTGTGGAGTTCACCCTCGGGGAAGGGGTGATTGCGCACATACTTCGCTCATGCAAGCAAAACAACAAGGAAAATAGGAAAGAACTGACCCAAGGGCTCGGCGGGAGGTCCCACCACACACCCGGAAGATCTCAGAGTGCTTCCCCTCCTTAGCCAAAGGCCAAGCTAAGGTACCCTCAGAAAACACTAGAAAGCTGGAGCAAGAGAGCACAAACAACGTGCCTGCTGGGGTACCCCTTGGGTCCTATTTATAGATTTCAGAATCTGAACTGCCAATAACCAAACTAAACTGACCTGAAATTACCAAAATACCCGCAGCTGGGTCTGCCAACAGCTAAACTCCGCTGTTTTGAAGGGCTATGGGCAGACCGGCGGGGGTAAAATAGTAAAAAGTACCTCATGGACCTGGGCGAGTCGGAGAGCTCGGCCACCTCGGCGGATCAGCTCGCCTGATATTGTCGAGCTCCTTTGCGTGAGCGCGAGCTGGGACGGTGAGCTCGCCAGTCGATAGGCCTCCAATAGTCGAACTCAGGTTGATGAATCCTGGCTTAGTCAGCGAATGCCGAGCTCGTGGTCGGTGACTACCGAACTCACGGTCGACGAGTGCTGAGCTTGCGTTCGACGATTGTCGATCTTTGGTCGACGATTGCCGATCTTTGGTCGACGAATGCCGATCTTCGGTCGACGAATGCAGAGCTCGCCCGCTGCCTCCTGGTTTTCCTGCCAAGCTCTCCTGCTTCCTGGGCGATCTGTGCTGGCCGACCTCGCTCCTGATGACCCTACTCGCCGGACACGGGGTTTTACATAATCCCCTCTCTTTCTGAGCTTGGTAAAGCTTGGAAAGAAACATCCAACCCCAAGTGTTCGGTGAGTGCGGGGTGGACCGGAGAGAATCTTTCGGTGGGGTCCACCTCCGGCTTTATATATACACCTGCATACCTGCTTGACTCTTGCCATTCCCTTTGCTCTAGCACTGCCAAGATGCCGATCCCCAAGGAAATCCAAGAGTGCCTCAACCGAGCTTGACAGACCTAGGCTGCTCGCGTGGCCGCTCTAACAGCGGTCCCACCCAATGTTCCTCAAATTGATTATGCCGAGCCCAGCTCCAAGAGGGCGAAGTCATTTCCCGAAGCGGCCGAGTCAATTTATGAAGACCTGAGGACCACCCTGGAGATGGGGGCCGGCTCTTCCACTCGGACAGTTCTTGAGAAGGATAGAGAAGTTGTCATAGTCGGCGATGACCCAGACTGTCAGCCTGATGACGTGGAGGGTGCCACGCCGCGACAGCCCATACCGCGAGGCAAGAACACTCTGGCAGACTTGCTGTTCATAACACCGGATAACCATCCCCGGGACCTGCCTCTTCTCTTTAGGATCCTGCCAGTGAGCTCGCAGAGGTCGAACTCGCCGGTACCCGCCCCTTCTCCCCGGCGAGCTGCTATAACCACGGCGGCGGGTGTGGAGACCGTCCCCGTCCCGAGATTTGAGCTTCTCTCCCCAGGCACGCGCGACCCGGGGCACGGGAAGGAAATACGGTTTGTCCCTCCCCGTATCTCCTTAGAGTTACCGAGTTCGTCAGGTAAATGTTGCCTTGGATCCCTATCAAGTTCTTTAACGGTGTACCTCACTTTGATGATACTTGTCTCCACAGCTCCTCCCAGCCGATCCGGTGCCGAGGAGACTTCGCGGGCGATCCACTACTTGCCCCTCCCTTCCCCGAACTCGCTGGACTCTTATCTGGGCCCGGAAGTAGAGCCAGGAGAGCTGACCCGGAGGGAAGTTAAGCTCTTCAAGAAATTGGTGTTTGAGCTGCGCGAGGTGCGGGAAGTCAATGAGGCAGTGCAGTAGGACTACGCTCGGCTTGCCGACGAAGTGAGGGGTGGCCAGACTCGCGAGTTGCTGTCTCCTTCCCGGCTCTTGGACGAGATCGTTGAGGGCCTCTCTATGGAGCAGGCGAATTCAGGGAGGATCCGCGAGCTACTCGGGGCGCGGCAATCTGGGGGACGGGGGATGCAAGGCCGGGGTAGGTGAAGGGCGGCTCCCTTCCTTAGCCGAACGGTACTTGCCCCCTTGTTTCCTCCCCTGCCTGCGCGAGCTGGGCTGATTGGACAATTTGACCTGATTACTTTTCTATAAATAGCCACCCCCCCCCCCACACCAGCCCCCGTACTGTCTTCCTGTGCTATTTGTTTTCTACTCGCGCCCCGCCTTCTCTCGCGAGCATGGGTAAGACCAACCCCGACGCTGATGGCCGCAGCAAGTGTGCCCAACACGTCACCGACTACTACTTCTTCGAGGGGCATACCAGCGAGGAGGAGTTTGCGGAGTTCGAGACGAAATACGTTCCGTCGGGCTTCGAGGCGTGCAGGCCGAGGCAGGGGGAGGCCATCAACACCTTCTACGAGGATGAGCTCGCCTTCCCCATCTCGCATTTCGAGGTGGGGTTGCGTCTCCCCCTCTGGCCGGAGATCCGGAAAATTCTGAAGTACTATGGCGCAGTACACGCGCAGTTAAACTCCAACGCCATCGCCATGATGGTGGCGTTCGCGAGCTACCTTCGGCGGTAGAGGATCGAGCTCAACCTGACAGTGTTCAGGAAACTCTTCTCCTACAAGGCAACATCGGATGGGGTCACCTACTTCGGCGGTTCGCTGATCAAGGTTCGCGAGATCGCGAATAAGCACCACACCTGGGTGACCAGGATCGCCTTTATGAAGGGCGATCTCGGCAACATTCCGTACTCGCCGCAACAAAAAGGCGAGGAGGTCTGCCACCCGCCGGCTGTATCCGGCAATGATGCCGAGCTCCACAAATACTTCCTCCACAAGGATTTCGAGGTATCCTTCCTGCGAAGGGGCCTCGGCGTGCTCCTCCCCGTTCTACCCGGCAAAGGTATTGTTCTCTCCTCACCTTTCCGAGCTCACCCGATTGCCGAGCTCACCATATTGCTGCTGAAATTCATCTAACTTTTTCCAAGTATTTTCTTGCAGGGGAGCGGATAATTCCCGTGAACCCGCCATTTGCAGACTCGGGGCTACACACGGACCCTCTTGCTCGCGAGAGGGCAGTGACGGCGGCTTGCCGAGATGAGGCGACCTTCTCGCAACCCTCCTCCAGCAAGAGGCAACCGAAGGATGCGGGGTCGAACCCGCCACACCGCCAGCAACTCCCAAAAAATATGAGGAGAGCCCTGCTGGCTCCGTGGGGGAGACAACAACAACAATGTCAGCCCAGCCCCAAATATATGAGCTCGCCGGAAACTGTCCCGGACGCGTTGTCGGAGAGCCCGCTGAAGGAGGTCACCAGCAAGAGGCGGAAGGGCAGCGAGGCTCCTGCTTTCGAGGCGGCGATCTCCCCACCTCCATTGGTGAAGAGGACGGCTCGCGAGCGGGGGGCGTCGAAACAACATCCCCTCTTCAACTTCGGGGGGCGGTGGAAGGACTCGGCGGGGGAACCTATAGTGCAGTTGGATGAGCTGGCCCATCGGTTCTCCATCTCCACTCTACATCCATCCTGGTATGACCGTGAGCCGACCACCGACCATGCTTATGCCCTCGGCTTCGGCCTCTATGGCCGCGAGGATGCCGAGGCCTACAAGAACATGACCCTGCGGTAGCTCGACCATGAGGGTCTGCAGGCCCACCTGAGGACCATGGAGCTCCACCACATGCTTACCCGCCGCAGCTTTGCCCTCAACAATCAACTCCTAAAAGCCGAGCAGTCCCGCGATGTCACCAAGGACAAGGTTGCTGATCAGGCGAAGTAGCTCGGCATCGCTGAGGGCCTCCTCTCCCAGGCCGCCGGCGGACTGGTAAGTGTCAAGCTCTCCTCTTCTCTTTTACTTAGAATATTTTGTGCTACTGCTAACCGGATTTTCTCTTCACCAGGATGCCAAGGCCGCAGGGGAGCTGCGGGCTCGCAATGCCGAGCAAGGGGAGGAGATTGTCCAGCTGCGCGCCCGCCTTGCCGAGCTGGAGGGGGCGAACGCGAAACTGATGGAGGAGAATCAGCACCTCAACCGCGAAGTCCGCCGCTAGGCGGAGATCTTCTTCCCGGCCAGCGGCTCCGATCCTTCCCTCCCCTACAAGAGGCCACGGATCTTCAGTGAGGCCGATCTCGCCGAGAGGCTGGGAATTAACTCCATCCAGGCCGCCGAATGGACCCTCAAGATGATGAAGGATTCTGGAGTGCTGGTGGAGGGGTGCGAGGAGATCTCGGCCTGGGACATGATGTCGAGTCTTTTCCCAGCGACGACGCCCAGCGAGAAGGAAGATAGCTTGGACGCGCTGTTAGGGGAAGGCTTCCAGGATCTGTCAGGCGAGGGAGGGGAGGACCGCCAATCTGACGGCCTAAATATATATAACCTGTAGTCTCGCCGAGGCGAGCTCAACATGTAAATATTGTTACTTAATGAAAGTATATTTTTGATACCTTTTGCGCTCATCACAACAATGTCATTTTACATATATTTTCTTTCTGGATTTCTCAGTCGTGCCCTGTTTTCTTGCTCGCTCTTTCCCCAGTGACCTCGCGTAGATAGATGCTGCAAGTAGGACTATTGTTAGGACTCATCCTTGAGAGAGTATGTTTTGAGTGCTTGCCGACCTTCAGACGATTCGGGAGTGGACTGCTCTCCGCCCTTGTCACGCCACCTCAGCTCACCTGCCAGCCATCCAGGTTGAACTCAAAACAAATTCTACTAAGTAAAATGGACAAAGGGGTGAAGTGCCCTGGCATGGCTCGCCTTCCTTCAGCGAGGTCCTGACACCTGGCTCGCCACCCCTTTGCCGATGTTGAGCTGGGTTTGGCAAGTCCGAACTCGCCTGTGCAGAACCTCTCCCTCTTATTCCTTGGCATTCGAAACTTCTTAGTCTTTACCTGGCGATTTCAAGACCGATACCATCGAGTGACTTCCTGCCCTGCCAGCTAGGTGAGAGCCTGGCAGCGGGATCTGCTCGAGGTCTAAGGATGACACCGAGTGACTTCCTGCCCTGCCGGCTAGGTGAGAGCCTGACAGCGGGATCTGCTCGAGGTCTAAGGATGACACCGAGTGACTTCCTGCCCTGCCAGCAAGGTGAGAGCCTGATAGCGGGATCTGCTCGGGGTCCAAGGCTGATACCATCGATTGACTTCCTGCCCTGCCATCTAGGTGAGCCTGACAACGGGATCTGCTCGAGGTCGAACGATGATACCGAGTGACTTCCTGCCCCGCCAGCTAGGTGAGATCCTGACAGCGGGATCTACTCGGGGCCCAAGGCTGATACCATCGAGTGACTTCCTGCCCTGCCAGCTAGGTGAGAGCCTGACAGCGGGATCTGCTCGAGGTCTACAGATGACACCGAGTGACTTCTTGCCCTGCCAGCTAGGTGAGATCCTGACAGCAGGATCTGCTTAGGGTTTAAGGCTAATACCATCGAGTGTGTTGGAACACCCTATTACTAATTTGGGTTAGGATCACTATGTCTTTAGGAAACCTATTTTTGACCTCATTGTATAGATCTAAAGGTCAACTAGAATTGAGTCTAAGGGTTAGTAGTTAGGTTTGGAAGCTGCCCTCAAGAACAAGGATTTTCAGTTTTGAGACTAAGTCATATCGTCGAGCTCAGTACGACGAATCGTCGAACTCCAGTCGACGATCGTCTAGCTCAACTTCGACGGATCATCGAACTCCATTCGACGATCGCTGAGCTCAACTTCAACAAATCGTCGAGCTCCATTCGACGATCTTCGAGCTCAGTTCGATGATCTTGACTTAGTATTGATTCTCTATCTCTGAGCTCAGTTTGACGATAGTTGAGCTCAGATCAACAATCTCTGTTGCTGTCTCAGTCCAAATCGCTGAGCTCAGTTCGACGATAGCAGAGCTCAGTTCGACGTTTTTCTGATGAGTTAAAGGATTTTCAAGATTCAAATTCAAAACAGTTAAGGAGTTATTCAGCAATTAATTCAGAAGATTTTCTAGCCGTTTTCATTTATTCTGGACCAAGTTTCAAGGGATTATCAAGGAATATTTATTTGGACTTTCCCCCAGAAGACATTTGCAATTAAGGAGTCAATTAATGACAGGCCAACGACTATTCTTGACAGAGGATGATTTTCTATTCAGAACCAGAGAATAAAACACAAGATTTTTGAATCTCTCACACTGATACACAGAAAAAAATATTCTCTGAACAACATCTTTCTCAACCACATCTGTTCACAAGAGAAAGTGTTGTAGATACTCTCTGTCTCAAAGAATTCATACAAGAACACACACCAAAAGAGATCAACAAATCTAAAATCTTCAGATCCCCTTTTGATTCAAGTGTTCAAGGCCAACATCTTTCAAGACTCCAGACACCTAACATTTCAGCTATTGCTGAAATTATCATTTGCTGGAGATCAACTTCTGAAGGCCTATCACCCTACAGCAAAGCTTTATTTCCTGAACAGCTAAAGAACTCAGGGGGAGCTTTGACAACATCAAAATCCACATAGTCTTCTCAGCTGCTTTGAGAAAGAGAAGACTTCCATAACTCTCTCATCCCCATCTCTGTAAAGGGTTTTTCAAACTCCCTTCAAAAGTTTGTGTTTGATTTTTGAGCACCTTGTCAAAAGCTCATTGGTGGCAAGACACCTGATCAAAAAATCTGATTTGGTTTTTGAGCACCTTATCAAAAGCTCATTGGTGCACAAGACACCTGATCAACTCATCCTGCAGTGGATTCCTACCTAGGCTGGTAGAAGAGTGGATGTACTCAAGTTTTGGGGAACCACTATAGCTCCTTGTGTCATCTGGCTTGCTTGTCTTTATTTTTGTTTCTGGCTGTGATTGTTTTGTGATTAGTTAGGATCTGTGATTAGTTTCTTTTGTAGGTTGTAATTAGTTATCTGCTGTATTTAGATTTTTTATTTGCTTCCTTGTTCACTCAGATTACAACAACTGTTGTACAAAGTTTTTAAGCACCATACTCTATTCACCCCCCCTAGAGTATTTCAGATCTAGCTGCACTTTCAATTGGTATCAGAGCGAGGTTGGTTAAATATACCACACCTCAGTGGTTGCACAGGCTAACACCTAAACCCCAAGATCCCTAGTTAGATCTGCTTGCTGTAGATTTTGTTATTAGATTATTCTTTCACCAATTATGGCCCAAAACAAAGATTATGCTAGCACCAGACCTCCAGTGTGCAATCTGTCTAAGTTTGCACTTTGGAAAGCAAGGATTAGATTATACATGAATTCTATTGACGAGGATATTTTTAATTCTGTTTTGACAGTCTGTCCAAGACCTCCAGAGAACTCAAGTACAAATGTTGTTCCACCTCCATCAGGAATAGATGTTGATATCAAGAAGTGGAAGGTAGCTGATGCAAAGGCTATGAACATCTTAGCCCAGACCATGTCTGATGACATCTTTCAAAAGGTGGCTGAATGTAATTTAGCAAAGGAAATCTGGGATAAACTCTCTGAAATAGTCTCAGGATCAGCTGATGAGAGAAAGGACAGGAGATCCCACCTCATATCTCAATATGAGAATTTCAAGAAGGGAGAAGCTGAGTCAGTTGGAGATATGTACAATAGACTCAGTCTAATAGTCAGTGAACTCAGGACTTTGGATAAGGAGATCTCACTGACTGAACTTAATGACAAAATCCTAATGTGCTTCCCAAGCACTTGGGATTCAAGAATCTGGCCAATCAAGGATACCAGAAGTTTGAATGAGATCACCACAGAAGCTCTTTTGGGCAAGCTCAAATCTTATGAGCTGCTAATCAAGAACAGAGAAGAAGAGCAGAAGGCTGCCTCACCAGCCACAAGAAAAGATAAGACAATAGCCTTCAAAGCAACTGAAGATCAGCCTGAAGATAAAACCCCAAGCAATGATGAGTTGCTCAGTCTGTTGGACAAAAGATTCTACAAAATGGCCAGAAAGGACTTCAGAAGGAGATCATACAAAGAGCATGATAAGCCAAGGTATGATAAGTCAATTAGTAAAGAAATTGTTTGCTTTGGTTGTAGGAAACCAGGACATAAGGGACAAGAAAGAAAGAAGAAAGGAGAAAGACTTCAAGAAGAAAAGTAGCAATGACAAACCCTCCACAAGCAAGAACAAACACACAAGGAAGGGATTTGTTGCTGAATCCTGGAGTGAAACTGAAGAGGAATCAGAAGCCTTATCCAGCTCCAGTGATGATGAAGTTGATGCAGAAGAGAAGGAGTTCTGCATGATGGCAATCAATGGCTCACAACATAATTCAGATGAAGAAGACTCAGAGTCAGATTCAGAGACTCAACTTGAAGAAGACTAGGTAATTAGTTCATTTGATTTCAATTCAGAGGACTTTAAATCTGAGTTTAAAGCATTATGTTTAGACTTACTAAAATCTGAGAAAGAAATTATCTCTCTCAGAAATCATTTATCTGAACATAATACCTTAAAGTCAGAAAACCTCAAACTCTCTCAGGAGTTGGAGTGTTGTAGGGAGCAGATAGCTTCACTGAAAGGTGAGCTATCTGAGGCCAAGAAGCTTGAAGAATCCCTTAATAGGAGAAGTATCAATCTGATGGACATCACAAGCACAGTGAACTCCAGATTTAATAGTACACTGGGCTTGGGTGCTTCATCCAGCCAACCTATAGTTCTAACAACCCCAATCAAGTTCATTTCTGATAAAGGAAAGGGAGTTGTAGAGGTAGCTAGGAAAAATTCTGATCTGCCCAAGAAAACTAAGTTCCAGCAGAAATCGTCGAACGGAGCTCGACGATCGTCGAACGAAGATCGACGATCTCAGGCAAAATCGTCGAACTCAGGACGACGATCTCAAATTCCTAAACTCTGCCAAAGTCGACCGTCGAACGGAGATCGACGATCTGACCCAAGATCGTCGAACGCAGCTCCACGATCGTCGAACAGAGATCAGAGCTCTGGAAACTCTTTCAAGGGCAAATCAAAATCCAATCCTAGGGATCCTTCATCCCAAATCTTTAACCCTTATACTGAATGGATAATACCTCCAAGGAGATATCATCCTAAAGGTTATAAGAGTCAATCTGGGATGTCTTTCATTTCTGAGTTTAAAGGTTATCAACCTAGGCCCAAGGTAAACTGTGTCAAAAACAAATGAATTATTTTATGTGCAGGTGAAGACCTATCCAACATCAAACCAACAATGGTACTTGGATAGTGGGTGCTCTAAGAATATGACAAGAAACAAGGACAACCTCACATCCTTTAAAGCCAAGCTTGGACCCAAAGTTATCTTTGGTGATTCAAACTTTGGACAAACTAAAGGATATGGTGCAGTCCAGATTGAGACAGTGACATTCAAGAAGGTAGCCTATGTGGAAGGACTGAAGCACAATCTGATAAGCATCAGTCAGCTATGTGATGAAGGCTACTAGGTGACTTTCAGCAAAGCATTATGCAAGATCAAGTCAGAGGACAACACAACTGTGTTGACAGGTAAAAGGAAAGGTAACATCTATCTAGTAGATTTTCCTTCAACTGATGTAGATATTTGTCTGTTCAATTCTGTCTGTAGACCTAATATTTTATGGCATAAGAGACTAGGACACTTAAACCTTAGAACTATTACTAGGCTATCCAAGGACAACCTTGTAGAGGACTACCTTCTGGCCCCTACAAGAAGGAAGGACTCTGCAGGGCTTGTCAATTAGGCAAGCAAACTAAAAATAGTTTTAAGTCACTTAATAAGAGTGATTCACCTAGGATATTTTATCTGTTACACATGGATCTTTTTGGACCCATTACAGTACAAAGCCTAGGAGGGAAATCTTACACTTTAGTAGTTGTAGATGACTTCTCTAGATTCACATGGGTGTTCTTTCTGAGGAAGAAGTCTGATAACTTTAAGTGTTTGACAGAGTTTCTCAAATGTATACAGATTGAGTTCAATACACACATTGCCCTGATCAGAAGTGATCATGGGACAGAGTTTGATTCTCTTCTTATGCAAGAGTTCTGTCAGAGTGAAGAGATCAGGCATACTTTCTCAGCTCCTAGAACTCCTCAACAAAATGGGGTAGCTGAAAGGAAAAATAGAACCCATATTGAATCTGCGACTACATTGTTGTCAGATGCTCACCTTCCTCTATCTTTTTGGGCAGAGACAGTGAACACCTCCAACTATGTGCTGAATAGAAGTTTCATACATAAACTAAAGGGAAAGACTCCCTATGAATTACTCAAAGGGAAGAAACCTAAAGTTGATTATTTTAGAATTTTTGGTTGCATTTGTTATATACATAATAATGACAAGAGATATTTAGCAAAATTTCAAGCTAAGGCTGATGAAAGAGTGTTTCTGGGATACTCCATGATCAGTAAGGCTTATAGGGTTTATAATAAATCAACTCTTAAAATTGAGGAATCTGTTCACATATAATTTGATGAATCTAACATGTCTTTCAAGGAGAAGAATACTTCTACCATAGAACCTTTGCAGGTAAATTCTCTTGTTGAAGACTTGAACAAGTTACAGGTTACTCAAAAAGAGGAATGAAGTGAAGATGAAGAAAGCATTCAACATATTGAGGAAAAACAACTTGAAGAGCAAGTTGTTGTACCACAAGAGGAAACAACAACACAGGTTGGTGAACAATCAACACCCCCTGTTGATTTAGTAACATCAAGAGACCATCCAATTTCCCAAATAATTGGAGACATCTCAGCTGGTGTACAAACCAGAAATCAGGTCAACCAAAACCTATTGCACACTTGCTTCCTATCTCAAATTGAACCTCAGTCCATTCAAGATGCAGAGCAAGATCCACACTGGATCATTGCAATGCAAGAAGAGTTGCATCAATTTGAAAGGAACAAAGTTTGGGAACTAGTGCCAAAGCCTAAGGATCACTCCATTGTTGGAACAAAGTGGGTGTTCAGAAACAAATTGGATGATCAAGGAGTAATTATAAGGAACAAGGCAAGGCTAGTTGCTCAAGGATATTCTCAAGAAGAAGGCATAGACTATGACCAGACTTTTGCACCAGTTGCAAGATTGGAAGCCATCAGAATTTTCTTAGCTTATGCAGCACATAAAGGCTTCAAGGTATATCAGATGGATGTCAAAAGTGAATTTCTAAATGGAGACATCAAAGAATAAGTCTATGTTAGACAACCTCCAGGTTTTATCTCTCCAACTTATCCTGATTATGTTTTTAAGTTGAACAAAGCATTATATGGTCTCAAGCAAGCTCCTAGAGCATGGTATGAGACCCTAGCATGCTTCCTTCTGGAAAATGGATTTATAAGGGGTAAAGTAGACCAAACTCTTTTCATTAGAACCCATAAGTCCCATACCCTACTAGTACAGATTTATGTAGATGATATTATTTTTGGTTCTACTGATTCACATTTGTGCAGAAGGTTTTCCAACCTAATGCATTCTAAATTTGAAATGAGTAGCATGGGTGAGCTATCCTTCTTTCTAGGATTGCAGGTCAAACAAAATGCTGGAGGCATCTTTATTTCTCAAACCAAGTATGCAAATGAGTTGGTTAAGAAATTTTGCATGTCTGAAGCATCTTGTATGAAAACACCTATGCCTACTAATGCTGTATTGGATGCTGATGAACATGGGAAACCTGTTGATCAGACAACATATAGAGCAATGATTGGCTCTTTACTGTACCTTACAGCTAGTATACCAGATATAATGTTTGCTACATGTATATATGCTAGATTCCAAGTAAGCCCTAGAGAGTCACACCTAACACTAGTAAAGAGGATTCTCAGGTATGTTAAAAGTTGTCCAAATCTAGGTCTCTGGTATCCAAAAGATTCAGCATTTGAATTAACTGGATTTTCGGATGCTGATTATGCTGGATGTAGAATTGACAGGAAAAGCACCAGTGGAACTTGTCAGTTCCTTGGTGACAGACTTATCTCTTGGTTTTGCAAGAAACAAACTTTTGTGTCAACTTCAACTGCTGAAGCTGAATATATGGCTGCAGGCAGTTATTGTTCATAAATCTTGTGGATTCAAAACCAACTCCTAGACTATGGCTACAACTTAGAGAAGTCTAAAATATTTTGTGATAACACCAATGCTATTTCTATAGCTCAAAATCCAGTCCTCCATAGTAGGACAAAACACATAGAAATTAGACATCACTTCTTAAGGGATAATGTTGAGAAGAATAAAATTGAACTTCAATATATCACAACTGATTTACAAATGTGAGATATTTTCACCAAACCTTTGGATGAAAAGAAACACACCATCTTCCTAAATCAGTTAGGAATGTTAAATGGAGGAAGTCTAAAATAATATCCAAGAATTTAAAAGTTTAAAAATTGACCAAGACTAGGCAAACATCTTGATTTTTCTTAGTGTCTAGAGTATTTTTCTGGTCTCTGAACTGCGCTCGACGATTTTCCACCAGATCGTCGAACGGAGATCGACGATTTCCGAAATCGTCGACCTGAGTTCAGCGCTTCTCAGATAGTCTAAACTATCTCTTCCGGTCAATGATCGTCGAACGGCGCTCGACGATTTTGTTCTCTGAACGATCGTCGAACAAAACTCGACGCTCTCCAATATCGTCGAACGGAGATCGACGATATTGAAGACTCTTCAGATTCCTTTAGAAGCCCCGATTGTCGAACTGAGTTCAACGATCTTTCCTTTTCTGCGTCGAACCCTAATATAAAATTCATTTTTCGCCGTCGTTCTCCTTTTGCGCTTTCGATTTCTCTGCAAAAATTCTCTTTCCCTCCAAACATCTCTACACTTGGTCGTTTTGTTTATTGATTTTTGCAGGTAACCATGGCTGTCTCTGTTGCTGTTCTTGCCGCCATGAAATTCGATGCTGGATTCGATATAGACATGGAGTCTTTCAGCACAACTGATCAAGTTTTCCAGGATATTTTGGAACTCTTCAAGAAGCAGAAACTTGCTTCCATCATGACCACCAGGATCAAGCTACCTGCTGATGAGATTAAGGAGTGGGTCTACACTGCCCACAACCAGGATCAAAACACAATAGTTGGTTTAATTTCAGGAACATAGGTACTCTTGACTCCAGCCATTCTGACAGAAGTTTTTGAGTTAAGTTCTGGTAGAGATTCTGCTGATCTGTCTGGAGAGGAATTTGCTGATCTGCTTGCAAGAATGGGTCACTCTGAGGCTAACCCTAGCAATCTGCTGAAGAAGAACCTAGCTGTGGAATATAGGTTCTTAGCTGATGTTGTAGGCAAAGTTTTGCTGGCTAAGCACTCAGCACATGATACTATCTCTAGGTATCAGCTGTGCTTGATGAGAGCCATTGTGGACAAGAAGCAATTGAACTGGGGAGAGGTCTTCTTTGACCTGATTAAGAAGAAACTCAATAAGAACTTTGTGAATTTTGGGAGGATCCTAGGGCTCTTTCTTCAGAACAGATACCCTGCTCTGCTTGTATCATCTGGCATAAATATTAATGCTTCAAAGAGATTGTCCTGTGCCCTATTTGGTAAATGGGACAGGCAGATAACCAAGCCCAGCAGGCCCTCTGCAAGCACAACTTCAGGCACCAGGACTATAATAGTCACTTCCCCTCAAGTCTCTGCCCCTGCAGATGACTTGCCTGCTGCTGCTTCTCCTCCTCCTACTCCAATTTCATCTCCTCCAATTCCATCCACCATTCAAACTCCATCCACAATCATGATTTCCAGCCCATCTCCAACATCAACTCCCTCTCCAATTCCAACTCTACCAGTCACAGAAGAAATCTTCCATCCATTATATTCCTACCCTCAACCAGACATCGACACATCATCCACCATTCCATCCTTCAATATTCTTGATGATTCCTTCATGGATGATTCACCCTCATCTCCTCCTGAGCTGCCATCCTCATCAACCTCTTACCAATAACTTCTACAAGACATTCTGGATCAACCCTCCTTCACACCCTCTATCTCAATCCTACTGTCTTCCATCTCCACAATACCCTCACCTCAACCATCACTCCTACCATCCACTAGCTCTCCACCATCATCACCTGTTGCTCCACCTCCACTCTCTACCTCTGCTCACATTCCTGTTGAACATGTAGATCTTCCAGCCCTAGCTGACCAGTTATATGAACTGCTAGCCCCCAGACTATCTCTTCTATTGGAGACCTCCTTGGCTCCATTACTTCTGTTAGTGGCAGCTCTTTCTACCAGGCTATCCTCCTTATTTCCTCAGGCAATCCCTTCATCAGTGTGCCTTGATCCAGCATTCTCTGAATCTAGGCAGGGGGAGATGCCTTATGAAGTTAGCTTGCCTACTGTTTCTTCTGTTGTTGTTGCTGCTGCTGCTGCTGTTGTTCCTCAAGCTCCAGTTCCACCTCTAGTTGTTGTCTTTTCCATAGATCGCAGGTCTCTGCTATCAGTGTTTGATTCAACTTATTTCAGTTGTCTTCCAGAGACAGTTGCAATCCACCCATCAGAGGATTTGTCCAAGGCCATTGTGCCCTTCTCCAGTTTCGACATCAGGGTTATAACTTCTTTTGTCAATTCAGTTTATGCTGCAAATATTGTTGATATTTTTGTTGCTGCTGCTGTCAGTGATGATGCTTCTGATTTTCCAGTTTCTGATGATATACAGACAGAGGCATATGATTTTGAGCCTTCTGTTTTTGCTGATGATATTGATTCTACTGAACCTATTATATCTGAAACTACTGTTGCTGATGTTGTTGTATCTGAAAGTATTTTATCTGAAACTGTTGCTGCCCCAACTGCTGCTGTTATTACTGCTGATATTCCTTCAAAGAGTATTGCTCCAGAAAGCTCTATATCTGTTGTTACTACAACTACTGCTACAACTTCTGTTGTTACTAGTACTGTATCTGCTGCTGCTGCTGTCACCACTGCTGTTTCATTCTCTCCAACTCAACTTCAGAAAGAATTGATGAAAAAGATTGATGCTCTATATGATGAGCAAAGTTCTGAGAGTGATGAATTCAGGACTGATTCTGATGACTCCTCTGCCACTATTGCCAGGAAGAGAAAGGCAAGGAGCAAAGCCATTAAAAGAGTGCCTCCAGCCAAAGTCAAGGACACTAATGGCATACCATATTACATTCTTCATGACTGCCCCATAACTGAGCATTGGATGCAGTATTCTAAGAACCAACTTAAAGCCATGAATAAGAAGAGGAAGTATGAGAAAGGATCTTCCCAGTTTCATCATTCTCATCCACCTCCACCACCTCCTCCTGATGCAGGTGTAGGTGGAAGCTTAGCTGCTCAACCCTCTGCCAAAAGCCAAACCCCCTATCAGCCTCATGCAAGATCTTATCATAGGGGAAGTCAGTCCAGAGGTTCTCAATCTAGAAGAGGAAGCTACAGAGGAAACCAGAGGGAATTCCAAGTTTATTCTAAAGGTTATTCAAGGCAACATCCTTACTCTAGGGAAGGACAAGCTTCATCAGACACAACCTCAGGTCCTTTTCCCTATAAGCTGAAGGAAGTAGTTTCATCCAGACCTCCTCAAGATAATCCATCCAACAGATATGAACCTCCAGTACCTTTTGAAGATCCAGAAAATAACCCAACTGCTTGGACTGCCAGGATGAAAGAGCTTGCTGCACTGGATCAAATTAAGAAATCTAAAGAGCAAGGCAGAGATTCTTCGAACATTACTACATTGTCTGAACAAAGAAAGAAAGAACTGGAAAGATATGGCTCAAGCAAATTCTTTGACTCTGATAGATATATGGAGCTGCATCCTGAAGCTGTAGTACCAAGGCCCAAACAACAAACCTCTTTAGGTGCAGCAGATGACAGAAGGTCAAAGAAAGAAGCTCTCAATCCTAATAGAGAAATAAAACTTATAAAGAGCAAGGAGAAAGAATAACTATGTAAGGCGACAATCATTCTGAATTCTGAATTCTGTCTGAGATAATATATATCTGTGGTTCTGCAATGTCCTGGTTATTGCATTTCTGTATTGTTGCTTTGTATGTTGTTATTTACTTTTTCTGCAAGTTCTGTAAATAGTAATCCTAACCAAAATAGGGGGAGATTGTTGGAAGACCCTATTACTAATTTGGGTCAGGATCACTTTGTCTTTAGGAAACCTATTTTTGACCTCATTGTATAGATCTAAAGGTCAATTAGAATTGAGTCTAAGGGTTAGTAGTTAGGTTTGGAAGCTGCCCTCAAGATCAAGGATTTTCAGTTTTGAGACTAAGTTATATCGTCGAGCTCAGTACGACGAATCGTCGAACTCCAGTCGACGATCGTCTAGCTCAACTTCGACGGATCATCGAACTCCATTCAACGATCGCTGAGCTCAACTTCAACAAATCGTCGAACTCCATTCGACGATCTTCGAGCTCAGTTTGACGATCTTGACTCAGTATTGATTCTCTATCTCTGAGCTCAGTTCGACAATAGTTGAGCTCAGATCGACGATCTCTATTGCTGTCTAAGTCCAAATTGCTGAGCTCAGTTCGACGATAGCAGAGCTCAGTTCGACGTTTTTCTGATGAGTTAAAGGATTTTCAAGATTCAAATTCAAAACAGTTAAGGAGTTATTCAGCAATTAATTCAGAAGATTTTCTAGCCGTTTTCATTTATTCTGGACCAAGTTTTAAGGGATTATCAAGGAATATTTCTTTGGACTTTCCCCCAGAAGACATTTGCAATTAAGGAGTCAATTAATGACAGGCCAACGACTATTCTTGACAGATGATGATTTTTATTCAGAACCAGAGAATAAAACACAAGATTTTTGAATCTCTCACACTGATACACAGAAAATAATATTCTCTGAACAACATCTTTCTCAACACCAACTGTTCACAAGAGAAAGTGTTGTAGATACTCTCTGTCTCAAAGAATTCATACAAGAACACACACCAAAGGAGATCAACAAATCTGAAATCTTCAGATCCCCTTTTGATTCAAGTGTTCAAGGCCAACATCTTTCAAGACTCCAGACACCTAACATTTCAGCTATTGCTGAAATTATCATTTGCTGGAGATCAACTTCTGAAGGCCTATCACCCTACAGCAAAGCTTCATTTCCTGAACAGCTCAAGAACTCAGGGGGAGCTTTGACAACATCAAAATCCATATAGTCTTCTCAGATGCTTTGAGAAAGAGAAGACTTCCATAACTCTCTCATCCCCATATCTGTAAAGGGTTTTTCAAACTCCCTTCAAAAGTTTGTGTTTGGTTTTTGAGCACCTTGTCAAAAGCTCATTGGTGGCAAGACACCTGGTCAAAAAATCTGATTTGGTTTTTGAGCACCTTATCAAAAGCTCATTGGTGCCCAGGACACCTGATCAACTCATTCTGCAGTGGATTCCTTCCTAGGGTGGTAGAAGAGTGGATGTACCCAAGTTTTGGGGAACCACTATAGCTCCTTGTGTCATCTGGCTTGCTTGTCTTTATTTTTGTTTCTAGCTGTGATTGTTTTGTGATTAGTTAGGATCTGTGATTAGTTTCTTTTGTAGGTTGTAATTAGTTATCTGCTGTATTTAGATTTTTTAATTGCTTCCCTGTTCACTCAGATTACAACAACTGTTGTAAAAAGTTTTTAAGCACCATACTCTATTCACCCCCCCCCTCTAGAGTATTTCAGATCTAGCTGCACTTTCAGAGTGACTTCCTGCCCTGCTAGCTAGGTGAGCCTGACAGCGGGATCTGCTCGAGGTCGAAGGATGACAACGAGTGACTTCCTGCCCTGCCAGCTAGGTGAGAGCCTGACAGCGGGATCTGCTCGGGGTCCAAGGATGACATCGAGTGACTTCCTGCCTTGCCAGCTAGGTGAGAGCCTGATAGCAGGATCTGCTCGGGGTCCAAGGCTGATACCATCGAGTGACTTCCTACCCTGCCAATTAGGTGAGAGCTTGACAGCGGGATCTGCTCTAGGTCTATAGATGACACCGAGTGGCTTCCTGCCCTGCCAGCTAGGTGAGAGCCTGACAGCGGGATCTGCTCGGCGTCCAAGGATGATACCATCGAGTGACTTCCTGCCCTTCCAGCTAGGTGAGCCTGACAGCGGGATCTGCTCGAGGTCGAAGGATGACACCGAGTGACTTCCTGCCCTGCCAGCTAGGTGAGAGCCTGACAGCGGGATCTGCTCGATGTCCAAGGCTGATACCATCGAGTGACTTCTTGCCCTGCCAGCTAGGTGAGAGCCTGGCAGTGGGATCTGCTCGAGGTCTACGGATGACACCGAGTGACTTCCTTCCCTGCCAGCTAGGTGAGAGCATGACAACGGGATCTACTCGGCGTCCAAAGCTGATACCATCGAGTGACTTTCTGCCCTGCCAGCTAGGTGACCCTGACAGCGGGATCTGCTCGAGGTCAAAGGATGACACCGATTGACTTCCTGCTCGGCCAGCTAGGTGAGAGCCTGAGAGCGGGATCTGCTCGGGGGCCAAACATATTCCATTTCTTTATGGAAGCTAGCTGTGACAATATTGAAGCGTTAAAGAATTTTATTAGAATCAAAGTATCACTTACATGTTTCAGGGGAAAAAACATTTTAAGTCGTCACCACTCCTGGTGAGACTCAGGGTCTCGCCCTCCACATTTTGGAGTCGATAACCTCCTGAATTTAAAGCCTCCTTTACAATAAACGGTGCTTTCCAGTTGGGGTTGAGCTTCCCTACGGATGCCGACCTCCCTGCTGCATCCACCTTCTTTAGTACCAAGTCCCATTCCACAAACTGTTTGATTCTGACATGCTTGTCAAAGTACTTGGCCATTCTCCTTTTCATCTCTTCCTGTCGGATGGCGGAAAGGTCCCTCAGCTCTTCCACCATGTCAAGGGAGAGCCTCAGCTCTTCCTCGTTCTTGGCCTGTCATTCTTCCCTACCTTCCCCTGTAGCGATAACCCGAGGCATTTTAATTTCAAATTCCACGGGGAGCACTGCCTCGCACCCATGGGAGATCTTAAAGGGGGTCTCTCCGGTAGCTGTGTTAGGGGTGGTTCTTAGAGCCCAGAGAACCGCGGGAAGCTGCTCCACCCAGCTCCCCTTCAAATTCTCCACTTTCTTCTTGAGGAGGTTGACGATGATCTTGTTCGCGGCCTCCACCTACCCGTTGCTCCTGGGGTGATGGACCGAGGCAAACCGATGTCGATCCCGAGCTGCCTGCAGAAACTGGTAAACTCTACGCTGGCGAACTGAGGCCAATTGTCCATGACGATGGCCTGGGGCAGCCCGTGGCGGCAGATGATCTCCCCTAGATGAAATTCCTGATGACCTGGGAAGTCACCTTTGTAACATCCCATGTTACTCTTGGACCCCTCAACTTAGATTGGGTTAGGCATGAGTGAGATTTAAGGAAGACCAACTATGTTTGGCCCTAGGTAGTGGGTGGTGGCCATGTGGGGCCCACTATAAGACCATAGTCAAACTAGGTCAAACTAGCCTAAGTGGGGACCCTAGCCACACCATGACCCCACCACATTACCCTAACCCTAAAGACAATCTAAGTGGACCCTAGGGTATGTCACTGGGTCAACATTTTGACCCCAATTGACCAAAGTCAACCTTGGGCTTAATTTGGTCAAACCCACACTCATAGGCCTAATTAACCTAAGTGGGGCACCCCCTTGACCCAAACCAAGTTGGGTGGTGCCACTAGACCCATTTCCACCAAGTAGGGTCAGTCCACCCACCATGGTTGACCAAGTCAACTCCCCAAGTCAACAAGTCAACAAATTGACCTAAAGGAGTGAAATGAAGGCCAAGCCATTTCCCCTTGGACCAAGCCCACCAAAATTGGCCCATAGTCAGCCCAAGTGAACAAGACCAGTCCTACCCCTCTAAATCAGGAGAGAGAATACATGCAAGGGGGTAAAATTGGGATTTTTAGGAGGAGAGGAGAGAGAAAGGGAAATGAAGGAAATTGTGGCCACATGGCCACCCCATCAGTTAGTTTTGGCTGCCCAAAACCAGGTGGCCGACCTCCCCTCTTCATTTCCAGCAGAAAACCAGGGCTGTGAGCCACTTGGCAGCTGGGCGGAGCAAACAAAGCTCAAACCGAGCTCTCATAGGAAATACCTCCCCATATACTCCACCTCAGTCCAAATAGACCTCACCAACAGCTTCAGGAGACAGAAGGGAGTGGAATTCGACTGCTTAATCATGGAGAATGGTGGAGAATTGAGTTTTCGGGGTGGAGCTCGCCGGCGCACCACCACCACGGCAAACCACCGCCTGCCCCGCAGCCAAGCCTCAATTCAGGTCCGTTTTGCCTCGCCTCTTCCCGTACTAGGGTTCTAGATCGATCTAGGGAGATATCGGGCTCAATCGAGCCCGATGCCATGAGAGGAAATGGAGAAAACCGAGCCTTTTTCTTCTTGCTCGGGTTCGCCGGAGGAGCCAACTCCGGCGGCCCCACCGCCGGGAAACGCTAGCCCCCACCTTAACGAAGGTGGTGGCGACATCCGCCGGCGGTGGTGGTGGCTCAGCAGGCCGGAAACAGCCAGCAAGGATGCTCCAGCCAGATTCAATCCCTGCCGTTGGCTGGATGTTGGAGATAAACGGATGCCGTTAAAACGCGCTTTAAGATTCGTGCGGGCCGTTATTTAAAAATCAAATTAATTGTTATAGATTTAATGAAATGAAATGAAATTCTGTCACATTATTACAGCCACCTTGCATGTTAATGTTAGGCCTCTTAGAGGCATTTCCAGAACTTATCCTCTTAATGAAAAATGTAGCCAAGGGTCGTATCTTTAATTTGCCACCCTAAACATGTGATTTGGTGTAGTGTACAGTCCTGTAGGACATTTCTCCTAGGACTGGTCCTAGAGTAGGGCAGAAATTAAATTGGATGCCCAGGTCAAACTATTAGTCACCATGGCCCCAAATTTTGGGCACATGCATGATTAGGGCATACTTAGCTCCTGCCAAAATTTAGGAATTTTTAGAGAATATGTTCCTATAGTTTTTGCCAAACAATCAAAATACAAATAAATGAAATATAAGGAGTTCTACACCTCCCCATGGTCCCAAATTTTGGTGGTAGGTCAGTGGGGACATCCTTGGTGCATGATAAAATTTTCAGTACCTTGGGTTCACTGCATGTTGGAGAATCCACTTGCATGTGTTAGCTTATGTTATGACTTGGTGTGCAATTAGCAAAAATGCAAATATGGTGTATTTAGCCCAATGGTGACATGCAAAGGTCTTGGAATTATTTACAGTGGTTCATTAGGGTAAATTTCATCCCTCAAATTAATCATGGAATTTTTGGAATCAAAAATTCCATTTATTGGAATTTATTCTAAATATAGCTATTATGGAAATAAAATTGGAAAATAGGTTTTCCTCAAGTACAAATCCTACAATTTTGCCAAGGCATAGATAATGTCACATTTGACTTAGGAAAAATATGATTCCTCTGGTTTGAAGAACTTTTGGAGTAGATATCTTAAATTGCCCATTTTACCCTTATTTTATTAATTCTTGAAATAATGGATATATACCTCTGAAAAATTTGGGATTTATTTTACTGCTATAAAATGGTATTATTAGTTTTGCATGAATTTCTCAGAATTAATGGATGCATTGTTGTTTGTTAAATTAATACAATGGCATTTTGGTAAATGTGTTTTAATGGAATTTTATAGGCTATTTCACAATAAATGTTGATGATACTCTACCAATAGTCATCAATTAGTGTCCTAAAAGTTCTGTAATATTCCTGGAATTTTTGAGTACATAATGCCTATACTTCATTTGGAAAATGGAATTTGTGTGGAATTAATATTAAATAGGAAATGGGAATACATAATTAGAGGAAAATTATGAAACTCTGTAGGCAGCAATATTTTATCAATATACATCTCAGGAAAAATTTCCTAGGTCAGTGGATACTTAATCATACTACTTCATGTGTAAAATGACCTAGTGTTTAAATTAAAAGATTTAATTAAAGGACTAATTGGCCGAGAAAAATTATGAGAATTTATAGGGTAGTTCCCCTAGTCTATACCACCCTAGGATAAATATTTAGAGGCAAGATGCCTTAAGAATTGGAAGATCACATTTTTAGGGTAACCATAGGACATGGTCTGCATATAACACAAGTAGGTCTTGCCTTAGGGGTTACCAGGGAATGATTATCGGCAGAAGTAAGAGAGTTCAACATGAGTAGCCCTGGTGGGTAGAGTTGTCTTAGTGAGGGTTCAAAAGTGCAAGTCTTAGTTAGTAACTGGAGTGGGGATCGGCGGAAGACCGTCGGCATCCCGGTAACACCTTAAGTCACTAGGGTTGTACTAGAGCAATAAGGAGAGCTGGGGAGATACATGGGTAGCCATCAACTAAAATAAATATCCTTGTGAAAGGGAACGCTGGGCGTAATCCCAACACAGTTCCTAGTGCCCCTTGAGAGCCCTTCACAGGGAATACCGGGGGCAGTCCTGGGATTAACCATAAATCTCTAAGTATAATAACCCGTAGACAAGAGTAGTTTAATAGGTTAGGACATTGTTGTACCTTCTCGCCCGTGTAGGGTTGGAGAGATTCATGATATATGCTCACCCGTTTAGGGTTGGAGGGAGTTGGTATAAAGGCACTGATGTGCGATCTCACCCGTTTGGGGTTTGAGGGAGTTGGTATAAAGGCACTAATGTGCGATCTCACCCGGGTTTGGGTTTGAGGGATTCAGGACGGGTTTTGGTCCTGCGAGCGGGAGGCTCGGTATGAATTACTTGCATGTGCATAAATATCGTGGCGGGGCATGCGGTACTGGCCGTTCGTCACACCGATGGCAGTACGGTGCACCAGGCGGTTGTGAGAGTTAGAGGGGCCAGTGGGTTGTTTTTACACTGCGGTCTGGAGGACGATCCCCGATAACACACATCCGACCCAACAAGACTGACGGGTTTGTCAGCAAAGTACGTACGCGAGACTCTAAAGTGCACCTTGGACGTGTACAGAGGCGTATGAGAGGGGTCTAAGGCTTGGTAGTGTGCATACCAGTCTAGAAGCGGAGACGCCCGCTCCACTGCTGCCGTAGCCACAGCGGTGGTACCCGAGAGTGTTGCTAGCTCTCAAAAAGTGGGAACTAAAGGTTTGTGATCACAGAGTCGTTGTGTGTGAGTTACACTTGCCTGCGCATAAAATTGCATCATATCATTCATTCATATTAGGTCATACGCTTCATAGATCCTTATCATATAAATTAGTATGGGCTCTTTTATATGATAAGTTAAATTTCCTGGAAACCCTAACTTATATATTTGTATGGGCATTTATATAAGTTAGGGTACGTTTGTGATGATAGCATAGTGGTAGTTTAGTTTATTTACTTGTTTATATTACTGTTCTTTACTTTCCTTTACTGCACCGCTCTTACTTATTACTTGTACCATACTTAGAACTGCTAGAGTAGAATTACATTACTTATTACAACTCTAGTTAGATATTGTCACCTGCTTCCACTTTGCTACCCCTTGTTGTCCTCCGCTTCGTCCTCCCGCTCGGTGCCTAGGAGCTGCGGGGCGAGGTGCGGAGGAAACGACTTAGTCTTTTTGACTAATGGTCGGTGACCAACTATTTTTAGGAGCCCGTGGAGATGGAGCACCAGCACGTCGAGGAGGCAGGACATGAGGAGCAGATACCGCTTCAGCAGGCTACTACCACTACTGTGCGTCCTCAGGTGGGACGAGATCTGATGTTCTAGCATAGCTTCCGCATTTATGATTTTGTGAGAGAGAGATTTGATGTACTGGGCATAAGCCCTTTTTACTCTTTCATTTGTACTCTATTGTGGACTATTGTGATGTACTATTCATTTCTTTTACATGATTGTACTATGTGACTTGTGGACTGATAGTTTTACATATACAGTTTACTTCTTTCTTCTCATATTGGCCTACAGGTTAAATGATTGTACTAGCCGGCAGAATTGGCGTGTTGCGGTGTCGACTAACCCGTGAGTTAGTGCCACCGTAAGACGGCGATTCTGGGCATAAGATCCGGTAGCCCTCCTTGGTAAGGGGGAGGGGGGTCTTACAACCTTGACCAGCGCCTTCACCTCCATCCACTTGGAGAAGTAATGAATCATCACTAGCGGGAACCTTCTTTGCCCACTGGCCTGGGGGAATGGTCCGACCAAATCCATCCCCCAAATGGCAAAGGGCCAGGGGGTAGTGATACTTTTGAGTCGTTAAGCTTCTTGTAACTGGAGAGGGGAGAAAAGCTGGTACTTGTAGCACCTCCTTACGAACTCAGTTGCACCGTGTCCCAGGGTAGGCCAGAAATACCCTTGCCTGACGATCCTCCCCTCCAAGGGCCGACTCCCGGAGTGACTCCCACATTCTCCGGAGTGGACATCTTCCAAGATCCTTTGTACTTTGCCCTCGGCCAAGCTGCGAGCCGACATCCCTGAGAGGGTCTTCCTGTACAACTGCCCATCCCAGAGGAGGTAGTACGCTGATTTGTACCTGAGTTTCTTCCTGTCTACCCTCTCCGGATACTCTCCCGTGGAGAGGAAGGTTGTGAGCAAATCCATCCACGAGGGCCGTTGATCTATCTCCATGAGCTCTCCCTCTTCGATGGAAGGGCGGAACAAGTCAGTGATGGTACCCCCCACCTGGGGACCATGCTTTGATAGTTGGTCAACCTGCTCGTTTTCTTCCCTGTGCACATGTCAGATGGAGAAGGTTTGGAAAGCGCCTATGACCCCCTTCACTTTGGCTAAGTACAACCATTGGGTAGGCTCCCTTGCCTCAAACTCCCTGTTGATCTGGGAAGCTATTACCATGGAGTCGGTATGGACCTTCACGTCCAACACCCCCAGCTCCCTGGCTAGCCGCAGCCCTACTATTACGGCCTCATACTCGGCCTGATTGTTGGTGATGGGAAAGTGCACCACCACCGTCTGCTCAATTCTAGTTCCTTGTGGGCTCTCCAAGATCACCCCTACTCCTAGGGAATGTCTCCCCGAGATGCCATCTACCTTTACCTTCCAAGGGGTCGGACGAGTGAGCTCTTCCTCCGCCACCTCAACAACATAATCTGCCAAGAAGTCGGCCATTGCCTGAGCTTTGATTGAGAGGCGAGGAACAAAAGAGACGTCGAACTCACTCAACTCCACCGACCACTTGGCAAGCCTGCCTTAATGCTCCACCCACTCAAAGATGTTGCAGAGGGGATGATCAGTCACAACTCGGATTGAGTGTGCCTGGAAATAAGGCCGCAGCCTTCAGGCTGAGATAACCAGGGCGAAGGACAACTTCTCCAAAATCGGGTACCGGAGCTCGGCCTTCCTCAGGACCCGACTCACATAATATATGGGTAGCTGCTTCTTTCCCTCTTCTCGAACTAGGATGGAACTCAGGGCCTCTGCCCCGACCCTGAGATACAAAAACAGGTCTTCCCCCTCCTTGGGCTCTTGGAGCAGTGGAGCCCGAGTCAACTGTATTTTGAGGGCCTGGAATGCCTCCTCGCACTCCTTGGTCCACTCAAATTCTTCCCCCCTAAGTGTTTTGAAGAAGGGGGAGCACTTCTCCCCTGCCCGGGAGAGGAACCTACTCAACCCTGCCAGCTTCGCCGTCAGCCGTTGGACCTCCTTATTATTCCTTGGTGACCCTAGCTCCAAGATAGCCTTGACCTTATCAGGATTCGGCTCGACCCCTGCAGGGGTGAGGAGGTGTCCCAAGAACTTTCCCCTGCTAGCCCTGAAGACACATTTTAGGGGATTCTACCGCATCTTGTATCTGTGCAGGGTGGAAAAGGTCTCTTCTAGATCCTGGAGGTGAGAGTCCACGTCATGAATCTTGATCATAAGATCATCAACGTACACCTCCAAGTTTCTCCCCTTCTATTCTTTGGAGATCCTGTCCATCATATTTTGATAGGTTGCCCATGCGTTCTTTAGCCCAAAGGGCATCATCTTGTAATAGTAGCATCCATCCCCCGTGATGAACGAGACATCCTTGATGTCCGGGGGGTGCCATCCTGATTTGATGATAACCTGGAAAAGCATCTAGAAAACTCATTACAGAAAAACCAATGGCTGAGTCAACCAGCGCGTCGATCCGAGGCAAAGGATAATAGTCCTTACGACAAGCTTTATTAAGTATAGAGAAATCGATACACATTCTCCACCGGCCGTCTCCCTTTTTGACCATGACCACATTGTAGACCCAGCTGGGGTATTGGATCTCGGACACGAAGCCGGCCTTTAGGAGTTTCGCCACCTCCTCCCTGATAGGCTCCGCCAGCTTGTCCGCGGTGGACCTCTTCTTTTGCTGAACGGGGCGTGCTCCCGGGTCCAAGTTGAGGCGGTGGCAAGCCACATCCGCGTCAACCCCCGACATCTCCGCAGCGCTCCATGCAAAGATGTCCATGTTTTTCTGGATGCACTCCAACATCCTGCCTTGATCCTCCGGGGTTAGCCCCCCGCTGACGCGAACCTTCTCCACTCTGCCTTCACTGGTAAGGACCTCCAACTCCACCACCTCTTCCGCAGCCTCTAGCCTGGACTGCTCCCCCCATTCTTCAACATCTCTCCCCTCTGGGATGGGGACCTCCTCCTCCACCTCTTCCTCAACGGCCATCGCTTTGGCCAACTCCTCCCGATCTCCCCCTTCCCTCCGGGCTCGACGCAACTCTACACCTCCAGCTCCTCCCGATCAACTTCCTACTCCGCCTCCCCCATCCATCGCTCCATCTCCTCAGCTCCCTCCTGCCAAGAGATGGAGTTCACGGCAGTGACATAGCATTCCCGCGCCACCTTGGGATCCCCCTGAACCTGACCTGAATCCCATCAGCATTGAACTTCAAGCACTGATGGAATGATGAGGGGACGCAGCGGAAGGCGCTGATAAGGGGCCTCCCGAAGATGGCGCTGTAGCTGCTGGAGGCATCCACAATGACGAACCTGCAGTTTCTGGACTGCCGCCCCAGGGTGACATGGAGGCTGACTCCTCCCTCCACTTCCTTCCTTTCCCCCGAGAATCCAAACATGGGCCCATCCGAGGCCAAAACCCTCTTCGCCTCCACCTTCATCGCGTCGAACGCCTTTTTGAAAACGACGTTGACCGAGCTTCCGTTTTCCACGAGGATCCTGGCGACTGTAAAATTATTGATGGCTGTCTGGATGACCAGCGCATCGCAAAATGGATCCCCATGATCCGGCATATCGCTTCTGGAGAAGGTGATCCTCTCTTCCGGGGGTGGGGCTTGGGACATGGAGCCAACGCTCCGACGATACATGGTATGGAGGCTCGCCCTCTGGGAGGCCTGTACTCCCACCCCCCCCCCCATGGATCGCCCCGATCCCTCCTCAAGTTCCCACATCTACCTGGTCTTCGCAACGGTCCTCCTCTGCCCGAGGCAGGACCTCCTCTATCCTTACTTCCTGTCGCCCCTGCTGCTGCTGCTATTGCTCCCCATTTCCCCTTATCTCGAGGAACTCTCGGCATATGGCTGTGGCGTGCCCCACTTCTTGATGGAAGTCGCAGTAGGGCATCTCTACCATAACTTCTCTTCTCTTCCTCCTTACTACTCTCCTCCTCTCCCCTATGGCTATGGCCATAGCCTCTTCTTGATCGAGGAGTCGAGGCCTCTGGGCCTGCCTCCGGCCCGGGGGGTGGAATTGATCTTGCCCCCCGGTAGTAATTCCTTCCTTGATACCCTCTCTGCGGACCCTGCCCTTGCCACTCGGGCCTCCAGCCTAGCCGACGGTCAGGCTCCTGATGCCCCCACCTGGGCTGCTGCTGCCCCTGAAGCTGCCTTTACTCCCTCTACCGGGGCGCTCCTCTCCTCTCCTCCTGGCCTCTTCCTCCTCTCGACTCCTTCTCCTCTTCCGTGGCCCACCTGGACAACTTCCGGGCGAAGTCTGGGTTTGACGCCTCCCCGTCGACTTCTCTCGCCGCCCTCTCCATCAGCTCCTCATAGGAGAGGGGGGATTCTCTTCAACTCCATCCTGAAGAAACCTTGTTGCAGTCCCAGGGTGAAGGCCATCATTAAACTATGGCCCGACATCTCCTGGACATGGGTGACCTCCTCCTGAAACCGGTCCACGTAGCTCCCCAACGTCTCATTCACTCCCTGCTTGATGTGAAACAGGGACTCCGACTCTTTATTCCTCCTCTTTGAAGTAGTGAACCTCTGCATGAACCCCCGACGTAGGTTCTTAAAGCAGTAGATAGAGCTGGCCGACAGCTGATGGAACCACTCCCTCGCCTTCTCCTTGAGGGTGATGGCGAAGAGTCGGCATTTGAAACCATCCGACATCTGCCGGATCGAGACCACATCCTCAAACCACTGGATGTGTTGGACCGGGTCTCCCTTCCCGGTATAGTAGGACATCTCGGGTTCCCTGAACCCCTCTAGAACTGGAGCTGAGGAGACCAACTCGCTGAAGGGGCTTCCTTCCCCCACTAGGTGAGCTGGCGCATCTCGCGGGCTTAGCTCGCCGAGCTAACCACCTCCTGCCGAACCGGGGAATAGCACGCGACCAGGGTGTTGGAGTTACCATGATGATCTGGAAGTGGTCAAACATGTAATCTCACTGCCAACGCAATATGAGCCTGCAGGGTCGCACATAAGAGATGTGGAGAAATTAGATGACTGACTGTGTTGGTAAAAGTTACCAATCACCGACCTGAATAGGGTTATGGGCAAATTGTTGCCTTATAGGATCATCGGGTTGGGCAAAGGTTGCCTTGAAGGGCTGGTTAGGTTCGTCGTCCGAGGGTCAAAGACATTAGTCGAGAATAGTCTTTAGATTCCCGCCGATCGGCGAGAATCGTCTCCCTGATTCTCGCCGATCGACGAGAATCGTCGAGAATCAATGATTGATTCTCGACGATCGACTACTTCGACGATTGTCGTCGACCGCGGCTCGACGATCGTCGAGTATCATTATGTGTCGTCGAGCGTAGCTCGACGATCGGCGAGAATCGTCGAGTATTGTACTCTGATTCTCGCCGATCCAATGTGATACTCGTCGAATGATTCTCACCGAACCTGCTCAGTGATTCTCGCCGATTGTCGCCGATTCTCACCGATTCATACTCGCCGATTCTGAACCCTAGTTCTGGGTGGTCTGCGTATAGCGATTTTCCTGGGTTTATTTATACCTCTAGTATAAATAGAACACTTAGGTTTTATCGGGAAGAGATCCTTTTGGCTACTGTGCGAATCGACCCCGACGGAAAGGTTCTGCTCGATCGTTTCCCCGATCCCGATCCCGCCGCCGGAAAGTGTTCCGCCGCCGCGTTCGCTCCGCTGCCACCTCTTCACCGGCGACTGTCGTTGGTGCTGCTCTTCCTGGCGCGGACCTAGCAGTCCGTGGATTAGCCGAGGTGCGGTCTTCTCCTTTCCGATCTTCCGTGTGACGGAAAGCTCGGCGTTCTCCCGCTCGTGTGGACTTCTGCAGATACGTGGATACTATTCCACGTAGAACTCGCCACTAGCAAGAAGATAAAGTTTGGAGCTCCTCCGTAGAGTTGTGACTCAACGCCACCGAGGTAATTTTTGCCTAGTTTTCCTAACTTCTTGATTCAACTGTTCATGGCCCGATCCACATCTCTTTGGGTTTTTCTTGATGTTTTATTTTTCCGCTGCGTGCACAAGCGTTGTGCCAACCCCATAGAGAAACCCAACAGTGGTATCAGAGGGAGGTTCGGCCATGACTGTTGTTTTGGAAGTTTGGTCATTCCAGTGCGTGTAAACCTAGAGATTTAGAAGCGTTCTAAATGTCTAGATTTAGTCTTGGCACCTCACCAAGAACGATTGGAATTTCGGTGGCATTTCTAAGTGTTAGAAATTGTTGTCTCCTTAGCAGTAACCATCCCTCGAGTATGTTTTGGATTTTGAATCCAACGTAGAGAGATGAGCTTGTCTACTGCTTAAGTTGAGTTGTGTTTGCCTTCTGTCCAATGCATGTAAATCTAAGGATTTGGAAATTTCCGGATGTTCAGATTTAGCCCTTCCTTCTATCAAATTGTTGATGGTGTAAGGATGTGCACATAAGGGATGCATGTGGTGTAGAATTGTTTTTCTTTGGATGTGGACATAGATCAAATGTTGATCATGGTTAACTGTTAACCTAAAATTGAAATCCCTTCTTTTAATATTAAGTGTTCGGATGCCTTCCGATGGATGACACTCTTCCTGCCTCGATCGATGAAATGTGGGCTTGCCAAAGCAAGGTGCATTAATCTATCTTGGTAAGGGTGCGAGCGGATAATTGTGATATCCCACTGTCAACATCGGGTCCAGCTTAACTAGGTGACCTCAAAGGTTGAGTGCCTAGAGGCATAGGGTTGGCATGCACCATATGATGGATGCGAATAAGGAGTTATTCACCAACCATACAAGAATTGCATGAGGATGCAATTGGCAAGCGTTGCCTACCTAAATAACCGCATCGTGAGAGGAACGCCAAAGCGGACTCATTGTGTTGGTGAAATACGGATCTTGTCCACTAAGAGAGTAGCTCGCATGAACTCTCCGAATTGTTAGTGAGGGCTATCATTTCGAATAAAATAGTGGGAGTATTTTAATTGAAGTCCTAATTAGAATAAATTGTAATTGAAATTTAGGTACTGATTTTATTCTGCATAAATTCTTGTAGAATTCCATGGCAAGTGTTTCACACTCCACGCTGTCTCTGAGAGCCATCCTTGAGAAGGATAAGCTCAGCGGGACAAACTATATGGACTGGTACAGGAACCTGAGAATTGTTCTCAGGCAAGAGCGAAAGCTCTATGTCTTGGAAGAAGAAGCCCCCGAGGTGCCGACCGGGAACTCTTCCCGTGCTGAGAAGGATACTTATAAGAAGTATACTGATGATGCTTTGGATGTCGAGTGTCTTATGCTTGCCACCATGAACTCTGAGCTTCAGAAGCAACATGAGAACATGGGGTGCAAGGAGATTGACGAGCACCTCAAGAAAATGTTTCAAGGGCAGGCTCGTCAAGAGAGGTTCGACATCACTAAAGCGTTGTTTCAGTGCAAGATGGGAGTTCGAGACTCAGTAGGGACTCACGTACTCAAGATGATTGGGTATATAGAGAACCTTGAAAGGCTGGGTTTTCCTCTTGGTCAAGAGTTGGCCACGGATCTGATCCTGCAATCGTTGCCGGACAATTATGAGCAGTTTGTCTTGAACTACAATATGAATGAGATAGACAAGACACTGCCCGAACTCCTAGGCATGTTAAGAACTGCCGAGATCAACATGAAGAAGGCCAAGCCTGCCAGCCCCATACTGATGGTGCATAAGGGCAAGGGCAAAGCCAAGGGCTCTAAGAAGACGAAGGTAGGACCTAAGTCATATCTTGAGCCCAAGTCTTCAGCACTGATCAAGAAGAAGAGCACGGTGAAGGAAGGGAAATGCCACCACTGTGGCAAGGCTGGTCATTGGCGGAGGAACTGTCCTTCGTATATTGAGGGTTTGCAGAAATTGAGGGGAGGTATGACTTCCGCTTCTAATGTTTACGTTATAGAGATAAACCTTTCTGCTCCTTCATCTTGGGTATTGGATACCGGATGTGGTTCTCACATTTGTACAAATGTGCAGGAACTGGGAAGGAGAAGATTGCTGAGTAAAGGGGAGGTGGACCTCCGCGTCGGCAATGGAGCAAGAGTTGCTGCTGTAGCCGTAGGAGTTTACTGTCTTTCTTTGCCCAGTGGGCTTGTAATAGAACTAGATAACTGTTATTTTGTTCCGGCGATAACTAGAAACATTATATCTATTTCATGTTTGGACATGATTGGATTTTCTTTTATAATTAAGAACAATTGTTGTTCAATATTTAAGAATGATGTTTGTTATGTTGTAGCCCAATTGTTTAATGGTCTTTACGTTTTGAACTTGAACCATCTGATCTATAATGTAGAAAATAATAAAAGACTAAGAACAAATGATTCGAACCCTACGTTTCTCTGGCATTGTCGTTTGGGTCATATCAATGAGAAGCGCATATCCAAGCTCCATAGAGATGGACTTTTGGACTCATTTGATTATGAATCATTTGAGCGATGCGAATCTTGTTTGTTAGGCAAAATGACTAAAGCTCCTTTCACTGGTTATACTGAGAGGGCTAAGGATCTCTTGGGTGTTGTACATAGTGATGTATGCGGACCCATGAGTACCATGGCTAGAGGAGGGTATTTCTACTTTGTTACATTTACTGATGATTTCAGTAGATACGGATATGTGTATCTTATGAAGTGCAAATCCGAGACCTTTGAAAAGTTCAAAGAGTTCAAAAATGAAGTAGAAAACCAGTTGGGTAAAAGGGTTAAAGCACTCCGATCTGATCGAGGTGGCGAACACCTGAGTCATGAGTTCCGTGATCATCTGAAAGAGTGTGGTATTGTATCACAGCTCACTCCACCTAGAACACCACAACATAATGGTGTGTCTGAGAGGAGAAATCGTACTCTGTTAGACATGGTACGTTCGATGATGAGTCATGCAGACTTGCCTGTTTCCTTTTGGGGTTTTGCTTTAGAGACTGCTGCAATGACATTGAATCGTGCTCCAACGAAAACGGTTCTGAAGACACCATATGAGATATGGACTGGGAAGCGTCCTAGTATGTCGTTCATTAAAATTTGGGGCTGTGAGGCATACGTGAGACGTCAAATGCCTGACAAGCTGGAACCCAAATCGGATAAATGTTATCTGGTGGGATATCCTAAGGAAACGAAAGGGTATTACTTTTACCTACCATACGAGGGCAAAGTGTTTGTCGCAAGGACTGGTGTCTTCTTGGAGAAAGAGTTCTTATCAAGAAAGACTGAAAAGGTAGAGCTTGAAGAAGTTCAAGAGCCACATGTAGTGAATGAACCGGAATTGGATTATGAGACAGGACTACAAGATGTTGTAGCTGGAGAACCTGCTCAGGGAACACAAGTCCTACGTAGATCTGGTAGACCGAGGTTTGAGCCTGAGAGATATGGATTTCTCGTGTCTCAAATAGGTAATGTGTTGCTTATGGATCATGATGATGAACCAGCAACCTACCAAGAGGCTATGAATGGACCGGACTCCGACAAATGGCTTGAGGCTATGAAATCCGAAATGGACTCCATGTATGCAAACCAAGTTTGGAACTTGGTGGAACCACCTGAAGGGGTACGACCCATAGGGTGCAAGTGGGTCTTCAAGAAGAAGACCGACATGGATGGGAATGTACAGACATTCAAAGGGCGACTGGTGGCTAAGGGTTTCAAGCAAATTCATGGTATTGACTATGATGAGACCTTTTCCCCTGTTACCATGGTAAAGTCCATTAGGATATTGCTTGCTATTGCTGCGTATTATGACTACGAGATCTAGCAGATGGATGTCAAAACGGCTTTCCTTAATGGAAACCTCCTTGAGGAAGTGTATGTGACACAACCCGAGGGTTTTGTATCCCCAGATGAAGCAACTAAAATATGCAAGCTGAATAAGTCCATTTATGGACTGAAACAGGCCTCTCGAAGTTGGAATCTTCGTTTTGATGAGAAAATCAAAGAGTTTGGTTTCATCAAGAATGAAGATGAGCCTTGTGTTTACAAGCGAATCAGTGGGAGCATTGTTGTCTTCCTGATATTGTATGTAGATGACATACTGTTGATTGGGAATGACATTCCTACCCTGAAAGTTGTTAAGAACAACCTAGGGAACTGCTTTTCAATGAAGGATTTGGGTGAAGCGACCTATATACTTGGTATCAAGATCTATAGAGATAGATCGAAGAAGTTGCTGGGTTTGACCCAGAGTACGTACATCGAAAAGGTGTTGAAGCGGTTCAACATGCTTGAGTCCAAGAAAGGATTTTTGCCCATGTCTCATGGTGTGAATCTCTCTAAGGACCAATGTCCAAAGTCTTGTGAAGACAAGGACCGCATGAAGTTGATTCCATATGCTTCGGCAATTGGATCAATCATGTACGCGATGTTATGTACTCGACCCGATGTCTCCATTGCTTTGAGCATGACTAGCAGGTATCAGTCAGACCCCGGTGAGTGTCACTGGATTGCAGTCAAGAATGTCCTGAAGTACTTGAGAAGGACTAAGGACGTGTTCTTGGTGTATGGTGGAGAGGAAGAGCTCGTTGTAAGCGGTTACACGGATGCTAGCTTCCAAACTGATAGAGACGACTCCAAGTCTCAGTCAGGTTTTGTGTTTTGCCTGAATGGAGGAGCTGTGAGCTGGAAGAGTTCCAAGCAAGAGACAGTTGCTGATTCTACAACAGAGGCCGAGTATATCGCAGCAGCTAATGCAGCGAAGGAGGCTGTATGGATTAGGAAATTCATCGGCGAGCTTGATGTAGTTCCTAGCATTGTTGGTCCCGTAGTTCTCTACTGTGATAACAATGGTGCAATTGCACAATCTAAGGAACCTAGATCTCATCAGCGCTCCAAGCACATACTTCGGCGGTTTCATCTTATTCGTGAGATTGTCGAACGAGGAGATGTAAACATTTGCAGAGTGCCGACTGAGGAAAATATTGCGGATCCGCTGACAAAGCCTCTCACACAGAGAAAGCATGATGGTCATATTAGATCGATGGGTATGCGATACCTAAACGATCAACTCTAGCGAGGATCTTGTGGATTGCATGTAAATATGTATTTTGTTGGCTGTTTGTTCATATGATGAACTGTGTACCTAGTTTTTCTTTTATAATTAATGGCAAATTCTTCTATTGTGAGTTTTTCTATATATGATAGTTAAATGTTAACATAATAGATACCCTTAGAATGTTCGCTTCCATAGGACATCAAGTACGTGACTTGAATGTGAGAGCCTGTGATTTATTTGAAGCTTCATTCTTAAAGGTCCCTGGTCAAGTATCATCATAGAAGCTAAGGGTGATGATAATACATGAAGGCTAGCATGTGTGTTGACTGATGACTGGTTCTCACAGGTCATGATATTGTGATATCAAGTCATCACGTAGGTACTTGTTAGTGAACAAGTTGTACTGGACAGACCCAACCTGAGACTACTCTGTGGATTGTCATCCAATAGTGTCACGAGTAGGTCTCAATTGACAATGGTGTTGTGGTCCTTTGACCTGAAGTCACAGCATTCATCAAGTGAGGAAGAGCGTGCTTTGATGCCATCTAAAGTCTTCCTTGAGAAAGGTTGATGATAAGGGTGGTTATTGGGCATGTTACGAATCATTTGGGTGTTTGTGTGTGAGCAGATATGGAATTTGTCCTCCTGTGTGACAGGAGTTGCATCCATGGGCCCCTTGATGGAACTGGACTGAGAAATGCATGGCCATGCTTGGTTGAGTCAATATGTGATATTGGACTCACCATTCTCTGGAAGTCCGTCCTGGATCAAGAAAACTTGGATTGAGCTATTACGAGGGTGACACGGTCCATGCCTCTAGTTCCTTCCGGATGTAAGGGACAAAGGGACAAAGACAACGCTGATACATTGGTCATAAAGGCTTATGAGTTATTAACTCTTATTGCTTGGGGAGCAATGATGCATTGCTAGATGCCGCTCATTGTTTGTGAGGTTTTTGGTTTGATACTTTCGAGATCAAGTGGGAGTCTGTTGGAGTTACCATGATGATCTGGAAGTGGTCAAACATGTAATCTCACTGCCAACGCAATATGAGCCTGCAGGGTCGCACATAAGAGATGTGGAGAAATTGGATGACTGACTGTGTTGGTAAAAGTTACCAATCACCGACCTGAATAGGGTTATGGGCAAATTGTTGCCTTATAGGATCATCGGGTTGGGCAAAGGTTGCCTTGAAGGGCTGGTTAGGTTCGTCGTCCGAGGGTCAAAGACATTAGTCGAGAATAGTCTTCAGATTCCCGCCGATTGGCGAGAATCGTCTCCCTGATTCTCGCCGATCGACGAGAATCGTCGAGAATCAATGATTGATTCTCGACGATCGACTACTTCGACGATTGTCGTCGACCGCGGCTCGACGATCGTCGAGTATCATTATGTGTCGTCGAGCGTGGCTCGACGATCGGAGAGAATCGTCGAGTATTGTACTCTGATTCTCGCCGATCCAATGTGATACTCGTCGAATGATTCTCACCGAACCTGCTCAGTGATTCTCGCCGATTGTCGCCGATTCTCACCGATTCATACTCGCCGATTCTGAACCCTAGTTCTGGGTGGTCTGCGGATAGCGATTTTCCTGGGTTTATTTATACCTCTAGTATAAATAGAACACTTAGGTTTTATTGGGAAGAGATCCTTTTGGCTACTGTGCGAATCGACCCCGACGGAAAGGTTCCGCTCGATCGTTTCCCCGATCCCGATCCCGCCGCCGGAAAGTGTTCCGCCGCCGCGTTCGCTCCGCTGCCACCTCTTCACCGGCGACTGTCGCTGGTGCTGCTCTTCCTGGCGCGGACCTAGCAGTCCGTGGATTAGCCGAGGTGCGGTCTTCTCCTTTCCGATCTTCCGTGTGACGGAAAGCTCGGCGTTCTCCCGCTCGTGTGGACTTCTGCAGATACGTGGATACTATTCCACGTAGAACTCGCCACTAGCAAGAAGATAAAGTTTGGAGCTCCTCCGTAGAGTTGTGACTCAACGCCACCGAGGTAATTTTTGCCTAGTTTTCCTAACTTCTTGATTCAACTGTTCATGGCCCGATCCACATCTCTTTGGGTTTTTCTTGATGTTTTATTTTTCCGCTGCGTGCACAAGCGTTGTGCCAACCCCATAGAGAAACCCAACACAGGGAGCTCGCACCCCCGGCCCTCCTCGGTGACCTCCTTCTGTAACACCCCCTATCCGTCGCATAGCATATAGCAGTAGGTCCGGCCGGGGCACGACGCCATATACTACAGACAAACTGGGTGGTTACTCAATGGAAACCATCCAACTAATCATAACGTCCTACACAGAGCATTCTAGCAGAAGCAGTTTATAAGTTGAAATAAAGAACTCAGCACTAAAGCATGAATGTCCACTAGAATAGCCAACCAGGAATGAAGTACATACACCAGTACTGGCCTTAAGGCCTTACAAAATGGTTCACTTAATGTTACATGATTTTCAAACCACGGCACGCAGGCCGGTCATACATGAATAAAGCAGTAAACACTTCAAATAGGCCTTCAAGGGCCGGCTTCGCAATTTGGGCTTTAGCCCGCTATTGACCGCTTGGTCCAGCAGCACCTGCAAGCAACATAACCACCGCACGGTGGCAAACAAAAAGGCAACGGTCAGCAATGCTGACCAAATTATAACGATCCCGCCCCTAACTCGGGGCGGCGATGCTCCTTCCCTGCAATTTTATTAGCACAAGCGAGCAATATAATAATATTCATTACATCACAGGCGCAGGATCAAACGGCCACACACCACGTGCACTCAGGGCACATTCTCGGTGAACCAGTCGATGTCACGTCATTTAAAGCCATAGACATTCCGGACCCACCACCGCAACTTTGACGGCCAAACATATGAGCAATTTGTCTTCCCGGCATGGGTCACGACAATTTAAGCCATAAACCGCCGAAGACTCTCATCTATGTCAATAGCAAGTGCCACGTAACCTTAGGTCTCTTTAACCCGAACGACATAGATATGGGTACGGTTCCATCTAACACGTGCTCACGTTGCAACGACAATTTAAGCCATATGCGCAGGTCAATCTTCTCCCGAGTCCCATTTTCATCACACAATTTCACATAACTCAGTTATGTTCAAGTTGGCTCTCAGGCCTCCAAGTTGGCAAGATCACGGATCAGCCCAGTTTTTCGGGTGCACCTTAGGGTTAATCCCCAAGGCTCCCTGTTGCAATCTACCGTGTAGAAAACCCGAAAAACAACCAATAGCACGGAGTCTTCTCCGGCATTTATGCAATGCAACATCACCGATCCAGACCAACATGTCCGGGTAGGCTTCACACATCATTCCTATGTCCGTTCTCGCTTACGGACTCTAAACAACGAGGACTTCACATATCTACCCGAAGGAACGCCTCCAACTCACTGCAAACTCGCGAGAGCGGGCTTCCGATGAAAAGAAGGAGAGCTACTCATGCTCAAGTAGAGAATTTTTACCCTTGCGTTATTCTTCGGCGCCATGGAAAAGTAAGCGGATGAAAAGCACCGCACTCTCTTTGCATTCGTGGATCCGGAGTCGGCTCGCGATTTGGAGCTTCGAAGCTCCTCCAATGGCCGGATCTAGCTTCTTCTCCCTTCCTTGGCTCTCCTCTCTCTCTAAGCTTTAGAAAGATAAGAACTCATGAAAAGTGAGGGTTTCTAAGGCCCAATATCGGGTATATCCCATCAGGAACAACCCCCAGCCGTTGGATCATCAATTAAAGAAACGAACGGCTTTGATTCGGGACTGAAATGCCCAATCTGGATCGTACACGGCCTGGCACACGCCCGTGTCCAGGGCCGTGTGCCTCATTCGCCGTCAAAATCGACGCGCCTGGAACAACACACGGGTATCGAACACGCCCGTGTTCGACCTGACACGACCGTGTTGTATCTGACACGGCCGTGTGGCCGGCCGTATACCTCCATCGATTTTCCCCGAAAACAACCCGAGCACTGCACGGGTTCTAGGACACGCCCGTGTCCTTGCCCGTGTCTACCTCAACACGCCTGGGCTCCAGGCCGTGTACACGGTCTCGACACTCGACACTTCGTCGAGCGAAGATTGTTGACCTGACGACACGGCCTTGGACACGCCCATGTCCTAGGCCGTGTGCCTTGTCTCGACACATCGTCGAGCAAAATGTCGACCTCTCGGGACGTGTGTCGACACGGGTCGACACGCCCTGCGACACGCCCGTGTCGTAGGCCGTGTGCCATGTCTCGACACTTCGTCGAGCGCGGAGTGTCGACTTCACGGGCTGAGTGTCGACACGGGTCGACACACCTGTGTCGCAGGCCGTGTGCCCAGTCTCGACACTGTCGAGAGCAAAATGTCGACTTCCTGTCTGAGTGTCGACACAAGCTTGACACGCCCTGGGACACGCCAGTGTCCCAGGCCGTGTGCCTGCAGTCAGAACACAAAACTGGCCCAAAACGTCCCCTTATCGCTCTTTTGAGTTTCGGGGTGTTACAACTCTCCCCCTCTTAAAAGAATTTCGTCCACGAAATTATATATAAAGGAAAGACATGTACAAAACCAAAATTTGTACCTGAGTGGAACAACTCCGGATACTCGTCAAGCATAATCTGCTCTCGCTCCTAAGAGAGCTCCTCAATCCGTACGGGCTTTACTTTTGTCGTCAACCCACTATCAACCTGTGCTTGATCGACCGCGATCAATCGCGTAGGCTCTGGCACCGTCTTCTGTAGCACCGAAATATGGGATACATCATGTAGACCACTAAGCTCCACTGAAAGCTTCAACTGATAGGCCGCTTCACCAACCCGCTCCAGAACCTCAAACGGCCCAAGGTACCTCGGGCTTAGCTTTTTTTTTTTCAATCACCGCACCCGCGAGACATCCTTGGACGGCTTGATCTTTAAGTACACATAGTTGCGCACGGTGAACCCCACATTCCTGTGCTTGGCATTATAGTACTTCGCTTGCCGGTCCTGAGCGATAAGCAACCTCTCCCGAATGCTTCGCACCAACAAAGTAACATCCTCCACTTCGAATCGCTTACACAACTTGACTCACCCATTTCCAGCCAGGACAACGACGTGCGACATCTTTTACCATATAAAGATGGTCTTCCTATTGCTTTCCAAAGTCCAAGACACACATGCGGAGCATGCTTTCCATAGTTTTATTGACCATCTCGGTCTGCCCATCCGTTTGTGGATGAAAGGCTGTGCGTAATTTTAACTTTGTCCCCAACATTTGCTGCACAAGCCTCCTACCATTGGACGTGAACCGCCCTTCTCGGTCACTCACGATGCTGCGGGGCACATCGTGAAGCCGTACTATATTATCCACATATAGTTTTTTTTTCCAACGTCTCCACCGGATCCTCCTTCCTCTGCGGAATGAAATGCGACACCTTAGTTAACTAATCTACGACCACCCGAATGACGTCGTTTTCCCCTTTTTTAACCTTGGCAAACCGTGCACAAAGTCCATAGAGATGTCGTCGAATTTCCACTTCGGAATAGGCAAGGACTTAAGAAAACCTCCCGGCTTTTGGCACTCCGCCTTCACCAAGGCGCAAGTTTGGCACTTCGCTACGCATAGCGCCACATCTTTCTTCAAACTCGGCCATCAAAACCGTTTATTTACATCGCGGTACATCTTCGTGCTCCCCGGGTGAATCGAGTACTTGGTATGGTGTGCCTCGTACAACAATTCCACCCGCAAATTGCCCACACTTGGGACGCACAGACGACCGTCTTTCCATTGCAATCCGTCCTCCACAACGAATTGGGAATTTGACCCATCCAGATCTTCTACCATGAACTGCTTCATATGGACATCCATATCCAAAGCTTGCCGAATCCGATCAGCCAGGTCATATTGGACTTCAGTCCAGTTCAGTACTACTTCAGCACTTGATTGCCTATCCACACAAACAATCTCCAACGCCTCCCACTCCCGCACCAACCGCTCATCATGCATCGATAGCCAATTGGCTTGAGCTGGGGCTCGGCGACTCAACGCGTCAGCAACCGCATTCCCTTTATCAGGCACGTAGTGGATCTTGAATGTATAGTCTCCCAAGAACTCCATCCATCTACGCTGCCGCAAATTTTGATCCTTCTGACAAATCAGATACTTCACGCTCTTGTGACCGGCGTAGATATCCATCTTCATACCGTACAAATAATGCCTCCACAGCTTCAAGGATAAACTCATGGCCACTAACAACAAGTCATGGACCGGATAGTTCCTCTCGTGCACTTTTGGCTGTCTCGCGCCATAAGCTATTACACTTTTGTGTTGCAGTAGCACGCAACCCAACCCGCTGCCCGAAGCATCGCTATTAAATCTCATAGCCTTCGGTCCCACTCGGCGAAGTCAGCACAGGCGCCGTGGTCAACCGACATTTCAACTCCTCAAAAGCTCGCGCACACTCCGGCGTCCAAAAGAACTTCTGCTCCTTCCTCGTCAAAGTAGTGAGGGGTAACGCTATCCGCGAGAAGTTCTCTACGAAGCGCCTGTAATAGCCGGCAAGCCCCAGAAAGCTCCGAACTCCTGCTACCGTATATAGCTCAGGCCACTCCCGTGTCGCAACAATCTTCGTCGGATCCACTGCAATACCTTCCTCACTCACTATAAGACCGAGGACGCCACTGAAGATGACCAAAACTCGCACTTCGAGAACTTGGCATACAACTGATTCCTCCTTAGCGTCTCCAAAACCAAAAGAAGATGCTTGAAGTGATCTTCCTTACTCTGCGAGTACACCAGAATATCGTCGACGAAGACGATCACAAAATGGTACAAGTACTCCCGGAAGGTCCTGTTCATCAAATCCATGAACACTGATGGCGCATTAGTCAGCCCAAACGTCATGACCGTAAACTCATAGTGCCCGTATCTTATACTGAACGTTATCTTAGGGATATCACTCTCCCTTATCTAATTTAGAGTATGTCGTTGGCCCGACCAACTGATCACAAAGATCATCGATCCTTGGGATTGAGTACTTGTTCTTTTCCGTCAACTTGTTGAGCTCCCGATAATTAATACATAGCCTCAAGCTTCTGTCCTTCTTCTTAATAAAGAGGGTCGGTGCGCTCCAAGGCGAAGGACTTGGACGCACATACCCTTGCTCCAACAACTTTTAGAAGTTGCACCTTCAGCTCCGCCATTTCCTTAGGCGCTAGCCGATATGGAGAGCGTGACACAGGCTTTGCACCCGGTACTAGCTCAATCATGAAATCTATCTCCCGTTGAGGCGGGGTTCCAGGAAGATCTCTAGGGAACACATCAGGGTACTCCGATACCACTGAAATATTAACCAACGCGGGCTTCGGCTTTGCAACCCGCACTAGTGTACGGATCAGCCCCGCACCAGCACGAACCTCCTTCACCACCTGAAGAGCAGACACCAATGTCTTGCTCGACCTCTTCGAGCCCGTAAAGGTCGTCTCATGACTTGCTCCCAGCTTGACTTCCTTGCTACCGCAATCTATATAGGCTTGCTGCTCCGAGAGCTAGTCCATGCCAAACATAACGTCGAACTCCACCAACGGAAGTAATGACGCTTGCAGATCGTACTCCTGATTCCCAATCCAAAACTAAGCGCCACAAATTCTACCCGAGCACAATGAGCACCATTGGACTATAACGCATCCAATTTGTCTCTTACCATCGAAGGAGGTACTCCGACACACAATATAATTCCTAATAAAGGAATGCGAAGCTCCCTAAATGAACGGTGCTCTCGCAGATAAAGTAAAGTCATAACAAGGCTTAGCACCAGTAGTTCTAAGCTAACATGCACAAGGGCGACAAGTGTTTAAGGCAAAAATATCTTTAAACCATACCTGTCGTCACGACGGCGTGCTTCCTCCAGGGTCTTAGGCACTCACGGGCATAATGCCCCAGCTCCCCATAGTTGTAACATTCTCCCGGGGTTTGGCTTGTAGTTGCCCCCGAAGCACTGAAAGGAGGGACTAGACCCAAAGTCCTAGCCTTCTTGTACCACTTTCGATATACAGACTTTGAGGTGTTCGGCACTTTGAATGACGTTTCCTTTGCACTAATGTCCTTGACTGCTCCTGACATAGCTTTCTTACCCTTCCAAGCACCATTCCAACAGTCTCGGGCAAAGTGCCCTTTCTTTCCACAAGTATGACAAGTGTAAGTAGCTTTGCTAGTCGATTTCATAGCCCCTTTCTCTAGCATTCTGCCGGATGCAGCTCTTATGGGGTTTGTATAGTTCGATACCATGGTCGCTGGCATCGTGAGGGTCTTCCTCAAATCTGCCTCCAAAGATCTAGCTGATTCCACCAAGGCTCGGAATCCCAATAACTTTGGTCCTAGCAGTAGAACTCGTAACTCGGCACGCAGGCCATTATAAAATCTATCGATTGTAGCTTGCTCGTTATCCAACTCGAAGCATGGGTAGCGACTTATCATAAGAAATGCTTGCAAGTATTCCTCAATTGTGTGCGCTCCCTGCATTAAATGCATATTCAGCTGCTGCCCCGATGGTCTACCAAAGGTCATCTGCTCCATCACGCCAACCGGCATTGAAGCCACAACAGGGGCACAGGGTTGTACATTTCCTCCAAGCTGTGCACCCGTCACAGCGAACACCGCTTCAACGATCCTTCTAACGGTTTCATACGAAGGAGGAGTCTCAAACACCTCAACGGGCGCACTATACTCCTCAGAAACCGGACATTCTGGCGGTCCAGCTCCACTTCTTGTCACCAATAGTGGTACAAAACACCGTTAAGCGACCAAATAAAATTGCAAATAGCAATTATAGTAACACGCAGGTTCCTCAAACACGTGTATTTTCATTCCTAAGTGGACATTCATGGGTTCTTTTACTGTTATAACGATGACGCACACAATGTGCTCACCACCCCTTAAAAAGAATTCGTCCACGAATTCATTTTAAGCCCGACCAAAACCAGTAGTCTGATACCAAATTGTAACACCTCCTATCCGTCGCATAGCATATAGCAGTAGGTTCGGCCGGGGCCCGACGCTATATACTACAGAAAGACTGGGTGGTTACTCAATGGAAACCATCCAACTAATCATAACGTCCTACACAGAGCATTCTAGCGGAAGCAGTTTATAAGTTGAAATAAAGAACCCAGCACTAAAGCATGAATGTCCACTAGAATAGCCAACCAGGAATGAAGTACATACACAAGTACTGGCCTTAAGGCCTTATAAAATGGTTCACTTAATGTTACATGATTTTCAAACAACGGCACGCAGGCCGGACATACATGAATAAAGCAGTAAACACTCCAAATAGGCCTTCATGGGCCGTCTTCGCAATTTTGGCTTTAGCCCGCTATTGACCGCTTGGTCCAGCAGCACCTGCAAGCAACATAACCACCGCACGGTGGCAAACAAAAAGGCAACGGTCAGCAATGCTGACCAAATTATAACGATCTCGCCCCCGACTCGGGGCGGTGATGCTCCTTCCCTGTAATTTTATTAGCACAAGCGAGCAATATAATAATATTCATTACATCACAGGCGTAGGCTCAAAAGCCCACACACCCCGTGCACTCAGGGCACATTCTCGGTGAACCGGTCGATGTCACGTCAGTTAAAGCCATAGACATTCCGGACCCACCACCGCCACTTTGACGGCCAATCATATGAGCAATTTGTCTTCCCGGCATGGGTCACGACAATTTAAGCCATAAACCGCCGAAGACTCTCATCTATGCCAACGGCAAGTGCCACGTAACCTTAGGTCTCTTTGAAAGTACAGCTAGATCTGATATACTCTAGAGGGGGGGTGAATAGAGTATATGGTGCTTTTAAAACTTTTACAACTGCTGTTGTATTTTAGGTGTGTGTATGTGTGTGCAGGGAAGCAAATAAAATAAACCAACAAGCAGCAATGGACTAATCACAGCACATTCACAGAGCAAGGCCAGAAAATAAAAGGAAAAGAAAGCAACCAGACGACACAAGAATTTTATAGTGGTTCCCCAAATCTGGGTAGTCCACTCTTCTACCACCCTGGTAGGAATCCACTGCAGGAAGGGGTTGATCAGGTGTCCTGGCACCAATGGGGTTTTGATCAGGTTCCCAAAAACCAAACCCTCAAGTCTTTTGGTGGGAGACTTGCAACCAGAATAATTTTGAAGGGAATTAAAACCCTGTATAGAGGTGGAGTGAGAGGGTGATGAGGTCTTCTCTTTCTCAAATCAAATGAGAAGACTTGTGGAATGTTGTTTAGCAGCTTTGCTCCCCCTGAGATGTAGAATGGATCAGGAAGAATACTGGAGCACTGCTTCAGGGTGATAGGTCTTCAAAGACCTAGAATTCCATGTCCAGAGAAAGTCTTCAGGAACTTCTTGCAACTGATATGAATGTATTGTTTTGAAGTTCTCCTGAGTAAAAGCAGATGAAGAAGACTCTTGATATTGATGCAATGTTCTTCTTCTTCTTCTAGATCAATTTCTCTCTGGGCCAAGAATGAATTCTTTTTCTTGTGTTGTCTGAATCACTGTCTATGCTTTTCTTCTTGTTGTCTGTTATCTGTCTTCTTTTGTAACTGTTCTGGTGTCTGTATATCTCTATCTGTCATAAAAAAACATTCGAATTTTGAATGTCGAGCAGTAATGAATGACGGCCTGGAAAGGAAGCAGCAATTAATTATTTCCCCAACTGTTTCCATGGGAAAATGGCATGTAATAACCCAAAATTATCTGCGCATCCTAACGGTAGTATACTGTGAAGAACTGCCATTAATTGTCCAGGAATCAGCGCCATGGAATGAGACGGGACCGGAAGAAGACCTAGTCTGGAATCGTCGACCGAAGAACAGAATTCGTCGAGCTAAGTCTTGAATTCGTTGAGCTAAGCTGAGTTCGTCGAGCTGACAGTCTTCATTGGTTGAATAGACAATCTTCAATATCAGACAAACATTTTTCGTAGAGCAGAGAACCAAATTCGTCGAGCTGAGAATAAACTTCGTCGACCTGAGAAAAGTTCTAGACTTGGACGAAATACTCTGCATTTGCTGAAGTGCTGTGTCGACACAAAATGGTGTCGACAGATTGATCTTGGTGTCGACACAACTCCTCTGGTGTCGACAGATTGGTCTAGGTGTCGACACAAATCCTCTGGTGTCGACACAAGCTGGTGTCGACTAAAATCCTGGGTGTCGACACAAATCGTCTGGTGTCGACACAAGCCCTAAGTGTCGACACAGATTCTCTGGGCACAAAAATCATCGTGTAGAGATTAGCATTCGTCGACTTGAGAAGCTGTGAACTTGAGGTCCAAGTTCGTCGAGCTCAGAATATAATTCGTCGACCGAAGCATGGAGCTGGGCTTAGAGAAATTTGAAGTAGTCCTGAGAATGCTTGAAGTAGAATCCGGTGTTCGGCGAGCAAAGAACAAAGTTCATCGAGCTCAGCACTGCGAATTGTCTCACGATCCTCGAGCGCACAACTTCCTTAGTCGAGCTGAGTTCGACGAACGTCGAACTCATTTAACTTAGTCTGAAAAACTGATAGATCTGAAGTTCCTGATGATATTGAAGAAGGCTGGTCCATCTGAAGTTGAGATAGAGGACTGTCCTAGACTCTAAGACACAAACTTGACCCAGACTATACATGATGGGTCACATCCTAAGTCAGTGAACCTAGCCCAAATCAACTAGGGATCCAACAATCTCCCCCTATTTGGGTGAGGTCACTAACAGAAACTCCAAGCAAAGAACAGACAGAAAAACAAAGCAAAATTGAGAGATATATCTGGCAGAGAATTTACAACACATGCAATAGATATATATATACATACTGGCTTTGTTTTAATGCATAGATATAGACTGAAACAGAAGCAAAAATGAAAAGAAAACACAAAATTACTTCTCTGATTTCTTCTGTTTTGGCTTGACTTCTGGTGCTTTTTCTCCTGGCTTCTTGAAAATGATTTCCCAATTGGGATCTGAAGCTTGAGCCTTGGTCATAGTCATGTCAGCTGCCCCTATGATGTTCAGTGAAGTTGCTCTGGGGACAACTGCTTCTGGGTGAAGATTCATGTACTCATCAACATTGAGTAGCTTGTTTGCTTTCCCAAATCTTTTTAGTTCATCCCTCCTGTACTGAGACATAGTAGTTAAGCCTGTTGTGTCCTTGCCTTCAGCTTTAGCTTTGTTGATTAGAGATAAGCCAATGATTTCTTGGAATCTTGCCATTCTGGCTGTGTTGGCTGTTTCTGGATCTTCAGGAGGGGAATATGGCCTTTCAGCTTCATGTACCTTAGATTCCTGGTGCTGCTGCTGTTGTTATTGATGGTGTTGACTGCCTGAAGATGGTGGCCTTGGCTGACTGCCACCAGAGGATCTCCCTGTTTGTCTCTGATAGGTTTGAATAGGAGCAGATCTCTGAGAGCTAGAGCCAGAGGCACCTGCTGCTGGAGGAGGAGGAGGAGGATCCTTTCTGTATCTATGAACTAGGGGAGGAGAGTATCTCCTACTCCTCTTCCTCTCTTTTTGCTGGTTCTTAGATAACCACATCCATGCAGGCATCCCTTTGTAAGGAGCAACATTATGCAGAATATAATATGGAGTGTCTGCAGTGGGATTAGGCTTGGGAGCAGGAGGAGGAGGAGCCTTCCTTTTCTTAGAGAGCAACTTCTTTCTCTTTTTAGCAGCCTCCTCATCTGATTCATCATCATCATCATCAGAATTTGAACTCTGAGGATTATCATACAAAGCATCCATCTTCCTCAGAGTGGCATCAGGAATGATAAGAGGTTGTTCTTGAGGGGGAATAGAAGGTTCAGAGGGTGAAGGTTCAACAGCAGTAGAGACAGAACTTGCAGCTGCTGTCTTGTTCTCTTCCTCAATGTCTGCCAGAATGAGCTCATCCAGATCAGGCATGGGAGAATCATCCATGACAAAATCTGGGATAGGGCAGATGTCTGGAATAGACACAGGAGTTGGAACAGCAGCAGGAGCAGCAAAGGATGCACAAAGTTGCCTGGCAACTGCTGGATTTGCTGGAGAGGTATACTGGACAATAGCCAAATATGGCTTAGCAATCTCTACTGAAGGAAGCTTCATATACACAGGATCAAAGATCTGAAGTATCTCAGATAAATTAACTGTGGGATTTATAAGGAAATCACTAGCAGTTGTTATTGAATCTACTTACTCATCAAAGCTACTGTCAGTGTCCATGAATTGAATAAAATCTATTGCTGTATCTGTAACTGCATTATCAAGCACTGTAATAACTGTATCTGTGGTGTCAAGAACCGTATCTGCAGTATCTGTATCTGTATCAACTATATTTACTTCTGCAACTGCTGCACCAGCTTCATCATGGAGCATCTCCCCCTGCCTGGGTTCAGGAGAACCTGGAGCCAGGCCCCTGAATGAAGAGGGCGCAGCAGAGAGGGCTGTGAGTTGGGCAGATAAAGAATCAATGGAATTCACCAGAGGTGTAATGGCCTCTGTGATGAGTGATTTAATAAGAGGAGTCAGAAGAGAGATGATGGATGGAATGGTGGAAGAATCCATAGGTGGAGAGAGAATAGTACAGGAGGAAGGAAGAATATGTGGAGGGGATAAGGGAGGGAGAACAGGTTGTGGTTCAGTGGGTATGATGTAGGATGGAATAGTGGATAGGTGTGGTGGAAGAGGGGATTGAGGAGGTGAGGGAATATGTGTTGCAGTGGGGGAAACTGGAGGTGTAAGCATATGTGTAAGATCAGGCGGTGGAGATTGATGTTGAGGTGGAGTCAATTGAGGTGCAGGAGGAGTGGGAAGAGATTTGGTAGGGGGAATGACCTCTTTAGAGTCAGGGTGGGGAGTGACCTTGACGGTCCTGGTGCTCTCAGAAGCCTTGATGGAGGAGGAGGAACCCTTGGAGGGTTTGGAAATTGTCCTCTCCCATCGGCCAAACAAGGCGCAGGTGAGGCGCTTGCTGGCGTTGATGAATGTGGTCGGGGAGACCAAACATTCGCTGGCCTTTTTCTGGAGGAAAATCCCCAGGATTCTGCCATAGCAGACTTCCTTCTTGTTAGTTCTTTTCTTGATAAGGTCAAAGAAAACCATGCCCTAATTTACCTGGCGCTTGTTGAGCACTGCGCACATGATCAGGAATTGATGGCGAGTGATGTAGTCGTGTGCCGAGTGCTTGCCCATCAGAATTTTCCCTACAATGTCAGCCAAAACCTGATAAGCGGCTGATAGTTGTTTCTTCAGAAGCTTATTAGGGTTGTTGCCAGTGAAACCCATGACTTTCAGCATATCAGCATATTCCTCAGCGTCCATTTCCAAGTTGTCTTCCCCATTGATCAGTCCAAAAATTTCAGAGAGTACTGCTGGGGACAGGGAAACGGCAGTGTTTCCAATATTTCCTGTCAGATTTCCATCTTCAGAAATTGCGGCAGTGTACACCCATTCTCTGATCTCGGTTGAGTGTAGCTTGATGCTGCGTGTCATGAAGTCCTTGAGATGCAATTCTTCAAGTAATTCAAGGATATACAGAAAAATTGGATCGGAATGCTGGAAGGACTCAAAGTCTATTGAGAATGCTGCATCAAACTTCATCGCTGCAAGTGCTCCTGGAGGAATCGCCATTGATGACCTGCAAAGAAAATTACAGAGAAAACGGCGATCAAGAGCAAAGGAACTGAAAGCGCGGGACGGAGGTCGAAGAAAACCTAGATATAAGATTTTCAGAATATGAATCGACAAGCTCCGTTCCACGAAAAAGAAACAGATCTTCGAACTGAGATCGACGAAATAAGGTATAGGAGAGTAGTTCGTCGAACCCATTCAGGAGAATTGAAAACAGTTCGTCGAACTCCGTTCGACGAAATGGTTTTTGAAACAAGGTTCGTCGATCTCCGGTCGACGAAAATTGTTTCCACACAGAGAATTCGTCGATCTCTGTTCGACGAGAATCTCTCGAACTTTCCATAATTCGTCGAACTCCGTTCGACGAACTCTGGAAAATTCGTCGAATGCAGACAGAAATTAATTTAACTCTTCTCCATCAATCATTCCCAGTTGATTTATAAAGAACAGATGGGTTTTCTCATCCAAAGGCTTGGTGAAGATATCTGCTCTCTGTAGATCAGTAGGAATGTGGATCAAGTTAATTTTCTTTTTGTCCACATTATCTCTAATAAAATGATGTCTTATTTCAATATGTTTAGTCCTAGAATGATGAACTGGATTCTGAGCTATAGCAATAGCACTTGTATTATCACAAAATAAGGTTGAATTATTTAAGTTGATACCATAATCTAGGAGTTGGTTTTGTATCCATAGCATCTGTGAACAGCAGCTGCCAGCAGCCATATACTCTGCCTCAGCAGTTGATGTAGACACAGATGTCTGCTTTTTGCAAAACCAGGAGACAAGTCTCATACCCAGGAACTGGCAAGTTCCAGAGGGACTTTTCCTGTCCACTCTACATCCAGCATAGTCAGCATCTGAGTATCCAGTTAACTCAAATTCTGACTCTGCAGGATACTAGAGTCCTAAACTAGGACAACTCTTTATATATCTCAAAATCCTTTTTAGAAAAATAAGATGAGATTCTTTAGGATTCACTTGGAATCTAGCACAAAGGCATGTGGTAAACATTATGTCAGGCCTGCTATCTGTTAAGTATAATAGGGATCCAACAATTGCCCTATAATGTTTCTGATCTACAGGTTTCCCTGCTGCATCAGAATCCACAACAACATTTGTAGCCATAGGTGTTTTCATTCCTGAGGCATCACCCATCCCAAACTTTTTAATAAGCTCTTTAGCATACTTAGATTGGGAGAGGAAGATACCATCAGGGAGCTGCTTCACTTGGAGACCAAGGAAGTAGGAAAGCTCACGCATGCTACTCATCTCAAATTTGGAATGCATGAGGTCAGCAAACCTCTTGCACAATTTGGGATCAGTAGACCCAAAAATGATGTCATCCACATATATTTGTACCAATAAGATTTGGTCCTTATGATGTCTAGTGAAAAGGGTTTTATCTATGGTTCGTCTTGTAAATTTATGCTCTAAAAGAAAGCTAGCTAGGGTCTCATACCAAGCTCTTGGAGCTTGCTTTAAACCATAGAGAGCTTTATGCAACTTGTAAACATAAGAGGGTTGAGTTAGAGAGATAAAACCTGGAGGTTGTTCTACATAAACCTCTTCTTGAAGTACCCCATTCAGAAAGGCACTCTTAACATCCATCTGGAATATCTTGAACTTTTTATATGCTGCATAGGCTAGGAATATTCTAATGGCCTCCAACCTTGCAACAGGGGCAAAGGTTTGGTCATAGTCTATTCCTTCTTCTTGCCTATATCCTTGGGCAACCAGTCTAGACTTGTTCCTTACTATGTTCCCTTCTGCATCTAATTTGTTCCTATAGACCCATTTGGTTCCAATAACTGGGTAGTTATGGGGTCTTGGAACCAAATCTCAAACTCTACATCTCTAAAATTGATTTAGTTCCTCTTGCATTGCAATAATCTAGTGGGGATCTTGCTCAGCATCATGGATGGTGAGAGGTTCAATTTGAGAGAGAAAACAGGCATGCATCAAGTATTGATTGAGCTGATGTCTTGTCTGTACACCAACTAAAATGTCCCCAATCACTTGAGATCTGGGGTGATCTCTAAGTGTGACAAGATCAGTTTGTGGAGTTGGTTGAGCAACGGCTTCTACAAATAATTCCACTTGAGGAATGGTACTGGCTGTTGATGGAAATTCAGTTACTTCCTCTTGGATTTCTTCTTCACTATCTTCAGCAGCCTGTGGAGTGGGATGATTTGGAACCTCTTGGGTAAGGTTTAGTCCATCCATAGACTCACACATTGGTGAAACCTACAAAGGACTATTGGTAGAAATGTCTTTCTCCTTATAAGACATGTTAGCTTCATCAAAAGACACATGGACAGATTCTTCAATTTTAAGGGATGATTTATTGAAAACCCTATAGGCTTTGCTTACTTGTGAATATCCTAGAAAAATCCCTTCTTCAGCCTTAGCCTCAAATTTTCTGATGTATCTTTTGTTATTAGTGTGGATGTAACATATGCAACCAAAAACATTAAAGTAAGTGATTTTAGGTTTCTTTTCTTTAAGTAATTCATAGGGGGTCTTGTGTTTTAGTTTATGTATAAGACATCTGTTCAGGACATAGTTAGCTGTGTTTACAGCTTCTGCCCAAAAGGATAGAGGCATGTAGGCATCTGCTAACAATGTACCTGCAGCTTCAATGAGTGTCCTATTTTTCCTTTCAGCAACCCCATTTTGTTGGGGAGTTCTAGGAGCTGAGAAGCACTGCCTGATACCTTCCTTCTCACAGAACGCATGCATAAGAAGAGACTCAAACTTTGTGCCATGATCACTTCTGATCAATGCAACATGAGTAGAGAACTCAATCTGTATGGTCCTGAGAAAATCTGTAAGAACTTTGAATGTATCTGACTTAGCTCTCAGGAATGCTACCCAACTGAATCTGGAGAAATCATCAACAATAACTAAGGTGTAAGACTTCCCTCCTAGGCTTTGTACTGCAATGGGTCCAAAAAGATCCACATGAAGCAGATACAATATCCTAGGTGAATCACTTTTATTAATGGATTTGAAGCTAGTTTTAGTTTGCTTGTCTAGTTGACAAGCCCTGCATAGGCTTTCCTTCTTGTAGGGACCAGAAGGTGAACCTCTAACAAGGTTGTCTTTAGATAACCTAGATATGTTCTTAAGGTTTACATGTCCTAGCCTTTTGTGCCATAACTCATTTTGGTTAGTAGTGATATTGAGTAAACAAATATCAGTTGTGGCAGAAATGAAATCTACTAAATATATGTTTCCTTGTCTAAGTCCAATTAAAACAGTTTGGTTTTTATCATTTATAATAGAACAAGAGGTGGAGTTGAAATGTACCTGATAACCTTCATCACATAATTCACTTATGGATATAAGGTTATGTTTAAGTCCTCTTACATATGTCACCTTTTTGAAGGTCACTGCTCCAATGCTTACTCTTCCCTTCTGACTGACCACTCTTTGAGTCTCCAAATATCACCTTTGGTCCTAGCTTGGACTTATAGTTGGTGAGATTTGCTTTGCTGCCAGTCATGTGCTTGGAGCAGCCACTGTCCAGGTACCATGTCTGACTTAGCCTTGGACAGTTCTTCACCTGTACCTGCATCAAAAAATAAAGCTCAATTGTTCTTAACCCAGGTTACCTTGGGTCCTTGGTTTGGTTGAAAAGTAAAACTAGAAATGACTGATAATGCAGGTTGAGACTTATACCCTAGAGGGTGATATCTCCTATGTGGAATTATCCAATCAGCTACTGGATTAAATGTCTTGTTAGCTGTTTCAAAATTTCTATAGGAGAAATTATTTATATTTGGTCGTTCTGGGATCGACGAATTATTGTAAGTTCGTCGACCAGATTTCGACGAATGGGCATGAGATCGTCGACCTCCACTCAGAGAATGACCATGGTCATTTTCTGCGTCCCACGTTCGTCGACCTCTGCTCGACGAACCGTACATAGTTCGTCGATCGCAATAGGACGAATAATTATTTCTGAAGTTTGCGTTCAGCGTTCGTCGATCGGGGTTCGACGATCTTGCAGGATTTCGTCGATCTAGGTTCGACGAATTCTGCTGAACTTGGTTTTTAACAGCTTTCTTCTATTTTCTGTTGCTATTGTCTAGGGGATTTGACTTGTTTTCTGATCTGGATTTTTCAGTTAGTTTCTCTTTACCCTTAGCAGTGAAAAACTTTATGGGAGTGGAAAGTATATTCTTCTTTATTCTGGGGGGTAAACCTGATGAAGCACCCAAGCCCAGCCTGCCATTTAGTCTGGCATTTACTGTGCTTGTGATATCCATCAGCTTGAGGCTTCTCCCATTGAGAGATTGCTCAAGTTGTTTTTGCCTCACATAATTCAGATTTTAACTTGATTATCTGTTCATTAGCTAGAGTCAATTGGTCAGTTAATTTTCTATTTTCTGTGCTGACAGATTCAAGGTTTTCTAGTCTAGTCCTCAGGGTTTTTATCTCTTTCTCTGAGTTTATTAGATCCATGCACATAGTTTTAAACTCTACTTTAAACAAATCAGAATTGAAATCAAAACTAGAAATCACCTGATCAGCTTCTGAGTCTGAGGCACCTTCATCTTCAGAATCCTCTTCTGATCCACAGTTGCTTCTGGAGGCATCTATTGCCATTAGGCACACCTCCTTGGATCTGTCTTCTTCCTCTTCTTCACTGGAGCTGGAGGAGGATGTTTCCTCTTCTGTGTCACTCCAGGACTCAGTAACAAATCCTTTATCCTTCCTTTTATACTTGTTGGAGGAGGGTCTGCTGCTTTGTTTTCTTCTGGAATCTTTGTCCCTGCCCTTGTCCTTTTTCTAATTCTCTGGGCATTCTGAAATATAGTGCCCTGGCTTTCTGCGTCCAAAACACACAACCTCCTTAGTTGGTGTCTTGTCATATTTGGGTTTATCATGCTGCCTGGATGATTTTCTTCTAAAGTCCTTTCTTACAATATTGTAGAATCTTTTGGCAAAAAAGCTCATTAACTCTTCATTGGAGGTAGATGTTTCACTGTCTTCAGAAGCTTTGAGGGCCAAGCTGTGCTCCTTCCTAACTGGGGTAGTTGCCTTCTGTTCTGCTGCCTCTCTTGATTTGACAAGCTGCTCATATGACTTCAGCTTGCCTAGCAGAGATTCTGTTGAGATCTCATTGAGACTTCTGGCTTCTATGATTGGCCAGATTCTGGAGTCCCATGAACTGGGGAAACACATCAATATCTTGTCATTCACCTCAGTTAAGGTGATGTCCTTGTCAAGAGTCTTGAGTTCACTGATGATTGAACTTAATCTATTGTACATCTCAGCCACTGATTCTGTCTCATCCTTTTTGAAATTCTCATAGAGAGAAATGAGACTGGATCTCCTATCCTTTCTTTCATCAGCTGAGCCTGCTACCATTTGATTGAGAGAGTGCCAAATGGCCTTGGCTGAGGTGCACTCAGCCACCTTCTGAAATATGTCATCTGACATTATTTGGGCCAGAATATTCATAGCCTTTGCATCAGCCATCTTGGCTTTCTTATAGGCTTCAATATTGTCTGGAGGTGGTACTGCACTCAGATTAGTTGATGTGCTGGCAAAAGTTGTAAGAGCTGGAGGAACACCTGTTGAAATGACAGAGAAAATATCCTCATCAATGGAGTTCATATATAATCTGATTCTTGCCTTCCAGATGGCAAACTTATTAAGATTGCACACTGGAGGTCTGATGCTTGTATAATCCTTGTTTTGGGTCATGTATGTGATAAGGATAAGTCCAATAACAGAATAGAAAAGAAAAGAGATCTAACCAAGGGATCTTCGGGTTCAGGTGTTAGCCTGTACAACCAATCAGGTATGGTATGTTTAACCAACCCCGCTTTGATACCAATTGAAAGTGCAGCTAGATCTGATATACTCTAGAGGGGGGTGAATTTTAGGTGTGTGTATGTGTGTGCAGGGAAGCAAATAAAATAAACCAACAAGCAGCAATGGACTAATCACAGCACATTCACAGAGCAAGGCCAGAAAACAAAAGGAAAAGAAAGCAACCAGACGACACAAGAATTTTATAGTGGTTCCCCAAATCTGGGTAGTCCACTCTTCTACCACCCTGGTAGGAATCCACTGCAGGAAGGGGTTGATCAGGTGTCCTGGCACCAATGGGGTTTTGATCAGGTTCCCAAAAACCAAACCCTCAAGTCTTTTGGTGGGAGACTTGCAACCAGAATAATTTTGAAGGGAATTAAAACCCTGTACAGATGTGGAGTGAGAGGGTGATGAGGTCTTCTCTTTCTCAAATCAAATGAGAAGACTTGTGGAATGTTGTTTAGCAGCTTTGCTCCCCCTGAGATGTAGAATGGATCAGGAAGAATACTGGGGCACTGCTTCAGGGTGATAGGTCTTCAAAGACCTAGAATTCCAGGTCCAGAGAAAGTCTTCAGGAACTTCTTGCAACTGATATGAATGTATTGTTTTGAAGTTCTCCTGAGTAAAAGCAGATGAAGAAGACTCTTGATATTGATGCAATGTTCTTCTTCTTCTTCTTCTAGATCAATTTCTCTCTGGGCCAAGAATGAATTCTTTTTCTTGTGTTGTCTGAATCACTGTCTATGCTTTTCTTCTTGTTGTCTGTTGTCTGTCTTCTTCTGTAACTGTTCTGGTGTCTGTATATCTCTATCTGTCATAGAAAAACATTCGAATTTTGAATGTCGAGCAGTAATGACAGACGACCTGGAAAGGAAGCAGCAATTAATTATTTCCCCAAATGTTTCCATGGGAAAACGACATGTAATAACCCAGAATTAACTGCTCATCCTAACGGTAGTATACTGTGAAGAACTGCCATTAATTGTCCGGGAATCAGCGCCATGGAATGAGACGGGAACGGAAGAAGACCTAGTCTGGAATCGTCGACCGAAGAACAGAATTCATCGAGCTGAGTCTTGAATTCGTCGAGCTAAGCTGAGTTCGTCGAGCTGACAGTCTTCATTCGTTGAATAGACAATCTTCAATATCAGACAAACATTATTCGTAGAGCAGAGAACCAAATTCGTCGAGCTGAGAATAAACTTCGTCGACCTGAGAAAAGTTTTGGACTTGGACGAAATACTCTGCATCTGCTGAAGTGCTGTGTCGACACAAAATGGTGTCGACAGATTAATCTTGGTGTCGACACAACTCCTCTGGTGTCGACAGATTGGTCTAGGTGTCGACACAAATCCTCTGGTGTCGACTAAAATCCTGGGTGTCGACACAAATCGTCTGGTGTCGACACAAGCCCTAAGTGTCGACACAGATTCTCTGGGCACAAAAATCGTCGAGTACAGATTAGAATCCGGTGTTCGTCGAGCAAAGAACAAAGTTCGTCGAGCTCAACACTACAAATTATCTCACGATCGTCGAGCGCACAACTTCCTTCATCGAGCTGAGTTCGACGAACGTCGAACTCATTTCACTTAGTCTGAAAAACTGATAGATCTGAAGTTCCTGATGATCTTGAAGAAGGCTGGTCCATCTGAAGTTGAGATAGAGGACTGTCCTAGACTCTAAGACACAAACTTTACCCAAACTATACATGATGGGTCACATCCTAAGTCAGTGAACCTAGCCCAAATCAACTAGGGATCCAACACTCTTTAACCCGAACGACATAGATATGGGTACGGTTCCATCTAACCCGTGCTCACGTCGCAATGACAATTTAAGCCATATGCGCAGGTCAAACTTCTCCCGAGTCCCATTTTCATCACACAATTTCACATAACTCAGTTATGTTCAAGTTGGCTCTCAGGCCTCCATGTTGGCAAGATCATGCATCAGCCTAGTTTTCCGGGTACACCTTAAGGTTAATCCCCAAGGCTCCCTGTTGCAATCTACCGTGTAGAAAACCCAAAAAACAACCAATAGCACGGAGTCTTCTCCGACATTTATGCAATGCAACATCACTGATGCAGACCAACATGTCCGGGTAGGCTTCACACATTGTGCATATGTCCGTTCTCGCTTACAGACTCTAAACAACGGGGACTTCACATATCTACCCGAAGGAACGCCTACAACTCACCGCAAACTCGCGAGAGCGGGCTTCCTATGCAAAGAAGGAGAGATACTCATGCTCAAGAAGAGAATCGTTACCCTTGCGTTATTCTTCGGCGCCATGGAAAAGTAAGCGGATGAAAAGCACTGCACTCTCTTTGCCTCCGTGGATCCAGAGTCGGCTCGCGATTGGAGCTTCGAAGCTCCTCCAATGGCCGGATCTAGCTTCTTCTCCCTTCCTTGGCTCTCCTCTCTCTAAGCTTTAGAAATATAAGAACTCATGAAAAGTGAGGGTTTCTAAGGCCCAATCCCGGGTATATCCCATCAGGAACAACCCCCAGCCGTTGGATCATCAATTAAAGAAACGAACGGCTTTGATTCGGGACTGAAATGCCCAATCTGGATCGCACACAACCTGGCACACTCCCGTGTCCAGGGCCGTGTGCCTCATTCGCCGTCAAAATCGACGCCCCTGGAACAACACACGGGTATCAAATATGCCCGTGTTCGACCTGACATGCCCGTGTTCCACCTGACACGGCCGTATGGCCGGCCGTGTACCCCCATCGATTTTCCCCAAAAACAACCCGAGCACTACACGGGTTCTAGGACACGCCCGTGTCCTTGCCCGTGTCTACCTAAACACGCCTGAGCTCCAGGCCGTGTACATGGTCTCGACACTCGACACTTCGTCGAGCGAAGATCATTGACCTGACGACACGGCCTTGGACACGCCCGTGTCCTAGGCTGTGTGCCTTGTCTCGACACATCGTCGAGCAAAATGTCGACTTCCCGGGACGAGTGTCGACACGGGTCGACAAGCCGTGCGACACGCCCATGTCACAGGCCGTGTGCCATGTCTCGACACTTCGTCGAGCGCGGATTGTCGACTTCGGGGCTGAGTGTCGACACGGGTCGACACGCCCTGCGACACGCCCGTGTCGCAGGCCGTGTGCCCAGTCTCGACACTATCGAGAGCAAAATGTCGACTTCCCGGCGGAGTGTCGACACAAGCTTGACACGCCTTGGGACACACCCGTGTCCCAGGCCGTGTGCCTGCAGCCAGAACCCAAAACTGGCCCAAAACGTCCCCCGTCGCTCTTTTGCATTTTGGGGTGTTACACCTTCCCAGCTTGACTGCCGGGGGCGTCCTCGCCTAGAGACGGGGCGACGGCTTTCGGGACTGCCAAAGCCGAGCACTCGGCCCGCGTGCCGAGCGCGAAATTGACGAGACTTAGCATTTCACTCCTGAAATCTTCAAACATCCCCACCGTAGCGAGAGGCAGGGGGTGGCGAGTTCTCCCAGTCAGATCCCTGCCCTCCTGTCATCGAACTTGCTGAAGACTTATCCGTGCTGATCACGCTCCACGCTCACCGCACCAAAATGTTGGAACCGATTTCTCGGTCTCCTATGGAGTTCACCCTCGGGGAAGGGGTGATCACGCACCTACTTCGCTCCTGCAAGAAAAACAACAAGGAAAACAAGAAAGAACTCACCCAAGGGCTCGGCGGGAGGTCCCACCACACACCCAGAAGATCTCAGAGCGCTTCCCCTCCTTAGCTAGAGGCCTTACTAAGGTACCCTCGGAAAGCACTAGAAAGCTGGAGCAAGAGAGCACAAAAACGTGCTTGTTGGGGTACCCCTTGGGTCCTATTTATATATTTCAGAATCTGAACTGCCAATAACCAAACTAAATTGACCTAAAATTACCAAAATACCCTCAGCTGGGTCTGCCAATAGCCAAACTCCGCTACTTTGAAGGGCTATGGGCAGACCGGCGGGGGCAAAATAGTAAAACGTACCTCATGGACCTGGGCGAGTCAGAGAGCTCGGCCACCTCAGCGGATCAGCTCGCCTGATATTGCCGAGCTCCTTTGGGTGAGCGCGAGCTGGGATGGTGAGCTCGCCAGTCGATAGGCCTCCAATAGTCGAACTCAGGTCGACGAATCCTGGCTTAGTCGGCGAATGCTGAGCTCGTGGTCGGCGACTGCCGAACTCGCGGTCGATGAGTGCCGAGCTTGCGTTCGACGATTGTCGATCTTCGGTCGACGATTGCCGATCTTTGGTCGACCAATGCCGATCTTTGGTTGACGAATGCAGAGCTCGCCCGCTACCTCCAGGTTTTCCTGCCAAGCTCGCCTGCTGCCTGGGCGATCTGCGCCGGCCGACCTCGCTCCTGATGACCCTACTCGCCGGACACGGGGTCGTACACTGACAATGCTAAGGAATATCTTAGCACTGCTTTCACTTCTTTCTGTATGCAACATGGTATTAATCATCAAACTACCTATGTTTATACCTCACAATAAAATGGGGTGGCGGAATGCAAAAACCGTCACCTCCTCGATATCGCTCGCACTCTGACGACACAAATGCAAGTTCCTCGCTCCTATTGGGGCTACGCCGTGCTCATCTCCTGTTACCTCATTCCTCCCATTCCATCCACGGTTCTCCACTATTGAAACCGAAATTCGATTTCCTGTGGAGTTCTGTTGGATCCCTAGTTGATTTGGGCTAGGTTCACTAACTTAGGATCTTGTGACCCAATATGTATAACCAGGGTCATAGTTGTGTCTTAGAGTCTAGGCCAAGTCCTTAGAAACAACATCACATGGACCAACTATCAACAAGACTGCCAGAGACTCAAGACTTAGAGATTTTCCAGAGACCAAGTAAAATGAGTTTGACATTCGTCGAACTCAGCTCGACGATAGCTGTGCTCAGCTCGACGATCTCAGAGAAATTTCTCTGAGCTGAGCTCGACGAACTCCATTATGTGGTCGACAATCTTTGGACTCAACCTTTAACATTCAAGTCATGTTGTTCTCCAGACTTAGGTCGATGAACTTCATTCTCTGGTCGACGAAGGCTTGGACAGTACTACAATAATGTAAAGTCCTGGAAACTCCAAAAATATTCTAAGTCCAGCTCCATACTCTAGTCGACGAATCTGATTCTCAGCTCGACGAACTTGGACCAAAGACTAGACAAGAATTCAGTTACAGTTAGAAGTTCTCAGGTCGACGAATCTAGTTCTCAGCTCGACGAATTCTGGACTCTTTACTTCAACACTTCCATTCAGAAATAGTTCTAAGTACAGACTGAACTCTAGTCGACGAAGTCACAACCTCAGCTCAATGAACTTGAAGCACAGAATATGCAGAGTTCTGATGTATACAGTTGTCTATTCTTGGCTCGACGATCTTGGAGCTCAGCTCGACGAATAGAAGTCGTCTGGTCGATGAACACACCTTCTCAGCTCAACGAACTGTGGACTCAGTTCGACGAATTCTGTCATCTGTTCGATGATTCCAGACTTAGCCAATTTTTCCATCCTTCTGTCCCTACTCTGATGCAATAATTCCTGAGTAATTAATGCTCTAATATTCTCTAAATATAACCGTTAGAGGAGCATTAATTATGGTATTCTCCAAGATTATTGCCTACCATTTTTCCATGAGACAGTTGGGGAAATTAATCAATGTTGGTTATTCTCTAGGCAGTCGGCATTAAATGAAGAAGGAATTCAAATTCGAAAGACTGATTATCCCACAAAATATAAAAAAGGATTTTCTCCTTTTTCCTGGATACACATATACACACATACACGAACACACAGACATATACATACATACAAAGAACTGATACAGGAAGTCAGAAAAAGATACAGACAGAAGATTACTGAATCAGACAACATCAACACAATCTGTCTGCTCTCATTCTTTCACAATATTTCTGATACAGAAGCAGCCCTAGACCAGAACATCATCTGTCATCTGAAGAAGAAGAACAATTATTCAATATCAAGAGTCTTATTCCTTCAAACTCTCCAGGACACTTCACAGGACAACATCTCTTCCACCAGTCAAAGAAGTTCCTGAAGATCTCTCTGGTCAAGGCTGACAACTTGAAGGCCTATCACCCTGAAGCAAAGCTCCTGTTTTTTCCATGAACCATTCAACATCTTAGGGTGGAGCTATTTGCTAACATCAATATCCACTAGTCTTCTCTCTGATTGTTGACAGAGAAGACATAATCAACTCTCTCACCCCCACTGTATAAAAGGTTGTCATCTCCCTTCAAAAGTGATTCCTGGTTCACAAGTCTCCATGCAAAAGACTTGAGGATTGGTTTTTGAGCACCTGATAAAAAGCTCATTGGTGTCAGGCACCTGATCAAAAATCTGAGTGAATTCCTACCAGGGTGGTAGAAGAGTGGATGTACTTAGTTAGGGGGAACCACTATAAATTTTTTGTGTCGTCCGGTTGCACCTTTTCATTTTTGTTCTTGTTGCGTGTGTGCTCTTAGGATTGCTGTGTGCTTAGTTACTTTATTTTAATCCTGCACTTTTTATTTACAGCAAAAGCTATAACAGATTTTTAAGGTATTAAGAATACTCTATTCACCCCCCTCTAGAGTATTTCAGATCTAACTCATCTCTTTCAATTAGTATCAGAGGGAGGTTTATTGGTTGTACAAGCTAACACTAGAACCAAAAGATCCCTTTTGTTTTAGATCTGATACCTGATTTATTTTTTTTGCACAACATGGCACAGAACAAGGACTATGCAAACACCAGACCTCCAGTTTACAACCTAAATAGGTTTGCCATCTGAAAGACAAGAATTAAGTTATACATGAACTCTATTGATGAAGATATATATAACTCTATTTTGACATGACCACCTCAAGCTACAACTTCTGCATCATCTTCTAGAACTACAGCAGTTCCACCACTTGAGTGGACAGAGGCACAAAGAAAGGAAAAGATTGCAGATGCCAAGGCAATGAACATTCTGGCACAGACCATGTCAGATGATATATTCCAAAAAGTTGTTAAGTACACCTCAGCCAAAGCCATTTGGGATTCCCTAAACCAAATGATGACTGGCTCAGCAGTTGAAAAAAAGGATAGGAGATCAAACATCATATCCTTATATGAGAACTTTAAGAAGGAAGAAACTGAATCAGTGGCTGACATGTATAATAGGTTAAGCTCAATCATCAATGAGCTAAAAACCTTGGATAAGAACATCACCCTCACTGAGGTGAATGACAAAATCCTAATATGCTTCCCAAGCTCATGAGATTCAAGGATCTGGCCTATCAAAGAAGCCAGAAGCCTAAATGAGATTTCCACTGAAACTCTATTAGGCAAATTAAAGTCCTATGAACAGCTGATCAAGTCCAGGGAGGCAGCTGAGCAAAGAACACCTCCACCAGCAAGAAAAGAACAAAGCATGGCATTTAAAGCTGTTGAGGAGACAGAGACTACATCCACAAATGAAGAACTGATGAGCTTATTTTCCAAGAGGTTCTATAAGATGGCAAGAAAGGATTTCAGGAAGAATTCATCAAGGTATGATGACAAACCAAGATATGACAAGACACCAACCAAAGAAGTTGTGTGTTTTGGATGCAGGAAGCCTGGACATTACATCTCTGAGTGTCCAGAGAGTCAAAAGAAAGACAAGAGAATATAGAAAGATACTAGGAGACAGCACAACAGTAGACCCTCTTCCAACAAATACAAGAAGAAGGAAAAGGGATTTGTGGCTGAAACCTAGAGTGAGACTGAGAATGAATCAACTTCCTCCAGCTCCAGTGAAGATGAGGAAGAAGCAAGGGCTAAGGAGGTTTGCTTCATGGCAATTGATGCCTCCAGAAGCTATTCAGAAGAGGAGGATTCAGACAATGAAGCAGTTTCAGATTCTGAAGCTGACAAGGTACTGTCCTCTTTTGATTACAGTTCTGATTCCTTTAAAATTGAGTTTAAAACTATATGTATAGACTTAATTAACTCAAAAAAGGAAATTAAGACTCTTATTGAGAAACTAGGAATGTTAGAAAATGTAAATTCAGAAAATAATAGGTTGAAGGATGAATTGTGTTTAGCAAATGAGCAAATAATACAACTTAAGACTGAACTTAGTGAGGCCAAACAACTTGAGGAAACTCTAAATGGAAGAAGCCTCAAACTGATGGACATCACAAGCACTATGAATGCCAGACTTAATGGCAAACTAGGCTTGGGTGCCTCATCACGTTTGCCCCCCATCCTCGAAAAGAATATTCTGACTGCCCTCATAAAATTTATTTCAGCTAAGGGGAAAGAAAAAATAAACAATAGAAACCAGAAAACTACAAGTAAAAACAAGGTTCAGTAGAATTTGTCGAACTTAGATCGACGAAATGTTGCCAGTTCATTGAACTGAGATCGATGAACTCTGAACGAAAACTATAGTTATAATTATTCATCTAACTGCGATTGACGAACTTTGTATGGTTTTCGAGCAGAGTTTAACGAACGTGGGGCACAGAGAATGAATACATTTATTCTCTGGGCAGAGATCGATGATCTCAACCCAATTCGTCGAACTCTGGTCGATGAACTTATAGAAATTCATCGAACTCAGAAAGAATTAACCAAAATCTTAACTATAACAAAAACTTAAATAATAACAGGAAAGTATTTAATCCACTAGCTGATTTGGTTATACCACCTACGAGATACCACCCTCTAGGATATAAAACCCAACCAGAATACTCTGTTATTTCTAGCTGTTTATGTCTACAAAACAAAGGACCCAAGGTAACCCGGGTCAAGAACATTTAACTGTTTTCATTGCAGGTAGAGAGCTGTCCAGGAATGAATCAGCTATTTTACCTGGACAGTGGTTGCTCCAAGCATATGACATGTAGCAAGGATAATCTATCCAACTAAAAGTCCAAGTTGGGACCAAAGGTTATCTTTAGTGACTCCAAATGTGGCCAGTCAGAAGGCTTTGGAGAAGTGATGATTGGAGCTATCACATTCAAGAAGGTGACATATGTCAGAGGACTCAAGCATAACCTCATCTCCATAAGTCAGTTATGTGATGAAGGTTATCAGGTACATTTTAACTCATCTACTTGTACTATTGCTAATAAAGAAAACCAAATAATTTAAATTGGAAATAGACAAGGAAACATTTACTTAGTTGATTTTCTATCTGCCACTTCTGATATCTGCTTACTTAATCTAATTAGTAACCAGAATGATTTATGGCACAAGAGACTAGGTCATGTTAATATGAAAAACATTGTTAGGCTATCTAAAGACAATCTCATTAGAGGTCTACCTTCTGGTCCCTACAAGAAGGAAGGTCTCTGCAGGGCTTGTCAATTAAAAGTGATTCACCTAGGATTTTGTATTTGCTACACATGGATATCTTTGGACCCATTGATGTACAAAGCCTACGAGGGAAATCCTACACTTTAGTTATAGTGGATGACTTCTCAAGGTTCACTTGGGTATTTTTTCTGAGATCTAAGTCAGATACCTTCAAGGTTCTTACAGATTTTCTCAGGACCATACAGATTGAGTTCTCTACTCATGTTGCATTGATCAGAAGTGATCATGGCACAGAGTTTGAGTCTCTTCTTATGCATGAGTTCTGTGAGAAGGAAGGTATCAGATATTATTTCTCAGCTCCTAGAACTCCTCAACAAAATGGGGTAGCTGAAAGGAAAAATTAGACACTCATTGAAGCTGCAGGTACATTGCTTGTAGATGCTTACATGCCATAAATCTTTTGGGCAGAGGCTGTAAACACTGCAAATTATGTCCTGAACAGAAGCCTGATACACAAACTAAAGAACAGGACTCCCTATGAATTGCTTAAAGGGAAGAAACCTAAAATCAATTATTTTAAAGTTTTTGGATGTATTTGTTATATTCACAACAACAACAAAAGATATATTAGAAAGTTTGAGGCTACGGCTGAAGAGAGAATTTTTCTAGGATATTCCCAAGTAAGCAAGGCCTATAGGGTGTATAAAAAATCATCTCTTAAAATTGAAGAATCTATCCATGTTTCTTTTGATGAAGCTAACATATCTTGCAAGGAGAAAGAGATTTCTACCAAAAAAATTTGCAGGTACCTCACTTGTGTGAGAATTTGGATGGTCTAAAACTCACCCAAGAGGTTACAACACATCCTTCTCCACAAGTTATTGAAGAAAGTGAAGATGAAGGCATTGAAGAAACAGATATTCCTCCAACAGCAAATATAATTCCACAAGAGGAATTTATTCCTAATACTGTTTTAGAACCAACTCCACCAACTGATCTTGTCACACTTAGGGATCACCCCAGATCTCATGTGATTGGGGACATATCAGCAGGTGTACAGACAAGGCATCAACTCAACCAAGATTTGATGCATGCCTGTTTTCTCTCTCAGGTTGAACCTCTATTCATCCATGATGCAGAGCAAGATCCCCACTGGATCATTGCAATGCAGGAGGAACTAAACCAATTTGAGAGTTATAGAGCTTGGGATTTGGTCCCAAGACCCCAAAACTACCCAGTTATTGGAACCAAATGGGTTTTCAGAAACAAGTTGGATGCTCAAGGAGTAATTGTGAGGAACAAGGCTAGGTTTGTTGCTCAAGGCTATAAGCAAGAGGAAGGAATTGATTATGACCAGACCTTTACACCTGTTGCATGGTTGGAGGAATAATAATATTCCTTGCCTATGCAGCCCACAAGAGATTCAAGGTTTATCAAATGGATGTAAAGAGTGCATTTCTCAATGGTGTACTTCAAGAAGAGGTTTATGTGGAACAACCTCCAGGTTTTGTCTCTCCAACTCACCCATCTTACGTTTTTGAACTGCATAAAGCTCTTTATGGTCTAAAGCAAGCTCCAAGAGCTTGGTATGAGACCCTAGCTAGCTTTCTATTAGAGCATAAATTTATAAGAGAAATAATAGATAAAACTTTATTCACTAGACATCATAAGGACCAAATCTTATTAATACAAATTTATGTGGATGACATCATCTTTGCATCTACTGATTCAAAATTGTGCAAGAGGTTATCTGACCTCATGAATTCTAAATTTGAAATGAGTAGTATGGGTGAGCTTTCCTACTTCCTTGGTCTCCAAGTGAAGCAGCTCCCTGATGGCATCTTCATTTCCCAAGCAAAATATGCTAAAGAGCTTCTACAGAAGTTTGGGATGGCTGATGCCTCAGCTATGAAAACACCCATAGCTACAAATGTTGTAGTGGATTCTGATGCATCAGGGAAACCTATGGTTCAGAAACTATATAGGGGCATTGTTGGGTCCCAATTATACTTTACAGCCAGTAGACCTAATATTATGTTTGTCACATGCCTTTATGCTAGGTTCCAAGTGAACCCTAAAGAATCTCACCTAATTTTTCTTAAAAGTATTTTAAGATATATAAAGAGTTGTCCTAATCTAGCCCTCTGGTATCCCACAGAGTCAGAATTTGAGTTAACTGCATAATCTGATGCTGACTATGCTGGATGCAGAGTGGACAGGAAGAGCACTTTAGGAACTTGCTAGTTCCTGGGTGATAGACTTATGTCCTGGTTTTGTAAGAAACAAACTTTTGTATTAACATCTACTACTGAAGCTGAATATACAGCTGCTGGCAGTTGCTGTTAACAGATTTTCTGGATACAAAACCAACTCCTAAATTATGGTCACAACTTAAATAAATCAACTTTATATTGTGATAACACTAGTGCTATAGCAATAACACAAAATCCAATTCACCATAGTAGGACTAAACATATTTATATAAGACATCATTTCATTAGAGAGTGTGTGGACAAAAACAAAATTAATCATATCTATATCCCTATTGATTTGCAAAGAGCTGATATTTTCACCAAACCCTTGGATGAAAGAAATCATATGTTCTTTATAAATCAGCTTGGAATGATCAATGGAGATGACTTAGTTTAATTTCTGTCTGCACTCGATGAATTTTCCAAAGTTCGTCGAACGGAGTTCGACGAACCAGGGAAAGTTTGAGAGATTTTTCGTCGAACGAAGATCGACGAACTCTCTGTGAGTGAATCAATTTTCGTCGACCGGAGATCGACGAACTTGCTTCAGAAGATATTTGTCGAACGGAGCTCGACAAATTGTCTTCAATTCTTCTGGATGAGCTCGATGAATAATTTAATTCTAAAATCATTTCGTCGAACTCAGTTCGAAGAATTGTTTTTGTTTTCGTGGAGCGGAGTTTGTCGATTCATATTCTGGAAAACCTTATATCTAGGTCTTCTTTGACCTCCATCCCACGCTTTCTGTTCTCTTGTACTTGATCGTCGTTTTTATCTTTTGCAGGTGATTCCATGGCGAGTCAAGCCGGAGTTCTACCCGCTATGAAATTTGACAAAGGATTTGATCTCGATTTTGACATATTTCAACACCCTAATCCAATCTTTCAATATATTCTAGAAATTCTGGAAGAACAGGAACTCAAGACCCTAATGACTACATGAATAAAGATGACAACATAAAAAATTAGAAAATGGGTCTATATTTCATCAACATCGAAGAATACCATGACAAGAACAATCGTGGGTAACACTGTTTCCCTCTCTCCTGCTGTACTAACTGAGATTTTTGGATTAAAGAATGGAGAAGAACAATTGGAAATTGATTCTGAAGAATTTGATATGATGTTAAGTCTGATGGAGTATACTGGAGATAACCTAACAAACTGTTGAAGAAACATTTGTCTGCAGCATACAAGTTCCTGACAGACATTGTTGGTAAAGTTCTGCTTGGCAAGCATACTGCCCATGACTACATCACAAGGCATCAATTCTTAGTCATGTGTGTAGTAGTCAATAAAATGCAAGTGGACTGGGCTCAGGTCATCTTTGATCTGATAAAGAAAAAGAATAACAAGAAAGAAGTGTGCTTTGGAAGGATCCTCGGGATCTTTCTGAAAGAGAAGGCTGCTGAATCCCTGGTCTCACAGACCATGTTCATAAATACCAGTAAAAGGCTTATATATGCCTTGTTTGGCAGGTGGGAGAGGACAATAACCAAGCCCTCTAAGGCTTCAACCTCCTCCACCAAAGCTTCAGAAAGCACCAGGGCTGTTACAGCCACTCCCCACCCAGCTGAAGAGATTCATTCATCACCACCATCTCTTCCAACCCACCTTCCAGCAAACCAAATCCATACTCCACCTATAGTTCACACCATCCATCACTCTCCTACACCTCCATCATCCCCTATACACTTATCAACTACTCATCTTCCTACTCCACCACAATCTCCTCACACTTCACCAACTCCTCCATCATCTCCACATCCACCTCATTTATCCTCCATACCATCTTTCAACATACCTCCATCATCTCCAAATTCCCCTTCTCCTCCAGATACACAAATGCTAGATGCCCTCCATCGATCTCCACCAACATCTACCATTCACATAACAGATGCTCCAACCCTTATTCCTCCCACAATTCTCACTTCTACATCTTCTCCACCATCATCTACCCCTCCAACATTGGACACCTCCACAATTGCTTCTCTCATTGCCCTTCTCACTCCACTCCTCAAAACACTAATAACAGAGGCCATTACACCTCTTGCTGCTTCAATTTCTACCCTATCTACACAGATCACTGCCCTCACTACTGCCCCATCTTCAGTCAGGGGCCTGGCTTCAGTTCTCACTGAAATCAGGCAGGAGGAGATGCTTGATGATGAAGCAGCAGCTCCAGCAGCTCCAGCAGTTCCAGCATCATCAGCTCTAGCTCCTCCAGCAGTTACAGAGACAGCAATAGCTCCAGCAGAGTGTACAGATTTTATTGATACCAATTTAATTGATTTGATTAAATTTATTGAAACTGATATGGACTTGGATGAGTCAGTCTCTAAGGAAACATTTACTGGTGGTGATTTCATCATTAATCACACAGTAGAGTTAGTGGATTTGTTGAAAATATTTGATTTTGCATTTTTGAGATATCCTACTGCAGCATATACTAAGCCATCCTTGGCTATTGTACCATACACTTCTCCAGCAAGTCCACTAGTTGCAAAGCAACTTAGTGATAATTTTGTTATTCCTGAGCCCATAGTTATTTTAGCTTCTCCAGAAATTTCTTATGCTCCCAGCTATATCATGGAGGACTCTCTAGTACCAAATCTGGATGATTTGATTCTAGCTGATATTGAAGAAGAGGAAAAGGCAGCTGTTGAAAGCATTGTCAAAGTTGATGATATTCCAGATTCTTCTATGGCTTCTCCTCCTGCTCATGTTGATATTCCTGCTCAAGATCCTTCTCTTCCTGACAAACCTATCATTTCTGCTGAGGCTTTGAAAGCTTTGAATGACTTATATGACAACACTCAGAGATCTGATGATGAAAATGATGATGAGGATGATGATGATTCGGATGATGAACCAAAGAGGAAGATAGTTTCCAAGAAAAGAAAAGCTCCACCTCCTCCTGCTCCTAAACCAAATCCAAATAATGATACTTTATACTATATTCTCCAGAACATAACTCCATACAAAGGGATGTCTGCTTGGATGTGGATGTCTAAAAATCAGCAGAAGGAGTAGAAGAGAAGAAGAAGGTACTCTCCTCCTCCAGTTCAAAGGTACAGAAAAGATCCACCTCCTCCACCTCCCCAACTGCTGGTGCTTCAGGATCAAGCTCTCAAAGATCTTCCCCTGTTCAGACATATCAAAGACATCAAGGGAGATCTCATTCTGGAAGCAGCCAGCAGAGACAACATTATTCTACAAGAAAGCAACAGCAACAGCCTCAACATCAATAATAATAAACATTCTCTACAGATCAAAGAGCTGACAGTCCTAAAAGACCACCCTCTCCTCCTGTTCCTTATGAAGATCCTGAGATAGCCAATACTGCTAGAATGGACAGGTTCTAGGAGATAGCGGGCCTTTCTATAATTAACAAAGCTAAGGCTGAAGGAAAGGATCCTTCTGAGTGTTCTACTCTATCAAAGTACAGGAAAGAGGAACTGAAAAGATTTGACAAGGCAAACAAGATTTTCAATGTAGATGACAACATGAAGTTGCACCCAGAAGCAGTTGTCCCCTGGGCTACATCATTGAAGATTATAGGGGGTGCTGACATGATAATGACCAAAGTGCAAGCTTCAGATCCTAACAGAGAGATAGTATTTATAAAGCCTAGAGACAGGAGCAAGGAAGCAATGCCAAAGGAAAAGAAGCAGAAGAAGTGATTTGAACTCTATCTTATTTTCTGCATTATTTATAACTGTTTTATATCTTGAAAACAAAGCTTATGTATATATATATATATCTGATGCATGTGTTATCTATCTCTGCCAGATATATGCTTTTTTTGCTTTGTTTATTTTCAGTTTGAGTCTGAGTCTGTGGTTAGTAACCTCACCCAAATGGATGGATATTGTTGGATCCCTAGTTGATTTGGGCTAGGTTCACTAACTTAGTATCTTGTGACCCAATATGTATAGCCAGGGTCATAGTTGTGTCTTAGAGTCTAGGCCAAGTCCTTAGAAACAACATCACATGGACCAGCTATTAACAAGACTGCCAGAGACTCCAGACTTAAAGATTTTCTAGAGACCAAGTAAAATAAGTTCGACGTTCGTCGAACTCAGCTCGACGATAGCCGTGATCAGCTCAACGATCTCAGAGAAATTTCTCTGAGCTGAGCTCGACGAACTCCATTCTATGGTCGATGATCTTTGGACTCAACCTTCAACATTCAAGTCAAGTTGTTCTCCAAACTTAGGTCGATGAACTTCATTCTCTGGTCGACGAAATCTTGGACACCACTACAAAAATCTAAATTCCTAGAAACTCCAAAAATATTCCAAGTCCAGCTCCATACTCTAGTCGACAAATCTGATTCTCAGCTCGATGAACTTGGACCAAAGTCTAGACAAGAATTCAGTTACAGTTAGAAGTTCTCAGGTCGACGAATCTAGTTCTCAGCTCGACGAATTCTGGACTCTTTACTTCAACACTTCCATTCAGAAATAGTTCTAAGTCCAGACTGAACTCTAGTTGACGAAGTCACAACCTCAGCTCGACGAACTTGAAGCACAGAACATGCAGAGTTCTGAAGTATACAATTGTCTATTCTTGGCTCGACGATCTTGGAGATCAGCTCGACGAATAGAAGCTGTCTGGTCGACGAACATACCTTCTCAGCTCGACGAACTGTGGACTCAGTTTGACGAATTCTGTCATCTATTCGACGATTCCAGACTTAGCCAATTTTTCCATCCTCCTGTCCCCACTCTGATGCAATAATTCCTGAGTAATTAATGCTCTAATATTATCTGAATATAACCGTTAGAGGAACATTAATTATGGTATTCTCCAATATTATTTCCTGCCATTTTTCCATGAGACAGTTGGGGAAATTAATCAATGCGGGTTATTCTCTAGGCCATCAGCATTAAATGCAAAACGAATTCAAATTGGAAAGACTGATTATCCCAGAAAATATAAAAAAGGATTTTCTCCTGTTTCCTGGATACACATATACACACATACACGAACACACAGACATATACATACATACAAAGAACTAATACAGGAAGTCAGAAAAAGATACAGACAGAAGACTACTGAATCAGATAACATCAACACAATCTGTTTGCTCTCATTCTTTCACAAGATTTCTGATACAGAAGCAGCCCTAGACCAGAACATCATCTATCATCTAAAGAAGAAGAACAATCATTCAATATCAAGAGTCTTCTTCCTTCAAACTCTCCAGGACACTTCACAGGACAACATCTCTTCCATCAGTCAAAGAAGTTCCTGAAGATCTCTCTGGTCAAGGCTAACAACTTGAAGGCTTATCACCCTAAAGCAAAGCTCCTGTTTTTCTCCCTGAACCATTCAACATCTTAGGGGGAGCTATTTGCTAACATCAATATCCACTAGTCTTCTCTCTGATTGTTGACAGAGATGACATAATCAACTCTCCCACCCCCACAGTATAAAGGGTTGTCATCTCCCTTCAAAAGTGATTCCTAGTTCACAAGTCTCCTTCCAAAAGACATGAACATTGGTTTTTGAGAACCTAATCAAAAGCTCATTGGTGTGACGCACCTGATTAAAAATCTGAGTGGATTCCTACCAGGATGGTAGAAGAGTGGATGTACCCAGTTAGGGGGAACCACTATAAATTTCTTGTGTCGTCTGGTTCCACCTTTTCCTTTTTATTCTTGCTGTGTGTGCGCTCTTAGGATTGCTGTGTGCTTAGTTACTTTATTTTAATCCTGCACTTTTTATTTATAGCAAAAGCTGTAACAGATTTTTAAGGTATTAAGAGTACTCTATTCACCCCCCCCCCCCCCCCCCCCGCTCTAGAGTATTTCAGATCTAACTCATCTCTTTCAAGTTCACCCTTGGGGAAGGGGTGATCGCGCACTTACTTCTCTCCTGCAAGCAAAATAACAATGGGAACAAAGTGGACGGGACCCAAGGGATCGGCGAGGAGGACCCACCGCACACCCGAAAGATGTTAAAGGGCTTCCCCTCCTTGGCCAAAGGACAAGCTAAGGCTACCTCAAAAGGCGCTAAAAGACTAAGGAGCAAGTGAGTATGAAAGTCTGCTTTCTGAGATGCCCCTTGGGTCTTATTTATAGAATTTTGGAAACGTCCTGCAAATAGCCAACCTCCTCTATTTTGAACAGCTATGTGCATCCCAACTTGGTCGGCAAATATCGTAAATCCGCTGTTCCAACAAGCTATTCACACCCATGGGAGGGACATCCAGGTAATTTTACCTCTGGGACCCACTGGGCTGGTCCCAGGGATATGGAGGTCAGCTCGCCACTACTCTTCACGCCTAGGGGGCGAGTGCGACTTGGCTCGCGCAACTTGCCTTTTCTGCTTGGGTGAGCACGAGCCAGGCCACTGCGACCTGCCAATGCCTCTGCCGAGGCGGGCTGGCGGCCAAGTCGCTTGTGGAAGAGCGGCCTGGCCCGGTCTCAAACTACCACTGTGGGAGCCCCAGAAGGGAGCTCACTGATTCTCACTCGTCGAGCTAAAGCCCGAATATCAACTCGACGAATATCGGCCCTCACTCTGCTCGACGAATGCGGAGCCCAAACTCTGCTCGACGAATGCCGAGCCCAAACTCTTCTCGACGAATGCCGAGCCCAAACTCTGCTCGACGAATGTCGAGCACAAACTTTTCTCGACAAATGCTGAGCCCAAAACTCTGCTCGCCGAATGCCGAGCCCAAATTCTGCTCGACGAATGCCGAGCCCAAACTCTGCTCGACGAATGCCAAGCATAAACTCTGCTCGACGCATGCCGAGCGAGCTAGAGGGGGAAGGGGCCAGCTCGCGCGTTTAGTACGCCTGACTTGGGCGAGAGCGAGCTGGACATCTACTGTCTTCCCGCATGTTGTTCCGGTACGGGCCGGGCGCCTTGGTCCGCTCGCATGGCTTGGTGGTACCCACTCAGCCAACATGGGGTTGTACACATTCCACACTCTTTTTGAGCTTGACCAAGTTCGGAAATAAATATCAAACCCGCATGTTCGGTCAGTGCTGTGCTGAGCTGTCATGGAATCTTCTGGTGTGCCCCACTCCCTGGCTATAAATACACCACTGAGTCCTCGGATGAATCCATACCTTCTTTTGCTTTCTGAGTGAACTGTAGCCATGTCATGCCTGTCAGTGAGGAAGTGCGAGCACGGCTGGCCGTTGCGAGCCAAAATACCCGGGAGGAGGCCCTCTAGGCCGCCCCTTGGTTAGCGCGTGGGTCTCCTGGCGCTCTCTTCAGGCCGGTAAAAGGAAAGATTGTCAAGCGGTCTCAGGCAAATGAATTCCCGGGCTCCAGCTCGACAGCTAGACCGAGGTCATCCCTGAGGTATGTGCACCTCTCTCATGGCGTGTTGCTTCATTTCTGACTTTTTCTTTCCCAAGTACTATCGCGTGAAGAGGAATGCAGTGGGGGAGGATCATTCCCTCCTTCTATCGACCGAGCGGGTCGCCAGCCCTTCTGGCCTGGGATGTCACCCACCGGAAACTTCCCGGTTACCGATTCATCTCGAGCTAGGTAAGTCCCGTGCAGCTCTTGAAGGGGAACCCTTCCAAGATCGGTTGGGCTCTTCTCGACCTTCCATCGATGCGGGTGAGGTTTCAACCCCTGGTAAGCTCACACTCGGTGCTTGTTCTATTCTCGTCGGTCTCCTCTGACTTTCCTCCTCCGTAGGTTATAACATGGTCTCCTCCAAGACCGAAATAAGTGAGGGGTACTCGCATCCCCTTGATGTGGAGGGGGTTTCAGAGTATCTGGGCTGAATCAACCAGCGCGTCGATCCGAGGCAAGGGATAACAGTCCTTAGGACAAGATTTATTAAGCAAGGAAAAATCGACACATATACGCCACCGACCGTCTCCTTTTTTAACAATGACTACATTGGAGACACGGTAGGGGTATTGGATTTCGGATACGAAGCCGGCCTTGAGAAGTTTGGCAACCACCTCCCTGATGGGCTCGACCAGCTTGTTCGCAGTGGACCTCTTCTTCTGCTGAACGGGGCGTGTTTTCGGGTCCAGGTTGAGGCAGTGGCAAGCCTCATCTGCGTCAACCCCCGGAATCTCCACTGCAATCCATGAGAAGATGTCCATGTTCCTCTGGATGCATGCCAGTACCCTGCCTTGAGCCTCCGGGGTCAGCCCACTGCTGACGTGAACCTTCTCCACCCTACCTCCATGGGTGAGAACCTCCAGCTCCACCACCTCTTCCACAGCCTCCAGCCTGGGTTGCTCCCCCCATTCTCCAGCAACCCTCTCCTCTGGAGCGAGGACCTCCACCTCCACCTCTTCCTCTGAAAGAGAGGGCTAGACCTGATATACTCTAGAGGGGGTGAATAGAGTATCTTTGAAACTTTAAAGCTTTTTTGCTATTAATAAAAACTACAGAGTTAAGCAGCTGTTTGATACCAATTTGGTGCAAGTAAAAGAGCAGTCCTAAGATAAACTAATCTACCACAAACACAGCAAAAATTAAACAAACTAACACAGGCACGACAAGAACAAAAAGGAAAGAGGGAAACCAAACAACACAAGAATTTTTATAGTGGTTCCCCAACCTGGGTACATCCACTCTTCTACCACCCTGGTAGGAATCCACTCACAGGTTTTGATCAGGTGACTGCCACCAATGAGCCTTTGATCAGGTGCTCAAAAACCAAATCAAGTCTTTTGATCAGGTGACTTGCAACCAAGGAATAACTTTTGAAGCGAGTTAAAGAACCTTTTGTACAGTGAGGGGGTGAGAGAGTTATGGTGTCTTCTCTTTCTCAAACACAATTGAGAAGACTGGTGGATCTTTGATGTTAACAAAGCTCCCCCTGAGCTATTGAGTTGTTCAGGAAGATTAGAGCTTTGATTCAGGGTGAGTAGGTCTTAAATTTTTAGCCTTGACCAGAAGAGACCCATGAACTTCTTGACTGATAAAGATTTGTTGTCCTTGAAGAATCCTGGAGTGAAGAATGAAGAAAACTCTTGATTTGGATGGATGTTCTTCTTCTTCTTCACTAGTGTCAAGATGTGCACCTATTGGGGGGGGGGAATAGGTGACGAGTGGTGCTTTTGCGGAATTTACGAGTGTACCTGCACAATAAAAACAAAAAGCACAGCACACAGAATACACAGCAAATTTATAGTGGTTCCCGACTGGGTACATCCACTTTCCCCCTTCGACCTATCTCCCCAACAAGGGACGACTCGGTCACTTCTCCAACAGGATTGAAATCCAATCCCTTCACTAACGGAAGGAGCCCTTCCACACGTGAGAGTCAACACTCCCACAAAACGGGTTGCACCCAACCCTTACAACACGGAACAAAAGTTCCTTTACAACGAAATTAAATATAGAGTGTACACGTGATACAAACTTCTTTTGGAGACTACGGTGTTCCTCTTTGTCCGACGACGTGTTCTTGAAGTCGATGAAGAGTTTACAACCTTGGTCTCTCTTGAGAGGATCTCCCGGAACCGGCGGCGGCAATCCGAGCGGCGGCTTGGTTCGGAGTCGGCGGCAATGAAGGTGCGCTGCTGCAGTGCTTTGAGATCCAAACTTCTTTGCGAAAGCAAACTAGGCCTGCCAACGGTCACTCTAGGATCGTCGTCTCGATCGATCGGTCGGGGGGTTTTTTCCCGGTCAACAAATCGAGAGATAAGAGATCTCTGGATAGACACGTGAGACGCAAGCTTTGCTAAGCTTCTGTCGCCGGAGATCGGGAAGAAGAACGATCAGCGGCGGCGACGGACTTGCGCGAGCGGCGACGGAGGCGGCGGAGAGATTTCGCGATATTAGGGTTTCCGCTCGCTCGGCTTCTTTTAGTGTGGGTATTCCGTTCAAAATACCTGTATATAAATACTGTAGAAGTTTTCCAATATGACCGTTTGTGGGACCCCAATAGAAGTCCCCAAATCCCGGTCCAGGAATTTAACAGTGGCAGAATCCGGTTCAGGAATTTCCAGAAAAATGCCAAGTCAAAATCGGTGAGAATCGAAAGTGATTCTCGCCGAGTCACCGAGAATCAAAGGTGATTCTCGACGATTCGGAGAGAATCAAAGATGATTCTCGTCGAATTTGCCTTGGTTGCACGCACTGCTTTAAGCCAGGTCGAGACGGCGAGAATCAACCAGTGATTCTCGTCGATTCGACGAGAATCACTAGTGATTCTCGCCGAATCGGCGAGAATCACTAAGTGATTCTCGTCGATTCTTACTTAGACGCAGAGGTGCTTGCTTAGAAGTTAGAAGTTGTTGGATCGAGGTTCGGCGAGATCGACTTCTGATTCTCGACGAATCGGCGAGAATCCCAAGTGATTCTCGCCGAATCGGCGAGAATCACTTGGTGATTCTCGTCGATTCTAACTTAGACGAATTTTCGTCTTTCCACCTGTGATGCTCCTTGACCCATCCTTGCTCCTTGTCTGCTCCTGCATAATTACAGCCCAGAGCTTGAAAATAAGTGCACTCCATAGAGAGAGTACACGTAGGCCAACACACTGATCTGCTCAACAAGGGATTACGTCGTGCAGACCCGTGTATATTGACCTACTGCACCCTGACATTGGTGTGCACTTAGCGTGAAAAACTGCAAGCACAACTAGAAGGATTTTATCAAATACATAGTCTATTGACCTTAGCTTGTCCAGGGGCTTCTTCAAATCAGGTACATTGTGGATATAATACCCAACAATCTCCCCCTATTTGAAGAAGCCTAAACCCTACAAGCTAAGGTGAATAGAACAAATGAGAATGAAAACCATAAACTGAAAAGAGAGTTAAGTGAGTTATCCATTACCAATACCAATTTCTTGGAGCAAGCTTGGAGCCACCTTAGCCTTAGCCGAGAGGGTAATCTCCTTTTCGGCTTCTACAAATCGGGGTCTGTAGCGTTTTTACCCTTTGCTCCCCTCAGTTCTTGCACGGGCCTGGAGCCTCTGTAGTCTTCATTCCTCATAATTGAGCATCCCCAATTCAGTCTTGAAAGATTGAACTTGGCCTCGTCTAGGGGCTTTGTGAATATATCAGCAATCTGCTTGTCCGTGGGGACATAACAGAGAGAGATATCTTTGTTCTCCACGTGCTCCCGAATGAAGTGAGTGGTAGCGTACTTCGATATGCTTCGTTCTGCTGCGCGACACCGGATTGTTGGCAATGGCAATTGCACTTGAGGAGTCGCAGTACATGGGTACTTCCTTGAACTGAAGGTCGTAGTCGGCTAGCTGGTTCTGATCCATAGAAGTTGTGCGCAACAGCTTCCTGCCGAGATGTACTCTGACTCTGTTGTGGAGGTTGCAACACAATTCTGTTTCTTGCTGTTCCATGAGATAAGCCTCCTTCCGAGGAATTGACACGTCCCGGAGGTGCTTTTCCTGTCATCCCTGCTCCCTGCAAAATCAGCATCTGAAAAGCCTATTAGCTCGACATCATTGTTTCTCGGGTACCACAAGCCAAGATTAGGAGTACCTTTAAGATATCTCAAAATTCGCTTTGCAGCGACATAGTGAGATTCCTTAGTGTTCACCTGATATCGGGCACAGACACATGTGGAGAACATAATATCCGGTCGACTGGCAGTAAGGTAGAGCAGGGATCCAATGATGCTTCTGTATTTGGTTTCATCGAAAGGTTACCTTTCTCATCCTTATCCAGAGACATGGTGGATCCATTGGAGTCCTCATAGAGGTTGCACTCTCCATACGAATTTCTTAAGGAGTTCATTTGTGAACTTCGTCTGAGAGATGAAGATTCCATCCTCAGACTGTTTCACTTGAAGTCCTAAGAAATACTTGAGCTCTCCCATACTGCTCATTTCAAACTTTCCTTGCATAAGTTTAGAGAACTTTTTGCAAAGATTGTTGTCCGTTGAGCCGAATATTATGTCATAGACATAGATTTGCACCAGCAAAATCTTGCCTTTGACTTCCCTGAGAAACAATGTTTTATCTATTTTACCTCTGGAGAACTTGTTCTCAAGAAGAAACCTAGATAATGTCTCATACCAAGCTCGTGGAGCTTGTTTCAACCCATATAAGGCCTTATTAAGAGAAAAAACGTGATTAGGATAAGTAGGATCGACAAAACCTGGGGTGTTGAGCGACGTATACTTCCTCTTTCAGGTCTCCGTTCAGGAATGCCGATTTCACATCCATTTGATAGACTGTGAATCCTTTGTGTGAAGCATACGCCAGGAACAACCTGATTGCCTCGAGCCTTGCTACTGGTGCGAAGGTCTGGTCGAAGTCAATCCCTTCCTCCTGTCTGTAACCTTGAGCCACCAGCATGGCCTTGTTCTTTACGATGACACCATGTTCATCCAGCTTGTTTCTGAAGATCCACTTCGTGCCAATCACATTCTGCTTGTATGGTCTGGGAACCAGCGTCCAAACTTGCAACGTTCGAATTGATGTAGTTCCTCTTGCATGGCCAGAATCCATGTTGCATCCTTGTTCGCCTCGTCAAACTTCTTTGGCTCAACCTGTGACAGGAAGCTAAGATGCAATACTTCGTTAACTGTACCTCTTCGAGTTCTGACACCAGCACGAGGATCCCGATGATCTGATCTCTAGGATGATCTCTCACGTGCCGGAGCTCTAGAAGTCTGGCGTCTGGAGCTTCAACTACTTCTTGGGCTTCTCTTTTCTAAGAGATTTGTCCCATCTTGATCTTCAACATTTTTCAGATGACGTGGAGGTGGAAACTTTGACGTACTTGGGAGCGTCATCTTATAGCGGTCTCATCAGACTCAGCTGTTCAGTCTAGCACCTGCATCTTCAAGAATAATACTGGAAGAATTGCTGTTAAGCAAACTTCCATCATCAAAAACAACATTTATTGATTCTTCTACCACTAGGGTTTTCTTATTGAAGACCCTATATGCCCAACTATGGGAACTATAGCCCATGAATATGCCTTCGAAGCATTTTTCACTGAATTTAGTACGCGGGTACTTCCCATTATTCAGTACATAGCATCTGCAACCAAAAATCCTTAAGTAGGACATGGTTGGTTTTCTGCCTTTCAGTAGCTCGTAGGGCGTCTTACGATGATGTTTGTTGATCAATGCTCGGTTTTGTACATGACATGCAGTATTGACACCCTCTGCCCAGAAGTATTCCGGGAGAGAAGCGTCTTTCAACATTGTCGTGCAGGCTTCAATGAGAGTTCTATTTCTCCTCTCCGCAACTCCATTTTGCTGAGGAGTGCGCGGGGAGGAAAACTCTTGAAAGATACCTTGTTCTTCACAAAATTCTGTCATTGCACCAGATTCGAATTCTGTTCATGGTCACTTCTGATTTGACCACGGAGCAGTTAAATTCGTTCTGAACCTGCTTGACAAAATTAGTGAAGATGTCAAACGTATCTGACTTTCGTTTCAAAAAGAACACCCATGTAACCGAGAATGATCATCAACTATCACTAGCGTATATGACTTTGCCTCCCAAGCTATGAACTTGCATTGGACCAAACAAGTCCATATGCAAAAGGTAAAGACATCGGGAAGAGTCTTTGTCAGCGATGCTCTTAAAGGTAGCCCGAGTCTGTTTGCCCATCTGGCATGCAGGACATGGGCTATCTTTGATGCACTTGATACTGGGAGCATCCCTTACCAAGTCCTTAGAAAACAGCATACTAATTGTCTTGAAATTAATATGTGCCAATCTCTTGTGCCATTGTTCACAAAGAGATGCACTGCCTGTTGCCACAAGGCATACGGGGGTAGATGAATCTAAGCTGAGAAAATCTAAACAAAAGATATTTCTGCTCCTAATGCCTGATAATACCGTTTCAGAAGAGATGCGTGAAATTATCAGACATTTTCCTTGCAGAACTTAACGTCATAACCTTTATCACATAACTGACTTACACTGATCAGGTTATGGTTTAACCCTTCAACATAAGCCACGTCGGTGATAGAGATTATACCGTTGGAAATCATACCATAACCTCTGGTGACTCCTCGATCTGACCCTCCAAAGATGACTTTGGGTCCATTCTCGACTGGAGTGTAATCACGCAGCAGGATTCTTGTCCCGGTCATATGCCGGGAGCATCCACTGTCCAAATACCAGATTGGCGTTTTGGTGGCCTTTGGACATTCCTGCAAAACAAAATTAATTTGCCTTAGGAACCCAATCGAACTTGGGTCCTAGATTCCTGGTTAGCACACTCCCCCTCGGTTGGTTAACCCTACGAGTGGTCGGTCTCGCATTGCTAACATGGGGAGTCTCGTAGTTCCTTGGATTAAACCAACAATCCACGGCAAAGTGACCGACTTTGCCACAGCACCAACAGTCAAATCGGTTGTACCTCTTCCTAGGCTCCTGCCTTACCTGGGAACGGTGGGTACTGCTGGGGCTTGGATCTGGAGGTGGAGGCCTCATGGTGACAACAGTCGCATGACTTTGTCACCTTCTGTATAACAGGCTTGGCTTTTGGTGCCTGCTTTCCATTATGGCCGCTAGAGAACGGACCATAATTTCCTATGTGGATTTCCTCATAAGGTGCCTTGAAGGCACTCTCACCGAAGTTTCGGGGAAAGTTCCAACCGTCATACGGCTCTTTGGCTTTGCAACCGAGGGCCGGAAGGAAATGTGCCCAAATGTTGACTCAAAGTCGTGTTGGTTGCAAGGAAGCCAGGCTTTCTGAACGCAACAGGACTAAGAGGAGCCTTACCCTTTTCATCAGCAGAGGCCTTCTTGGCGGCCTTATTCTTCCTCTGGTTCTTGTTTCTCCTAGATGATGAACCAGGTACCCCTATATGCCCCAAGCCAGCTCCTTTGGCCTGAGCAGAGAAGGTATCAACGACTGGAAGAACTGTTTTTGGCATGGAGAAGCTCTTGACGATCTTCCTTTCTGCCGCAAGTAGTTCTTCCAACTTGTCGACTTCCTCCTGCTTTAGATCAAGGAGCTTCAAAGACTCTGAATGCTTGGAAGTCAGGTCAAGGTGTTCCTGTCGGAGAGAAATCAAGCAGTGACCTCTTCCCTTAGGGATACACACTCACCCTTAAGGAATTTTACTTCCTTCTTCTCAGCCTTCAGTCTCTTTCGGCACTCATCGAAAGTGTTGAGCAGAAGCTCATACTTCTCGAGGAGCTCAGCTTCACGGGCTGAAGGGCCATCCTCAGGTTCATCATCCTGAGACTCAGGATCAGAGTCGGAGTCAGAGAGAGGGGTGTGAGCTTTTACCTTCCCAGTAAATGGGGGGCATTCTCCTTCTGAGTCCGAGCGACCCACCAGCCCGAAGTAGGCTTCCTCATCATCACTGGAGTCTGAGGAATCAGACTCACTTAGTGTCTTTGGCCTTCTTGCGATGTAGCTCCGCTCCTTCTTCTTATCTCTGGAGGATTTGAGCTCCTCTCCTTTCCTTTTTTTCTTTTGCTTTGATGGCAGTCGGCCACGACGTGTCCTGGCTTATTGCATCCAAAGCAAATAATATCAGAGAACGATGTTTGTTAGGTTTAGATGCATACCTGTCAGAAGAGTAATTTTTCTTCTGATGCCTGGAGGAGGAGCTGTCTTTCTTTCTTTGATTCCTCATCTTGAGGAACTTCTTGAACTCTCGGGTGATGAGGGAGAAATCCTCCTCCGACAGTTCTGAGCCGGAGGAGCATGGTTCAGAGTCCTCCTCCCCTTCCTTACTCCTCGCACGGTATGACATCGCACCCTTGCCCTTTCGGGAGTAACTGGCTTTTAGGGCCACAGTCTTTTCTTTTGCAGCAACCTTCTCTGCTTCTTCCTCTGCCTTCCTGGTGTTCAGCTGGAGTTCATAGGACATCAGCTTCCCAAACAGGATCTGTGGATCAGTTTCTGCTAGTCTGCCAAATTCTCTGATGGCGCAGATCTTTGTGTCCCATTCCTTTGTAAGGGATACTAAGGAATTTGTCATTGAGTTCACCATTGGTGAACACTCTTCCGTAGCCCTTGAGGGACGTTGACAATCTTTAGGAAGTTCTCGTATGTGACTCCGATCTCTTCCTTAGGCCCTTGCCTGAAGGCCTCATATTTTTGTTCAGGAGGGATCTCCGATCATCCCTCACTTCATCCGTGCCTCCATTAGGATGATCAGGCACTGCCAGATCTCCTGAGCAGTCCTGCAGTTGCTGAAATTTTTGCATCATGGAATCATCAACTGCGCTCACCAGAATGTTTCGTGCCTTCTTGTCCAGTCCCACGAGTACCATCTCGTCTTTGTCCATTTCAGAAAGTGTCTTTCGGCACCTTCTTGGTGGGATCGATGGTGGAGGCCTTAGTGGGGACATAAGGTCCCTCCTCCACAATCATGAAGAGTCGAGGATCGACTGCTTCCATGTAAATCTGATTCTTTCCTCTAGATCGGAAAGTTGAGTCGGTTGCATACTGGGATCTTGCCGGAGTACTTGAGCCCGTCCATAGTAGATATTTGTCTTCTTCTTTTGACACTAGGGGCAGGATTCTACTCAAGGTGTTACCTTTTTGATGAGGAACCTGCCTCTGATACCACTTCAAAGTCCACCTAGTGTCAGCTATGTGCACCTAGGGGGGGGGGGGGAATAGGTGACGAGTGGTGCTTTTGCGGAATTTACGAGTGTACCTGCACAATAAAAACAAAAAGCACAGCACACAGAATACACAGCAAACTTATAGTGGTTCCCCGACTTGGGTACATCCACTTTCCCCCTTCGACCTATCTCCCCAACAAGGGACGACTCGGTCACTTTCCAACAGGATTGAAATCCAATCCCTTCACTAACGGAAGGAGCCCTTCCACACGTGAGAGTCAACACTCCCACAAAACGGGTTGCACCCAACCCTTACAACACGGAACAAAAGTTCCTTTACAACGAAATTAAATATAGAGTGTACACGTGATACAAACTTCTTTTGGAGACTACGGTGTTCCTCTTTGTCCGACGACGTGTTCTTGAAGTCGATGAAGAGTTTACAACCTTGGTCTCTCTTGGAGAGGATCTCCCGGAACCGGCGGCGGCAATCCGAGCGGCGGCTTGGTTCGGAGTCGGCGGCAACGAAGGTGCGCTGCTGCAGTGCTTTGAGATCCAAACTTCTTTGCGAAGCAAACTAGGTCTGCCAACGGTCACTCTAGGATCGGTCGTCTCGATCGATTCGGACGGGGGGGGTTTTTCCCGCGTCACAAATCGAGAGACAAGAGATCTCTGGATAGACACGTGAGACGTAAGCTTTGCTAAGCTTCTGTCGCCGGAGATCGGGAAGAAGAACGATCAGCGGCGGCGACGGACTTGCGCGAGCGGCGACGGAGGCGGCGGAGAGATTTCGCGATATTAGGGTTTCCGCTCGCTCGGCTTCTTTTAGTGTGGGTATTCCGTTCAAAATACCTGTATATATATACTGTAGAAGTTTTCCAATATGACCGTTTGTGGGAACCACAATAGAAGTCCCCAAATCCCGGTCCAGGAATTTAACAGCGGCAGAATCCGGTTCAGGAATTTCCGAGAAAATGCCAAGTCAAAATCGGTGAGAATCGAAAGTGATTCTCGCCGAGTCGCCGAGAATCAAAGGTGATTCTCGACGATTCGGAGAGAATCAAAGATGATTCTCGTCGAATTTGCCTTGGTTGCACGCACTGCTTTAAGCCAGGTCGAGACGACGAGAATCACCAGTGATTCCCGTCGATTCGACGAGAATCACTAGTGATTCTCGCCGAATCGGCGAGAATCACTAAGTGATTCTCGTCGATTCTTACTTAGACGCAGAGGTGCTTGCTTAGAAGTTGCTGGATCGAGTTCGGCGAGAGTCGACTTCTGATTCTCGACGAATCGACGAGAATCCCAAGTGATTCTCGCCGAATCGGCGAGAATCACTTGGTGATTCTCGTCGATTCTAACTTAGACGAATTTTCGTCTTTCCACCTGTGAGATGCTCCTTGACCCATCCTTGCTCCTTGTCTGCTCCTGCATATTTACAGCCCTGAGCTTGAAAATAAGTGCACTCCAATAAAGAGAGTACACATAGGCCAACACTTGATCTGCTCAACGAGGATTACGTCGTGCAGACCCGTGTATATTGACCTACTGCACCCTGACATTGGTGTGCACTTAGCGTGGAAAAACTGCAAGCACAACTAGAAGGATTTTATCAAATACTAGTCTATTGACCTTAGCTTGTCCAGGGGCTTCTTCAAATCAGGTACATTGTGGATACAATACCCAACATGTTCTTCTTCTTCTTCACTAGTGTCAAGATGAAGATAAGATTGTTTTCAATACAGAGAAGAATGAGAATGTTGTTGTTGATGATCTTCTCTATAAGCCTTGTGTTATTTTTCTGGTCTTGGCTTCTTGTTTCTTGCCTCTATTACTATGTTATTGCTCTCTGTATTGCTTGTTCTATCGAGAAGGAAGAAGAAATCTCTTTTATATTTTCTATGAAATTTTCCTTTTGAATTTTTGAATTCCTTCCTGCATTGATTGTTGACGGCCTGGAGAATATCTGCATTAATTGATTTCCCCAACTGTCCCATTGAAAAGCGACAAGTAATAATCCTGATGAATGCTATAATCAATGCTGCTTATAACGGTAATATTCAGAGAATATTAAGCATTGATTATTCAGGAATTACTGTAATAAAATAAGGACAGAAGGAAGGAAAAGTCCAAGTCTGGATCTGCACAGAAATCGTCGAGCAAAGGACAGAATTCGTCGACCTGGGTCCAGAGTTCATCGAGCTGAGAAGTCATGTTCGTCGACCAGATAATTGTTGTTCGTCAACCTGAGATCCAAGATCGTCGACCAGAGAGCTGTTATCTGCTACTTGATAAAAACTTGTCAATACTGTGGTCTAAGTTTGTCGAGCTGAGAATATAAATTCGTCGACTGGAGTTCAGAGAAATGATTTTGGATTTAGAATGTTGAAGTAGAACATCCAAAAATCATCGACCTGAGAACTAAGTTCGTCGAGCTCAACTCAGAGAATTGTTTCTTAGTTCGTCGAGCTGAGCACGACTTTCGTCGAGCTGAGTTCGACGAATGTCGAACTCATTTCCTGAATCATTGAAATTTCTTTAAGTCTTGAGTCTTCTGCAGTCTGTTGATAGATGGTCCAAGCAATGTTGACTCTAAGGACATGGCCTATACTCTAGGACACGGACATGACCCTAGTTATACTTGTTGGGTCAATAATCCTACTTTAGTGAACCTAGCCCAAATCCAACTAGGGATCCAACAATCTCCCCTTATTTGGGTGAGCTCACTAATCACATACACAAAATACTTACAAAGTAAGAGAAAAATATATCTGACAAGAAACTTTAAAATATGCAGCAGATATATATGTACAGTGCGATTTGTATTAGGAAATAAATAGACAGTTTTAAAACAACCTAAAGACTAAACAGTTAAAAATTCATTTCTTCTGCTTTGACTCCTTTTGCTTAACCTCTTTAGCTTTATCACCAGGCTATGTAAACTTGATTTCCCTGTTTGGATTTGATGCTTGAGCCTTTGTCAATGTCATATCAGCTGCTCCAATAATATTGAGGGAAGTAGCCCTTGGCTCCACAGCTTCTGGATGCAATTTCATGTAATCATCAACATTTAAGAATTTATTAGCTTTGGCAAACCTGTTGAGTTCCTCCTTTCTGTATTTGGACATTATTGTATATTCAGAGGGATTCTTCCCTTCAGCTTTTTCCTTGTTCATCATAGATAGGCCAACCAATTCTTGGAACTTTACCATCCATGCAGTTCTAGTTGTTTCTGGGTCCTCAAAAGGTATTAGAGGGGATTCATGTCTTTTTGGGCTTTCAACCTTCTGATGATCAGTAGTTTGTTGTAGCTGATGCTTTTGATGCTGATGTTGTTGTTGTTGTTGATGCTGCTTGCCAGAGGAATACATGTGCTGGCTGCTTCCTGAAGAATAGGATCTACCATGCTGTCTCTGATAGGTTTGATATTGGGTAGTCTTCTTAGATGAAGTCCATGAAGCACCAGTAGCATGTGGAGGAAGAGGAGGAGGGTCTTTCTTGTATCTATGTGGAGGAGGTGAATACTTCCTGCTTTCTTTCTATCTTTCTGCTGATTTTTGGACAGCCACATCCAAGCTGACATGCCCTTATATGGAGTAATATTCTGAAGAATATAGTATGGAATATCATGTGTTGGATTGGGTTTTGGAACAGTAGTAGGAGGGGCTTTCCTCTTCTTAGAGATTTTCTTTTTGGGCTCATCATCAAAATCCTCTTCCTCATCTTCATCATCAGATGAGTCTTGAGGTATATCATATAATATATTAATCTCTTTTAATGCTTCTGCAGATATCAGCACTTTTTATACCAGGGGAGGAGCTGGAGGAAGAGCTGGAGCTGGAGCAAGAGAACTATACACATCAGTGCTTTCAGCAACTGATTTACTCTCTTCTTCTATATCAGCCATGATCAACTCATCAAGATCAGGCATTAGAGAGTCATCCATAATAAAGGTTGGAGGAGAAATGGCTCTGGGAGGGGATGAAGTAATGAAGAAATCACCTCTTGGTGGAGATGGAATGGCTGGAGTCTCTGTATCAGCAAAACTAGCCTTGAGTTGCATGACAACCTTGGGGCTTATTGGGGAGGTATAGGGAACTATAGCAATGGATGGCTTTATGCTGTATTCTGGAAGAGAGTTCAAATGAACTGTATTAAAAATATTCAACAGATTTACAAGACTTAATTTGGGATTTATAATGTAATCACCAACATTTTTTATTTCCTCTCGGACTGTCTCATCAAAATCCATATCAGATTCAATAAAATTAAGCAAATAATTAAATCATCAGCTGCTGCTGCATCTGCATCTGCTTCTGCTTCTACTGCTGCTTCTGCTGCTGCTGCTGCTACTGCTACTTCTTCACGGAGTATCTCCCCCTGCCTGGTTTCAGTGGGTTCTGGAGCCAGGCCCCTGACTGAATAAGGAGTGGCAGAGAGAGTAAAGATTTGATCAACAAGAGAAGAGATGGAGGAAGCAACAGGTAAAATAGCCTCTGCTATAAGGGTTTTGAGGATGTGAGATGTGTTAGAAGAGGTGGAATGATGGAGGGGTCTAGTGGCAGGAATTCAGAAGGTGTCTCAATGGACACAGAAGGGGGGATGATAGATGATGGTGGAGGAGGTGATGGTAAGTGACTGGGAATGTCATGGACTGGAGATGTATGTGGGGATGGTGAGGAGGTGAGCAGATTGAAAGTAGGGGATGAGAAGAATGGTTCATTTGTGATATCTAGAAGGTGGGATGGAAGAGGAGATTGAGGAGGAGTTGGTGTACCATCTGAGGATTGAGTTGGTGTATGAGAGTGAATACGAGTTTGTGGAGGGGATGTATGAGAGCGAATATAAGTTTGTGATGGAGGTATTGGAGAGGATGGAGGTGGTGGAATTGGTCTACCATCTGGTGTTGCAGTATGGACTGGGGTATGAACTGGTGAGAAGAGATGACTTTGGATGGCTGGAGGTGGTGGAAGAGAAGATGGAGCATATTCAGTAGGATGAGGAGTGGCCAGAGCAGCCCTTGTACTCTCAGAAGGCCTGGAGGAAGAGGAAGAAGCCTTGGATGGCTTGGTGATGTTCCTCTCCCACCTGACAAAGAGGGCACAAGTGAGCCTCTTGGAGGCATTAATGAATATGGTCGGTGTGACCAGGGATTCAGCAGCCTTTTCCTGAAGGAAGATTAGCAGAATTCTTCCAAAACATACCTCCTTTTTGGTGTTCTTTTTCCTGATCATCTCAAACATAATCTGAGCCCAGTTCACATGCTTCTTATTCACCACAGCACATATCACCAGTAATTGATGCCTGGTGATGTAGTCATGGGCTGTGTGCTTACCCAGCAGCACTTTACCCACAACATCTGCTAGAAACTTATACTCAGTAGATACATGTTTCTTTAGCAGCTTGTTGGGGGTTTCTCCAGAATAACCCATTTTATTTAACATTTCATCAAATTCCTCATTATCAATCTCCAACCATGCTTCACCATTAGCTAAACCAAATATCTCAGTCAGGACGACGAGGGTAAGAGAAACTGCATTACCCGATATTGTGCCTTCCATGGTGTTCTCATCTGTGGTGGAGGAAGTGTAGACCCATTCCCTTTTCTCTATACAGGCTATCTTGATTCTGGTGGTCATCAAATTCTTCAACTGCTGATCTTCAAGCAGTTGTAGAACTTCCAGGAAGATAGGATCCGAGTGTTGAAACGACTCAAAATCAATATCAAATCCAGTATCAAACTTCATTGCTGCAAGACTGCCTACTGGAATCGCCATGGTGCACCTACAAGAGAGAAACAGAGATAAAATCAATGGAACTGAAAGCGTGGGATGGAGGTCAAAGAAAAACCTAGATATAATGGTGTTTCAGAATATGAATCGACAAACTCCGTTCAACGAAAAATAAAAGAATTCTTCGATCTGAGGTCGACGAAATAATTTGTAGTTAAAAGATTCATCGAGCTTAGTCTGAAGATTTGAAAACATTAGCTCTGTTTGACGAAATTTTTCTGAAGCGTATTCGTCGATCTCCGTTCGACGAAAATAACTTCACTCACTGAGAGTTCGTCGATCTCCGTTCGACGAATTTCTCTAGAACTTTTCGTTGTTCGTCGATCTCCGTTCGACGAACTTTGAAAAATTCTTCGAGCATAGACAGAAATTAAACTAAAGCTTCTCCATTTATCATTCCAAGCTGATTTATAAAGAACAAGTGATTTCTTTCATCCAGGGGTTTGGTGAAAATATCTGCTTTTTGTAAATCTGTGTAGATATAAACAAGTTTAATTTTATTTTTATCTACACACTCTCTAATGAAATGATGCCTAATATCTATATGTTTGGTCCTAATATGATGGACTAGATTTTGTGCTATGGATATAGCACTTGTGTTATCACATAAGAGAGTTGAATTATTTAAGTTGAACCCATAGTCTAGGAGTTGATTTTGAATCCACAGCATCTGGGAACAGTAACTGCCAGCTGTCATATATTCTGCTTTAGAAGTTGATGTAGACACAGATGACTGTTTCTTACAGAACCAAGAAACTAACCTCATACCAAGGAACTGACATGTTCCTGAGGTTCTTTTTCTGTCTACCCTGCATCCAGCAAAGTCAGCATCTGAGTATCTAGTTAACTCAAATTCTAACTTAGTAGGATACCAGAGTCCTAGACTAGGACAACTCTTTATATAACTCAAAATTCTTTTTTTGGAAAACTAGGTGAGATTCTTTAGGGTTCACTTGGAACCTAGCACAAAGATAAGTGGCAAACATTATGTCAGATCTGCTTGTTGTAAGGTATAGTAGGAACCCGACAATGCCCCTATATAATTTCTGATCAACTAGTTTCCCATATTCATCAGAATCTATTTCAGCGTTAGTGGCCATAGGTATTTTCTTTGCTGAGGCATCAACCATCCCAAACATTTTAATAAGCCCTTTAGCATATTTAGCCTGGGATATGAAGATGCCATGAGGTAGCTGCTTCACTTGAATACCAAAGAAGTAGGAGAGCTCACCCATGCTACTTGTTTCAAACTTTGAATGCATGAGGTCAGAGAACCTCTTGCATAGTTTGGAATCAATAGACCCAAATATAATGTCATCTACGTAAATTTATACTAACAAAGTTTGATCCTTATGGTGCCTAGTGAATAATGTTTTATCTACAATGCCTCCGGTGAATTTATGCTCTATTAGGAAGCTAGCTAAGGTCTCATACCAAGCTATTGGAGCTTGCTTTAAACCATAAAGAGCTTTATGCAATCTAAAGACATATGAAGGATGGGTTGGAGAGATAAAACCTGGAGGTTGTTCAACATAAACCTCTTCTTTAAGTATTCCATTTAGAAAGGCACTCTTGACATCCATCTGATAGACTTTGAACTTCTTGTATATAGCATACGCAAGGAAGCTTCTGACTGCTTATAACCTTGCAACTGGTGCAAAAGTTTGGTCATAGTCTATTCCTTCTTCTTGCCTATAACCTTGAGCAACAAGCCTAGCCTTATTTCTTATAATTTCACCTTGGGCATCTAGCTTGTTTTTATATACCCATTTAGTTCCAATGACTGGGTAGTCTTTGGGTCTTGGAACTAAATCCCAAACTATGCATCTCTCAAATTGATTGAGTTCCTCTTGTATTACAATGATCCAGTGGGGATCTTGCTCAACATCTTTTATGGATTGAGGCTCAACTTGAGAGAGGAAACAAGCATGCATCACATCTTGGTTGAGTTGATGCCATCTCTATACACTTACTTACATGTCCCCAATCACTTGAGATCTAGGGTGATCCATTAGTGTGACAAGATTAGTGGGTGGAGTTGATTCAGCAATCACATTTGGTGTTAATTCCTCTTGTGGAATAATGTCTGTTGTTGAATGAAGTTCAACTTCTTCCAAAGGTTTGTCTTCACTGTCTTCATCAGCTTGTGGAGGAGGAGGTGATATAACCTCTTGTGGAAGGTTTAACTCACCCAATTTCTCACACAAGTGAGGTACCTGCAAGGTGCTATTGGTAGAAATTTATTTCTCCTTATAAGACATGTTAGCCTCATCAAAAGTCACATGTATTGATTCCTCAATTTTAAAGAAGATTTATTAGACACCCTATAAGCTTTGCTGACTTGGGAATATCCTAGAAAAATTCCCTCTTCAGCCTTAGCTTCAAATTTTCTAATATATTTCTTGTTATTATTATGAATATAGCATATGCAACCAAATACTTTAAAATATGTGATTTTAGATTTCTTCCCTTTAATCAATTCATAGGGAGTCTTATTCTTAAGTTTATGTATTAAACTCCTGTTCAGTACATAGTTTGTTGTGCTTACAACCTCTGCCCAAAAGAATAGGGCATGTAAGCATCTGCAAGTAATGTGCATGCAACTTCAATTAAGTTTCTATTCTTCCTTTCAGCTACCCCATTTTGTTGAGGAGTTTTAGGAGCTGAGAAGCAATGCCTGATACCTTCTTTCTCATAGAAGTCATGCATAAGAAGAGACTCAAACTCTGTACCATGATCACTTCTGATCAATGCAATATGAGTAGAGTACTCAATTTGTATGGTCCTGAGAAAATCTGTATGAACTTTGAATGTATCTGACTTAGATCTCAGAAAGAACACCCAAGTGAATCTTGAGAAGTCATTTACAATAATTAGAGTATAAGATTTCAATCTAGGCTTTGTACAACAATAGGTCCAAAAAGGTCCATGTGTAGCAAGTATAAGATCCTAGGTGAATCACTCTTATTAACTGATTTAAAAATAGATTTAGTTTGCTTGCCTAGTTGACAAGCCCTGCAGAGGCCTTCCTTCTTGTAGGGACCAGAAGGCAAACCTCTCACAAGGTTGTTTTTAAATAGCCTAACAATGTTTTTCATATTAACATGTCCTAGTCTTTTATGTCATAGATCATTTTGATTGCAAACAATATTAGGCAAACAGATATCTGAAGTTGCAGAATGAAAATCTACCATATATATGTTACCTTGTCTATTTCCAATTAAAACTGTTTGTTTTTCTTTATTAGAAATAGTACAAGATCTTGAGTTAAAGTGTACCGGATAACCTTCATCACATAGTTGACTTATGGAGATGAGGTTATGCTTGAGTCCACTTACATATGTCACCTTTTTGAAAGTGACTGCTCCAATCTTTAATTCTCCAAAGCCTTCAGACTGGACACAATTTGAATCACCAAAGATCACCTTTGGTCCCATCTTGAACTTATAGTTATTTAAGTTGTCCTTGCTGCTAGTCATATACTTGGAGCATCCACTATCTAGATACCATGTTTGAATAACAGTTGGACAGCTCTTTACCAGCAAAGAAAACAATTAGTTATTCTTGACCCAGGTTACCTTGGGTCCTCGTTTCTTTTCATAATAAAAACTTGAAATGTATGAGTATTCAGGTTGGCTCTTATACCCTAAGGGGCGAAATCTTCTGGGAGTAATTATCCATTTGGTGAATGGTTTGATATTCTCCCTAGGTTGATTATAAGTTTTAGAAGAATTTAAGTTTTTGTTAAATTGATCTACGTTCGACAAATTCTGGTACGTTCGTCGACCTGAGTTCGTCGAACTCCATTCAGAGAATGATAGAAGTCATTTTCTGAACCACAAAATCATTGATCTCTAGTCGACGAACCATACTGGTTTTGTCGATCGTAGTTCAACGAATAATTATAATATAAATCTGCGTTCGGAGTTCGTCGACTTTAGTTCGACGAACTGTACATGTTTCGTCTATCGGAGTTCGACGAAAACTGCTGAACATTATTCTGGTTATTAATTTTCTTATTCTTTCTTCTTTCCTTATTTTTGTGTGTGATTTCAGTTTGATTAAGATTGTTATTATCTACCTTCTCTTTACCCTTTTCAAAAACAAATTTTATTGGTGTGGATATTATGTTCTTCTTAAGTATGGGAAGTAAACTTGATGATGAACCCAATCCCAGTTTGTCATTCAGTTTGTCATTGACTGTGCTTGTGATGTCCATCAGCTTATGGCATCTCCCATTGAGAGATTTCTCAAGTTGCTTAGCCTCACATAGCTCTGTTTTTAAAGAAATGATTAGTTCATTAGCTAGTGTGAGTTCATCTTTTAACTTAGTGTTTTCAGAAATCAGATTTTCTTGATTAGATAGTCTTTCCATAAGTATTTTAATTTCCTTTTCAGAGTTGATTAGGTCAATACACATGGTTTTCAATTAAGTTTTGAAACTATCAGAACTATAATCAAAAGATGAAAGTACCTGATTAGCTTCTGATTCTGAAGCTCCTTCATTGTCAGATTTTACTTCATCATCTGATTGGCTATTAGAGGCATTGATGGCCATGAGGTAGATTTCCTTGGCCATTGCCTCTTCTTCCTCTTCACTGGAGCTGGAAGATGTGGATTCATCTTCTGTGTCACTACAGGTATCAGCTACAAAGCCCTTCTCCTTCTTTTTGTATTTGCTGGAGGAAGGACTGCTACTTTGTTGTCTTCTGGAGTCCTCTCTCCTTCTTTCTTTCTTCTGATTCTCTGGACACTCTGAGATAAAGTGTCTAGGTTTCCTGCAGCCAAAACATACTACTTCTTTAGTAGGAGTTTTGTCATATCTTGGCTTATCATCCGGCCTGGATGATTTTCTTCTGAAGTTCTTTCTTATCATTTTGTAAAATCTCTTGGCAAAGAGACTCATCAGTTCTTCATTTTCTGTTCAAGCTTCAGTTTCTTTACCAGCCTTGAATGCTAAGTTGTGCTCCTTTCTTGCTGGTGGAGGTGTCCTTTGCTTAGCTGCTTCTCTGGACTTTATTAGCTGCTCATAAGACTTGAGCTTCCCCAATAGATATTCGGTGGAAATCTCATTTAAGCTCCTGACCACCTTGATTTTCCAAATCCTTGAATCCCATGAGCTTAGGAAGCACATGAGGATTTTATCTTTTACTTCAGTAAGGGTGATGTCCTTATATAAAGTCTTCAACTCACTGATTATTAAGCTCAGTCTGTTGTACATGTTAGCAACAGATTCTGACTCATCCTTTTTGAAGTTGTCATACTGGGATATGAGATTTGATCTTCTGTCTTTCCTCTCATTAGCAGAGCCAGCCACCATTTGGTTGAGAGAGTCCCAAATAGCCTTGGCTGATATGCATTCAGCCACCTTCTAGAAAATATCATCAGACATAGTTTGAGCCAGAATGTTCATGGCCTTTGCATCAGCAATCTTGGCCTTCTTCTGTGCCTCTATCCACTCAAGTGGTGGAACAACATGTGTGCTTGAGGTTGCTGTAGATGTAGAGGTAGTTGATTGAGGAGTACCTGTCAAAATTGAGTTGTAGATGTCCTCATCAATGGAATTCATATATAATTTAATTCTTGCCTTCCAGATGGAAAACTAATTTAAGTTGCACACTAGAGGTCTGGTGCTTGCATAGTCCTTGTTCTGTGCCATGCTATGAATATAATCCTAAGAGAATTAAAAGGTCAGGTCTAACACAGGATCTTTTGGTTCAAGGGTTAACTTATACAACCAAAGAAACACTGCTTTGATACTAATTGAAAGAGAGGGTTAGACATGATATACTTTAGAGGGGGTGAATAGAGTATCTTTGAAACTTTAAAGCTTTTTGCTGTTAATAAAAATTACAGAGTTAAGCAGCTGTTTGATACCAATTTGCTGTAAGTAAAAGAGCAGTCCTAAGATAAACTAATCTACCACAGGCACAACAAAAATTAAACTAACTAACATAGGCACAACAAGAACAAAAAGGAAAGAGGGCAACCAGACAACACAAGAATTTTTATAGTGGTTCCCCAACCTGGGTACATCCACTCTTCTAGCACCCTGGTAGGAATTCACTAACAGGTTTTGATCAGGTGACTTCCACCAATGAGGTTTTGATTAGGTGCTCAAAAACCAACCCAAGTCTTTTTATCAGGTGACTTGCAACCAAGGAATAAATTTTGAAGGGAGTTAAAGAACCCTTTGTACAGTGAGGGGTGAGAGCGTTATGGTGTCTTCTCTTTCTCAAACACATCTGAGAAGACTAGTGAATCTTTGATGTTAACAAAGCTCCCCTTGAGCTATTGAGTTATTCGGAAAGATTGGGGCTTTGCTTCAGGGTGAGTAGGTCTTCAATCTTTGAGTGATAAAGATTTGTTGTCCTTGAAGAATCCTGGAGTGAAGAATGAAGAAGACTCTTGATTTGGATGGATGTTCTTCTTCTTCTTCACCAGTGTCAAGATGAAAACAAGATTGTTTTCAATATAGAGAAGAATGAGAATGTTGTTGTTGATGATCTTCTCTGTAGGCCTTGTGTTATTTTTCTGGTCTTGGCTTCTTGTTTCTTGCCTCTATTACTGTGTTATTGCTCTCTGTATTGCTTGTTCTATCGAGAAGGAAGAAGAAATCTCTTTTATATTTTCTATGAAATTTTCCTTTTGAATTTTTGAATTCCTTCCTGCATTGATTGCTGATGGCCTGGAGAATGTCTGCATTAATTGATTACCCCAACTATCCCATTGAAAAGTGGCAAGTAATAATCTTGATAAATGCCCTAATCAATACTGCTTCTAACGGTAATATTCAAAGAATATTAAGCATTGATTATTCAGGAATTACTGCAATAAAATAAGGACAGAAGGAAGGAAAAGTCCAAGTCTGGATCTGCACAGAAATCGTCGAGCAAAGGACAGAATTCGTCGACCTGGGTCCAGAGTTCGTCGAGCAGAGAAGTCATGTTCGTCTACCAAATAATTGTTGTTCGTCGACCAGAGATCCAAGATCGTCGACCAGAGAGCTGCTAACTGCTACTTGATAAAAACTTGTCAATACTGTGGTCTAAGTTCGTCGAGCTGAGAATATAAATTTGTCGACTGGAGTTTAGAGAAATGATTCTGGACTTAGAATTTTGAAGTAGAACATCCAAAAATTGTCGACCTGAGAACTAAGTTTGTCGAGCTTAACTCAGAGAATTGTCTCTGAGTTCATCTAGCTGAGCACGACTTTCGTCGAGCTGAGTTCGACGAACGTCGAACTCATTTCCTGAATCTTTGAAATTTTTCTAAGTTTGAGTCTTTTGAAGTCTGTGGATAGCTGGTCCAAGCAATGTTGACTCTAAGGACATGGGCTATACTCTAAGACACAGACATGACCATGGTTATACATGTTGGGTCAATAATCTTAGTTTAGTGAACCTAGCCCAAATCTAACTAGGGATCCAACATCCTCCACAGTCATTGCCTCGGTCGACTCCTCCCAGTCTCCTACTGCCAACTCTACATTGGTGCAGCTTTCCTCCTCCATCTCCTCCCTGCCAGCCTCCTACTCCGCCTCCTCCATCCTTCGCTCCATCTCTTCGGCTCCCTCCTGCCAAGAGATGGAGTTCACGGCGGTGATGTAGCACTCCCTTGCTACTTTGGGGTCACCCCGGACTCGGACCTGGATCCCCTCGGTGTTAAAATTTAAGCATTGATGGAATGATGAGGGGATGCGACAGAAGGCGTTGATGAGGGGCCTCCCAAAGATGGCATTGTAGCTGCTGGGGGCATCAACGATGACGAACCTACAATTTCGGGACTCCCCCCCCCAGGAAGACGTGGAGCCCCACTCGTCCTTCTACCTCCTTCCTCTCCCCTGAAAATCCAAACAAGGGCCCATCTGAAGGCAGCACCCTCTTTGCATCCACCTTCATCGCGTCGAACGGCTTCTTGAAGATGACGTTGACAGAGCTTCCATTATCAATGAGGATCCGAGAAATGGTGAAATTTTTGATGGCCATCTGGATGACCAGCACATCGCAAAAAGGATCCTGATGATCCGGCATATCACCCCTTGAGATGGTAATCCTCTTTTTTGGGGTTGGGGTCTGGGATGTGGAGCCAACGCTCCGGCGATACATAGTATGGAGGCTCGCCCTCCTAGAGGCCTCTACCCCCCCCCCCCCCCATGGATCACTCTAATCCCTCCCCGGGTCCTGACATTTGCCAGGTCTTCACACCGATCCTCCTCCGCCCGAGCTAGGACCTCCTCAATCCGCACCTCCGGCGCCCTTATTGCAGTTATTGCTCCCTGTTCCCTCTCATCTCGAGGAACTCCAGGCACGTGGCCGTGATGTGCCCTTCCTCTTGGTGGAAGTCGCAGTAAGGCAACTCCACCCTGACTTCTCTTCTCCTCCTCCGCGCCGCTCTCCTCCTCTCCCCCATGGCTATGGCTATAGCCTGATCTTGGTTAGGGATGAGAGGTCTCTTTCTTGCCTCCAACCAGGGGGTGGAATTCATGCTGACCCCCTAGTGGTGGTCCCTTCCCCGGTGTCCTCTCTGTGGCCCTTGCTCTTGCCACTTGGGAATCCAGCCCAACCGACGGTCCGGCTCCTATCGCCCACACCTAGGCTGCTGCCGCCCCTAGAGCTGCCTCTGCTGCCTCTAGCGAGGCTCGGCTCTCCTCTCCACCTGCACCCTTCAACCTCTCGGCTCCTTCCCTTCCTCTGTGGCCCACCTGGCCAGCTTCCGGGCAAACTCCAGATTTGATGCCTCCCCGTCAACTTCGTTTGCTGCCCTCTCCATCACCTCCTCGTAGGAGAGGGGGGGAACTCTCTTCAGCTCCATCCTGAAGAAACCCTGTTGCAGTCCCAGGGTGAAAGCCATCATCAGGCTATGGCCCGGCATCTCCTGGACTTGGGTGACCTCCTCCTGGAACCGGTCAACATAGCTCCCCAAGGTCTCATTCACCCCCTGCTTGATGTGGAACAGGGACTCTGACTCCTCCTTCCTCCTCTTTGAGGTGGTGAACCTCATCATGAACCCCCGACGCAGGTCCTCGAAGCAATAGATGGAGCTGGCCGGCAGCTGATGAAACCACTCCTAGCCTTTTGCTTGAGGGTGATGACGAAGAGCCGGCACTTGAAGCCATCCGACATCTGTCGGATCGAAACCACGTCCTCGAACCACTGGACGTGCTGGACCGGGTCTCCCTTCCCGTTGTAGTAAGAAATTTCAGGTTCCCTGAACACTTATGGAACTGGGGCGGAAAAGACCAGCTTGCTAAAAGGGCTGCCTCCCTGTGCTGGGCAACCCGGAGCATCTCGCGCACCCATCTCGCCGAACCAGCCTCCCCCTGCCGAGCCGGGGAAAAGCACGTGCCCGGGTAATCGCCTGCCGGGAGCGTCTCGCGCACCCATCTCGCCTCCCCTTCCTTCTTCGGCAACCTCCTTCCCAGCTCGCCTGCCAGGAGCGTACTCGCCCATAGACAGGGCGACTGTAATCGGAATGGCTGGAGTATAGCACTCGGCCCGCGTGCCGAGTGCAAATTTGACGAGGCTGAGTACCTCATTCCTGAAATCTTCGAACATTCCCACTGTGGCCAGGGGCGGAGGGGGCGGCGAGTCGGACCTATCTGAGCCCTGTCCTCCTGTCATCGAGCCTTCTAGAAATTTTTTGTGCTGACCACTCTCCACGCTGACCGCACCAAAATGTTGAAACCAAAATTCTATGTCCTGTGGAGTTCACCCATGGGGAAGGGGTGATCGCACACCTACTTCTCTCCTACAAGCAAAAAAACAAAGGGAACAAAGTGGACGGGACCCAAGGGCTCGGCGAGGAGGACCAACCACACACCTGGAAGATCTTAGAGCGCTTCCCCTCCTTAGCCAAAGGCCAAGCTAAGGCTACCTCAGAAAGCGCTAAAAGACTAAGGAGCAAGTGAATATGAAAGCCTGCTTTTTGAGGTGCCCCTTGGGTCTTATTTATAGAATTCTGAAAATGGCCTGCAAATAGCTAACCTTCGCTGATTTGAATAGCTATGTGCAGCCCAACTTGGTCTGCCAATAGCGTAACTCCGCTATTCCAACAAGCTATTCGCACCCATGGGAGGTGCATCCAGGTAATTTTACCTCTGGGCCCAACTGGGCTGGTCCTAGTGATTTGGAGGACATCTCGCCACCACTCTTCACGCTCCGGGGGCGGGTGTAACCTGGCTCGCACAGCTCGCCTTTTTCTCTTGGGCGAGCGCGAGCCAGGCCACTGCGACCTGCTAATGCCTCTACCGAGGCGGGTTGGCGGCCAGGTCTCTTGTGGTAGAGCGGGCTGGCCCGGTCTCAAACTGGCGCTGCCGGAGCCCCGGAAGGGAGCTCGCTGATCCGGACTCATCGAGCTCAAGCCCAAATAACAGCTCGATGAATGCCGCCCCTCACTCTGCTCGACGAATGTCGAGCCCAAACTCTGCTCGACCAATGACGAGCCCAAACTCTGCTCGACCAATGACGAGCCCAAACTCTGCTCGACGAATGTCAAGCCCAAACTCTGCTCAACGAATGCCGAGCCCAAACTCTGCGCGATGAATGCCGAGCCCAAAATCTGCTCAATGAATGTCGAGCCCAAACTCTGCTCGATGAATGCCGAGCGAGCTAGAGGGGGAACGGGCCAGCTCACACGGCTCGCGCACCTAACTTGGGCGAGAGCGAGCTGGCCATTTGCTGCCTACCCGGATATTGTTTCGGTGCGGGCCGGGCACCTTGGTCCGCTCGCCTAGCTTGGCGGTACCCACTCGGCGAACACGGGGTTCTACATCCCCGGACAAACCCCATTCTCTATTCTATATCCGGGCAAGGATCTATTTCCTCTCCCTCTACAGATTGTGTGAACAGACAATGAGAAACTGGAAATTGGAATAACAGAAATCTTTATTATCCAAAAAAGTTGTTTATTACATGGTATAGCCTCCCTTTTATAGAATGGAGGAGATGAGAGATATTACAATTAAACAATGTGGGACTAAATAATTACAGTTCAAGCGGTTTAACATAAATACAAGTCGACTAAGTCGCACGATTAGACGAATAGGCTAACCGCCCAGTAACCACCAGAAGGAGAGAACAAGTCGCCACTAGAGACTGCCAGGTCGCCCGGTCTACCAGTCACCAGAGACAGACTTGCAGACCGCCAGAGCACCAACAACAACAGTCCTACTGCCAAACTATTGTTGAGAAGCCGACAGACCGCACGGTTTGTAATCCGCCAGATCGCCCGGTCTGTAATTCGCCAGACCGCCCAGTGTCTATTCTGCAACACTCTCCCTCAAGCTGTAGCATATATGTCGACCATGCCCAGCTTGTCGCAGATGTGATGAAAAGAGGCGGATACCGGCTTGGTGAAAATATCTGCCAACTCTTTATCGGAGGTGACGAACGGAGTACAAATTTGTTCTTTCAGAATCTTTTCCCGAATAAAGTGGCAGTCGACTTCAATGTGCTTTGTTCTCTCATGGAAGATCAGTTTTTTGGAGATATATATAGCAGCCTTGTTATCACAAAATATAGGTAGATGATGGTGGTAGACCTCTCCTAAGTCAAGCATGAGAGACTGTAACCACTTTAACTCACAAGTGGTCAATGTCATACTTCGATATTTTGGTTCTGTACTGGACCTGGAGACGACAGACTGTCTCTTGCTTTTCCAGCTCACAAGGTTCCCCCCACAAAGGTGTAAAAACCTGATGTTGACTTGCGGTCTCCTTTGTCGTCAGCATAGCTCGAATCTGAGTACGCTTCAACCCTCAAATGACCATTCTTATGAAAGCGTAGTCCTTTCCCAGGCGCTGATTTAACATACTCCAATATCCTCAGTGCAGACTATAGATGGCACTCCCTAGTAGCTTGCATGAATTGGCTAACCTTGCCTACAATAAAGGCAATATCGGGTCTGGTCACCCTTGAGATATATAAGTTTATCAACCAGACGTCTGTACCTCGCAACATCTGAAAGAAGAGGAGAGTTATCCGTCCAAGTTTTATCTTCTCTAGTCGCCATGGGGCATCGGGCAGGTTTAGTCCCAGTCAGCCCTGCCTCTTTTAACAAATCAAAAGCATACTTCCGTTGGGAGAGGATAAGGGAATTGGTCTTCCGAGAAATTTCTATTCCCAAAAAATATTTTGGAGAGCCAATATCCTTTGTAACCAGGTGTTGCCGAAGATGCTTCTTTGTCAAAGTTATCCCAGCTTGGTCATCTCTAGTGAGAATAATATCATCCACGTATACCGCAAGCACCACTAGACCCAGGGAGGTTTTACAGATAAATAAGGAGTGATCGGTAGAACTTCTCGTAAAACTTACAGCTACCACAATCCCACTAAATTTGTCATACCAAGCCCGAGGACTTTGCTTTAGGCCATAGATAGCCGTCTTGAGCCAGAAAACCTGTGTCTTCCCCTAAGCAACATACCCTGGAGTTTGCTCCTAGTATACATCCTCCTGAAGATCCCCATATAGAAAGGCATTCTTGACATCCAGCTGTGAAATGGTACAATCCCTGTTGACAGTCATAGAGAGGAGGACCCAGATTGTGCTGAGACAAGCAACTGGCGAGAAAATGTCAAAGCAGTCAACCACATTAGTCTGGGTAAAGCCATTGGCCACAATTCGAGCCTTGTAACGATCCACACTGCCATCTGGGCGGAACTTCACCACAGAGACCCAGCGACAGCCAACAACAACTGTGCCGAAGGGAGGAGGAACCAGGATTTAGGTAACCCGTTCAGTGAGAGTAGCAATCTCCTTATCCATGACAACCTTCCAATATGGAACATCAAGGGTCTCTTGATAGGAACGGGGGTGGTAGTGGCAGAGATAGCCAGTTCAAAATCTCTGTTAGCAGGGGTAAGACGATCATAGGAAACAATAGCAGCAAGCAGGTGCTTGATACATGCCCGAACCCCTTTGCGAAGAGCAATGGGAAGATCTAGGTCAGCTGGTTCCTCAGCATGCGGAGCATCTGTGGTGGAGAGAGCTGGCCCGGGAGTAGAGAGCGACTGCGATGGAGAGGAGGGAGATAATGGAAGTGGCGAGAGAGGAGGATACGATGGAGATGGTGGAGGAGGAAATACCTCAGTAGGTGTCAAAGGGATGGAGGAAACAGGAGGAGAGTCGGAAACTACGGGAAAAGGAGAGGATGCGTTGGAGAAATAGGGAGCATTCTCGAAGAAGGTAACGTCCACGGAGTTGAACTGCTTGCGAAAATGGGGTCAAAACAACAATAGCCTTTCTGAGTTGTAGAGTATCCCAGAAAGACATATTTGGTGAAGCTAGGGGAGAATTTATCACGGGTGGCGGAGGGAGCATGCACAAAGGTTGTGCATCGAAAGATACGTAGAGGGAGAGGAAAAGGATCCTTGCCCGGATAGAGCATGAAGAATGGGGTTTGACCATGTAGAATGGTGGATAGAATGTGATTGATGAGATAGCAAGAAATGAGAATCGCATAGCCCAGTTGGAGCGAGGGACATGCATTTGCATTAGCAGAGTGCGAGCGACATCAAGGAGGTGACAGTTTTTGCGTTCCGCCACTCCATTTTATTATGAGGAATAGACGCAACTTGTTTGATGAACAATCCCATGTTGCATACAAAAAGATGAGAAAACTTGACTAACATATTCCTTAGCATTATCAGAGCGTAAAATTTTAATTGAAACACCAAACTGATTTTTAATTAAGTGATAAAAGATGTCCATACATCAAAAAGTTCAGATCGTTCTCGTAAGAGATACACCCAAGTACATCGAGAAAAGTCATCAATGAAAGTAACCAAATAATATCTACCACGACCAACAGTGAGGGTCGGAGCAGGACCCCAGATATCAGAGTGAATGAGGTCAAATAGATAGGTAGAGCCACGAGCTTGCTTCGGCAGGAAGGAGGAACGGTGATGCTTGTCAAGCTGACACACGTCGCAGTTGAGAGGAGAACTATGCGGATGGAGGTGGGGCAGAAGCTGACGAAGAAGGCATGGAGGAGGATGACCAAAGTGGAGATGCCATTGTAGAAGATCTATAGAGGAGGAGGATGTTGGGTCCGGCGTTCCTTCACTTGACCCGTGGCGCTTTGCTACTTACCTAAGAAATTAAGTAGCGCCCTCTCCAACAGTCCGGGCTTTTGGTGCAGTTGGGTATGCGCTTGATCTTTCCATTGGTATCAGAGGAAGGATCCTTTGGTTGGAAAAGTTAACCCTTGAACCAAAGATCCTGTGTTAGATCTACACATTTACTTTATTTATTTCCATTTAGATTTTATACACAGCCATGACACAGAACAAATATTATGCAAGCACCAGACCTCCAGTTTGCAACTTGCAAAAGTTTGGAATCTGGAAGGCAAGAATCAAATTGTACATGAATTCTATTGATGAAGATATCTTTGCTTCCATCTTAACAGAAGTACCTCCAGCACCTGCAGCTTCTCCAAGTACTTCTACAAATATGACTGCAGTACCTCCTCCAGATAATACTGATGCTTACAGGAAAGCCAAGATGGCTGATGCAAAAGCCATGAACATATTGGCCCAAACAATGTCTGATGACATTTTCCAGAAGGTTGCTGAGTGCACATCAGCAAAAGCTATTTGGGATTCCTTAAACCAAATGGTTGATGGATCAGCTGATGAAAGGAAGGATAGGAGATCAAATCTCATATCCCAATATGAGAATTTTAAGAAGCAGGAAGCTGAAATAGTCTCAGAGATGTATAATAGACTAAGCTCAATCATTAATGAGCTAAAAACTCTGGACAAGGTCATCACTCTCACTGAAGTGAATGACAAAATTATGATGTGCTTCCCAAGCTTATGTGACACAAGAATTTGGCCCATCAAAGAGGCCAGATGCCTGAATGAGATGTCAACTGAATCACTTTTGGGCAAACTGAAATCTTATGAGCAGTTAATAAAGACAAGGGAGGCTGCTGAACAAAGAACACCTCCTACAGCCAGAAGAGATCAGAGCATAACATTCAAAGCCTCAGAGGAATCAGAATCCACTGCCTCAAATGAAGAGCTCATGAGTCTCTTTGCAAAGAGGTTCTTCAAGATGGCTAGAACGGACTTCAGGAGGAAGTCAGCATGAAAAGATGATAGGCCAAAGTATGATAAGACACCAACAAAGGAAGTGGTGTGTTATGGATGCAAAAAGCATGGGCACTTCCTCTCTGAGTGTCCAGAGAATCAGAAGAAAGAGAAGACAAGAGAAAAGGAAAAGGATTCCAGAAAGCAGTTCACTAGCAAACCCTCTTCCAGCAAACACAAGAGGAAGGAGAAGAGGTTTGTAGCTGAGACTTGGAGTGAGACTGAAGAGGAGTCAACATCTTCAAGCTCCAGTGAAGGTGAAGAAGAAGAAAAAGCAAAAGAAGTTTGCCTCATGGCAATTGATGCCTCAAGAAGCAACTCAAAAGAAGGAGATTCTGAAGATGAGGAAGCTTCTGAATCAGATGCTGATAAGGTACTATCATGGTTTGATTATAATTCAGAATCTTTCAAATCAGATTTCAAAATCCTGTTTTTAGACGTAATCAACTCTGAGAAGGAAATCAAACTTCTCAGAGATAAGCAAGTTAACTATGATAGCTTAGTGTTAGAAAATACAAAGTTGAAAAATGAAATAGATAGATTTAATGAACAAATCACCCTTCTGAAAGATGAGTTAAATAAGGCAAAACAGCTAGAAGAATCACTAAATGGAAGAAGCAAACATCTAGCAGTAATTACCAATATATCAAATGCTAGATTCAATGGAAGTAAGCTAGGATTAGGTGCATCATCTAGTGAACCACCTATTATTCAAAAAAATCATCTATCATAACACATAAAATTTATTTCTGAGAAAGGAAAGAAAAATATTGATCAAGTAAATAAAATTCTAGAGCAAATTAAAACTAAGGACAAAATTGAAAGACAGAAAATACCAAATAAAAACAAAGTTCAGCAATTTTCGTCGAACCCAGATCGACGAAAAGGGGCCAGTTCGTCGAACCCAGATCGACGAGCTATGGACGCCAACCATAATTATCATTATTCGTCTAACTACGATCGACGAACTTTTATGGTTCGTCGAGCAGAGATTGACGAACGTGGGGCGCAGAGAATGACCATGTTTATTCTCTAGGCAGAGATCGACGATCTCAACCCAATTTATCAAACTCTGGTCGATGAACTTACATAAATTCGTCAAACCCAGGAAGACTTAACCAAAACTTTAACTTTCACAGAAACTTAAACACTACTAGGAAATCATTTAATCCCCTAGTTGACTGGACCATTCCACCTAGGAGATTCCACCCCCTACGATATAAATCCCAACCAGAATTTTCTGTCATTTCTAGCTTTTCTTATCAGACATACAAAGGGCCCAAGGTAACCTGGGTCAGAAACCACTAACTATCTTTATTGCAGGTAAAGGTCTGTTCAGGAGAAAATCAAACTTGGTACCTGGACAGTGGCTGCTCCAAGCACATGACTGGCAGCAAGGACATTTTACTCAACTATAAGTCCAAGTTGGGTCCAAAGGTCAACTTTGGCGACTCAAAATGTGGTCAGTCAGAAGGTGTTGGAGAAGTAAGAATAGGAGCTGTCACATTCAAAAAAGTGACATATGTAAGTGGACTGAAGCACAACCTCATCTCCATAAGTCAATTATGTGATGATGGTTTTCAGGTATACTTTAACCCTTCTACTTTCTCTATCATTGATAAAAACAACCAAACTGTTTTAACTGGAAGTAGGCAAGGCAATATTTATCTAGTAAATTTTTCTTCTGCCACAACTGATATCTACTTACTGAATTTAACTAGTAATCAGAATAATTTATGGCACAAAAGACTAGGACATGTAAATCTGAAAAATATAGCTAGGTTATCTAAGCACAACCTTGTTAGAGGTCTACCTTCTGCTCCCTACAAGAAGGAAGGTCTCTGCAGGGCTTGTCAACTAGGCAAGCAAACTAAAGCTAGCTTCAAATCAATTAATAAGAGTGATTCACCTATGATCTTGTACTTGCTACACTTGGATCTTTTTGGAACCATTGCAGTACAAAGCCTAGGAGGGAAATCCTACACCTTTGTTATTGTGGATGACTTCTCTAGGTTCAGTTGGGTATTCTTTCTGAGAACAAAGTCAGATACATTCAAGTTTCTTACAGATTTTCTCAGGACCATACAGATTGAGTTCTCTACTCATGTTGCATTGATCAGAAGTGATCATGGCACAGAGTTTGAGTCTCTTCTTATGCATGAGTTCTGTGAGAAGGAAGGTATCAGGCATTGCTTCTCAGCTCCTAGAACTCCCCAACAAAATGGGGTAGCTGAAAGGAAAAATAGAACACTCATTGAAGTTGTAGGTACATTACTTGATGATGCATACATGCCACTAACCTTTTGGGCAGAGGCTATAAGCACTGCAAACTATGTCCTGAATAGGAGTTTAATTCACAAACTAAAGAATAGGACTCCCTATGAATTACTCAAAGGGAAGAAACCTAAAATTAACTATTTTAAAGTATTTGGTTGTACATGCTATATTCACAATAACAACAAGAAATACATTAGAAAGTTTGAAGCTAAGGCTAAAGTTGGAGTTTTTCTAGGATACTCCCAAGTAAGCAAGGCTTATAGGGTATTTAATAAATCAACTTTAAAAGTTGAAGAGTCTATTCATGTTTCTTTTGATGAGACTAACATGTACTGCAAGGAGAAAGAAGTTTCTACCAGTAGCAACTTATAGGTACCCCACTTGTGTGAGACATTGGATGGACTAAACCTCACCCAAGAGGTTCCCACTCATCCCTCTCCACAAGTCATTGAAGATAGTGAAGAGATGAAGCTGAAGGACATGAGCCTCAACCAACAGCAAATATAATTCCACAAGAGGAATTTATTCAGAATGCTGTTGCACAACCAACTCCACCCACTGATTTTGTCACACTTAGGGATCACCCCAGATCTCAAGTGATTGGAGACATATCGGTAAGTGTACAGACAAAGAATCAACTCAACCAAGACTTGATGCATGACTGTTTTCTCTCTCAGGTTGAACCTCTCACCATTCATGAAGCTGAGCAAGATCCCCACTGGATCCTTGCAACACAAGAGGAACTAAACCAATTTGAGAGATGTAGAGTTTTGGATTTGGTTCCAAGACCCCAAAACTACCCAGTTATTGGAACCAAATGGGTCTTCAGGAATAAGCTTGATGCCCAAGGAGTCATTGTGAGGAACAAGGCTAGGCTTGTTGCTTAAGGATATAGGCAAGAGGAAGGAATTGACTATGATCAGACCTTTGCACCAGTTGCATGGTTAGAAGCTATAAGGATCTTCCTTGCCTATGCAGCATTCAAGAAGTTCAAAGTTTTTCAAATGGATGTAAAAGTGTCTTCTTAAATGGAGTGCTACAAGAAGAGTTTTATGTAGAACAACCTCCAGGTTTTGTTTCTCCAACTTATCCCTCTTATGTTTTTAGATTAAATAAGGCTCTTTATGGTCTAAAGCAAGCTCCAAGCGCTTGGTATGAGACCTTGGCAAGTTTCTTATTAGAGCATAAATTTACAAGAGGAACTGTAGATAAAACCCTTTTCACTAGACATCATAAGGACCAAATTTTGTTAGTACAAATCTATGTAGATGACATCATATTTGGCTCTATAGATTCAAAATTGTGCAAGCAGTTTTCTAACCTCATGCATTCTAAATTTGAAATAAGTAGCATGGGAGAGCTTTCATATTTCCTTGGTCTCCAAGTGAAACAACTCCCTGATGACATCTTCATCTCACAAGCAAAATATGCTAAAGAACTTCTAAAGAAGTTTGGGATGGCTGATGCCTCAGCAAAGAAAACTCCCATGGCCATAAATGCTGTTGTGGACTCTGATATACCAGGAAAACCTGTAGATCAGAAACTTTATAGGGGCATTATTGGGTCCCTATTATACCTCACAGCAAGTAGGCCAGATATTATGTTTGCTACATGCCTTTGTGCTAGGTTCCAAGTGAACCCTAAAGAATCTCATCTTATTTTCTTAAAAAGGATTTTAAGTTATATAAAGAGTTGTCCTGATCTAGGCCTATGGTATCCTGCTGAATCAGAATTTGAGTTAATTGGATACTCTGATGCTGATTTTGCTGGATGCAGGGTATATAGAAAAAGTACTTCAGGAACTTGTCAGTTCCTGGGTATGAGGCTAGTATCTTGGTTTTGTAAGAAGCAAACATCAGTGTCAACATCCACTACTGAAGCAGAATATATTGTAGCAGGCAGCTGTTGCTCACAGATGTTGTGGATACAAAATTAACTTCTAGATTATTGGTTCAACTTAAATAATTCAACCCTATTCTGTGATAATACTAGTGCTATAGCCATAACACAAAATCCAGTTCACCATAGTAGGACAAAGCATATTGACATAAGACATCATTTCATTAGGGAGTGTGTAGACAAAAATAAGATAAAGCTTGTCTATATCTACACTGATTTACAAAAAGCGGATATATTCACAAAACCTCTGGATGAGAAAAATCATGCTTTCTTTCTAAATCAGTTGGGAATGATCAATGGAGAAGACTTAGCTTAAGTTCTGTCTGCATTCGACGAATTTTACAAAGTTCGTCGAACGGAGTTTGACAAACCGGGGAAGGTTTGGGAGAGATTCTTTGAACGGAGTTCGCCGAATCCTCTGTGAGTGACACAATTTTCGTCGATCGGAGCTCGATGAACTTTGCTTCAGAAGATACTCGTCGACCGGAGTTCGACGAATTGTCTTCAAGTCTTCTAAATGAGATCGACGAATTACTTATTCTTAAATCATTTCGTCGACCTCAGTTCGAAGAACTAATTCTACTTTCGTCTAACAGAGTTTGTCGATTCATATTCTGAAAACCTTATATCTAGGTTTTCTTCGACCTCCATCCCGCGCTTTCTATTCCCTTGCACTTGATCGTCGTTTCTGTGTCTTTCTTGCAGGTGATTTCCATGGCGATTCCAGCAGGAGCTCTAGCCGCTATGAAGTTTGACACTGGATTTGATGTCGACTTCGAATCATTCCAGCACTCAGATCTAATCTTTCTCCATATTCTGGAACTTCTGGAAGAACTAAATCTGAAGAACTTGATGACCACCAGGATAAAGTTGGTAGGAACAGAAATCAGAGAATGGGTCTATACTTCATCCACTTCTGAAGATAATACTATGACAGGATCAATCGTCGGTAACACTGTCTCCTTAACCCCTACAGTTTTAACTGAAATATTTGGCTTGACAAATGGCGAAGAGGAATTAGAACTTGACTCTGAAGAGTCTAATCTGATGCTAAATCTGATGGGTTATGCTGGTGATAGCCCAAATAAACTGTTGAAGTGGCATTTGTCTGCAGCATACAAGTTCCTGGCCGACATTATTGGGAAGGTCTTGCTTGGCAAGCATACTGCCCATGAGTACATCACAAGACATCAGTTCTTGGTCATCTGTGCAGTAATAAATAAGAAGCAAGTGGACTGGGATCAGATCTTCTTTGATCTGATAAAGAAGAAAAATAACAAGAAAGAAGTATGTTTTGGAAGGATCCTAGGGATCTTCCTCAAGGAAAAGGCTGTTGAATCACTGGTCTCCCAGACCATATTCATCAATGCCAGTAAAAGGCTTTCATGTGCCTTATTTGGTAGGTGGGAGCGGACAATCACCAAGCCCACTAAGGCTTCTACCTCTTCCACCCCAGCTTCTGAAGGCACCAGGGCTATTAAAGCCACTCCCACACCTGCTGAGGAGATTCATCCCACACCACCATCCCTTCCAGCACCCCCTCCAGCAAAACAACTCACTTCCTCTCCCATTATTTCTTCCACACCCCAATCACAACAGCATCCTCATGTGCCTACTCCACCTCCATCTCCACCACTTGACATCACTGACATTCCATCTACCCCTCTTCAAGAAAATTCACAACCAACACCTCCTGCATCACCTCAAGAAAGCTACATTTCTACCCAAATACGGGGAGATTATTGGATCCCTAGTTGATTTGGGCTAGGTTCACTAACTTAGGATGTGACCCAACATGTATAGCTAGGGTCAAATTTGTGTCTTAGAGTCTAGGCCAAGTCCTTAGAGTCAACCTCAGATAGACCATCTATCAACAAGACCATCAGAGACTCAAGACTTAGAAGATTTCAAGACTAAATAAAATGAGTTCGACGTTCGTCGAACTCAGGTTGACGAAAGGAATTCTCAGCTCGACGATTTTGAGATATTTCTCTGAGCTAAGCTCGACGATTCTCATTCTCTATTCGATGAAAACTGGGATGCTTCAACAAACTAAAGTCAGGACATCTCCAAATTATTCTAAGTCCAACTTCATACTTTGGTCGACGAACAAGATTCTGAGCTCGACGAATTTGGACCTCAACTTCTCAGGTCGACGAAGTCAACTTCTTTGGTCGACGAACTCAGTACTCTACTCGACGAATTATGGAACCAGAAGATTTGTATCGACACTTAGGGCATGTGTCGACACCAACTATTTCAACACCAGAAGACTTGTGTCGACACCAAGATTAATCAGTCGACAGCCACCTGTGTCGACACCAGAAGTTTTCATGTCGACACACAGAATATTAGTCAACACAAACTATTTGACTAAGTCCAGAATTGTTGCTGATCTCCAGTCGACGAATGCAATTGTCAGCTCGACGAACTTCAGACAGAAAAGGCAATGTTCTGAAGTATGCAAGTTTTGTTATCAGCTCGATGAACAGAAGCTTCATGTAATCATCAACATTAAACAGTTTGTTGGCTTTATCAAATCTTTTTAGTTCTTCCTTTCTGTATTTTGATATAGTTGTATATTCTGATATGTCTTTGCCTTCAGCTTTTGCTCTATTAATCAAGGATAGACCAACAAGTTCCTGGAACGTGGCCATTTTAGCAGTGTTAGCTATTTCAGGATCCTCAAAAGGAATAGGAGGTGAATCTGGTCTTTCAGGACTCTTAGTTTTCTGCTTTGTAGAGAGAGTTGGTTGTTGCTGCTGATGCTGTTGATGTTGCTGTTGTTGATTTCCTGAAGAATGATGCCTTTGCTGACTGCTTCCAGAGGATCTCCCTTGATGTCTCTGATAAGTTTGCATAGGATCAGATCCCTGAGAGCTAGATCCAGTGGCACCAGCTGCTGGAGGAGGTGGAGGAGGTGGATCTCTTCTGTATCTCTGAACTGGTGGAGGAGAATATTTCCTACTTCTTTTCCTCTCCTTTTTGCTGATTCTTAGATAGCCACATCCATGCTGGCATTCCTTTATAAGGAGTAATATTTTGAAGGATGTAGAATGGGGTGTCATTTTTTGAGCTTGGCTTAGTAGCAGGAGGAGGAGGGGCTTTCCTTTTCTTTGACAACATTTTCTTCTTCTTCTTGGCAGCTTCTTCATCTGAATCTTCTTCATCATCTTCACTTGCAGAACCTTGAGGGTTATCATATATAGCATCTAATGCTTTCAATGCTTTATCATACATAGCAGTCTTCTCTGTAGCAGGAATAGAAGTTTCAAAAGCTGGAGTTTCAACAGGAGTGGAAGAAGAGACTATACAAGAATCAAAGGTAATTGGGACAGAGCTTTCAGCTGCTGCCTTATTTTCTTCTTCAATATCAGCCAAGATCAACTCATCTAGATCTGGCATAGGGGAGTCATCCATGACAAAGATTGGTGCTGAGATAGCTTCTGGAGAGGATTGAATGACTGCAGAGGTTGGTGCAGTAGCTGGAATTTCAAAACTGTCACATAGTTGCTTAGCAACTTCTATCTTGACAGGAGATGTATAAGGCACAATAGACAAATGTGACTTAGTGAGTATTGCTGGAAGAGGATGCATATATACATTATCAAAAGTTTTCAGCAATTCTGGTAAATTAACTGTGGGATTGTGGATAAAATCACCACCAGTTTTGAGTCCTTCAGAATCTGACTCAAAATCCATGTCAGTATCAATAAAATTAATTAAATCTTTATCTATACAGTCAATATATGCTGCTGTAGGGACTGAAATATCTACTGGTGATGTAGCTGAAGTATCTGAAGCTGTAGCTACTGCTTCATCATCAGGTATCTCCCCCTGCCTGGTTTCAGTGGGGACTGAGGTCAGGCCCCTGACTGAGCAGGGGGCAGCAGTAAGAGCAGATATTTGAGTAGATAAGGAGGTAATGGTGGTAGCAAGAGGTGCAATAGCCTCTGCTTGTTGTTTAAGTCCGCGCGGCTTTTTTGGTTCTTGTCTTTGTAACTGTCTCTGCTCTCCTATTTTGGTTGTTGGTGAAGCATGTCTCGCCCGGTATGTCTCGCCTTGTAAAGAAGTTTGCTCTTGATCAATAAATACGTTTGTCATGCATGTGTTGCTGGTTGTTACTGCTTTGTTGAGATAACCCCTACTTTCTCCAAGATCCGGGAAAACGTTCAACATTATAATTGGAGGTGTCCTCCAGTTTGTTGAGTTTCAACAGGGTATCCGAGGAGGCCTCTGCGGGTTTGTTGAAAATTTAACATGGTATCAGAGGGAGGTTGGAGTGGTCAAGCAGTGCTCAATGGAAGTAGTTTCTCTTGTGTAGAGGAACCCAGTGGTAGAACCATGGCAGCGGAGGATGCAAGTTGTCTTGGAATTGATCTCCCTACAGAGACGAACTTTGAAAGGTGGAAGTCCTGTATGAAGAGCTTTCTTCTTGGCGAGGACCTTTAGGATGTTGTATGCGGAGCAGAAAGACAAGATGCTACTGCTGGCAATGCTGAGGAGATGAGAGCTTGGAAGGTGACAAATACGAAAGCGGAGTCTATTCTCACGCAAGTGATCTCATCGGAGCTCTTGAACCACATCAGTGGATGTCGGTCAGCTGCGGAGGTATGGACTTCCCTTGTTGGGTTGTTCAGGAAGGAGGTGATGGCTGCTGGAGAAGATGGTCCTTCTACTTCATATCAGGAAGAAAGGAGTGTTGCTCCTAGGCGTGATAGGAAGAGGAAGGAAGGACCAAGGTGCTATAAATGCAGGCAGCAAGGTCATCTCAGGAAGGAGTGCAAGGTTGTCTTGCTCTCAGCGAACATTGCTCAAGTAGGGAGGAAGGAGAAGAACATTGTTGGGTTATCAACAAGTTCTGGAGCTGATTGGATGAAGGCCAGTGATAGTGCAGCTATCTGGCATGAAAGACTGGGGCATGTAGGGATGGACAAGCTGAAAGCAATGGCGGAAAGAAGACTCGTAAGAGGCTTGCCTAGATTATCATCCTATGACGATGGTCGGGGGTGTGCGGGATTTCAGCAAAGTGAAGCGTATCGTTTCATGGTTGATAAGGCACAATCCAGATGTAAAGCACCGTTGGCAGTTGTCCATTGTGCTCTGGTGGGACCGACCGTCACAACCAGTCTTGGAGGCAGCAAGTTCATGCTGATATTGGTTGATGACTATTCAAGGTATACTTGGGTATACTTTATGAAGAAGAAGTCAAACATGATGCGCTTGTTTGTGGAGTTTAAGAAGCTTGTGGATGGCCAGCTTGGCCTGAGGATCAAGGTGTTGAGGACAAGCATCGGTGGTGAGTTTGGCTCAACCGAGTTCTCAAACTTTTGGAGGAAGCAAGGGATCCGGAAGGAGCTTTCTTGTGGACATACTTCACAATAAGGTAGTGTTGCAGCTCGGATGATCTGTTGGTTAACGGAGACCTGCAAGTGTTGGCTTCAGAGTAAAGGCATTCCGAAGGCACTTTGGGCGGAAGGGATGGCCTGTGCTGCTCATGTCATCAACCGGATACCTCTTAGTCCGATCATAATGAAGACTCCTTATGAGCTGATGTTCGGAGTAAAGCCCAGTGTGAAACACCTACGAGTGTTTGGATCTACCTGCTACATGCACTCTCCGGGTGCTCTCAAGATGAAGCTAGTCTTTGTTAGGTATGATGAACAGAGGAGAAGATGGAGATGTATGGATCCTACGACGAAGAGACTCATCGTGTCAAGAGACGTTGTCTTCGATGAGTTGACGCCTTATTGGGGTAGCTCTCATGTGGAGCTAGAGATGAGCAGGTCAGATGTTGGGTTGAAGGAGGCTGTTGCTAAGGTTCATGTAGAGCTGCATGAGTCACCAGGAGCTCCAGGTTGTTCTATCTCCGGGGCAAAGGCGTCAGGGTCAGGAAGTAGGGGGAGCGATGCTCCAAGTTCTTCTGGCTTGAAGGTGGAGGCTTCTGGTTCAGGAAGCAAGGGGAACGATGTTCCAGGAAGTTCTTGTTCAAGAGGGGAGTCTTCTGGTTCAGGTAGTAGGGGGAGCGTTGCTCCAGGTGCTTCTGGTTCCAGTAAGGAGGCGTCTTGTTCAGGGAGCAAGGGGAGCATCGTTCTGGGTTTGCCCGGGAACAGAGCTGGTTCAGTAGCAGCAGAGGTGGTTAGCCATGATCAGGTTCTTCGGAGATCGAAGAGGATCAGTAAGCCACCAGCTCGATATAGTGAAGGGAACACGACAGACTTGATTCTGTGTTTCTTTGTTAGCCCTCAGGTCAAGCAAGGTTCTTCCGGCTGTGATGACCCCACTAGAATCAAGGAGGTGGTTGACACGAAGGCTGAATAGGTGACTTCTCTCAGAGGTAACGAGGCTTGGGCTTTTGTGCCCAAGGTAGTTGGTGATACTCCTGTGATGTATGAGTGGAGGTTGAAGCTGAAGAAGGCAGAGGGAAGCATGACTCCTTTTGGGAGATGTTGGAGGGCTCCCTCATGGTCCATTATATGCGGGGCGAGGACTATGTCTTGGACATCTCTTTGTAGATGCTATCGGAAGGACCTGGTGCAAGGTTACGGGAGCTGCTGGAGTTATTCACCACTTCTCACTCAAAGTGGGAGTGTTGAAATTTGTGAAGTGAAAGTGGGTGAATGGAGCACTTGGACCTATCCGCGCGGACTACGCGGATAGGGTTGGCGGACTGCTAAGTCGACAGGGATGTTGCAGGCAGTTTGCTCTGTGGCGGCCTGGACTGCTAAGTCGACGAATACAACATCTCAGTTCGATGAACTAGTAACTCAGCTCAACTAATTCTGTTATTCGTTCGACGATTCCAGACTTATCCATTTCTGACATTCAATCCTCACTCAAATGCAATAATTCCTGACAAATTAATGACTCAAACATTCTCTGAATGTAGCCGTTAGAGGAAGCATTAATTACAGTCTTCTTCAGGAATATTACTTGCTGATTTTCCACAAGACAGTTGGAGAAATACATTAATGTCGATTATTCTCAAGGCGTAAACATTAATGAAAGAGGATTCAAATTTTTGAATAGATACAGAAGAAAAAGATTGAAAATTAACAGCAAGCAAGAAGAAGAATACTCGGTCAGAAAAACAAACACAATAGACTGACTGCAAGAATTCATATAGCACCAGAAAAACTTCACACAAAACTCATATAGAAGCTGACAGTGGTAGCTAGTGATATTCATTCAGAAGAAGAAGAAGAACAATAATACTATATCAAGAGTCTCCTTCTTCAACAATCTCTCCAGGACTTCCAAGGACAATAGATATCAAATCAGTCAAGAAGATCCTACATCACTACTTGTCAAGAACTCTGATTGAAGACCTATCACCCTACAGGAAAGCTCCAGATCTTCCCTGAAACATTCTACATCTCAGGGGGAGCTGTTTGTTAAACATCAATCCCCAAGTCTTCTCAATTTATTGAGAAAGAGAAGACAAAATCACTCTCTCACCCCCTCCTGTACAAAGGGTTGTCATCTCCCTTCAAAAGTGATTCCTGGTTACAAGTCTCCTCACCAAAAGACTTGAGTTGGTTTTTGGGGACCTGGTCAAAACCCATTGGTGTCAGGCACCTGATAAAAAACCTGAGTGGATTCCTACCAAGGGTGGTAGAAGAGTGGATGTACCCAGTTGAGGGGGAACCACTATAAAACTCTTGTGTCGTCTGGTTTCTTATCTTTTTTTTGTTTCTTGCTGTGTGGCTGTGATTAGGATTATTACTTTTTGTTTTCCATTTTCTTAATCACTGCACATTTTCAGTTTACAGCAAAAGCTGTAACAGCACCTGTATTGGGACCTAACAAATTTTAATATACTCTATTCATCCCCTCCCCCCCCCCTCTAGAGTATTGTAGATCTAACCCTCACTTTCAATTGGTATCAGAGGAGGTCACGGGTTCAAGACCGGGGGGGCGCTATTAAATCCTAATTTTTCCATTCTACATGTGTGGGTCCGGCGGGTCAGGCAACCGTGGACATGTGGTAACCCCACCTCTGAGCCAGGTGGGCCATGTGGTAACTCCACCTCTGAGCCGACGAGTTGTGCTGGATGCCGGGGGGGGATTGTTGGGTCTGACGTTCCTTCACTTTACCCGTGGAGCTTTGCTACTTATTTAAGAAATTAAGTAGCACCGTCTCCAACAGTCCGGGCTTTTGGTGCAGTTGGGTATGTGCTTGATCCTTCAGAGGAGAAGGCAGACAGAGCAGAAACATTATCGAGGAAGTAGAAGCCGCCGCTCTCAGTCGCAGTAGCAATCGTCCATTGGGAGCTCAGATTCTGAAACGAGCAAGAAGTTGGAGTGAATCTGACGGAACACTGAAGTTGCTTGAATAAAAAGGTAACCGATAATAAATTGCACGAAAATTTGGACACATAGAGAGTGTAGGCCAAGCAAAGAGACGAAGTGACATGAACCACTCCTGTCCCATGGACCGGGAGGGAGAGCCATCTGCAACAAGGACCGGGGGCAACCGATCATGTGTTTCTAGGAGAGAAAAGCACAGAGGATTGCCCGTCATGTGATTAGTCGTACCAAAGTCGATGAACCTGTTGAAGTATTAAACCGGGCGGCCTTGCGGTCTTGTCTGGCGGTTTGTTGACCGAGCGGTCTGGCGGTCTCCTCTGGTGCTTGGAGACCGGGCAGTCTATCGGACTCTCAGTGCGGCCTGTTCTTATCCTGCTAGAGGTGTCGTGCGGTTAACCCATCTGACTAACCGCGCGGCCTGTGCGGTCTCCTTTATTTCTAGCCGCTCTGCCCTGTAAATGTTTAGTCCCACATTGTTTGTTTATACTCTCTCATATCTCCTCCATTCTATATAAGGGAGGTCATACCTTTTTAAATGATATCTTTTTTGGATAATAAAATTTCAATTATTCAAAAGTCTATCCGTTTGTTCTTTGTTATTCACTACTTTCTACATGGTATCAGAGCACACGGTCGTTTCCTCCTGATTGTGTACGCTCTATGATTCTCGCGGCTTGTTTTACGCTTTCCGCGACCTGTCTCACGGCTTTCCTTCTCCTCTGACCGCTGCCCTGTTCGCGCGGCTTGTTTCTGTCCGCTGCCCTGTTCGCGCGGCTTCCTTCTCCTTGGTTCTCTTCTCCTGCTGCTATTCGTCGCCGCGACCTGTTTCGTTGTCGCCGCGCTCCTGGTTCTTTCTTGCCTCTCCGACTTCCTAGTCGCTGCGGCCTGTTTCTGTTCGCCCGGCCTGCGACTTGTTGTAGTCGCTGCTTCTTGCCCCCTCTTCTCGTCTGTTCGCTCGGCCTTTTTAGTCCGTGCGACCTCTTCCCCGCTGTGCCCTTGACTGCTTTCTAGCCGCTTGTGTTCGCGCGGCTTCTTCCTTTTCTATCCGCTGCGGTTTCTTGCTGTGTTCTATGACTACTTCCGGTCTCACCACTACTCCTGCAGCTCCTTCTCCACCTCCTCCTTCGGGCAACCTTGGCACCCTTTCTAAGCTTGTTGGCTCCAACTATCCCGATTGGAGCGTTTCTTTCACTTTTCTCCTTCGCTCTCAACGCAAGCGTCATCACCTCACCGATGACCCTCCTCCTCGTACCTCTCCTGAGTTTGATGACTGGGATGCGAGTGATGCTCTTGTCCACACCTGGCTGGCCAACAGCCTTTCTGATGAGTACCTTCCCGTCATTCGCCATGATGAGACGGTCAAGGCCGCCTGGCTTCACCTCGCTGCTCTCTATTCGAAGGGGGGCCAGACGTCCCGCATTTATACTCTCTATGCGGACCTCTTCGCCCGCCCTTCCATGTCTCCTGTTGCGGCTTATCAGCAGGTTCAAGCTCTTGGTGCTGAAATCCTCCAGAATCGCCCCTTCTCCGCGGACTTGGCCGAACAGCACAAATACTTCCAGGAACTCCTGGTTGTTTGTTATCTTCATCGTCTTCCCGATTCTTATGATATGATCCGCCAGCAGATCTTGGGTGAGGCGGAATCTCTTACTTTGGATGCCACTGCGGCTCGCATTGCCGATGTTACTTCGCTGCTCCAGCGGCCTCTGTTCCCCCCCCCCTTCCCAGGACTCCTTTGCTCACCAAGCTCAGAGGGGGGGACCTAGTGGCCGCGGCCACTCCGGCGGACGGGGTTCATCCCGGTTCCTCTGCTCTCACTGTGGTCGTACCAGCCACTCTGTTGACCGCTGCTGGCAGAAACATCCTCATCTTCGCCCTTCCGGTGATGCTCCTTCTTCGGCCTCCGCCTCTTCTCGGCTGTCTGCCTCTGTGGTCACGACGTCAGGTAGTGACCACGTCGTTACCCAAGGTAAATGGCTGATTGACTCCGGTGCTACAAATCATATGACTGGCAACCCTCATTGCTTCTCCCGTCTTGAGACACATGACAGCTTACCCCCGGTTCGTGTGGCGGATGGCTCCCCGTCCCTGGTTCATGGGACGGGCATGGTTCAACTCACCCCCTCGCTTTGCTTGGAGGACACCCTCTATGTCCCGAAGTTCCCGTGCAATTTGTTATCAGTTACTACTTTATGCCGACAACTTCAGTGCTCCGTCTTATTCACACCCACTACTTGTTCTTTTCAGGACCCGAGGACCCAGCGGACGATTGCTACTGGGACTGAGAGCGGTGGCATCTACTTCCTCGACGATGTTTCCGCTCTGTCTGCCTACTCCTCCTCCACAGATCTCCTTCAATGGCATCTTCGCCTTGGACATCCTCCTCCTCGAATTCTTCGCCAGCTTCTGCCCCACTTACCTCCTACCAGTTCTCCGCTCAACTGTGATGCGTGTCAGCTTGGCAAACATCATCGCTCCTCCTTCCCACCGAAGCAAGGCCGTGGCTCCTCTCGCCTGTTTGATCTTATTCATTCTGATGTATGGGGTCCTGCTCCTACCCTCACTGTTGGTCGGGGCAGTTCCTATTTTGTCACTTTTATAGATGATTTTTCACGCTGTACCTGGGTGTATCTGTTAAAAGATCGCTCTGAACTCTTTTCTGTTTGGCAATCATTTTATTTTATGATTCAGACTCAATTTGCTATTTCTATTAAAGTTTTACGTTTTGATAATGCCAAGGAATATCTAAATCATGAGTTCTCCTCTTTCTTTCACCAACATAGCCTGCTTCATCAAACGACTTGTGTTTACACCTCCCAGCAGAATGGGGTGGCGGAGCGTAAAAACCGTCACCTGCTTGATGTTGCTCGTACTCTCATGACGCAGATGCACGTCCCTCGCTCCTACTGGGGCTACGATGTGCTCCTCGCCTGCTATCTCATCAATTGCCTTCCCTCCACAGTTCTCCACGGCCAGACCCCCTTCTCCATTCTCTACCCCCACAAGGAACCTTTTCCTCTCCCTCTCCGTGTCTTTGGCTGTACAGCCTTTGTTCACGCTCCCTCCGATACCCGCGACAAGCTTTCCCCCCGTTCCACCAAGTGTGTCTTTTTTGGGTACTCTACCACTCAAAAAGGCTATTGCTGCTTTGACCCCTTTCTCCGCAAGCTGTTTGTCTCCGCGGATGTGACTTTTTTCGAGAATGCTTCCTATTTCTCTCCTACCTCTTCTCTTCCTTCTGATATCTTCGTTCCTTCCACGCCTCTCGACGTTTTCCCACCTCCGTCTCCTCCTCCACAGACTCCTTCCCAGTCCGTCTCCCCACCCACCCCTCCACCCTCCTCTCCGCCGCCGTCTCTCTCTAGTCCCGGGCCAGCCTTCTCCACCACGGACGCTCCGGTCGCTGACGCTCCCGTCGACCTGGATCTTCCCATTGCTCTTCGCAAAGGGGTACGGGCGTGTACTCAACACCCGCTTGCGGCAGTTGTTTCCTATGATCGGCTTTCTCCTTCTCGCAGGTGTTTTGCCTTGGCTATCTCTGCTACTTCTACTCCCCACACCTACCAGGAGGCTCTTGCTCTCCCTCATTGGAAGTCTGCCATGGATGAGGAGATGGCTACTCTTACTGAACGGGTGTTAGAAAGTAGCGAATAAGAAAGAACAAACGGATATACTTTTGAATAATTGAAATTTTATTATCCAAAAAAGATATCATTTACAAAGGTATGACCTCCCTTATATAGAATGGAGGAGATATGAGAGAGTATAAACAAACAATGTGGGACTAAACATGTACAGGGCAGAGCAGCTAGAAATAAAGGAGACCGCACAGGCCGCGCGGTTAGACAGATGGGTTAACCACACGACAACTCCAGCAGGATAAGAACAGGACGCACTGAGAGTCCGATAGACCGCCCGGTCTCCAAGCACCAGAGGAGACCGCCAGACCGCTCGGTCAACAACCCGCCAGACAAGACCGCAAGGCCGCCCGGTCTAATACTTCAACACTCCCCCTGAAGCTGGAGCATAGATATCAATCATGCCCAGCTTGTCACAAATGTGTAAGAAGGAAGTAGAGACTGGCTTGGTGAAGATATCTGTCAATTCCTTGTCAGAGGTGACAAATGGAGTTCAAATCTGTTTCTTCAAAATCTCTTCCCGAATGAAGTGACAGTCAACCTCTATATGCTTTGTTCTCTCATGGAAGACCGGATTTCTGGATATGTATATAGCAGCCTTGTTGTCACAGAACATAGGGAGAGGACAGTCATATACCTCGCCCAGGTGAACAACAGGCTGTTTCTTGCTCTTCTAACTCACGAGATTACCTCCAACAAAGGTACAAAAACCTGATGTGGATTTACGATCGCCTTTGTCATCCGCGTAACTTGAATTTGAGTAGGCCTCAACCCTCAGATGACCATTCTTCTAAAAGAGTAACCCTTTGCCTGGTGCTGCTTTGATATACTCTAAAATCTTTAGGGCAAACTGAAGATGACACTCCATGGGAGCTTGCATAAACTGACTGACCTTGCCTACAGCATAGGCGATGCCGGGTCTAGTCACCGTGAGATAGATGAGTTTGCCTACCAAACGTCTGTACCTTGTGACATCAGATAGAAGAGGCGAGTCATCCGTCCACGTTTTGTCTTCTCTAATAGCCATGGGAAACCGAGCCGGTTTGGCACCTGTCAATCCTGCTTCTTGTAGAAGATCAAGGGCATACTTCCGTTGGGAGAGAACCAATGAGTCAAGTTTCCGAGAGATTTCTATCCCCAAAAAGTATTTCGGGGAGCCCATATCCTTTGTGACCAAGTGCCGACGGAGGTGCTTCTTCGTCAAGTCCACCCCATCTCGGTCATCGCCAGTCAGAATAATATCATCTACATATACTGCCAAAACCACCAGTCCTGAGGCTGTTTTGCGAATGAATAAGGAGTGATCGGCCGAACTCCTTCTAAAGCTGATGGTAGCCACAATACCACTGAATTTGTCGAACCATGCCCGAGGGCTCTGCTTTAGGCCATAAATGGCCTTCTTCAAATGACATACGCATGTCTCCCCCTGAGCAACATACCCAGGAGGTTGCTCCATATAGACGTCCTCCTGAAGATCGCCATAGAGAAAAGCATTCTTCACATCAAGCTGGGAAATAGCCCAATAACGGTTAACAGCCACAGAAAGGAGAACCTGGATGGTGCTAAGGCGAGCAACCGGAGAAAAGGTATCAAAGTAATCAATGTCGTAAGTCTGAGTGAAGCCCTTGGCCACCAGCCGGGCCTTGTAGCGATCCACAGTGCCGTCGGGGCGAAATTTCACAACGAAGACCCAGCGACAGCCAACCACATCAGTGCCCACGGGAGGAGGAACAAAGGTCCAGGTACCCCGTTCAGTAAGAGTAGCCATCTCCTCATCCATGGCAGACTTCCAATGAGGGAGAGCAAGAGCCTCATGGTAGGTGCGGGGAGTAGAAGTAGCAGAGATAGCCAAGGTAAAACACCTGCGAGAAGGAGAAAGTCGATCATAGGAAACAACTGCCGCAAGCGGGTGTTGAGTACACGCCCGCACCCCTTTGCGAAGAGCAATGGGAAGATCCAGGTCGACGGGAGCATCAGCGACCGGAGCGTCCGTGGCGGAGAAGGCTGGCCCGGGACTAGAGAGAGACGGCGGCGGAGAGGAGGGTGGATGGGTGGGTGGCGAGACGGACTGGGAAGGAGTCGGTGGAGGAGGAGACAGAGGTGGGAAAACGTCGAGAGGCGTGGAAGGAACGGAGAGATCAGAAGGAAGAGAAGAGGTATGAGAGAAATAGGAAGCATTCTCGAAAAAAGTCACATCCGCGGAGACAAACTACTTGCGGAGAAGGGGGTCAAAGCAGCAATAGCCTTTTTGAGTGGTAGAGTACCCCAAAAAGACACACTTGGTGGAACGGGGGGAAAGCTTGTCGCGGGTAGCGGAGGGAGCGTGAACAAAGGCCGTACAGCCAAAGACACGGAGAGGGAGATGAAAAGGTTCCTTGTGGGGATAGAGAATCGAGAAGGGGGTCTGGCCATGGAGAACTGTGGAGGGAAGGTGATTGATGAGATAGCAGGAGAGGAGCACAGCGTAGCCCCAGTAGGAGCGAGGGACGTGCATCTGCGTCATGAGAGTACGAGCAACATCAAGCAGGTGACGGTTTTTACGCTCCGCCACCCCATTCTGCTGGGAGGTGTAAACACAAGTCGTTTGATGAAGCAGGCCATGTTGGTGAAAGAAAGAGGAGAACTCATGATTCAGATATTCCTTGGCATTATCAGAACGTAAAACTTTAATAGAAATAGCAAATTGAGTCTGAATCATAAAATAAAAGGATTGCCAAACAGAAAAGAGTTCAGAGCGATCTTTTAACAGATACACCCAGGTACAGCGTGAGAAATCATCTATAAAAGTAACAAAATAGGAACTACCCTGACCAACAGTGAGGGTAGGAGTAGGACCCCATACATCAGAATGAATAAGAACAAACGGGCGAGAGGATCCACGGCCTTGCTTTGGTGGGAAGGAGGAGCGATGATGTTTTCCAAGCTGACACGTATCACAGTTGAGCGGAGAACTGGTAGGAGGTAAGTGGGGCAGAAGCTGGCGAAGAATCCAAGGAGGAGGATGTCCAAGGCGAAGGTGCCATTGAAGTAGATCTGTGGAGGAGGAGTAGGCGGACAGAGCGGAAACATCGTCGAGGAAGTAGAGGCCGCCGCTCTCAGTCCCAGTAGCAATCGTCCGCCGGGTCCTCGGGTCCTGAAAAGAACAAGTAGTGGGAGTGAATAAGATGGAGCACTGAAGTTGCCGGCATAAAGTAGTAACTGATAACAAATTGCACGGGAACTTCGGGACATAGAGGGTGTCCTCCAAGCAAAGCGAGGGGGTGAGTTGAACCATGCCCGTCCCATGAACCGGGGACGGGGAACCATCCGCCACACGAACCGGGGGTAAGCGGTCATGTGTCTCAAGACGGGAGAAGCAATGAGGGTTGCCAGTCATATGATTTGTAGCACCGGAGTCAATCAACCATTTACCTTGGGTAACGACGTGGGCACTACCTGACGTCGTGGCCACAGAGGCAGACGGCCGAGAAGAGGAGGAGGTCGAAGAAGGAGCATCACCGGAAGGGCGAAGATGAGGATGTTTCTGCCAGCAGCGGTCAACATAGTGGCCGGTACGACCATAGTGAGAGCAGAGGAACCGGGATGAACCCCGTCCGCCGGAGTGGCCGCGGCCACTAGGTCCCCCCTCTGAGCTTGGTGAGCAAAGGAGTCCTGGGAAGGGGGGGGAGGCCAATAGAGGCTGCTGGAGCAGCGAAGTAACAGCGGCAATGCGAGCCGCAGTGGCATCCAAAGTAGGAGATTCTGCCTCACCCAAGATCTGCTGGCGGATCATATCATAAGAATCGGGAAGACGAAGAAGATAACAAACAACCAGGAGTTCCTGGAAGTGTTTGTGCTGTTCGGCCAAGTCCGTGGAGAAGGGGCGATTCTGGAGGATTTCAGCACCAAGAGCCTGAACCTGCTGATAAGCTGCAGTAGGAGACATGGAAGGGCGGTCGAAGAGGTCCGCATAGAGAGTATAAATGCGGGACGTCTGGCCCCCCTTCGAATAGAGAGCGGCAAGGTGAAGCCAGGCGGCCTTGACCGTCTCATCTTGGCAAATGACGGGAAGGCACTCATCAGAAAGGTTGTTGGCCAGCCAGGTGCGGACAAGAGCATCACTCGCATCCCAGTCATCAAACTCAGGAGTGGTACAAGGAGGAGGGTCATCAGTGAGGTGATGACGCTTGCGTTGAGAGCGAAGGAGAAAAGTGAAAGAAACGCTCCAATCGGGATAGTTGGAGCCAACAAGATTAGAAAGGGTGCCAAGGTTGCCCGAAGGAGAAGGTGGAGAAGGAGCTGCAGGAGTAGTAGTGAGACCGGAAGAAGTCATAGAACACAGCAAGAAACCGCAGCGGATAAAAAAGGAAGAAGCCGCACGAACACAAGCGGCTAGAAAGCAGTCAAAGGCACAGCGGGGAAGAGGTCGCGCGGACTGAAAAGGCCGAGCGAACAGAAGAGAAGAGGAGGCAAGAAGCAGCGACTACAATAAGTCACAGGCCGGGCGAACAGAAATAGGCCGCAACGACTAGGAAGTCGGAGAGGCAAGACGGAACCAGGAGCGCGGCGACAACGAAACAGGTCGCGGCGACGAATAGCAGCAGGAGAAGAGAACCAAGGAGAAGCAAGCAGCGCGAACAGGGCAGCGGACAGAAACAAGCCGCGAGAAGCAGAGAGCGCGCACAATCAGGAGGAAACGACCGTGTGCTCTGATACCATGTTAGAAAGTAGCGAATAAGAAAGAACAAACGGATAGACTTTTGAATAATTGAAATTTTATTATCCAAAAAATATATCATTTACAAAGGTTTGACCTCCCTTATATAGAATGGAGGAGATATGAGAGAGTATAAACAAATAATGTGGGACTAAACATGTACAGGGCAGAGCGGCTAGAAATAAAGGAGACCGCACAAGCCGCGCGGTTAGACAGATGGGTTAACCGCACGACAACTCCAGCAGGATAAGAACAGGTCGCACTGAGAGTCCGATAGACCGCCCGGTCTCCAAGCACCAGAGGAGACCGCCAGACCGCTCGGTCAACAACCCGCCAGACAAGACCGCAAGGCCGCCCGGTCTAATACTTCAACAACGGGGTACCTGGACCCTTGTTCCTCCTCCCGTAGGCACTGATGTGGTTGGCTGTCGCTGGGTCTTCGTTGTGAAATTTCGCCCCGACGGCACTGTGGATCGCTACAAGGCCCGGCTGGTGGCCAAAGGCTTCACTCAGACTTACGACATTGATTACTTTGATACCTTTTCTCCGGTTGCTCGCCTCAGCACCATCCGGGTTCTCCTTTTTGTGGTTGTTAACCGGGATTGGGCTATTTCCCAGCTTGATGTGAAGAATGCCTTTCTCTATGACGATCTTCAGGAGGACGTCTACATGGAGCAACCTCCTGGGTATATTGCTCAGGGGGAGACACGCGTATGTCATTTGAAGAAGGCCATTTATAGCCTAAAGCAGAGCCCTCGGGCATGGTTCGACAAATTCAATGGTATTGTGGCTACCATCGGCTTTAGAAGGAGTTTGGCCGATCACTCCTTATTCATTCGCAAAACGGCCTCGGGACTGGTGGTTTTGGCAGTATATGTGGATGATATTCTTCTTACTGGCGATGACCGAGATGGGGTGGACTTGACGAAGAAGCACCTCCGTCAACACTTGGTCACGAAGGATATGGGCTCCCCGAAATACTTTTTGTGGATAGAAATCTCTCGGAAACTTGACTCGTTGGTTCTCTCCCAACGGAAGTATGCCCTTAATCTTTTACAAGAAGCAGGATTGACAGGTGCCAAACCGGCTCAGTTTCTCATGGCTATTGGAGAAGACAAAACGTGGACGAATGACTCGCCTCTTCTATCTAATGTCACAAGGTACAGACGTTTGGTAGGCAAACTCATCTATCTCACGGTGACTAGACCCGACATCGCCTATGCTGTAGGCAAGGTCAGTCAGTTTATGCAAGCTCCCAGGGAGTGCCATCTTCAGTCTGCCCTGAAGATTTTAGAGTATATCAAAGCAGCACCAGGCAAAGGGTTACTCTTTCAGAAGAATGGTCATCTGAGGGTTGAGGCCTACTCAGATTCAAGTTACGCGGATGACAAAGGCGATCGTAAATCCACATCAGGTTTTTATACCTTTGTTGGAGGTAATCTCGTGAGTTGGAAGAGCAAGAAATAGTCTGTTGTCTCGAGATCCAGTGCAGAAGCCGAATACCGGAGTATGACGTCAACCACGTGTGAGTTAAAGTGGTTGCGGGCTCTCATGCTTGACCTGGGCGAGGTATACGACTGTCCTCTCCCTATGTTCTGTGACAACAAGGCCGCTATATACATATCCAGAAATCCGGTCTTCCATGAGAGAACAAAGCATATAGAGGTTGACTGACACTTCATTCGGGAAGTGATTTTGAAGAAACAGATTTGTACTCCATTTGTCACCTCTGACAAGGAATTGGCAGATATCTTCACCAAGCCGGTCTCTACTTCCTTCTTCCGCATTTTTGACAAGCTGGGCATGATTGATATCTATGCTCCAGTTTGAGGGGGAGTGTTGAGGTATTAGACCGGGCGGCCTTGCGGTCTTGTCTGGCGGTTTGTTGACCGAGCGGTCTGGCGGTCTCCTCTGGTGCTTGGAGACCGGGCGGTCTATCGGACCCTCATTGCGGCCTGTTCTTATCCTGCTGGAGGTGTCGTGTAGTTAACCCATCTGACTAACCGCGTGGCCTGTGCGGTCTCCTTTATTTCTAGCCGCTCTGCCCTATAAATGTTTAGTCCCACATTGTTTGTTTATACTCTCTCATATCTCCTCCATTCTATATAAGGGAGGTCATACCTTTGTAAATGATATCTTTTTTGGATAATAAAATTTCAATTATTCAAAAGTTTATCCGTTTATTCTTTCTTATTCGCTACTTTCTACAGAACCATTTACCTTGAGTGACCAATTGGGCACTACCTGATGACGTGACCACCGAGGCAGATGGCTTGGAGGAGGAGGTAGAAGAGTCATCAGAGGGGCGAAGATGTGGATGTTTCGCCCAACAGCGATCCACAAGATGCCCGGTGTAGCCACAGTGAGAGTAGAGTAAGCGGGAAGAGCCACATCCACTGAAATGGTGGTTGCGGTTGCCAAAGCCACTCGATTGAGTCTGGTGAGCATAGTTCTCTAAAGGTGGAGAGGACAGAAGCGAACGCTGAAGTAGAGAGGTAACTGCGATAATACGTGTAGTAGTTGTATCCAAGGTCGGAGAGTCCGCCTCTCCCAAGATTTGTTTGTGGATCATGTCATAGGACTCAGGAAGTCATAGAAGATAGCAAACAACAAGAAGTTCCTGGAAGTGCTTGTGATGTTCGGCCAAGTCCGCGGAGAAGGGGCGATGTTGATGAATCTTAGCCCCAAGTGCCTGATTTTGTTGATAAGAGGAAGCAGGAGACATGAAAGGACGGGCAAAGAGGTCCGCATATAATGTATAGATGCAGGACGTCTGAACCCCCTTCGAGTACAAAGTAGCAAGATGAAGCCAAGCCTTCTTGACCGTCTCATCATGACGGATGACGGGATGACATTCATCGGAAAGACTGTTAGGTAGCCAAGTGCGCACAAGTGCGTCGCTAGCAACCCAGTCATCAAACTCAGCGGAAGTGGGAGGAGGAGGGTCATCGGTGATGTGGTGGCATTTGCTTTATGAGAGAAGAAGGAAGGTGAAGGAGACACTCCAATCCGGGTAGTTGGAACCGACAAGATTGGAGACGGTGCCAAGATTCCCAAAAGGAATGGGTGGAGGAGGCAGATTGGCCACAAGCGTAGCAGTGGTGGTAGAAGAGTCAGAAAGAGCCTTAGAAGATAAGCTGTGTGGGTAGAGGGAATCCTCGTGGGTAGCAGGCGGGTAGTAGGTCGTGGAGACAAGGCAGAAGACCGCAACAGAATCAAGAAAAGAAGATACCGCGACGAACATGACTAGAAGCAGCAGAGAACAAGACAAGAAACTGCAGCGGACACAAGGAAAGGTTCTTCAGCAGTCATGGTTTCAACACACAAGCAGCAAGAAAATCCACGACCAAGCAGCAAAAATAAGACAGAGGGAAAGGAGTCGTGCGGGTAGATAAAAGGCCGCGCTAACAGGAGATTGAAAAGCCACGTAAATATGTCGCGGGGAGGGAGAGTAAGGAAGCAAGAAGATGGTCGCGCACACAAGGGGCAGCGATAGAGTAGAGAAGGGAAGAGAGGTCGCATGAATAGATAGCAAGGAGGCAAAGCCGCGCGGACAGGAGAAGGCACCAAATCAGGCGGAAAAGATCGCATCCTCTGATACCATGTGTGAATAAACAATGAGAAACCAGAAATTGAAATAACAGAAATCTTTATTGTCCAAAAAAAGTGTGTATTACATGGTATAACCTCCCTTTTATAGAATGGAGGAGATATGAGAGATTAGAATTAAACAATGTGGGACTAAATAATTACAATTACAAGCGGTTTAACATAAATACAAGCCGACCAAGCTGCGCGGTTAGATGAATAGGCTAACCGCCCGACAACCACCAGAAGGAGAGAACAAGTCGCCACTAGAGACCACCAGGTCGCCCGGTCTCCAAGTCGCCAGAGACAGACTGGTAGACCGCCAGAGCACCAACAACAACAGTCCTGCTAGCAAACAGCTAGAGAGAAGCTGATAGACCGTACAGTCTGTAATCTGCTAGACCGCCCAGTCTGTAATCCGCCAGACCACCCGGTCTCTATTCTACAACTCGTATCTTTGGGTGCATGCTTTTGTGCACAACCCTTCCGCCACTCATGACAAACTCGACTCACGTGCCACCAAATGTGTCTTTTTGGGTAACTCAGCTACTCAAAAAGGCTACTGTTTCTTTGATCCCGTTCTTCGTAAACAATGCTTATCTGCGGATGTGACCTTCTTCGAGAATGTGTCCTATTTCTCTTCTAACCCCTCTCCCTCTCCATTTCTTTCTCCTTCTCCCACTGTCCCCTCCACTACGTCTACTCCCATCGAGATTTTACCACCATTGCCTCCACCGTCTCCTCCTTCCCTCTCTCCCTCATCAACACTGCTCTCTCCCTCCTCTTCGCTACCGTCTCTCTCCACTCCCGGGCCAGCTCTCTCCACCTCAGATGCTCTGGTTACGGAGCTACACGCCGACCTGGATCTTCCCATTACTCTTCGTAAATGGGTGCGGACGTGTACCCAACAGCCGCTGGCTGCTGTTGTTTCATATGATCGTCTCACTCCTTCTCGCAGGGCATTTACATTGGTTATCTCTGCGACTGCCACTCCCCTCACCTACTAGGAAGCTCTTGCTGCTCCTCATTTGAAGGCCGTCATGGATGAGTAAATTTCTACCATCACTGAACAGGGTACTTGGACCCTTGTTCCTCCCACTTTGGGCACTAATGTGGTTGGCTATTGCTTGGTCTTTGTTGTGAAGTTCCATCCGGAAGGCAGCGTGGATCGATACAAGGCCCGCCTGGCTGCCAAAGGTTTCACTCTGACCTATGGCGTTGATTACTTTGATACCTTCTCTCTCGTTGCTCATCTCAGCACCATTCGGGTCCATCTCTCTGTAGCTGTCAACAGGGATTGGCCCATTTCACAGCTGTATGTTAAGAATGCTTTTCTCTACGGTGATATTCATGAAGATGTTTACATGGAGCAACCTCCTAGGTATATTGTTCTAGGGGAGACACAAGTATCCGACTGAAGAAGGTCATCTATGGCCTAAAGCAAAGCACTCGGGCTTGGTTTGACAAGTTTAGCGGCATTGTTGCCGCCATTGGTTTTGCAAGAAGTTCAGCCAATCACTCCTTGTTCGTTTAGAAAAATGCCTCGGGTTTGGTAGTTCTTGTGGTATATGTGGATGATATTCTTCTTACTGGCGATGAACAGGAAGGGGTAACTTTGACAAAGAAACACCTCCATCAACACCTGATCACAAAGGATATGGGCTGCCCAAAATACTTCCTGGGGATTGAAATCTCTACGCAGCCTAACTCCATGGTCCTTTCCTAATGGAAGTATGCTATTGATCTTCTAAAGGAGGCAGTGTTGACTGGTGCTAAACTTGCCTGATGTCCCATGGCTGTTGGAGAAGACAAAACTTGGACAGATGACTCGCCTCTTCTATCCGATCTTACGAGGTACCGGCATTTGGTTGGTAAACTCATTTATCTCACGGTAACCAGACCCGACATCTCCTATGTTGTGGGCAAGGTGAGCCAGTTCATGCAAGCTCCTAGGGAGTGTCATCTACAATCTGCCCTGAGGATATTGGAGTATGGTAAAGCAGTGCCAGCGAAAGGACTCCTTTTTCAGAAGAATGGTCACATAAGGGTTGAAGCGTACTCAGATTCGAGCTAAGCTGATGACAAAGGTGATCGCAAGTCAACATCAGGTTTCTGCACATTTGTTGGAGGAAATCTTTTGAGCTGGAAGAGCAAGAAACAGTCTATGGTCTCCAGGTCTAGTGCAGAAGCGGAATATCACAGCATGGCATCGACCACATATGAGTTGAAATGGTTACGAGCTCACAAGCATGACTTAGGAGAGGTTTACAACTATCCTCTTCATATGTTCTATGACAACAAGGCCGCGATATACATCTCCAAAAATCCGGTCTTTCATGAGAGAACCAAATATATAGAAGTCGGCTGTCATTTTATTCGGGAAGAGATCTTGAAGAAACAGATTTGTACTCCGTTCGTCACTTCCGACAACGAGTTGGCAGATGTCTTCACCAAGTCAGTGTCCCCTTCCCTTTTACACATTTGTGACAAGCTGGGCATGATTGATATCTATGCTCCAGCTTGACGGGGAGTGTTGCAGTATGGAGGTCGAGCAGCCTATTGCTGTTCGGAGGCCGGGCATTCTGGCAGTTTATCCCAGTAGCTTGTCTGCCGGGCTATTGTTGTTTGGTATCCCAGCGGTCTGACAGTTTGTCTCTGGCGACTTGGAGACTGGCGGTCTAGAGGTCTCCTGTGGAGGCTTATTCTCTGTGGAGCTTGTTCTTTCCTACTGTTGGTTGTCGAGCGGTGAGGCGGCTTGTCTAACCGCGCAACTTGTCTGGTTTGTCTATTTGTAAAGCCGTATATACTTGTAATTTTTTAGTCCCACATTGCTTAATTGTAATCTCTATAATCTCCTTCATTCTATAAAAAAGGAGGCTATACCTTGGTAATAAACATCTTTTTTGGATAATAAAATTTGTAACCCTAAATTTTCGGCTTATTTGTTTTTTGTTCGCACAGAACAAATTAGATCAAAGTTGGAGAAGTTAATGAATGATGAGAAGATGAAAGAAAGATCATTGACATTGAAGGAAAAGTCTTGCAAGATCCTGGAGAACAGTGCATCTTCCTTTAATAATTTCACCAACTTTATAGATACAATGAAAAAGTGTTTAAATGTTTCCAAATGAATGTTTGATGTTTCAATTGCGTGATTTGACATCCAAATTAAAAGTGAAGTTATAACAATGTATGTGTGCTATATTTTATGAATGTAAGTTTTTCTTGTTCAGTAAGCTTATAATTAGAAGTTTTTCTTGCTAGCCCAATTTTTTTTAATTTACTATAAAATTATTATTTGACATACTACTCGAAATGAAAACAAGAACATGAATATAGCTGATGAAAGCATCCAAAGGTTTATGAGAACATCAAAATTTGGTGGTGTCAATTGGTAGATCGATTTAGCGAACCACAAATTTTTAAAATGAACTCTGTTATTGTAGGATAGAACATAGATGCATATACTCAGTTGATATGTATGTCTACATTTATATGTTTTACATGATGTCATGTCTCTATGGTTTATTCATCTATGTGCAATAGCTTGGCAATTTATTTGTATCTTGTGCTAGTTAAGGATGATATATAATCGAGTTTTTAAGAATATTATTTAACTTGAATTTAAAATCTGTTACAAGCTAGCATGCACAAAACTATAATCGACTACTTTTACTTAAGATGTTATAATTTCATATATTTACTTCATGTATATATATAGATATATTTAGACTTTAATATGTTTCCATGGTGGTGTCAATAGGTAAGATGTTATAATTGCATATATTTACTTCATGTATATATAGATATATTTTAAAATTATATTACAGCTTTATGTGATGTTTAATTGAAGTTGATGGCTTGTATACATGTTTATAATAAATATGTAGTGAATAATAATTTTGTATGTTGTATATGTAGAATAACAATCATGCATTCAGATAGTAGATGGATTAAAAATCATGTTTGTCTAGGAGGATATGGTATTATAGATGATTAAAGAATGGGGTTGAGGGGATTTATAGAATTGTGCCAACAATATCCCGAATATATGGATTACGGAAAAATTCGATGCTCATGTTGTGATTGTAGGAGCTTGAAATTTATTGTGCCTGATATGGTTAATTTTCGCCTTATCTCTAGAGGATTTGAACGTGATTATATTATTTGGGTCAGGCAAGGGGAACCACCTTGGGATGAACCATCCACTAAAGTCTCTACTATTCGTATGGATGATCAAATTGTGTTTGAGCAAAGAGTTGTGGAAGAGCAACAAGATTCTTTGATGGATATGGTTGTTGATGTCGTTGGTCCTGAATTTAATTGGAATGTTAGGGATGAACCACAAGATCCTAACCCAATGTCAAAGAAATTCTTTGAAATGAAGGATGCTGCTGATAGTCCTCTTTGGTCTGGTTGTGAGAATTATTCAGTGTTGTCAGCGTTGACAGAACTCTTAAATATCAAGTCTTAGTCAAATTTAAGCGTGAAACATTTTAATCAATTTTTAAAGGCATTTGGTCGGATGTTGCCTAAGGGCCATAAGTTACCTGATAGCTTTTATTCATGCAAGAAGATGGTTACTCCGCTAGGCCTTGGACTTCAAAAGATTGATGAATGCAAAAATGATTGTATGTTGTATTTGAAGCATGATGAAGTGTTACAGGAATGTCGGATATGATACCACCCTAGGTTTAATCCTCGGAATAAATGAGGGAAAATAAAGTGTAAATCTATACCATTTAAATAATTTAGTTATTTACCACTTGCGCCAAGGCTACAAAGGATGTATTTGTCTAAATTCACTGCAGAACATATGAGATGGCACAAGGAAACATTAGTGAGGAGGGAAAATTATGCCATCTGAGAGACGACGAAGCTTGGAAGCACTTTGATCGAACTGAATCTATATTTTCAATCGAGCCATGAAATGTTAGACTTGGTATTTCTACTGATGTTTTCAATCCACATAATCAAGGATCTAAACACTATTCTTGTTGGCCGGTTATTCTCACACCTTATAATTTACCTACATGGATGTGTATGTATAGACCTTATTTGTTTCTTACCTTACTTATGCTGAGTCCAAAGAGTCCAGGTAATAGCTTGGATGTATATTTACAACCTTTGATAGATGAGTTAAATATACTATGGAGTTCTGTGGTTGAAACTTATGACATATCTACAAAACAAAAAATTTTGATGAGGGCAGCACTAATGTGGACCATCAGTGACTTTCCTGCATATGGAATGTTGTCAGGTTGGAGTACACATGGTAAACTTGAATGTCCATATTGCATGAATCATATCAAGTCATTTAGACTCAAACATGGTAGGAAACCATGTTTTTTTGATTATCATCATTTATTTTTCCCTTTAGATCATTCTTATAGATATCAAAAAGACAACTTCACTAAGGGAAGGATTGAGACATATACACCTCTCATTCACTTAACAGGTCATGAGCTTGAGGCAATAGTTGCATCATTACCATGAATTGAATTTGATAAGACAAAGGACAAGTATTGATTGGAAGGGTTTGGTGAATCTCATAATTTGTTGAAAAGAAATATTTTTTGGGACTTGCCATATTGGAAAACAAAATTAATAGGTCATAATCTTGATGTAATGCACATAAAAAATGTGTTTGAAAAAGAAATTATTTTAAACCTAAGGTAAGACCAAAGATAATGAGGTGAATGGAAATTATTTTAAACCTAAGGCAAGTTATACATTATCTAAGGATGAAAAAGAAATTGTTTTGAGGTGGATAAAAAAACTTGAGACTTCCAGATGGGTATGCATCCAAATTAGGCAGTTGTGTTAATTTGGATGATTGTAGTATGTATGGAATGAAGAGTCACGACTGTCATGTTTTTACGGGGAGATTGCTTCCTCTTGCATTTCAGGATTTATTCCCAGAATTTATATGGAATGGCTGACTGAATTATCATAATTTTTTAGAGACTTGTTTTCAACTATTCTGTATGAATCAAATATGAAAAAAATGGAGGAGAACATAGTAGTAAGATTATGCAAGCTTGAGAAGATATTTCCTCCAGCTTTTTTTGATTCCATGGAGCATTTGCCAATACATTTGGCATATGAAGCAAGGGTTGGTGGGCCTGTTCAATATCGATGGATGTATCCTTTTAAGAGGTAAAATCCTTTAACTTATTTTTTTATTTCAAATTATATATATGTGTGTATATTAATTTTATATCCACATGTGTTTGAACACATTGAAACGTAAGGTAAAGAATAAGGCACGTATTGGAGAATCAATTATGGAATCTTACTTAATCGAAGAAACTTCAACCTTTTGCTCTCATTTCTTTGTTCCTAATGTGGAAACAAGATCTACAATTATTGGGCGTAATGATAATATGATCAATCAAGTTGAACCATATGGTCACATATCTATGTTTAATTCTTCTAGTAGGCTCTTTAGCCCAAAAGATCACAAGCGCATTTTAACCTCAACTGAAAAGGCTGCATGCACAGTCTATATAATGTTGAATTGTCCAGAGATAGCTGAATATGTTGAGTAAGTAACATCATAATTAATAATTCTTCATAACATTCATTGTTATTTAAAAGTTATCACAAGGAATGCTTTGCAGACTTTATGATGTTAAACAACGAGCTCAAATACCGAATCTAACTCCTAAGGCATTATGAGTTATGCTAGATAAAGAGTTTGCCAAATGGTTTGAAGAATATGTAAGTTGATATGTTATTATAAGTTATGTGATTATTTACTATATATTGTTCGTGTTAAGATCAAAAAAAATCATTTTTTACTTAATAGGTTGAGAATCCAGTCAACCAAATAATGGACAATGAAATAAAAGTCTTTGCACGTGGATTTAGTAGCATTGCCAAAACTTGGAATGGGTGTATAGTGAATGGATATAGATTCCACACACTTGAGTACAGAGAAACAAAATCTACAATGAATAGCGGTGTCTGTGTTAATGGAAGCTATTATGATGATTCTAGTGAAGACTCTTATGGAGAATTGATGGAAATTCTTGAGCTGAGTTTCCAAGGGTCAGTTGTAAATACTATAGTGATGTTCAAGTGCAAATGGTTTGAGAACGGAAAATGAGGAACAAAGGTTCATCCAAGATATAGGATTATTGATATTAATAATGATTGTACCATGGTCAAAGATAACCCCTTTGTGCTTGCTTCCCAATGCCATCAAGTATATTACACATCATATCCTTGGAGAAAGAAAACACTTGATTGTCGTTGGCGCACTGTTTTTAAGGTTAAAGCAAGAAGCACATATGAGATAAATTATGCTCACACGCATTGTCAACAAACACCACCAGACGAATTTTACCAAGAGGCATCAACTACTAATCCAACCCATATTATATTAGATGATGTTCCTATTCTAAGCAATATTCATTCTCAAGCGGAGGAATTATGACCAGATGAATTACAACAATCAAGGAGGGATGTTGAAAAAATGTTGATTCTGATGAATTAAATGAAGTGAACTCATTAGAGGATAAAGATATTTGATCACTTGGGTTTGATCCAAGCTCTCTTGTTCCTTTTTTTGTTAGTATTCATATTTTGTTGATCTTTTGTTCTATTCACTGATTAAGAGTACTATCTCTCTATTTAAGAGTACTATTTCACTATTCCACTCTTTTTATGCAAATATCTTCTAAAATATCTTCTATTTCTTATACTATCAAAGTACCTGAAATGAATATCACTATCATGTCTACTATGTTGTTCACCATGTTGTATTAGATGATGTTTCCACTCCATGAAGATAAGAATATATTATTCTATTTCAAACATTTTTCCTTTAAATGTTGTTGTATGTTATTTCTACTATCTCAAATAAGATTTACACCATTCTTCAAGCATGATGAGAACTAGTGGAAGGGGAGGTATATTATTATTTAAAATAAGCTGTGAAGAGCCTTTTCTAAGTCTTTTAATGCAAGATGTGAATCATCACTCGACCTCTGATTCCGACTCACAAGATGAGGACCATGATATATCTAAAAAAGTGAGTATTGAACAAGTCATATCCGAAGAGGTGAATGTTGGAACCCCACCTATTTTAGGGTTGATTTGGGCTAGGTTCACTATTAGCATTGCTTAGATTGACCCAACATGTATAGTCTAGGGTCATAAGTCTTTTTATAGGTCTAGGTTAAGTCAACAAACCTAGAGTGTTTGGTTTTCACATTCAGAAGACTAAGAGAAAGAAGAACCTTTCAGAGAAAAGTAGTTTTTCCAAGTCAGAAAATGCGTTCGACGATAACTGAACTCAGCTCGACGATCGTCGATCTCAGATCGATGAACTCAGGACTTCTTCTCTAAGTTGAGATCGACGAAAGTTTAGCTGAGATCTACGAATTGTAAGCCTATATCAGAAACTCAGTTCGACGAAGTGCTATCTCAGTTCGACGAAATGCTATCTCAGCTCGATGAACTTGGAGTTTCGTTCGACAATTTTTCTATTGCTTGTCTGCCTTATTTAGCTCGACGATAATGGATCTCAGGTTGACAAAATTACTCAGTTCGACTATTCCTCCATGTAGTTTTCCAAGGCAACTTGATTTCAACTTTAATCTTATATGCCTATAATGCTCTGATAATTAATGCTACATATTCTCTAGAATATGTCTGTTCCAAGGCAACCCTAATTATGGTATTCATAGAGTAATTAGATTATTTACTGGGACAGTTGAGGAAACAAATTAATGGCATTTTCTAGTCGTTCAACTCCCGGGATTTTGGTAGTAAATCAAGGTTAAGATTCAAAATTCAAAACCTTATTTTCTAAAAAATGATATATAAGGTTTATTCTAATTCAACAACAATAAGGAGACATACAGATACAGTACCAGATACACAACAGTATATATAGAAAACTAGAAGAAGAATACAACAACATTACATCTTCAGTCTTCTTCAGTTTTCCTTTAGGAACTTCAAGAGACAAAAAAACTTCATCAGTCTAAAAAGTTTCATGAAGATCATTCATCAATTTGAAGACCTATACCCGGAGCAAATCACTCTTCTCCTGAACCATTCTATATCTTAGGGGAGCTTTGACAACAACTACATCCACTAGTCTTCTCTCAGATTGTTGACAGAGAAGAACTTCATCTTTATTTTCTTTCATCGCTGTACAAAGGGTTTTTTAACTCCCTTCAAAAGTTATCATTTGGTTGTCAAGTCTCCTGATCAAAAGACTTGGTTTGGTTTTTGGGCACCTAATCAAAAGCTCAAAGGGTTGTTAGATCTCCCTTGAAAATAGATCTTGTGGTGACAGGGCACCTGAGCAAAAACCTATGGTGGTAGGGCACCTGATCAAAAACATGTAGTGGATTCCTACCAGGGTAGTAGAAGAGTGGATGTACCTAGATTTGAGAAACCACTATAAAATCTTTGTATCATCTGGGTTTCTCTACTTTTTATTTGTTGTGTTGTGATTGTCTTTATTTTTATTTCTCTTTATACATATAGATATCACTTATTTTAATTCAGCTATAAAAACTAATCAAAGTTTTTAAAATACTCTATTCACACCCCCCCCCCTCTAGAGTTAAGACAAATATATCTCTCACTTTCAAATGGTATCAAAGGGTAAGGTTGTTTGGTTTCACGGGCTAACACCTTAACTAAAAGAACTTTGGTAGATCCCATTTTCTCTAGTTTCTTTTTTAATCATGGCACAAAATAAAGAATACTCAAACACCTGACCTCTAGTGTGCAATCTAAATAAGTTTGCACTTTGGAAGGCAAGGATCAGATTATATATGAATTCAATTGAAGAAGACATCTATAATTCAATTTTGACAGGTCCCCCTATACCTTCTGCAACAACATCCATAAGAACCAATGTAGTTCCACCACCTAAGTGGACTAATGCATAGAAGAAAGCAAAGATGGCAGATGCTAAAGTTATGAATATTCTAGCACAAATAATGTCAGATGACATATTTTAGAAGGTTGCTAAATGCACTTCCGCCAAGGACATCTGGGATTCCTTAAATGCAATGGTTACTGGTTCAGCAAATGAAAGAAAGGATAAAAGGTCTCATTTGATTCCTCAATATGAGAATTTTAAGAACGGTGAATCAGAATCAGTTGCTGAAATGTACACCAAACTCAGTATCATCATCAATGAGATGAAGACTCTTGAAAAGGACAACACATTGATAGAGGTCAATGATAAGATCCTTATGTGCTTCCCTAGCACATGGGACTCAAGGATCTGGCCAATCAAAGAAACTAGAAGGCTAAATGAGATTTCAACTGAAACCCTGTTGGGCAAGCTCAAGTCTTATGAGTAGCTCATCAAGTCAAGGGAAGCTGAGCAAAAGTCTTCATCTTCACCCAGGAAAGAAAAGAACATTGCTTTCCAAGCTATAGATGAAGTAGAAGCACTTCCATCAAATGAAGAGCTGATGAGTCTTCTGGCCAAAGGATTCTACAAAATGGCCAAGCAGGACTTCAGGAGAAGGTCTTCAAGAAATAAAGATAAATCAAGGTATGATAAAACTCCTACCATGGAAATTGTTTGCTTTATTTACAGGAAGTCTGAACACATTCTACTCGAGTGTCCAGAGAAGCAGAAAAAGGACAAGCTAAAGGAGAAGAACTCTAGGAAGCACTCCAACCTATTCTCTTCCAACAAACACAAGAAGAAGGAGAGAGGTTTTATTGCTGAGATATGAAGTGACTCAATTTCAGAGTCTTCATCTTCCAGCACCAGTGAAGATGAAGAAGAAGCAAAAGCAAAGGAAGTTTGTTTGATGGCAATCAATGCCTCATGCAATAATTCTGAAGAAGAATTAGAAGCTGAGGATTCTGAGCTAGAAGAGGATCAGGTAATATCCTCATTTGATTTTACCTCAGAACTCTTTAAAACTGAATTTAAATCACCGTGTAATGATTTAATTAAGTCTGAGAACGAAATCAAACTTCTCAGAGAAAAATTAATTGAATATGACAATTTGTTTTCTGAAAAGTTAAAATTAAAAGATGAACTAGGTATAGCTTCTAAAAAAATATCTCTTAAGAAACTAAACTGAATGAAGCTTAGAAATTTGAAGAATCCCTGAATGGGAGAAGCATTAAATTAATGAACATTACTAGTACAATAAATGCTAGGTTAAATGGTAAATTAGGCTTAGGAGCTTTACCTAGTCAGCCACCTATAATCAAGAAAAATACTCTTTCAATCCCTATCAAATTTATTTCAAAAAAGGGCAAAGAAAAAGTAAATGATAATAACCAACAATCAGAAGAATTTAAAAAATCCAAATAGAAGAAAAGGAAAAATAAAAATTTCATTAAAAACCATGATCAACATTTTTTGTCAAACTCTGATCGACGAAATATATATGGTTCGTCGAACTCAGATCAACGAACTCTGAACGCAAACTTTATACATAATAAATCGTCTAACTGCGATCGACGAAATCCTATTGGATCGTCAAACCGCGATCGACGAAGTTGGGGCATAGGAAATGAACACTATCATTCTCTGAGTAGAGTTCAACGAACTCATCCCTATTCATCGAAATCAGATCGACGAACTTTTTGGCATCGTCGAACTCAGAAAATTTCAACAGAAACTTAACTTTTTCCAGAAATTTTAATTATCATAAATCATATATTAATACCTTTACCAAATGGATAATCTCACCTAGGAAATTTTGTCCTCTAGGATATAAGAATCATCGAGAGTTTTCTTATATTTATAGTTTTAAATTTGAAAAGAATCAAAGACCCAAAAATACCTGGGTCAAGAATACCTAATCTATTAATATGCAGGTGAAGAACTATCCTACCACAGAGGAACGGTGGTATTTGGATAATGGGTGTTCAAAGCACATGACAGGAAGCAAGGACAACTTAACCAATTACAAGTCAAAGCTCAGACCAAAGGTGATATTTGGAGACTCCAACTATGGTCAAACAGAAGTCTATGGGAATGTCAGAGTTGAAGCTTTTACCTTTAGGAAGGTAGCATATATGAGTGGCCTAAAACATAACCTAATATCCATAAGCCAGTTATGTGATGAAGGTTATCAGGTAACTTTTAACCAATCTTCCTGTATTATTACTTCAGTAGATAACAAAACTGTTTTAAATAGACTTTGACAAAGAAACATTTATGTAGTTAATTTCAAGTCAGCCAGTTCAGAGATTTGTTTGTTCAATCAAATTAATAATAATAATAATTTATGGCATAAAGATTAGGAAATGTTAACTTTAAAAATTGTTGGGTATTGTATCCACTTTAACCCAGATTTGATGAAGTCACCCTTGAACTAAGATGAATTAAGTTGTATTTGATGCTTTGGTTGAGTTATGTATTTGTAGGATTCTAATGGCAAGTGTAGACCAATGTCAGTCTACAATGGGTCACCAAACATAATACCATACAATGTAATCCCTCATTGTGTGATCCAAGGTGTTGACTCATGTGTAGCCTCACTATTGGGATACACTTTATATTCAAGCACTAGGACAAATTGGAAAAGACTTGATGCTGGTTTCACCAAATAAAAGAGATTTCTGTCAAAGAGAATTTACTAAGTGTTTTACTCGAGTAGTTCTATACCCACTCGAGTGAATAGCTTAGTTAATACTCGAGTAAAATTATTCTTACTCGAGTAAGGATGATAGATCCCGAGTAGTCAAAATATGGCTCTCAAGTAGTTAAGACAACTACTCGAGTAGATTCCCTCTTATTCTCAGGTTAACAGATTTTCTTCTCCATATATATTCTAAGTAAATTACTCTAGTAGTACTTTATAGTGCTCGAGTAGTTTATATCTTCTGTCTCAAGTTACAGAAGTCTGCACCTCGTGTAATTTCTATTTACTCGAGCAGTTAAGTCATGTACTTGAGTAGTTCATTTACTACTCGAGTAGTCCAGTATTTATACTCGAGTAACCAGAACTTCTTCCCTCAGAATTTCTCTAAGTCAAGTACTCGAGTAGCTACTTCCATATACTCGAGTAATTCTTATTCACTCGAGTAGTTCACCTTCACTACTCGAGTAACCCAAAATTCCAGTTCAGAAAATATTCTAAGTCCTTGACTCGAGTACTTCCTCTACCACTCGAGTAGTTTACTCCCACTTACTCGAGTAGTATTTCTTGTACTCGAGTAGTCTAATTCTGCCTCTCGTATGACTACTTAAGCACTCGAGTAAGTCATTTTGGTACTCGAGTAGCTGGTCTTCTTTTCAAATTTTCTTCAAGTATATACTCGAGTAGTTTTCTTCAAGTTTACTCGAGTAATTTTCTTTAGTACTCGAGTAGTTATCATCATCCCTCTCGAGTAGTTCTATAAAGTACTCAAGTAGTCATTTCTTTACTCGAGTATGTCACTTCAGTCTTTCTGAAATATTTTGTTAAGTCCAAATTAACAGATTTCTCAATGAGCCTTGACGTGATTGGTCCACGTGTACCTCATTATAAATTAATTATGACTGTTATTGAGAATCCTATATAAGGTCTTGTCAAACCGACAAACCCTAAGAAGAAGATTAATCAGAAGTTTTTGCATCCGATTAATTTCTAATTTCTCTGTTTCTCTCTCTCTCCAAGAAGCGAAAGTCGCCGTCGCTGATTCTCATCCGGCTAGGGTTTTTGATTTCAGAGGATTCAGATTAAGAAGGTTTTACAGATCGAGATTGTCGCACAACTCTTCATCTTTTATTCGATCGTGTGAAGCCAAGAAGATCCAGATTTGATTTTGCCGAGATTTTCTTCACCTCTCTGATAAAGCCGCAAAGCCTAGAAGAGGAAGATCCAGGCCGATGGCTTGCAGATCTGATAAAGTTTCATTGTTTGCATTTTTATACACATTTTATTTCATTCTTGTAGGAGAATTCTCTCCGAGTGTAGGAGCCTTTGATTCCAAGATTGTAGGAATTTTCGTCTTCCGAGTGTAGATCCGCTTTGTGGATCCGAGATAGTGGAGTAGCCGAGTCTAGTATATTGCTAGATCAGTAAGGGATAGTGGATGTACCCAAGATTGGGGAATCATTATAAATCTTGCTTCGTCTGTGATTGATTGTTAGATAGTTCTGTGCATAGATCTGAAACTTTAATTCCGCAAAAAGACGCACATCTCACATATTCACCACCCCCCCCCTCTAGGTGATTTAGATAGGCAACTAAACACTTTCAATTGGTATCAGAGGGAAGTTAATCATTAAGATGTTAACACCTTGATCAGATCCTTCTAATGTTGTCTTTTGAGATCTACCAAACATGGACAAGGCTAAAGATTTTGCCAAGCTTCCTTTGTGCACCAAGAATAACTTTCCCATGTGGAAAGAGAGAATCAAATTCTTTATGGAAGTTGTGGATCCAAAGATCTTCATGATAGTTGAGGAAGGTCCATACATTCCCATGACAATCTCCATAATAGATTCAACCAAGAAAGTTCTAAAGAAACTAATGGATCTAGATAAGGACGAGATTACACTTGTGTCATTAGATAAAAAGGCCAAAAACATAATAGCAAGTGCAGTCGATGACTCTATGCTGCAAAACCTGATCCACTGCCAGTCTGCAAAGGAGATGTGACAGTCTCTAGTTACCTTAAAGGAAGGTATAGAAGAAGTCAGGAATTATAGAAGATACCTTCTAAATCAAAAGTATGAAGCCTTCCGATAAGGAAAATTTCTTCAAGATAGTAAATGTCCTAAGAGTCCATGGCAGAGTCTTTAGTAACGGAGAATTAAATGATAAGTTCTTGAGATCCCTAACTAAGGAATGGGATAACAAGGTCTGTACCATCAAGGAGTTCGGAAAACTAGCCGAGACAGACCCACAGAATCTCTTCGGGAAGCTTATGTCATATGTACTTCAACTCAATACCAGAAAGGCTGAAGAAGAGAAGAGCAGGTCTGTAGTCAGAGAGAAGTCTGTTGCTTTAAAAGCAGATACCTTTAAGAAGTCAAAGGTTGTTCCTCCTACTCCAGCTCAAGAAGTAAGTGAAGAAGAAACTTCAGAGCCAAGTACCTCAGGCTTTGAGCTATCTGGAGGAGAGTTCTCACTACTCTCACGTCAGTTCAAGAAATTCTTGAACAAGAAGAAGCACTGGAAAAGCAAGGATGCCTCTTATAGAAGATCACGACATGATGGTGATCATCAAAGAAAAGGCTCAAGCAGCCACGACAGGTATACCTCTAAACAGAATAAACATATTTCTACTAACATTATTTGCTACTACTGTAATAAGCCAGGTAACGCCATTGTTGACTGCCCTCATAAGAAGAAGGAGGGTGGAAGAAGAGAGGAAAAGAAGTCCTCATACAATAAGAACATGATAGAGAAGAGCTTAATAGCCAAAAAGGGCAAGACTCTCAGTGAATCTGACTAATCTGAGTCGAGTGAAGAAGAAGAAGCCTACTTTGGTCTTATGGCTCAATCAGATGACGAACAAGAACCCCAATTCGCTGGGAAGGTAAGCTCTCACACTCCTCTTTCAGATTCTGAAGTTTCTGAGCATGATCATGAGGATAGCTCCTCTGACGGCGAGTCTTAACTCATGGACCAGTATAAGGAGTTTATTATGGCTTACGACAAATGTCGCCGAGTCGTGAAAACTCAGGCTAAAGAGATAAAGTATCTTAAAGCTGATGAGCATCTTGAGTGAGGAAGTCGCCAAGACTGACTCAATCAAATAGAACTTCAATAATGTTATTGAAGAATACAATAAAGCTCTTGAGCACCTCGACCAAAAAGTGAAAATCATCAAAGAGATGGAAGCCCAACTTGTTGCTGAAAAGAAACTTGTTGAAAGTTTCTCGAAGCTCAAGACAGTTCTTCCATTCATTGCTGAATTCTCAGCCAAGGCTAAGGGTGCTGGGCTAGGCCATGTAGAAGCTCCTAGTAAATCTTCTAGGAGAAATAAGGCTCAACGGAAGAATAAGACGGCCAAAAAGGCCTTAGCCAAAGAAAAGGGGAAAGTCTCTCAAGATCAGACCTCGTTCAAAACGGTCATATTTCCTTCAAATGAGTTTGATCTTGACTCATCCTACGGACACTTTGCTAGGCCTACCTATATAGAGCCAAAGTCCCGTTATCAAGGATAGACTCGCCCCAGAAACTTTTGTGAAAGTGTCTTTAAGGCACCTTATGAAGAAGTGATTCTTCAGAGATATGGCCCTTACAATCGTGGTAATAACTTCAAGAAGGCGCCGAAGGCAAAGCCTGTTGTGGAAAAGCCAGTGAAGGAGAAGAAAACATGTGATTGCCATCATCATGAAGCTTCTTCCTCTAAGAATGATGCCTCTACTAAACCACAATTCCAAAAGGGCAAGCAGGAGAACATAAGATAAAGATACAATAGATTTGACTGTTGGTGTTGTGGCAGAACTGGTCACTTTGCCATTGATTGATGGTTTAATCACAAAAATGTTGCAACCCCTCATGTTGGAAATATGAGAAAGACTGCTCATGATGCTAATACTCGTCGGGGAGTATTCTAACCTGAGACCAAGGACCTAAACATATTAGGGTTCCTAAGGCAAAATGATCATGATTGCAGGTATGTGCAAAGGCCAACAAAACGCCAATCTGGTATTTGGACAGTGGATGCTCTCGGCATATGACCGGGACAAGAAGCCTACTTTAAAATTTCTCTCCAGTTGTGAACGGACCAAAGGTCATCTTTGGAGGTTCAGACCGAGGAATCACTAAATGATACGGTATGATTACGAACGGTAGTGTTTCCTTCTCAGATGTAGCTTATGTTGAAGGTTTGGAACATAACCTTATAAGCATAAGCCAACTCTGCGATAAAGGATATATAGTTGAGTTTCACACTGATAAGTGCTTGATAAAATCTGTTGACAATATGGCAACGATTCTATTCGGCACTCAAAGTAGAAACATATTTTGTTTAAATTTCATTTGTATAGACTCTTCTACAGCAGTGTGCTTTTTAGCAAAAGATAGTGCGTCTCTTAGTGACCAATGGCACAAGAGACTAGCATATATTAATTTCAAAATTATTAATAAGTTATTTTCAATGAACTTAGTATGTGATGCCCCAAATGTCAAGTACGTCAAAGATAGACCTTATCATGCATGTGTAAAAGGCAAGCAAACAAGGGCTACCTTTAAAAACATTATTGGCAAGGATTCTAATAGATGTCCTCATCTACTGTATATGAACTGTTCGGTCCACTGCAAATTAGAAGTTTTGGAGGTAAGGATTTTACGGTAGTAATTATTGATGATTACTCGCACTTTGCGTGGGTGTTCTTTCTGAAACACAGGTCAGATACCTTTGACATCTTTACTAATTTTGTCAGGCAAGTCCAGAATGAATACAACTCCTCCATAGTCAAAATTAGAAGTGATAATGGAACAGAGTTCAAGTCTGGGGCCATGACAAAATTTTGTGAATGTTTGGGTATCTTTCATGAGTTTTCCTCTCTTCGTACTCCACAACAGAACGAAGTGGTCGAGAGAAGGAATAGAACACTCATAGAGGCCTGTAGAACCATGTTGAGTGATACCTCACTACCAGAATATTTTTGGGTTGAAGCCGTCAACACTGCATGCCACGTACAAAATCGAGTACTCATAAACAAAAATCACGATAAGACACCTTACAAACTTCTAAAGGGCAGGAAACCAACTGTCTCATATTTTAGAATTTTTGGTTCTAAATGCTTCGTGCTTAGCAATGGTACGTATCATACCACCAAGTTCAGCGAAAAGAGTTTTGAATGTATTTTTGTAGGATTTAGTAGCCATAGTAAGGCATATAGGGTATTCAATAGAAAAACCCTGGTCGTAGAAGAATCAATACATGTTGTATTTGATGAGACGAGCTTGCTGCAAGGCAACTCTTCTAGGGTGCTCGTTGAAGATGCAGGTACAAAGCTGAAAGAAATCATCTTGGATGAATCGTCCGAATATAAAAATGAAAGGTTCATCAAGATCCTCACTCCAACCCCTTTTGGAGAGATTGATGATCAAGATGAAAAAATCATGCAAGATGATGAAGTCACTCTGATGATTGAAGAGAATGCAGATGCAAGGACTCTAGAGCTCATACATCTGAAGGATCACCCCATGGACCAGATCATATGAGATCCCCGGATGATATCAGAACTCATAGAGGTACAACTAATGAGAATCTATATTTAAGTTTCTCCCACAGGTTGAACCAAAGAAGTTTGAGGAAGCAAACTCAGACGCACTGTGGATAATGGCGATGGAAGAAGAACTAAATCAGTTCAAGCGCTGCAAAGTATGGAAACTTGTTCCAAGACCCAAAGGTAAGAATGTTATCGGGACAAAATGGGTCTACATGAACAAGATGGATGAGGATGGAACGATCATAAAGAACAAGGCCAAACTCGTCGCAAAAGGATATCGTCAAGAGGAAGCAATCGACTTCGACCAAACATATTCCCCAGTGGCAAGGCTGAAGGCAATAAGGTTATTCCTAGCAAATGCTGCAATCAAAGGCTTCACTATCTATCAAATGGACGTGAAGTCTGCCTTCCTTAATGATGACATAAAGGAAGAGGTAGATGTGGAACAACCTCCAGGTTTCATTGATTTTAACCTTCCTGATTACGCTTATTTATTGCATAAATCTTTATATGGTCTGAAACAAGCTCCTCGAGCTTGGTATGAGACGCTGTCTAGCTTTCTACTTGAGAATAAGTTCACAAGGGGAAAGATAGATAAGACATTATTTCTTAGGGAAATAAAAGGCAAGATTTTGCTAGTGCAAATCTATGTCGACGACATTATTTTTGGATCTACTGATGACAACCTCTGCAAGAAGTTTTCAAAACTTATGCAAGGGAAGTTTGAAATGAGCAGTATGTGCGAGCTGAAGTATTTCTTAGGGCTTCAAGTGAAACAATCTGAAGATGGAATTTTCATCTCGCAGACCAAGTTCACCAAAGAGCTAATTAAGAAATTCGGAATGGAGAATGCTACCTCAATGAGGACTCCAATGGGTTCAACAATGTCTCTAGACAAGGATGAAAAAGGGAAACCTTTTGATGAAACTAAGTATAGAAGCATAATTGGATCCTTGCTCTACCTTACCGCCAGTAGACTTGACATAATGTTTTCAACATGTGTATGTGTTATATTTCAGGTGAACTCTAAGGAATCTCACTATGCTACTGCAAAGTAGATTTTTAGATATCTTAAAGGTACGTCAAATCTTGGCTTATGGTACCCAAGAAGTAATGATAGCGAGCTAATAGGTTTTTCAGATGCAGATTTTGCTGGGAGCAAAGATGACAGGAAAATCACTTCTGGAACTTGCCAATCCTTTGGAAGAATGCTTATCTCCTGGAGTAGCAAGAAGCAAAACTGTGTAGCAATCTCAATGGCTGAGTCAGAGTACATCTCTGCAGGAAGTTATTGTGCATAGCTGCTATGGATAAAGAATCAATTTGAAGATTATAACATGAAGTTCTAGAATATTCCATTGTTTTGCGACTCTTCCTGCGTAATTGCAATAGCCAACAACCCAGTCTCGCACAGCCGGACAAAACATATAGAGCTGAGGTATCACTTCATCCGGGAGCATGTGGAGCATAGGGACATAGATCTATAATATGTTTCTACAAACAGGCAGATTGTAGATATTTTCACAAAGCCGATGGACGAGACCAAGTTCTCGTTCTTCAAAATAGAACTTGGAATGCTCAACAAAGAATATTAGAGAAGGTGGACTCCCAAGATGGCTCAGAGATCAAGAATCAGTCAAAAGTTGGAATTCCATATAATTCTAACTTGTTGGCTCGAGTAAGCCGTAAAGTACACGAGTAGTTCAAAATGACCTACTCAAGAAGTAAGATTGACTTACTCGAGTACCCCATAAGCCACTCGAGTCACTTACTCGAGTAGCAGATTGCCTTACTCAAGTAGTCAAATCACCTACACGAGTAGTAAAACTTCACTCAAGTACATCAGCTCACCTACTCGAGTACTTCAACCCAACTACTCTAGTACTTCCAGCCTATCTACTCGAGTATCTCAAATTCCTCACTCGAGTAATATTAAGTCACTCGAGTATATGACAGCCGATTTTTCTCCTTAATTCAAATTTCCTTATTCGCAACCCGAGGCTTATGTCGCCACTTCTAAGGTATGATTCCATCATTTATCTTTTAATTAGACTTTAACCTAGGATTATATAAATCGGAAATTCCACAATCATTCTCTACACGAGATTATTTTCTCTCTCGAGTAAGTCGATCGCCGTTTCGCCTTCCGTCAAGAAGTTGCAGAGCCGCGCCTTCTTCCTCCCTGCCGCAGTTTTTCCAATAGTTCCTGGATCATGGCCGCTTCGTCGAAGATTGGGATTGGTTCCGAACTTATCACTGCCGGCATCGCCGAATTGTCAGATGATTTCCATAACCTCATGATACTGCTCAACACCGCCGGACTCACCTTCATTCTGCAAGAACCCTGCAAAATTCTCTTTCTAGATGTTGTCGAATTCTTCCAAAATGTTAAGGCTAAGAGACATGGAGCTGTTCTCAAATCGAAGGTCAGAGGTATTAAAATCAAACTCATCAAAACCTCTGTCTCTCCACTTCTTCGCTTGCCGATTGTGGATGAGGAAGACCATCTTGGACCAGATGAATCCGACAGAACCTGTTTGTTCTGTAGTGTGTCTACTGATGCTTAATATATCAAATGCTCTCAGATGAATCCAGAAGGGAAATTACTTGTGGACATCATAGGAAAAATCCTTCTCTGCAAAACCAATTCCATAAGAGACATATCCCTCTCCTTCTTTGACATTATCCAAGCCATAGTATGTAGGAAACGATTTCATTTTGGGATGATGATTTTAGATAAAATTAAAGACAACATGAAAACCCCAAAGTATGCCAGAATCATTTCTCTCCTCCTCCATGAAATCAACCCAAAGGTTTTCTGTTTTTTTAAAGGGACTATTCTTCACCACATGAAGAAAATATCTATATCCTCCATATACAGATGGGAATTGAAGTTGCAAAATCCTACACAAGCTGCCAAAGCTCAAGAGATTTTAGCCATAGAGGACAGGACCCCATCTCCCTCTCCACATCAGGTTGCCATCTCGTCTGGTGCACCTCTTGAGGGGGAGCCTATTCCTTCTATTTTAGAAAAGGTATCTACACCTCCAGAACCTACTCCTCCTCCACCTCACACTCTAGAAGAGATACCATTTGAGCAACAACTTCAAGAAACCCTTCTCTCAACAGAAGATGCAATCAGTGAAATGATTGAAGAGCTCACTGCAGATGAACCCCGCACTACCTCTCCTAAAGAAACAACTACTGAAATACCACCATCATCCACTCTAGTACCATCCCCAGCACATACTCCTCCACCACCAAAGTCTCCTACTGCACAATAAGCACTGGTTGAAACCATTTTCATTGCTGATGAGCCCTCTCCAGAACAAGCAGAAGCTCCAATGAGAAACCTGGACTTCTTTCTACCCATAGTGACTGAAGAAGGGGATGCCCTGATTCACACTACTAGGGAAAAGAGCTCTGTCCTTATTGAAGAAATAGCTCCTTGGACTGCTCCTCCTCTTCTTCCTCTAGTTGCCACTTCTACTGCTACTACTTCTGCTGCTACTACTGTTGCTGCTCCTACCAATGATTTGATGACTCAAGTTGTACTTCTGCTTCAAGAACAGAGAACCTACCTTGATGCTTCCCTCAAGGCTGTTGTTGATAAAGTCACTGCTCTCGAGACTGAAATGAGCAGGGGATTTGCAGAAATTCAGCATAACACTGATCAGCTAAGACACCTCTTCCAAATTGGTGGAAAGGCTCTAGATCACACTATTACTAGTGTTGGTCAAGTTGTGGAGCAAGGTGTGACTCTTGCTAACAATTAGATTGAATTGGATAAAAGAGCTGAAGCTACAAAGATGAAGATCTGTGAAGAAGTTGGGATATTCAAATAAGATGCAAACACTAAGCTATCTGTAGAAGTCAGAAATGGGGAGAGTTTAGTAAAAGAATATCTTGAGAAGTCAGATGCTGCCATGCAAGAACTTTGGGAAGCCAAAATGAAGGAAATTCATGATGATGTCTTAGGACAAATACAGAGTGTCAAATTTCATACATATGACACTACTGTCTGGAAGCATAATCAAATCCTTCCTGAATTTGCTGTTGATCCAAATATCATTCCTCATCATCTCAACCCCCTAACTGTTGCTACTCCTGCTCCTCCTCTGCAACCTACTTTCTCTCCCAGACCTGAAGGCCAAGAAGGTCCTCCTCCAAATTCTTATGCTCAACTCTGGGAGGATGACCCTGCAGATATCTTCTTCCAAGCTCCTCCTGAGATACAAACTTCAAGAAAGAAAAGAAAATATGGTGAGGGTGTCTCTGTTAGCAGGTCTATCCCAGTTCCAGATTCAGAAAAGAGAAAAGCTCCAGAATTTGCAGAGATCTGGTCTCCTACCTCTAAGTCCCTCATTTTGGATACTCTCAAACTTATTATGGACTTCCATGAAAGCAGGAGTATTCATTATAGCTCACAAGAATGGGAACTATATGAGAAGTCTATAACCAAGAGGAGATTGTATGACAAAGATTTTGGGAGAAATAACCATGCTTCTCCTCCAAGACCTCCTAAGTACTACCTCAAGCCCTACAGCAACCAGAGGAGACAACAAGAGAAGCAAAACAGGCAGTAGCACCAAGTCTAAGCTATGAGGACATATGAAGATGTGGAAATGATCTTGTTGAAGAAATGATACTTTGGAAATCACATTTATATAATTCTAAGTTTTTAATCATATAATCTTGTTTCTAGTCTTATGCTTGCTAACACTGATTTATCTATTTAGAACTCTTTATGTCTATAATTCGCCTTAGTGTAAAGGGTTCTGACTTCTACAAATAAGGGGAGATTGTTGGGTATTATATCCACATTAACCTAGATTTGATGAAGTCACCCTTGAACTAAGATGAATTAAGTTGTATTTGATGCTTTGGTTGAGTTATGTGTTTGAAGGATTCTAATGGCAAGTGTAGACCAATGTCAGTCTACAATGGGTCACCAAACACAGGACCATACAATGTAATCCCTCATTGTGTGATCCAAGGTGTTGACTCATGTGTAGCCTCACTATTGGGATACACTTCATAATAAAATAATCGGATAAAAGTAGCATAAATAGGACCCATTGCTTCAAACACTATTCATTTGTCTCCCTTGTGAAACCGTCATGAAAGTGCAGGTTAGATCTGAAATACTCTAGAGGGGGGGGTGAATAGAGTATTGTGCTTTCTTAAAACTTTTTACAACTTTTGTTGTATTCCTAAGTGAATAGGAAAGCAAACAAAATAAATAAACACAGCAACATAAATAATCACAGAACAACACAGAACAATCACAGTGCACTGCCAGAAAACTGAAGAATAGGGCAACTAGATGACACAAGAATTTTATAGTGGTTCCTCAACCTGGGTACATCCACTCTTCTACCACCCTGGTAGGAATCCACTCAGGTTTTTGATCAGGTGCCTGACACCAATGAGCTTTTGTTCAAATGCTCAAAAACAAAAACCTCAAGTCTTTTGGTAGGAGACTTGCAACCAGGAATAATTTTGAAGGGAATTAAAACCCTATAAAGAAGATGGAAAAGAGGGTGATGGTGTCTTCTTTTTCTCAATAACAACTGAGAAGACTGTGGATTGATTTCAATAGATTGCTCCCCCTGAGATCTTGAATGGATCAGGAATGTTGGAGCACTGCTTCAGGGTGACAGGTCTTCAAAACTTGAGTGCCTAGACCAGAGATTGCTTCAGGAACTTCTTTTATAGATAGAGTTTTGTTGTCCTTTTGAAGTTGTCCTATAGGATTTAAGGAAGAAGACTCTTGATAGAGATTGAATGTTCTTCTTCTTCTTGAAGATGTTCTCTAGCCTGGGCTGATTGCAGAAAAGAACTTTTGATTTCTGTAAAATTGTTCTTCTGCGCAATGTCTGTCTGTGTCTGACTGGTTGTTTGTATATCTCTTATTGTATCTGTATCACTGCTTAATCCTTTTCTTTTCTGACTTAACACTGACTGAGGAACATTCGAAATTTGAATGTTTGAGCAGTAAATGCAGTCGGCCTGGGAAGGAAGCAACAATCAATGATTTCCCTAACTATCCTATGGAAAAAATGGCCTGTAATAATCCACGATTAATGCACATTCTAACGGTAACATTCCGAGAAGATTTGGCATTAATTACTCAGGAATCATCGCCAAGAAAAGGGACGGGAAACTGGAGAAGACCTAATCTGGAATCATCGAACGAAGAACATGAATCGTCGAGCTGAGTTCACAATTTGTCAAGCTGAGTTGAAGCGTTCGTCGACCAGACAATAGAAATAGTCTTCAAGGGAATCTTGTCAATACTGCTACAATCTTCGTCGAACTGACAATCTTCATTCGTCGACCAGAGATCCAAAGTTCGTCGAACTGATAATCTTCATTCGTCGAACTGAGTTCCAAAATCGTCGACCAAAGAATGATTGTGGACTTAGAATCTGAGAAGTCTCTGTCTGAGAAGGATTCAAATCGTAGACCAGAAATCGTCGAGTAGAGTACTGAATTCGTCGACCTGAGAAGTTGACTTCGTCGACTTGAGAAGTTAAGAACATGAGGTCCAAGTTTGTCTAGCTCAGAATCGTGTTCGTCGACCAAAGCCTGAAGCTGGACTTAGAAACAATCTGGAGTTATCCTGACTTTTGCTTGTTGAAGAATCTCAGTCTTTGTCGAACAGAGAACAAAGATCGTCGAGCTCAGTACAAAGAAACACCTCAAGATCGTCGAGCTCAGAACACCTTTCATCGACCTGAGTTTGACGAACGTCGACCTGAGTTCGACGAACGTCGAACTCATTTTACTTAGTCTTGAAATCTTCTAAGTCTGGAGTCTCTGATGGTCTTGTTGATAGCTGGTCCATCTGAAGTTGACTATAAGGACTTGGCTTAGACTCTAGGACACAAATTTGACCCTGGCTATACATGATGGGTCACATCCTAAGCTAGTGAACCTAGCCCAAATCAACGAGGGATCCAACAATCTCCCCCTATTTGGGTGAGGTCACTAAGAGACTTAAAATATAAGCAAACAGATAAACAAAGCAGGAAAAGAAATATATCTGGCAGATAATTACTAACACATGCAGCAGATATATATACATAGGCTTTATTTAAACAAGTAGCATAGTTTGAAAACAAATGCAGAAAGAAATAGAAATAAAATAAAGATTACTTATTCTTTTTCTGCATAGACTTTTCTTCTGTTGTCTTTTCTCCTGGCTTTTTGAAGATAATTTCTCTATTTGGATCTAGAGCCTGTTCCTGAGTCATTGTCATGTCAGCTCCCCAATGATCTTCAGTGATGTAGCTCTGGGGACAACTGCTTCAGGATGGAGCTTCATATAATCATCAACATTGAAAAGTTTGTTTCCCTTGTCAAATCTTTTCAGTTCTTCTTTCCTGTACTTAGACATGGTTGAATATCTAGAAATGTCTTTACCTTCAGCTTTGGCTTTATTAATCAATGACAGACCAATCAGTTCCTGGAATCTAGCCATTTTTGCAATGTTGGCTGTTTTAGGATCTTCAAATGGAATAGGAGGAGAGTAAGGTCTTTTAGGACTGTCACCTTTCTGTTCTTCAGATATATGTTGCTGCTGTTGCTGATGCTATTGTTGTTGATTTCTTGAGGATGGTTGCCTCTGCTGGCTGCATCCAGAGGATCTCCCTGAATGTCTCTGATAGGTTTGCATGGGGGCAGATCTCTGAGAGCTAGAGCCAGTGGCACCAGCTGCTGGAGGAGGAGGAGGAGGTGGATCCTTTCTATATTTGTGGACTGGTGGAGGAGAATATCTCCTACTTCTTTTCCTTTCCTTTTACTGGTTCTTAGATAACCACATCCATGCAGGCATTCCCTTATAAGGAGTAACATTGTGCAAAATGTAATAAGAGGTGTCAGCAGTTGGATTAGGCTTAGGAGCTGGAGGAGGAGGAGCCTTCCTTTTCTTTGATAGCATTTTCCTTTTCTTCTTGGAAGCTTCTTTATCTGAATCATCATCATCATCAGCTTCATCATCATCAATATCAGAACCCTGAGTGTTATCATATAAAGCATCCAATGCTTTTAAAGCTTTATCATCAATAAGATCTTTTGTTGTAGTAGGGGCAGAAGTTTCAGGAACTGGAGTTTCAGCAACAGTTAAGGAGGAGACTGTATAGGAATCAGAAATAGTTGGGACAGAGCTTTCAGCTGCTGCCTTATTTTCCTCTTCAATATCAGCCAGGATTAGCTCATCCAAATCTGGCATAGGGGAATCATCCATGACAAAAACTGGTACTGAGATATATTCTGGAATAACTATAGAGATTGGAGCAACAACAGGAATTGCAAAACTATCACAGAGTTGCTTAGCAACTGCTGGACTTATTGGAGAAGTATATGGAACAATAGCCAACTATGGCTTAGTAAAGTCTGCTGGAAGAGACTGCATATGTACAGTATCAAAAACTTACAGTAATTCTGGTAGATTAACTGTGGGATTGAGAATAAAATCACTAATAGTTTTAGCAGTATCCATATCAGCAATATCCATATCAGTATTAATAAAATCAAGTAAATCAATTAATTCTGTATTTGTACAATCTGGAAAAATTTCTGAAGCTGTATCTACTGGAGAATCTGTATCTGAAGCTTGTGTTGCTGCTTCATCATCAGGCATCTCCCCCTGTATGGGTTCAGTGGGGACTGAGGCCAGGCCCTGGACTGAGGAGGGGTAGCAGAAAGGGCAGAAATTTAGGCAGATAAAGAATTAATAGAATTCACAAGAGGTGTAATGGCCTCTGTGATAAGGGTTTTGATGAGGGGAGTGAGAATGGTGAGGATAGATCATATGGTAGTTGAATTAAAGGAGGAAGGGGAAGAGGATGGAATGGAGGGTGGAATAGCAGATATGTGATGAGTGGAGGGTGATGAAGATGGAATGGTGGCATCTGGCATGGCAATGTCTGTGGGTAGGGTGTAGGATGGAATGGAGGATAAATTAGGGGGAAGTGGAGATTGAGGAGGTGTAAGAATATGTGTGTCATGAGGTGAAGCAGGAGGTGTTGATTGTTGATTAGCTTGCAGAGGGGAAGTTGGAGGTGGAGAGGGAATGTTGGTGATGTCCAGTGGTGTAGATGGAGGTGGAGTAGGCACATTAGGAGGCTGCTTTGATGGAAGGGGTGCTGGAGGAGATGGTGGAGGGGGATGGATCTCCTCAGCAGGTGTGGGAGTGGCTTTAACAGCCCTGGTGGCTTCTGAAGCAAGGATGAAAGAGGAGGAAGCCTTGGATGGCTTGGAAATCATCCTCTCCCATCTGCCAAACAAAGCGCAGGTGAGGTGCTTGCTGGCATTGATGAAGATGGTCGGGGAGACCATGAATTCACCAGCATTTTCCTTGAGGAAGATCCCCAGGATTCTTCCAAAGCAAACCTCTTTCTTGCTATTTTTCTTCTTGATCAAATCAAAGAAGATCTTACTCCAATCAACGGGACGCTTATTGACCATGGCGCACATGATAAGAAATTGATGTCAGGTTATGTAGTCGTGTGCAGTGTGCTTGCCAATCAACACTTTTCCCATGATATCCGCCAAGAACTGGTAGGCGGCAGACAGTTGTTTCTTTAACAACTTGTTAGGGTTACTCCCAGTAAACCCCATCAACTTCAGCATCGAACTGTATTCTTCAGAATCCATATCCAGATCATCTTCTCCATTTACCAACCCAAAACTTTCAGAGAGAACGGCGGGAGATAAAGAAACAGCATTACTCCCGATATTTACTGTCAAGACATTTTCCTCAGAAACAGAGGAAGTGTATACCCATTCTCTAATTTCAGTTGAATGCAGTTTAATCCTTCTCGTCATAAAATCCTTGAGACCAAGTTCTTCTAGTAGTTCTAGAATGTAGAGAAATATTGGGTCAGAGTTCTTGAATGAATCAAAATCCATGTCAAAACCGGTGTCAAATTTCATGGCAGCCAAGGTGCTCGCTGGAATCGCCATTGATGACCTGCAAGAAAGACAGAGAAAATGGCGATCAAGAGCAAGGGAACAGAAAGCGCGGGATGGAGGTCGAAGAAAACCTAGATATAAGGTTTCCAGAATATGAATCGACAATCTCCATTCCATGAAAAAGAAACAATTCTTCGAACTGAGGTCGACGAAATAAATTATAGACAAATAATTCGTCGATCTCATCCTGAATAAACGAACATAGTTCGTTGATCTCCGTTCGATGAAATATCTTCTGAAGCAAAGTTCGTCAATCTCCGGTCGACGAAAATTGTTTCCACACAGAGAATTCGTCGATCTCCATTCGACGAGCATCTCTCAAACTTTCCATAATTCGTCGAACTCCGTTCGACGAACTCTGGAAAATTCGTCGAATGCAAACAGAAATTAATTTAACTCTTCTCCATTGATCATTCCCAGTTGATTTATAAAGTACAGATGATTTTTCTCATCCAAGGGTTTGGTGAAAATGTTTGCTCTCTGTAAATTAGTAGGAATATGGATTAGGTTAATTTTCTTTTTGTCTACACTATCTCTAATGAAATGATGTCTTATAGCAATATGTTTAGTCCTACTATGGTGAACTGGATTCTGTGCTATAGCAATAGCACTAGTATTATCACAAAATAATGTTGAATTATTTAAGTTGACATCATAGTCTAGAAGTTGGTTTTGTATCCATAACATTTGTGAACAGTAGCTGCCAGCAGCCATGTATTCTGCTTCTGCAGTTGATGTAGACACAGATGTTTGCTTTTTACAAAACCAGGAGACAAGTCTCATACCCAGGAACTGGCAAGTTCCAGAGGTACTCTTCCTGTCCACTCTACATCCAGCATAGTCAACATCTGAGTATCCAGTTAACTCAAACTCTGACTCTACAGGATACCAGAGTCATAGATTAGGACAACTCTTCATATATCTCAAAATTCTTTTTAAGAAAATAAGGTGAGATTCTTTGGGGTTCACATGGAACCTAGTACAAAGGCATGTGGCAAACATGATATTAGGCCTGTTAGCTGTTAGGTATAATAGGGATCCAACAATTTCCCTATAATGTTTCTGATCTACAGGTTTCCCTGTTGCATCAGAATCCACAACAGTATTGGTAGTCATAGGTGTTTTCATTCCTGATGCATCACCCATCCCAAACTTCTTAATAAGCTCTTTAGCATACTTAGCTTGGGAGAGGAAGATACCATCAGGGAGCTGCTTCATATGGAGACCAAGGAAGTAGGAAAGCTCACCCATGCTACTCATCTCAAATTTGGAATGCATGAGGTCAGCAAACCTCTTGCATAATTTGAGATCAGTAGACCCAAAGATGATGTCATCCACATATATTTGTACTAACAAAATTTGGTCCTTATGATGTCTAGTGAAAAGAGTTTTATCTATGGTTCCTCTTGTAAATTTATGCTCTAAAAGAAAGCTTGCTAAGGTCTCATACCAAGCTCTTGGAGCTTGCTTTAAACCATAGAGAGCTTTATGCAATTTAAATACAAAAGAGGGTTGAGTTAGAGAGATAAAACCTGGAGGTTGTTCCACATAAACCTCTTCTTGAAGCACTCCATTCAAAAATGCACTCTTGAGATCCATTTGGAAAACTTTGAATCTCCTGTGAGCTGCATAGGCAAGGAATATTCTTATGGCCTCTAACCTTGCAACAGGGGCAAAGGTTTGGTCATAGTCAATTCCTTCCTCTTGCTTGTAGCCTTGAGCAACAAGCCTAGCCTTGTTTCTCACTATGTTTCCTTGAGCATCTAGCTTGTTCCTATAGACCCATTTGGTTCCAATAACTAGGTAGTTATGAGGTCTTGGAACCAAATCCCAAACTCTACATCTCTCAAACTGATTTAGTTCCTCTTGCATTGCAATGATCCAGTGGGGATCTTGCTCTACTTCATGGATGGAGTGAGGTTCAATCTGAGAGAGAAAACATGCATGCATCAAGTCTTGGTTGAGTTGATGCCTTGTCTGTACACCTGCTGAAATGTCTCCAATCACTTAAGATCTTGGGTGATCTCTAAGTGTGACAAGATTAGTTGGTGGAGTTTGTTCAGCAACAGCTTCTATAATTAATTCCTCTTGAGGAATGTTATTAGTTGTTGAGGGAAGCTCAGCCACTTCCACTTGAATTTCTTCTTCATTGTCTTTAGCAATCTGTGGAGAAGGATGGGTTGACACCTCATGGGTAAGGTTTAGTCCATCCATAGACTCACACAGTTGTGGAACCTGCAAAAAGCTATTGGTAGAAATCTCTTTCTCCTTATAAGACATGTTAGCTTCATCAAAATATACATGGACTGACTCTTCAATTTTAAGAGATGATTTATTAAAAATCCTATAAGCCTTGCTTACTTGGGAGTATCCTAGAAAAATCCATTCTTCAGCCTTAGCCTCAAACTTTCTAATGTATCTTTTGTTGTTTGTGTGAATATAACATATGGAACCAAAAACTTTAAAGTATGTGATTTTAGGTTTCTTCCCTTTAAGCAATTCATAGGGGGTCTTATTTTTCAGCTTATGTATAAGGCTTTTATTCAGGACATAGTTAGCAGTGTTTACAACTTCTGCCCAAAAGGATAGAGGCATGTAAGCATCTGCCAATAATGTGCCTGCAGCTTCAATGAGTGTCCTATTTTTCCTTTCAGCTACCCCATTTTGTTGGGGAGTTCTAGGAGCTGAGATGCACTATCTGATACCTTCCTTCTCACAGAACTCATGCATAAGAAGAGACTCAAACTTTGTGCCATGATCACTTCTGATCAATGCAACATGAGTAGAGAACTCAATTTGTATGGTCCTGAGAAAATCTGTAAGAACCTTGAATGTATCTGACTTAGCTCTCAGAAAGGCTACCCAACTGAATCTGGAGAAGTCATCAACAATCACTAAAGTGTAAGACTTCCCTCCTAGGCTTCGCACTGCAATGGGTCCAAATAGATCCACATGAAGCAAATACAAAATCCTAGGTGAATCACTCTTATTAATGGATTTGAAACTAGTTTTAGTTTGCTTGCCTAATTGACAAGCCCTGTATAGGTTTTCCTTCTTGTAGGGGTCAGAAGGTAAACCTCTAACAAGGTTGTCTTTAGATAACCTAGCAATATTCTTAAGGTTTACATGACCTAATCTTTTATGCCACAACTCATTTTGGTTACTAGTGATATTTAGTAAACAAACATCAGTTTTGGCAAAAATAAAGTCTACTAGATATATGTTACCTTGTCTAATTCCAATTAAAACAGTTTTGTTTTCATTATCAATAATAGAACAAGAGGTAGAGTTAAAGTATACCTGATAACCTTCATCACATAATTGACTTATGGATATTAGGTTATGTTTGAGTCCTCTTACATATGTTACTCTCTTGAAGGTAACTGTACCAATCTTTACTGCTCCATACCCTTTAGACTGGCCACACTTTGAATCACCAAAGATCAACTTTGGTCCTATCTTGGACTTGTAATTGGATAGATTGTCCTTGCTACCTGTCATATGCTTGGAGCAACCACTGTCCAAGTACCAGGTCTGACTCATCCTTGGACAGCTCTTCACCTATACCTATAATGAAAAACAAAACTCAATTGTTCTTGACCCAGGTTACCTTGGGTCCTTTATTTGGTTGAAATGAAAAGCTGGAAATAACTGATAAAGTAAGTTGAGATTTATAACCTAAGGGGTGATATCTCCTAGGTGGAATAACCCAATCAGCTACTGGATTGAATGATTTATTAGCTGGCTTAGAATTTCTGTAAAAGAAATAATTTAAGTTTGGTCCTTCTGGGTTCGACGAATTTTTGTAAGTTCGTCGACCAGAGTTCGACGAATAGGGCTGAGATCGTCGATCTCTGCTCAGAGAATGATAGTAGTCATTTTCTTCGCCCCAAGTTTGTCGACCTCTGCTCGACGAACCATACAAAGTTCGTCGATCGCAGTTAGATGAATTGTTATAACTGAAGTTTGTGTTCAGCATTCGTCGATCTGGGTTCGACGAACTGGCCACATTTCGTCGATCTGAGTTCGACGAATGCTGCTGAACCTTATTTTTATTAGCTATTTTCTGATTTTTATTTCCCTTGTCTATGGGCTTTGGGTTGTTTTCAGACAATGGTTTGTTTGTTATCTTTTCTTTTCCCTTGGCAAAAACAAATTTAATGGGTGTGGTAAGAATATTTTTCTTAATTATGGGGGCAAACCCGATGATGCACCCAAGCCCAGCTTGCCATTTAATCTGGCATTTACTGTGCTTGTTATGTCCATCAGCTTGAGACTTCTCCCATTGAGAGATTGCTCAAGTTGTTTGGCCTCACATAAATCAGATTTTAATTTGATTATCTGTTCATTTGCTAGAGTTAGTTGATCTTTTAGTGTAATATTTTCTGAGTTAACAGATTCGAGATTTCCTAGTCTTTCTCTAAGGGTTTTTATTTCCTTCTCTGAATTAATCAAATCTAAACACATAGTTTTGAATTCAATTTTAAATAGATCAGAATTAAAATCAAAACTTGAAAGAACCTGATCTGCCTCTGAGTCTGAGGCTGCCTCATCTTCAGATTCTCCTTCTGATTCAGAATTGCTCCTAGAGGCATCAATTGCCATAAGGCAAACCTCCTTGGATCTTGCTTCTTCCTCTTCTTCACTTGAGCTGGAAGAGGATGATTCTTCCTCTGTATCACTCCATGTCTCAGCAACAAAGCCCTTGTCTTTCTTTTTATACTTGCTGGAGGAGGGTCTGCTGCTGTGTTTTCTCCTGGAGTCTTTTTCTCTATTTTCTCCTTCTTCTGATTTTCTGGACATTCAGAGATGTAATGTCCAGGCTTTCTGTAACCAAAGCACACAATCTCCTTGGTTGGTGTCTTGTCAAATCTGGGCTTATAATCCTGCCTGGATGATTTTCTTCTGAAATCCTTTCTAGCCATCTTATAGAATCTTTTTGCAAAGAGGCTCATGAGTTCTTCATTTGATGTTGAGGTCTCACTTTCCTCAGATGATTTGAAGGATATACTGTGATCCTTTCTCAATGGAGTTGTTGCCTTCTGTTCAACTGCTTCTCTTGATTTGATCAACTGCTCATAAGACTTTAATTTGCCTAGCAGAGATTCAGTTGATATCTCATTTAGGCTTCTGGCTTCTTTGATAGGCCAGATTCTTGAATCCCAAGAGCTAGGGAAGCACATCAAGATTTTGTCATTCACCTCTGTCAGGGTGATGTCCTTATCCAAGGTTTTAAGCTCATTGATGATTGAGCTCAACCTGTTGTACATTTCAGCCACTGATTCAGCCTCATCCTTCTTGAAATTCTCATACAAGGATACGAGATTTGATCTCCTGTCTTTCCTTTCATCTGCTGAACCAGCTACCATTTGGTTGAGGGAATCCCAAATGGCCTTGGCTGAGGTGCACTCAGCCACCTTCTGAAATATGTCATCTGACATAGTCTAAGCCAAGATGTTCATTTCCTTTGCATCTGCAATTTTGGCTTTCTTGTAAGCATCATTATTCTCTAGAGGAGGTACTGCAGTCATGTTGGTAGAGGTGCTTGGAGAAGCTGTAGGTGCTGGAGGTACTCCTGTCAGGATGGAAGCAAAAATATCTTCATCAATAGAATTCATGTATAATTTTATTCTTGTCTTCCAGATGGCAAATCTGTTAAGATTGCATACTGGGGCTCTGATACTTGTATAATCTTTGTTTTGGGTCATTTCTGTGAAGAAATAAATCTAATAACAAAAGCAAAACAATCAGATCTAACAAGAGGGATCTTTATGGTTCAGGTGTTAGCCTGTACAACCAAGTAATCTCTTAAGGTGTGGTAGATTAACCAACCTGGTAAGGTGTGGACTTTAACTAACCTCCCTCTAATACCAATTGAAAGTGAAGGTAGATCTGAAATACTCTAGAGGGGGGTGAATAGAGTATTGTGCTCTCTTTAAAAATCTCTACAACTTTTGTTGTAATCCTAAGTGAACAGGTCAGTAAATAAAATAAATAAGCACAGTAACCTATCTAATCACAGATCATAGCCAAAACAAAAGAAAAAGGACAACCAGACGACACAAGAAATTTTATAGTGGTTCCCCAACCTGGGTACATCCACTCTTCTACCACCTTGGTAGGAATCCACTCAGGTTTTTGATCAGGTGCCTGACACCAATGGGCTTTTGTTCATGTGCTCAAAAACCAAAACCTCAAGCCTTTTGGTAGGAGACTTGCAACCAGGAATAATTTTGAAGGGAATTAAAACCCTGTACAACAAATGGAAAAGAGGGTGATGGTGTCTTCTCTTTCTCAATAACAACTGAGAAGACTGTGGATTAATTTCAGCAGATTGCTCCCCCTGAGATCTTGAATGGATCAGGAATGCTGGAGCACTGCTTCAGTGTGATAGGTCTTCAAAACTTGAGTGTCTGGACCAGAGATTGCTTCAGGAACTTCTTTGACAGATAGAGTTTTGTTGTCCTTTTGAAGTTGTCCTGTAGGATTGAAGGAAGAAGACTCTTGATAGTGATTGAATGTTCTTCTTCTTCTTGAAGATGTTCTCTGGGCTAGGCTGATTGCAGAAAAGAACTTTTTATTTCTGTAAAATTGTTCTTCTGTGCAATGTCTGTCTGTGTTTGACTGGTTGTTTGTATATCTCTTAATGTATCTGTATCTCTGCTTAATCCTTTTCTTTTCTGACTTAAGACTGACTGAGGAACATTCGAAATTTGAATGTTTGAGCTGTAAATGCAGTCGGCCTGGGAAGGAAGTGACAATCAATGATTTCCCTAACTGTCTCATGGAAAAACGGCATGTAATAATCCACGATTAATGCACATTCTAACGGTAACATTCCGAGAAGATTTGGCATTAATTACTCAGGAATCATCGCCAAGAAAAGGGATGGGAAACTGGAGAAGATCTAATCTGGACTCGTCGAACGAAGAACAGGAATCGTCGAGCTGAGTTCACAGTTCGTCGAGCTGAGTTAAAGAGTTTGTCGACCAGACAATAGAAATAATCTTCAAGGGAATCTTGTCAATACTGCTACAATCGTCGTCGAAATGACAATCTTCATTCGTCGACCAGAGATCCAAAGTTCGTCGAACAGATAATCTTCATTCGTCGAACTGAGTTCCAAAATCGTCGACCGAAGAATGATTGTGGACTTAGAATCTGAGAAGTCTCTATCTGAGAAGGATTCAAATTGTTGACCAGAAATTGTCGAGTAGAGTACTGAGTTCGTCGACCTGAGAAGTTAACTTCGTCGACTTGAGAAGTTAAGAACTTATGGTCCAAGTTCGTCGAGCTCAGAATCGTGTTCGTCGACCAAAGCCTGAAGCTGGACTTAGAAAAAATCTGGAGTTATCCTGACTTTAGCTTGTTGAAGAATCTCAGTCTTCGTCGAACAGAGAAAAACAATCATCGAGCTCAGCACATAGAAACACCTCAAGATCGTCGAGCTCAGAATACCTTTCGTCGACCTGAGTTCGACAAACGTCGAACTCATTTTACTTAGTCTTGAAATCTTCTCAGTCTGGAGTCTCTGATGGTCTTGTTGATAGTTGGTCCATCTGAAGTTGACTCTAAGGACTTGGCCTAGACTCTAGGACACAAATTTGACCCTGGCTATACATGATGGGTCACATCCTAAGCTAGTGAACCTAGCCCAAATCAACTAGGGATCCAACATCTCGAGTTATAGAAGTCTGCACATCGTTTAATTTCTATTTACTCGAGTAGTTAAGTCATGTACTCGAGTAGTTCATTTACGACTCGAGTAGTCCAATATTTATACTCGAGTAACCAGAACTTCTTCCCTCAGAATTTCTCTAAGTCAAGTACTCGAGTAGCTACTTCCATATACTCGAGTAATTCTTATTCACTCGAGTAGTTCACCTTCACTACTCGAGTAACCCAGAATTGCAGTTCAGAAAATATTCTAAGTCCCTGACTCGAGTAGTTCCTCTACCACTCGAGTAGTTTACTCCCACTTACTCGAGTAGTATTTCTTGTGCTCGAGTACTCTAATTCCGCCTCTCGTGTAACTACTTAAGAACTCGAGTAAGTAATTTTGTTACTCGAGTAGCTGGTCTTCTTTTCCAATTTTCTTCAAGTATATACTCGAGTAGTTTTCTTCAAGTTTACTCGAGTAATTTTCTTTAGTACTCGAGTAGTTATCATCATCCCTCTCGAGTAGTTCTATAAAGTACTCGAGTAGTCATTTATTTACTCGGGTATGTCACTTCAGTCTCTCTGAAATATTTTGTTAAGTCCAGATTAACAGATTCCTCAATGAGCCTTGACGTGATTGGTCCACGTGTACCTCATTATGAATTAATTATGACTATTATTGAGAATCCTATATAAGGTCTTGTCAAACCGACAAACCCTAAGAAGAAGATTAATCAGAAGTTTTTGCAGCCGATTAATTTCTAAGTTCTCTATTCCTCTCTCTCTCCAAGAAGAGAAAGTCGCCGCCGCCGATTCTCATCTGGCTAGGGTTTTTGATTTCAGAGGATTCAGATTAAGAAGGTTTTACAGACCGAGATTACCGCACAACTCTTCATCTTCTATTCGATCGTGTGAAGCCAAGAAGATCCAGATCTGATTTTGCCTAGATTTTCTTCACCTCTCTGATAAAGCCGTAAAGTCTAGAAGAGGAAGATCCAGGCCGATAGCTTGCAAATCTGATAAAGCTTCATTGTTTGCATTTCTATACACATTTTATTTCATTCTTGTAGGAGAATTCTCTCCAAGTGTAGGATCCTTTGACTCCGAGATTGTAGGAAGTTTCATCTTCTGAGTGTAGATCCGCTTTGTGGATTGAGATTGTAGGAACGTTGTTCCGAGGCGTCGGATTGGTTTTCAATCCGAGATAATGGAGTAGCCAAGTCTAGTGTATTGCTAGATCGGTGAGGGAAAGTGGATGTACCCAAGATTGGAGAACCACTATAAATCTTGCTTCATCTGTGATTGATTGGTAGATAGTTCTGTGCATAGATCTGAAATTTTTATTCAGCAAAAAGACGCACATCTCACCTATTCACCCCCCCCCCCCTCTAGGTGATTTAGGTAGGCAACTAAACACTTTCAAAAATATTGCTAAAATATCTAGGGACCACCTTATTAGAGGATTGCCTTCTTGCCTCTACAAGAAGGAAAGCCTCTGTAGGGCTTGTCAATTAGGTAAGCAAATTAAAAATAGCTTTAAATTTATTAATAAGAGTGATTCACCCGGGATTTTGTACTTGCTACATATGGATCTTTTTGGACCCATTACTGTACAAACCTTGGGAGGGAAATCTTATACTTTAATTATTGTAAGTGACTTCTCTAGATGCACTTGGGTGTTCTTTTTTATAAACAAGTCAGATAACTTCAAAGTTCTTACAGATTTTCTTAAGAGCATTCAGATTGAGTACTTTACTCTAGTTGCATTGTTCCGAAGTGATCATGACACTGAGTTTGATTATCTTCTCATGCAAGAATTCTGTGAGAAGGAAGGTATCAGACATTGCTTCTCTACTCCTAGAACTTCTCAACAAAATGGGGTAGCAGAAAGGAAAAATAGAACCCTTATTGAATCTGCAGGGATATTGCTTACAGATGCTTACTTGCCCCTATCTTTTTAGGCAGAGGTTGTAAGCACAGCAAACTATGTCCTGAATAGGAGTTTAATACATAAACTTAAGGGCAAGACTGCATATGAATTGCTCAAAGGGAAGCAACCTAAATTTAACTATTTTAAAATATTTGGTTGTAGATGTTTTATTCACAATAATAATAAGAAACATCTTAGAAAGTTTGAAGTCAAAGCTACCGAGGGAATTTTTCTTGGATATTCCCAAATCAGCAAGGACTATAGGGTATTTAATCAATCTACTTTAAAAATTGAAGAATCTATACAAGTTTCATTTGATGAAGCTAATATGTTTTACAAGGAGAAGGATTCTTCTTCCATAAAAAATTTGCAGGTACCAAATTTGTGTGAGAAAATGGATGACTTAATCCTAACACAAGAGGATATATCACATCCTTCTCAACAAATTATTGTTGAAGACAGTGAAGAAGATTTCATTGAAATGATTGCTAACCCTACAATAGGCAACATAATTCCACAAGAGGAATTAATTCCAAATGTTGTTGTTGTCCAAACTCCTCCTACTGATCTTGTGACACTTAAAGATCATCACATATCTCAAGTGATTGGAAACATATCAGTTGGTGTGCAAACAATGCATTAACTCAACCAAGATCTGATGTATGCTTGCTTCAAATCTCAACTTGAGCCCCAATCCATAAAAGATGCAGAGCAAGATCTCCATTGGATTGTTGCAATGCAAGAGGAGCTCAATTAGTTTGAGAGATACAGAGTTTGGGATTTAGTTCCACAATCCAAAGACTACCCAGTCATTGGAACTAAATGGATATTCAGAAATAAATTGGATGCACAAGGAGCTATAGTAAGGAACAAAGCAAGATTGGTAGCTCAAGGTTATTCTCAGGAGGAAGGAATTGACTATGATCAAACCTTTGCCCCTGTTGCAAGGTTGGAGGCTATCAGAATATTCCTTTCTTATACAGCCTACAAGAAGTTCAAAGTCTACCAGATGGATGTCAAGAGTGCTTTCCTAAATGGTGAACTTAACGAGGAAGTTTATGTGGAGCAACCACCAGGTTTTATCTCTCCAACTCATCCCCCTTTTGTTTTCAAATTACATAAAGCTCTCTATGGTTTAAAGCAAGCTCCAAGAGCTTGGTATGAGACCTTAGCTAGCTTTCTTTTAGAGCATAAGTTCATTAGGGGCATTGTAGATAAGACTTTATTTATTAGGAATCATAAAGATTAAATTTTGTTAGTACAAATATATGTAGATGACATCATTTTTGTCTCTACTGATTCCAAACTATGCAAAAGGTTTTCTGACCTAATGCATTCCAAGTTTGAAATGTGTAGCATGGGTGAGCTTTCATACTTCCTTGGTCTTCAAGTGAAGCAATCCCCTGATGGCATCTTCATCTCCCAATCTAAATATGCTAAGGAGCTAATTAAAAGATTTGGAATGTTTGATGCCCCAGCTATGAAAATACCAATAGATTCTAATGTTGTGATTGATTCTGATGAACATGGCAAGCTAGTTGATTATAAAACATATAGGGCTATTATTGGGTCCTTGTTGTATCTTACAGCTAGTAGGCCAGATATAATATTTGATACATGTCTTTGTGCTAGGTTCCAAGTGAACCCTAAAGAATATCACCTTATTTTCTTAAAAACAATTTTGAGATATATAAAGGGTTGCCCAAATCTAGGACTTTAGTATCCAACTGAGTCAGAATTTGAGTTAATTGTATTCTCAGATGCTGACTTTGCTGGATGTAGAGTTAACAGGAAAATCACATCATGAACATGCCAGTTCCTTGGTGATAGGCTTGTGTCTTGGTTTTGTAAGAAGTAGACATCCGTGTCAACTTCAACTGCAGAAGCTGAATACATTGCAGCTGATAGTTATTGTTCATAAATATTGTGGATTCAAAACCAACTCCTAGATTATGGTCTCAACTTAAATAATTCAACTATATTTTGTGATAGTACCAGTGCAATTTCTACAGCACAAAATCCAGTACTGCATAGTAGAACTAAGCATATGGAAATTAGACATCATTTCATTAGAGATTTGTAGACAAAAAGAAAATTAACCTTGTATTTATCTCTATTGATTTACAAAGAGCAGACATCTTCACTAAACCATTAGATGAGAATAAATATCAGTTCTTCTTAAATCAGCTAAGCATGATTAAAGGAGAAGGCCAAATTTGATTTCTGTCTGAGTTTTCAAGAATTAGTCACAATTCGTCGAACGGAGATCGACGATCTGTGAACTCTTATAGAGTTTTTTGTCGAACGGAGATCGACAAAATCTCCTGTGAAATTCCTTCGTCGAACGGAGATCAACGAATTTATTTCTGAAAATATTTCGTTGAATGGAGATCGACGATCTGTTTTCCCGCTCTTCTAACTTAGTTCGACAACTTTAATCACTTTTTGAGAAATCTCGTCGAACTGAGTTTGAAGCATTTATTTTTCGTTGGACGAATCTTGCCGCTTCATCTTCAAAAACCTATAATTAGGTTTTTCATCGAACTTCATCCCACGCTTTCTTGTTCCCCTTTTGCACTTGATCTTTTGTTGTTTTTGCAGAGCAATGGCAATTTCTCCTGTACTTCTCGCCACCATGAAGTTCGACGTAGGATTTGATATCGACCTAGACTCATTTTCTCATTCAGGTCAGATATTTCAATTCATTCTGAAATCATTTGAAGGTTCAAATCTGTAATTTCTCATGACAACCAGGATCAAGCTACCAGTAACAGAGATTAAGGAATGGGTTTTCACTGCACAGATTCAAGATTCTCAAGTTCTTACTTGTTCAATTTTTGGTAGCCAGATTCCTCTCTCTCCAGAAATTTTAACTGAAGTTTTTGGTTTTGTTAACGAATAAGATGAAATAGACTTATCTAGTAGTGAATTTGATGAGATGCTAGAAAGGTTAGGCTATTTTGCAGGAAACCCTAACCACCTCCTCAAGAAGAATTTATCTATAGAATATAGATTCTTGGCTGATGCAGTTAGCAAAGTATTGTTAGGAAAACATTCTGAACATGATCATATTACCAGGCACCAGTTCCATCTGATGTATGCATTTGTTAATAAAAAATCAATAAGTTGGGGAGAAATTTTGTTTGATTTGATAAAAAGGAATATTAGTAAGAAAAATGTGTGTTTTGGAAGGATTCTGGGAATCTTTCTACAAGCCAAGGTTCTAGATTTATTGTTCTCCCAGACCATTTTTATCAATGCCTCAAAAAGGCTTACTTCTGCCCTGTTTGGCAGATGGAAGAGGGTAATCCGCAAGCCCTTCAGGGCCTCCTCTTCCAGGTTAGCTTCTGAGAACATCAGGGCTAATTCAGCCACTCCCCCAACTCATGAAGAATCTCATGCTCTTCCTCTCCTGTTCATCCTCCATCACCACCTCATTAAATATTTACTTCACCAACTCCACTTCAACAACCTTCTACCTCCATTCCACAAGTCTCACCAACATAATCACAATCTCAACCACAATCACCAGGTCATATCCATGTGGATACTCCACCACCTCCACCTCCTCAATCAACACTTGCATCTCATCTTGATGCTATTTCATCCACTTCTACTCATCAAGAACCACTCCTATCATCTCCAACACATTGTCCACATCATTCACTTATACATGATATCCCTCCATCAGATGCACCACTACATTTACCCAGCATTCCACTTACAGACATCCCCGCATGATTCTCTATATGTCCAAACTATGGATATACTTCCCCTTATACCACTTCTAATCCAGAACAATTGTATTTGAATTTCTTTGATATTGCTAATGATCTTCTAAAATTAATTTCTCCAACTCTAGAGCAGCTCATAACTAAGGCTGTTGCCCCTCTTTCTACTTCTATCTCCCTTCTATCTGCTCAGTTTGTTGCCTCCTCCTCTATCCCTTCTTCTACAGGCCTGGGTTCAGGGCCTTTTGAAACCAGATAGGGGGAGATGTTTTGGGAAGAAGCTCCAGCAGCTGCAACTCCAGCTCCTCCAGCAGCAGCAGTTCCAGAAGCAAAAATTCCAGCAGAGATTATTAAAATTCTTGATGAAGATACTGAAATGATCTTATCTAAAGAAGATTCAGTTAATATAGAAATAATCACTGTTGGTGATTTCATCATAAATCTCACAGTTGATCTTCTTTCTCTCTTGCATTCTTTTGATACAGTCTATAATAACATTTCGCCTATTTCTGCAAATTAATCTATAGCTATAGTAAAGTATGCAATACCTATTAGTCCTGAAGTTTTGCAACAAATAAGCACTAGCTTTGCAGTTCAAGTAAATAGTATAGAGAGAACAATTCCTTCAGAGCCAAAAGCATTTTCTCCACCATCAATAAGCTGGTGTGAATCTCCCATGCTAGATCTTGATGACATCATGTTTGCAAATATAGAACCAGAGATTACCATTTCTCAGGCTCAAGATATTTCAGAATCAGATATTCAAAAATCAGAAGTTCAAGCAAAATAGCCTCAGGCTCACCCTATGTTCATTGATGATATGCTGAAACAAATTCATGCTCTCTATGATTATCCAACAAATGATTCTGATGATGATGAAGAAGATTCTGATGACTCTGAGGACACCATTTCCAAGAAGAGAAAAGCAAAGAAGAAGGCTCCTCCAAAGGCAGCTCAAAAGCCAAATCCAACTGCTAATACTCCTTATTATATTCTACATAACATAACTCTCACTCCAGATACCCCACACTGGATGAGATACTCTTAAAATGAACCAAAGGCTAGGAAGAAGAGCAGGAGATAAACTCATCCACCTCAATTCAGGAGAGGTCCTCCTCCTCCTCCTCCAGTTGATGGATCCTCAGGAAATGTTTCTCAAGGTCAAAGATCTACTTCTCACTCCTATCAATATAGATAAACTCAAAGCAGCAGAGACATGCCCTCTAGATCTCACACTCAGTCTAACAGAAAGCAACAGTAGCAACAATAATCTGTTAGTTTAAGTAGCCAGCAAAACATTCAAGATATTCAGAAATCCAGTCCTGAAAGGCCTTTATCTCCAGTGTGTGATCCAGAGATGGATCCTAATTCTAGGATGGCCAGATTCAAAGTACTTGAAAGATATTGTACCTAATCACCTAGAGGGGGGGGTGAATAGGTGACTTAAATCTTTTTAACTTTTTAGGCAGAATTCAGATTATAACACAGAATTATATTTACTTTATCACAGCACACAATCAACAATCACAGAATTCCACAAGCACACAGTAGACACTCAGATTTATAGTGGTTCCCCAAGGTTTGGGTACATCCACTTTCCCCCTTCGCCTACCTAGCAGTGTACTAGATTCGGCCAAACTCCTCCACTATCTCAGAACCCCAAAACAGGTTCCTACAGCTCAGGCCCAAGGCCCTACAACTCAGCTTCTTCACAAAGCCTACACTCAGCCACCAAGGCTTACACTCAGCCACCAAGGCCTACACTCAGCCACAACAGGCCTACACTCAGAGATACAACTCTCCTACACTCAGGCACTCAAGCCCTACACTCGGCCTTTATAATTATAGGCTTACAAACTCAGATCCCTAAGGATCCTACAAGAAAATATGAATACAAAAATGTAATATCTACAACTCAGTGAAAAGAGAGAAGAGTTGTGAGTTTCTTGATGAGTTTTTGGAAGAACTCAGCTGAAATCAACCTGACTTGGCTTTCTTCAAAGCTTCTTGAAAGTAGAACACAATAAGATTGATCTCTTCTGCAGTTGATCCTTGATCTCTGCTACTTAAGATTCAAAATAAATCTGAACCCTTCTTCTCAGCCTGGTTCCAACGGCTGACTTCTTGGATGGAGCTCTCTCTCTCCAACTTCTTAGATCTTCACTAGATTCTTCAAGGAATAGTTAGATCTTCTTCTTGTTAATGATCACTTGAACTTGTGTTCAATCTCTTCTTATCATAATTTTTCTGTAGACAGTGTAAGCCTATTTATAGGCCTTCTTCATGGTAACCGGCTGGTCCGGTTCATAACTGATTACTGACAACTCTGACAGGTGTAGTAGACCGGCTGGAAAGGCAGCTGTCAAGTCATCCTGTCAGTTCTTGAAAATTCTGTAACTGTCCAAAAGTGTCGAGATTGTCTATCTTTAAGTGTCGACACTTATAGACTAAGTGTCGACACAAGTTGTCTAAGTGTCGACACTAGCCTACAAGGTGTCGACACAACTCCTTGTGTTGTAGATTTTATATCTCGACACTGCTTCTTCTTCATGTGTCGACACTGATATTAAGTGTCGACACAACACTTTATTCTTCAGCACTTTGTTGTATTCTTCTAAGTGTCGACATAACTCCTTTGTGTCGACACATCTTCATGTGTTGAACTTATTAAGTGTCGACACTTCTTCTTGGTGTCGACACATATCTTCAGTGTTGATACTTGCTGAGTGTCGACACAGCTCCTTGTGTCGACACATTCTTCTACTATTGAGACTTTTGCTGAGTGTCGACACATCTCCTTTGTGTCGACACTTGTACTTAGAATATTCTTGAACTTTGCTAAGTGTCGACACAGCTCCTTGTGTCGACACTTTCTTCAAGTGTTGAGTCTTCAGCTGAGTGTCGACACATTCTTTCTTGTGTCGACACTTTATTCAAGTGTTGACTCTTCTGTTGTGTGTCGACACATTGTTCTGGGTGTCGACACTTATACTTAGACTCTGCTGACTTTTGCTGAGTGTCGACACAGCCTCCAAGTGTCGACACTTTCTGATGTAGACACAGTTTCACTGGGTGTCGACACAACTGCTATGTGTCGACACTGCTTATCCCTGGTGTCAACACAATGACTCCAAGTGTCGACACTGCTTGTCTGGGTGTCGACACAAGTCTTCTTAAGTGTCGACACTTTCCCTCTGGGTGTCGACACATGTACTTAGAAACTTTTTCATCTTTCCTGCAAATACTTAACCTGCACAAGTAAACTAAAAACACATCAAATACATTTTGATGTATATCATTGAGTTGGGTGAGGCTTCTTCAAATCAGGTACATTTAAACCAATGTACCCAATAATCTCCCCCTATTTGGAGAAGTCATAACCCTTAGTCAATGATATACACCATACAGAATAAAATCATAGTATGATGTAAAGCAGGATTATATAACAGGCAAACATAAACATGTATCAAACAAAACATGTATACACAGATAACATCTCAGAACAATTATGAAATAAATTTATCACACAGCAAATTTATCACACAGCACATTGTTCTAACAGCTTTGTCATATTCATTTTTTCAAAAGTTTACAGAATGTTTAACATCAAAAGATTACATAGTAAACTTAAGAAAATTCTATGCTATTTTTGATCAGCATCTTTAATCACTATCCCTTTTCCAGACTGAATCTTGGCTTGCATAGGAGCTTCAGCAGCTTCAGTATCAACAGGTTTCTTCCCTTTCAGCTCCTTCTTCTTAAGCTCCACAACTTTAATCTTTTGCCTTTCAAAATAATGATAAGGCTTGGGAAAGTACTTGCTAGGCTCCTGAGCAGTAGGAGGTAGCTTTCCCATCTTGGCCTTCCTTCTATATTGCACTATTGCTTCTTGCCTTGTCTCATGTTTCCTCCATTCTAGTTCAGAAAACCATTTATTTCTGTCTTGTATATTATCTTTTGCAGCTTTCCATGCAGTTAAGATAATGTTTCTTGAAGTGGGGCTCCACTGCTCAAAGTCTGGTCTTAGTTCAGCTTGCTCCCTAAACCTCTTCTTAGACAGTCTGGCTTCTTCTTCTTTCTGCAGAGCTTCTTGCATAGCTTTAGAGACTGGCTGAACAACTTTCTCTATGATGACATTTTCTTTTCCCTCAGGTGGGCTATACATTGAGTGTATATTAGCTTGAACCATATCAAAATCTGGAAGAGGGTAGATGACTTGAGCCACTTCAGGTTGCTCCCCTCCTAGATATGCAGGATGTATCCCAGATTCTGCAACATTATCATCATCATAAAGAGGAGGATATCCAAGAGTAGCTCTGATAGAATTAGAAATCCATTTAGCATGATCAGAGCTGGCTTTGACTAACACCCTCTCCCCCTTTATGACTTCTCTAACCATGTGATCCCTCAGATCATCCTTTTGAAATATTATTTGGGCATCCAAATAGTTGACTCCATCTTTAAAGTAAGGTTTCAACCTTTGGAGTTTGTCAGTTATGATCTTTTGAGAGTCTTGTATGGCAGTCTTAACAGCAGTAATTTCCTCTTGGAATGCTTTGTCAAAGTCTGCTTTAGCTGTAGCATTAGCTGGAGTCTGCCCTGCAGCTAGATTCTTCATCTCTGTTAATATGGCATTGTGAGATTCTATAAAGTTATCATTCATCCTGATCTGATTTTCCAGTACATAGCCTTGCTTTAGTGCAATGTCATCTACTTGAGCCTTTATTTTCTCTTGATGAGTTGCTAAATAGACTACTGCATTCCCTCCCTTGTGGAAGCAGTCAGTCATCTCCTTCTTATTAAGATTCATTTCAAATCTTATAGACTTAATATCCTGGGCCAAATCAAACTGTAATGATTTTTGCCCTTCATCCACATACTTCTCAATGGCTTGCCTGTGATCATCCAGCTTAATTTGCATAGCAACCATCAGAGCACTGTAATCTACAGTTGGAGTTGGTTGTAGTGCTAGTTGTGGTGCTATGGTTTGCAATGCCTTCTTATAACTCTGGCTCCTTCTTTTAAATACTTGAAATTTCCTTTTCTTTGCCCTTGAAGCTTCCTCATCTTCAGATGCTAAAGTACTTGCTATCTCTACCCTCTCCTTAGGTAGCTCCTCAACAGCTTTGGGCTTCTCAGGTTCTTGCCTTGCAGGCTCTTCAACAATTACAACTTGCTCCACTTCAACTGGAGCATTCTCCCCCTCAGCAGCAGCACATTCCTTGTCAAAATCAGTTTGATCCAGATTTAGGAAAAGATCTTCCATTGAATATTCTTGTGGAGAATGGGCTGGAGAAATTCTTGGCTCATCTACCACTAGATCAGATATAACTTGAACTTCAAGAGATGTGTCTTTCATGACAACATCTGGGGGTTGGCTATCAAGCTGAGTTTGCTGATTAATATTACTTAATGGATCAGATAAAATAGTATCCTCTATAGGGAAATCTAAAGCATTAAGCTCAGTGATTACCTCAAGAATTGTGTTTGTAGCTTGCTCACTTTCCAGTGGAGTTGGCTCTTCCACTATTAGTGGCTCCCCCTGGACTGAATCTTGGTGTAAGGGGCTAGCTTGTGGTAGCTCCCCCTGCTTCTCTGCAGCATCTTGTTGAGCTGTAGACTTCTCAGTATTTCCTTCTTCATTCTCATCAGGTGTGAAGACAACTTGCTCTTCACTACCAGAGCTGCTAGTGGAAACCTGAGCCACTGGAGCAATTTTCTTCTTCTTCTTCTTCTGGGGTGTTACTTTCTCAGGAGTTATTTTCTCAGGGGTTGGCATCTCCTTTGACAAAACCCTGTCCCATCTGGAGAATATCCTCATGTCCATTTTTCTCATATGATTGATTTTACTGTCAGCAGCCTGACCCATAACCTCTGGTAAACTACCAGCTAGGTATAAACTTAAGATCCTACCCAAATTGGGTTTCTTCAGACTCTCCTTGATCTTTTCAAAGACTACTACTGACCAATCAGTTTTTAGGCTGAAGATTATCCTGGTCATGAGATTGAACATATGGGCAGATACCCTGTCATGCCCTCCAGGCTTACCTAAGATTACCTTGCCAACAATTTCAGAAAGAAATTTACCCAGGCTGTTCATCCCCTTTCTATTAAACACTGATCCAATTTTCAATTTGGAATCTAGACCACACCATGTCAATGCTTCTCTGGTCTTAGAAGCAGTTACTTCGTCTTCTTCCTTAGTTCTTGGTAACTGTAGTAATTTCCTCAAACTTTTTGGTGAGACTTTAATCTTTTCACCATGAACCCTGGACTTGATCTTGAATCCAGATTCGTCTACTTTAGATCCATTGAGGAATTCCAGTACTTCCTTCTTCCAGATCTTAGTAGGCTCTGAAACAAGAAATTCTAACCCCGAGTCTGTAACTAGGGTTATCACATTCTTGATCTCCGGGTCTGCATCCTCAAATGCGTCTCGCACTAGTTCGTAGCCTTCATTGACGTTCTCCTCGAGCTTTGGCGCCATTAGGGTTTGAAGAATTTGACTGGAGAGAAGAGAGGTGTCGACACACAAGTTTTGTCTCGAAACTTTTGAATGCGTGTCGACAAACTAAGGCAAAATCCTATTTATACCTTTCTAGGTTTGAAGATGAAAGGGCGGGTCAGCTAATTGAAATTGTGTCGACACTGTTGAGAAGTGTCGACACAGACTTATAATGTCTCGACACACTGTGTCGACACAAGTTTAGTCGACAGATAATATGTGTCGACACTTGGTTATGTGTCGACACCACTTAACTCGACACATAGTCGAGTCTTTACTTAGATAATTCTAAGTAAACACTAAGTGTCGACACCACCTTGAATGTGTCGACACTGACTCTGTATGTGTCGACACTAATATTCTGAAGTGTCGACACTAACTTCCTAGATGTGTCGACACCTTTTCCCTGAAGTGTCGACACCACTTTTCTGTGTCGACACAGATATCTCTGTGTGTCGACACCTTTTTACTTAGCCATTTCTATAAACTTATTCTAAGTTTATCATACCTAGTTCAATTTTAAACCTATTGAACTTAGTTTCTTCTAAGGGCTTAGTATACATATCAGCTAGTTGATTATCTGTTCTAACATATTCCAGTAAAATATCTTCTTTTTCTACATGTTCTCTAAGAAAATGATATTTTATTTCAATATGTTTGGTTCTACTATGGGAAACAGGATTATTTGCAATTGATATAGCACTTGTAGAATCACAAAAGAGTGGAGTTCTCCTTACCTGAATTCCATAGTCCTCAAGCTGATGTTGTATCCATATAAGTTGAGCACAACAACTTCCTGCAGCCACATATTCTGACTCTGCAGTGGAGATAGCCACACTTGTTTGCTTTTTGCTACTCCATGAAATCAGTCTTCCACCTAGGAATTGACAGGTTCCAGTTGTGCTTTTTCTGTCTTCTTTGCATCCTGCAAAGTCTGCATCTGAATAACCTGTTAGTTCAAAATCTCCATTCCTAGGGTACCAGAGGCCTAGATAAGGAGTACCCTTTAGATATCTCAGTATCCTTTTGACTGCTGTCAAATGAGACTCTTTAGGGCATGCTTGATACCTTGCACAGACACATGTAGCATACATGATATCTGGTCTACTTGCAGTCAAATATAATAGGGAGCCAACTATCCCTCTATACAAAGTCTCATCTACAGGTTTCCCTGGATCATCTTTGCTAAGAGACATACTTGACCCCATAGGAGTCTTCATGGTACTGGATGAATCCATACCATACTTCCTCATGAGTTCTAGGGTGAACTTAGACTGGCATATGGATAATCCATTCTCAGTCTGTCTAACTTGGAGACCCAAGAAGAACTTAAGCTCTCTCATACTACTCATCTCAAATTGTCCTTGCATTAGTTTTGCAAACTTTTTGCAAAGACTACTTTCAGTAGACCCAAATATTATGTCATCTACATATATTTGGACTAGTATTACTTTGCCTCTGGATTCCCTAAGAAATAGAGTCTTATCTATTTTCCCCCTTTTGAACTTATTCTCAATGAGGAAACTAGACAGGGTTTCATACCAAGCCCTAGGGGCTTGCTTTAACCCATACAATGCTTTCCTAAGTCTATAGACATGATTAGGTTGAGTTGAATCAATAAAACCTAATGGCTTTTCCACATAGACTTCCTCTTTTAGATTACCATTCAGAAAGGCTGACTTTACATCCATTTGGTAAACTTTAAATCCTTGAAAGGTTGCATAGGCCAGGAACATCCTTATGGCTTCCAGTCTGGCTACTGGAGCAAAGGTTTGATCAAAGTCAATACCTTCTTCCTGCCTATATCCTTTAGCAACCAATCTTGCTTTGTTCTTAATGATGACTCCATGTTCATCCATCTTGTTCCTATAGATCCACTTGGTCCCAATTATGTTGTGGTCTTTAGGTTTAGGAACAAGTTCCCAGACCTTGCACCTCTTGAACTGATTCAGCTCTTCTTGCATTGCCTCAATCCAATGAGGGTCTAGGATGGCTTCTTCAAACTTCTTTGGTTCAACTTGGGATAGAAAACTGGAGTAGATTGCTGCACTCAGATTTCTGCTCCTTATTTGTACCCCATGTCTTGGATCACCAATGATTTGCTCTGCTGGATGATCTCTAAGATGCCTATTGGCTGGAGGCATCCTGGCTTCAGGTTGAACTTCTTCAGTTTCTTCATCTTGCTGCACTCCTTGAACTTCATCTGCATTAGGTACATGTAGTACTCCCCCTGGATAGCAGCCACTATCTTCTACTTGTTGTCTTATAGAAGGTTCATCTTCTATAGTGAGCTTGTCCATCTTCTTAGTTATACCTATGGAGCTGCATATACTATTAGACAACTCATTGTTAATAAGTCTAGTTTCATCAAATACTACATGCACAGACTCTTCTACAACTTGTGTAGACAAGTTGTAGACTCTATAAGCCTTACTGTTGTTGTTGTACCCAACAAAAATTTCCTCTTGGGACTTGGCAGCAAACTTAGTCAAGTAAGACTTTCCATTGTTAAGTATAAAGCACTTACAACCAAAGGTCCTGAAGTTGGATAGGTTTGGTTTTCTGCCTTTCACAACCTCATAGGGGGTCTTGTTGTGACTTTTAGTAATGGTAGCCCTATTAATAACATGGCATGCAGTATTAACTGCTTCAGCCCATTAATATTCTGGTAATGATGTATCACTTAATAGGGTCCTACCAGCCTCAATTAAGGTTCTATTCTTCCTCTCAGCAATGCCATTTTGTTGAGGTGTTCTTGGTGAAGAAAACTCTTGAAATATCCCAAATTCTTCACATAGTTTTGCCATACTATCAGACTGAAATTCAGTACCATGGTCACTTCTTATTTTGACCACTGTACTATCTAGTTCATTCTGAATTTGTTTGACAAAACTATAGAAGACACTAGGTGTTTCAGATTTCTGTCTAAGGAAGAACACCCAGGAAAACCTTGAGTAGTCATCTACAACTACAAAGGTATAGACCTTCCTACCTAGGTTGTGAACTGGCATTGGACCAAAGAGATCCATATGCAAGAGGTATAAACACCTCACAACATCTTTGTTTTCAATGCTTCTAAAGGTGGATCTAGTCTGCTTGCCCTTTTGACAAGCTGAGCAAATACCATCTTTAATACACTTAACTTGAGGACCATTCCTCACTAACTCTTTGCTAAAGAGTTTGTCAATTGTCTAGTAGTTTAGATGGGCTAGCCTCTTGTGCCATTTGACACAATGAGAGACTGTCTCATCAGCTACTAGACACACTGGAGAACCATTGTTCTCAACCATAATGTCTAAGCAGTAGACATTTCTTTTTCTATAACCAGTCAAAATGATATCTTGATCATTTGACCTCCTGATATGACAACCATTTTTGACAAATGAGATGGCATATCCTACATCACTCAATTGACTTATACTAATAAGGTTATGTTTCAAATATTTAACATAGGCCACTTGAGTAATTGTAATATAGGAGTTAGATATGTTACCAAAACCCTTGATGATCCCTTTTTCAGAACCACCAAAGGTGACTTTTGGACCATCCTTGATGGGTGTGTAGTCCTTTAGTAAACCCCTTGTTCCAGTCATATGTCTGGAACATCCACTGTCCAAGTACCATATTGGGGCATGGCCACTTGGACTCACCTGCAAAACAGATTAGTGAACCTTAGAACCCAAAGAATTCTTGGGTCCTTGGTACTGGTTAGTTTGCTTCCTAACAAAGCTACCTGCAGGTTTTCCAACAGGCAATTTGCTACTCACTTTGGCAATAGCATTGTGCCAACAGTCCATTGCAAAGTGGCCTACCTTGCCACAGCACCAACACTCAAACTTATTGTACCTTTGCTTAGGTACAGTCTTAGCTGTTTTATTTACAGCTGGCTTGTTGAGAGTTGGGGCTTTGCCCTTGGACTTGGACTTGACAGTCCTAGCTGGTTTAGTAAACCCCAGTCCAGCTTTACCTTTTTGATGAACAAATTCATCAATTAAGGGTAGAAGTGACTTTGGTTTAGAAAACCTAGCAACCAAATCTTTCTCCTTCTGAATACTAATCTCCAGACTCTTGATTTGATCATTATTAAATGATATAGTCCCCATCTGAATCATAGTTATGTGCTTCAGTCTGGCTATTTCATTTAGCTTTTGATCAAACATCTTCTCATAATCAGTTGCAGCCATTTTGACACTTGCAATCTCCTTAGCTTGACTCTTGGCCAAGGATTTGCATTTCTTAAATGCTTGCAACAGAACTTTATATTCATCTATCAATTGATGAATATCCTCTTCAGACTCAGATGCACTCTCATCATTTGATGATGATGAATCTGTTTCTGAACTTGCACAAGAAATTGAACTTAAAGAACAATGTTGTACCTTACTAGGTCCTGGCTGCTCCAGGATTTTGTCACTTTCTGTCAATTCCATCAGTCCTTAGCACTGACTATCCTCTTGTTCATATATAGAGTTCATGATTTGGATGAACTCTTCTTCTTCTTCAGCAAACAGCCATATATATGCTTCAGCATCTCACTCAGTTTCTGATGAAGAAATGTCTGACAGGCTCTTATCCTTTTTGGCAACAAAAGACTTTTCCTTCTTGCCCTTGAATGGAGTCTTTTTCTTATCATTTGACTCCTTCCTTTTCTCTGGACAGTCTGCAACAACATGTCCTTGTCTATTACAGCAATAGCATACAATTTTTGAAAGAGTTGCTTTGCTAGACTTAGTCTTTTTCCTGTCTTTCTTTGAAGACTTTTTATTCTGATAATAGTCTTCTTTACAATGTGAAGTAGATGGCCTTGTCCTCCACTGTTTTTTCTTTAAGAACTTCTGAAAATGTCTTGTGAAGGCAGCAAAGTCCTCATCACTCTCACTGCTTTCAGACTTTCTGCTTGCTAACTCATCTGACTCAGTTTCAGCTGCTTTTGGAGGTGGAGTTGGTGACTTACTTCTGTACTTTCTGGGGGCTTCTGTTTTAAATGCCACTATCCTTTCTTTATGTTCACTTCTTGTAGATTTCTCCTCTTCTTTCCTCACCATCAACTGCTTTTCATAGGACAGCAGTTTTCCAAACAGTGTTGGTGGAGGAATTTCTGCTAACTTTGTCATTTCCCTAATGGCACAGATCTTGGTGTCCCAATCTTTTGTAAGGGACCTTAAGAACATATCATTAAGCTCATAGTTATTGAACTCTCTTCCATAGGACATTAGCTCATTCACAATCCTATAGAACTTCTTATAGCATTCAGTTATGCTATCAGCCCTACCTTGCCTAAAGCTTTCATATTCTTGTTAGCAAGGATTTTTTGTCTTGCCTCACTTCTTCAGAACCCTCCATATACACTATCAAGGTATCCCACATCTCCTTAGATGTCTTGCAGTTTATCAAATTCTGAAAAGTAGCATCATATATAGCACTCACAATGATATTCTGAGCCCTCTTGTCCATTGTGGCTAGAACTATTTCATCCTTTGTCATTTCAGAGAAATCCTTAGGTGTTCTCTGATTTGCATCTAAGACTGAAACCTTCATGGGCACATATGGCCCTTCTTTTACTGTGATGTAAATCCTAGGGTCTGAGGCTTCCATAAACAGTCTCACCCTTTCCTTCCAGATACCAAAGATCTCTTTTCTACATATGGATAGCTTCATGGATCCCAATTCCTTATGATTCTCAGTGGAACACATGGTTCTTGATTTTCTTGAATCTGTAATTTAATTAGACTGAATCTGCCAACAGGATCTACTCAGACAGTTATGTCTCTTTTTGAGTAACCTCGCTCTGATACCACTTGAAAGATATTGTACCTAATCACCTAGAGGGGGGGTGAATATGTGACTTAAATCTTTTTAACTTTTTAGGCAAAATTCAGATTATAACACAGAATTATATCTACTTTATCACAGCACACAATCAGCAATCACAGAATTCCACAAGCACACAGTAGACACTCAGATTTATAGTGGTTCCCCAAGGTTTTGGTACATCCACTTTCCCTCCTTCGCCTATCTAGCAGTGTACTAGATTCGGCCAAACTACTCCACTATCTCAGAACCCCAAAACAGGTTCCTACAGCTCAGGCCCAAGGCCCTACAACTCAGCTTCTTCACAAAGCCTACACTCAGCCACCAAGGCCTACACTCAGCCACCAAGGCCTACACTCAGCCACAACAGGCCTACACTCAGAGATAGAACTCTCCTACACTCAGGCACTCAAGCCCTACACTCAGCCTTTATAATTACAGGCTTACAAACTCAGATCCCTAAGGATCCTACAAGAAAATATGAATACAAAAATGTAATCTCTACAACTCAGTGAAAAGAGAGAAAAGTTGTGAGTTTCTTGATGAGTTCTTGGAAGAACTCAGCTGAAATCAACCTGACTTGGCTTTCTTCAAAGCTTCTTGAAAGTAGAACACAATAAGATTGATCTCTTCTGCAGTTGATCCTTGATCTCTGCTACTTAAGATTCAGAATAAATCTGAACCCTTCTTCTCAGCCTGGTTCCAACGGCTGACTTCTTGGATGGAGCTCTCTCTCTCCAACTTCTTAGATCTTCACTAGATTCTTCAAGGAATAGCTAGGTCTTTTTCTTGTTAATGATCACTTGAACTTGTGTTCAATCTCTTCTTATCATCATTTTTCTGTAGGCAGTGTAAGCCTATTTATAGGCCTTCTTCATGGTAACCGGCTGGTCCGGTTCATAACTGATTTCTGACAACTCTGACAGGTGCAGTACACCGGCTAGAAAGGCATCTGTCAAGTCATCCAGTCAGTTCTTGAAAATTCTGTAACTGTCTAAAAGTGTCGAGACTGTCTGTCTTTAAGTGTCGACACTTATAGAATAAGTGTCGACATAAGTTGTCTAAGTGTCGACACTAGCCTACAAGGTGTCGACACAACTCCTTGTGTTGTAGATTTTATATCTCGACACTGCTTCTTCTTCATGTGTCGACACTGATATTAAGTGTCGACACAACACTTTGTTCTTCAGCACTTTGTTGTATTCTTCTACGTGTCGACACAACTCCTTTGTGTCGACACATCTTCATGTGTTGAACTTATTAAGTGTCGACACTTCTTCTTGGTGTCGACACATGTCTTCAGTGTTGATACTTGCTGAGTGTCGACACAGCTCCTTGTGTCGACACATTCTTCTACTGTTGAGACTTTTGCTGAGTGTCGACACATCTCCTTTGTGTCGACACTTGTACTTAGAATATTCTTGAACTTTGCTAAGTGTCGACACAGCTCCTTATGTCGACACTTTCTTCAAGTGTTGAGTCTTCAGCTGAGTGTCGACACATTCTTTCTTGTGTCGACACTTTCTTCAAGTGTTGACTCTTTTGTTGTGTGTCGACACATTGTTCTGGGTGTCGACAGTTATACTTAGACTCTGCTGACTTTTGCTGAGTGTCGACACAGCCTCCAAGTGTCGACACTTTCTGATGTAGACACAGTTTCACTGGGTGTCGACACAACTGCTATGTGTCGACACTGCTTCACTGCACTCTTCTTCATTGAGTCTCGACACAGCTCCTTGTGTCGACACTTTCTGTCTGGTGTCGACTCTGCATCCCTGGTGTCGACACAATGACTCCAAGTGACGACACTGCTTGTCTGGGTGTCGACACAAGTCTTCTTAAGTGTCGACACTTTCCCTCTGGGTGTCGACACATGGACTTAGAAACTTTTTCATCTTTCCTGCAAATACTTAACCTACACAGGTAAACTCAAAACACATCAAATACATTTTGATGTATATCATTGAGTTGGGTGAGGCTTCTTCTAATCAGGTACATTTAAACCAATGTACCCAACAGTACTTATAGGACTTTCTCAAATCAGGAAAGCTAAAGAAGAAGGACAAGATATTTCTCAATATACTACTATGTCTTCTTACAGGAAGAAAGAGCTGGAAAAATATCAGGTACAAAATCTCTTTAATGTTGATACATATATGTCTTTGCATACTGAAGAAGTTGTACCTAGAGCTGCTTCAGTGACAATTCATGGAGCAGAAGATATAAATATGTCAAAGCAGCAAGCTACTGATCCCAACAGAGAAATCATCTTCACCAAACCTTCAGCTAGGACTTTTTAAGATAAATCCAAAAGAGTTTGACAGTTTTTTTTGTTTTTTTGGACTTAACTTTTATTTGTTGTAAATATGTCATAAGGCAATCTTGTTTATATCTGCTGAAACTTTATATTTCTGCCAGATATTATTTTTCTGCTTTGTGATTTTTTTTTTAGTATTATTCATAGTGACCTCACCCAAATAGGGGGAGATTGTTGTAACCCCGCCTATTTTAGGGTTGATTTGGGCTAGGTTCACTATTAGGACTACTTAGATTGACCCAACATGTATAGTCTAGGGTCATAAGATTTTTCTAGGTCTAGGTTAAGTCCACAAACCTAGAGTGTTTGGTTTTCACATTCAGAAGACTTAGAGACAGAAGAACCTTTCAGAGAAAAGCAGTTTTTCCAAGTCAGAAAATGTGTTCGACGATAGCTGAACTCAGCTCGATGATCGTCGATCTCAGATCGACAAACTCAGGACTTCTTCTTTGAGTTGAGCTCAATGAAAGTTTAGCTGAGATCGATGAATTGTCAGCCTATATCAGAAACTCAGTTCGACAAAGTGCTATCTCAGTTTGATGAAATGCTATCTCCGCTCGACGAATTTTGAGTTCCGTTCGATGATTTTTCTACTGCTTGTCTGCCTTATTCAGCTCGACGATAGTGGATCTCAGGTCGACAAAATTATTCAGTTCGACTATTCTTCCATGTAGTTTTCCAAGGCAACTTGATTTCAAATTTAATCTTATATGCTTATAATGCTCTGATAATTAATTCTACATATTCTCTAGAATATGTCTGTTCCAAGGCAGCATTAATTATAGTATTCACAGAGTAATTAACTTATTTACTAGGACAGTTGAGGAAACAAATTAATAGCATTTTCTAGTCGTTCAACTCTCGGGATTTTGGTAGTAAATCAAGGTTAAGATTCAAAATTGAAAAGCTTATTTTCTGAAAAAGGATATATAAGGTTTCTTCTTCTTCTTCTTCTTCAACAACAATAAGGAGATATCCAAATACAATACCAGACAGACAACATTACATACAGATAACTAGAAGAAGAAACAGCAATATTACATCTTTAGTCCTCTTCAGTTTTCCTTCAGGAAATTCAAGAGACAGAAAAATTTCATCAGTCTAAAAGTTTTCCTGAAGATCATTCATCAATTTGAAGACCTACACCCTGAGCAAAGCTCTCTTCTCCTGAACCATTCTACATCTCAGGGGGAGCTTTGACAGCAGCTACATCCACTAGTCTTCTCTCAGATTGTTGATAGAGAAGAACATCATCTTTATTTTCTTTCACCACTATACAAAGGGTTTTTAACTCCCTTCAAAAGTTATCATTTGGTTGTCAAGTATTTAGATCAAAAGACTTGGTTTGGTTTTTGGGCATCTAGTCAAAAGCTCAAAAGGTTGTTATATCTTCCTTGAAAATAGATCTTGTGGTGAAAGGGCACCTGAGCAAAAACCTGTGGTGGCAGAGCACCTGATTAAAAACCTGTAGTGGATTCCTACCAGGGTGGTAGAAGAGTGGAGTAGCCAGATTTGGGGAACCACTATAAAATCTTTGTGTAGTCTGGATTACTCTACTTTTTATTTATTGTGTTGTGATTGTCTTTGTTTTTATTTCTCTCTATACATATAGGCATCACTTATTTTAATTCCCCTATAAAAACTAATCAAAGTTTTTAAAATACTCTATTCACCCCCCCCCCCCCTCTAGAGTTTAGACAAATCTATCCCTCACTTTCAGTGAATATTGAACTTGTCATATCTAAAGAGGCGAATAATGCTCAACATGATTTCTTGGATCCTCCTTTGGACCAAATAGAGTCGACTAATTCATATTGCAAAGATGAGGTCGAGCGTGATGAAGCCGGACGAGAGATATTGATCATCGTTGGAAAATGGTAAATTTTGTCTTTATAATTCAATTTTTTCTATTCATAATATTCTAATATATTTTTTATATTTGTAGTTTCAATAGTATTGCAGCACCTAGGTCTATGTTGAACTTTTTAAGAGGTTGGTTCAATGAAATTTGGCCCACATTTAGTAAAATTCCAGATGATGTAAAACAAAACTTCTTCAATATATTCAAGGTAAATCTTTCATTTCTTTCTTCATTTATTTGTCAAATTAATGTTCATAACTTCAAATTTTATGATAATTGTAGGAGAACTTTACTTGGCGTGCTCCAACAATAGAACAACAAATCTATAAAATTTGGAAGAGTTATTTTAGTAGAAGAATGACTTCAGAGATGAGACGCATTAGAAGAGTTACAAAGTCAAAGTCTGCACCTCCGCCAACATGGATGGGAAAAGAAATTTTTGAAGAATTATGGAATATATGGGTAGCTGATAAATACAAAGATCTTCAAGCAAATAATCGTAGAAATAGAATCTCTGATAGAGATGGCCTTGGGGTAGTTAAAAGTACAGCGGGATCTATTTCCATTCCACATCATGCTTTAGAATGGTAAGTGATTAAATCTATGGACATTGCAGCTTTTTATTTGAATTTCTAATATTGGCATTCAAAATCTTCTATTTCCATTCCAAATCATGCTTTTAGAAAGAGCATAGTATTTCACATCCAAGTCCTAACATATGTCCAGATATACTTTACATCATATTTCATGATCATGGAAGGCCAAGGCAGGACTATACAACTTTCAACTTTTACTTGAAAGAGCATATATAGTATATGAAATAACTGTACAGAGCATAAAGAAAATCCAAGTAATTGAGGATAATGGTAGTTATGGCTTGGCCTACAGTATTTAACATATGAAATAACTGTCAATACATACTCTTAGTTTGTTCTCAATTTGGAGCATTTTTAGGCCTACAACAAACTACTATTGTAGAAAGACAACATAATCGAAGAGTTTAAATATATTTAACATTTTGGAGCATTTTTAGGCCAGGCCATGTCTGCCTCACTAGTTTGAATATATTTCTTGTTTTCTCTAATCATCATCTATGTTAAATACAATGCAGGCTCAATCTAATGCAGGGTTACCGGTTCCTCATGAAAAAGTTTTCAACATAACTCATTGAACTAATAAAGGGCGAGGACCATTTGTCAATAAGAAATAAAAAAAAATATTTGTAAGTATTTTTTCCATTAGTTTTTAATAGATGCTAATATTTTAATTCTTAATGTCATTATTACTTATAGTTTTAAATTTTCTTTATAGGAGTCTTACACTCTGAAGTTAAATGAGAAGCAAGCTCAAAGCAATGATACAATGATATTGGCTTCTACCAATGCTTCTTCGACATATTATCCGGATTTATGGATTGAGGCTTCTGGTGGTCTTAAAATGGTCATTGTTATGGATTTGGCAATTCATACGATGAGAGTGTCATCTTTGGTATGAGTTCAAGAACCAATGCCCAAATTGTAATTGAGAAGTACAAGAATCGTGTTGAAGAATTAGAGAAACTTCAAATGGAGATGAATAATAGTTTTGAACAAAGGGTAGATAGTGTTGTTAAAGATATTGTTAAAAATGTCGTTTCTACTGCCTTAGAGGTGCATGGAATTTATCAAGACCATCACTTTTCTTGAAAGATATGGTACCTAAACACCTAGAGGGGGGGGTGAATAGGTGACCTAATCCTTTTTGACTTTTGTTTGGCAGCACAACAGCTATTTCAGAGAATTCTACAGCTAACAGCAATTACAGCATATAAATAGTAATTCCACAGCACAGCACAGCACAGCACAGAAGACACACTAATTTATAGTGGTTCCCCAATCTTTGGGTACATCCACTTTCCCCCTTCGCCTATCTAGCAGTGTACTAGATTCGGCCAAACTTCTCCACTAGCTCAGAACCCAACTAGGTTCCTACACCTCAGGCCCAAAGCCTTACACTCAGCCACCAAGGCCTACACTCAGCCACCCAGGCCTACACTCAGCCAATTAAGGCCTACACTCAGAGTTCTTCAACTCCTACACTCAGGCAATCAAGCCCTACCCTCAGCCTTTATAATATAGGCTTACAATTCTCTCAGATCCAATGGATCCTACAAGTTAAAATAGAAAGTACAATAGCTAACTCTACAACTCAGAAAATAAGAGAGGAGTTGAGAGATTCTTGAAGAGTTCTTGGAAGAACTCAGTTAGATCCAAACTGACTTAGCTTCCTTCAAAGCTTCTTGATTAGAACTGAATTAGTCTGAATCTTCTGCAGTTGTTCCTTGACCTCTGCTTCTTGAAATTCAGATGACTCTGAATTCTTCTTCTCAGCCTTAGTTCCAAAGACTGAATACTTGGTTGGAGCTCTCTCTCTCCAACTTCTTAGATCTGCAGTTGGACTGTCAGATCTTCTTGTGTTGATCCTCTATGTATTACTTCTTGATTTAATCTGATCAACCACTTTGAATATTCTTCACAAGCTGTAACTCTTGTTTCTCAATCACAACAACTGTTTCTGTAAACTCTGGATGCCTATTTATAGGCTTCCTTCATGATAACCGGCTGGTCCGGTTCATAACAAACTTCTGATTTCTCTGACAGTTGCTGTAGACCGGCTGGATCGGCAGCTGTCATGTCAACCAGTCACTTCTTGAAATTCTCTAACTGTCAGATAGTGTCGAGACTTTCTGTTCTTAAGTGTCGACACTTATAGGCCAAGTGTCGACACATGTTGTGTAAGTGTCGACACAAGTCTACAAGGTGTCGACACAATTCCTTGTATGTCTCGACACAGATTCTTCAGCATGTGTCGACACTGAAATTGAGTGTCGACACAAACACTTGTACTTAATTCTTTAACTGTATTCTTCTAAGTGTCGACACATCTCCTTTGTGTCGACACATCTTCACGTGTTGAAACTGTCAAGTGTCGACACTGCTTCTTGGTGTCGACACAAGTCTTCACTTTTGTTTCTTCAGCTGAGTGTCGACACATTCCTTTAGTGTCGACACTTGTACTTAGAATATTTTGTAACTTTTCTGTTCTTTGCTAAGTGTTGACACAGCTCCTTGTGTCAACACTTTCTTCAAGTGTAGAGTCTTCAACTAAGTGTCGACACATTGTGCTGAGTGTCGACACTTTCTTCAAGTGTTGACTCTCCTGGTTGTGTGTCGACACATTGTGCTGAGTGTCGACACTTTCTTCAAATACTGACTCTTTAGCATAGTGTCGACACATTGTGTTGAGTGTCGACACTTACTTCAAATACTGACTCTTCAGCATAGTGTCGACACATTGTGTTGAGTGTCGACACTTTTACTTAGACTCTGCAGACTTTTGCTGAGTGTCGACACAGCTCCAAGTGTCGACACTTTCTGGTGTAGACACAGCTCTTCTAGGTGTCGACACTTCTGCTAAGTGTCGACACAGCTTTTCTGCATTCTTCTACACTGAGTGTCGACACAGCTCCAAGTGTCGACACTTTCTGACTGGTGTCGACTCTTCTTCCCAGGTGTCGACACAATGACTCCAAGTGTCGTCACTGCTTGTCTGGGTGTCGATACAAGCTTTCTCAAGTGTCGACACTTTCCCTTAGTGTCGACACATGGACTTAGAAATTTTTAGCTTCAGTCCAGTGTATTCCTAACCTGCACAAGTAACTCAAACAAACATCAAATACACTATGATGTATATCATTGAGTTAGGTGAGGCTTCTTCAAATCAGGTACATTTGACCAATGTACCCAACAATCTCCCCCTATTTGGAGAAGTCATAACCCTTAGTCAATGATATACACCACTCATAATTAAAAATTATAAAATGATGTAAAGCAGGTATATGTCAACAGAGTTAAACTTAAACATGTAATAAAGCACACATGTATACTCATTCAGCATTACAGAACAAACAAGAATTAGACACATTCATCTGAACAATCATGAAATTTATTTAACAAAAATTGTTCAACCATTGTTGTTAATACATTTTCAATGATTTACACAAAATGTTTGATGTAACAGATTACAACATTCTTCAGTTTAATCTTAGTCTAATTCTGCTCTGGTTCTTTATGACTATGCCTTTTCCAGCTTGCACTTTGGCCTTTACAGCAGCAGCAGCAGCAGGCTCAGCTTCAGCAGTCTTCTTCCCTTTGGAGTCCTTCTTCTTCTGTTCTTCAGCCTTGATTTTTTGCCTCTCAAAGTAATGATAGGGCTTAGGAAAGTACTTGCTAGGCTCCACAGCTGTAGGAGGTAGCTTTCCCAACTTAGCCTTCCTTCTATGCTGGACAATGGCTTCCTGCCTACTCTCATGCTTCCTCCATTCTGCCTCTGAGAACCACTTGTTCCTCTCATGGGCATTGTCCTTGGCCGCTTTCCAGGCTGTGAGAATGATGTTCCTAGAAGTAGGGCTCCATTGTTCAAAATCTGGTTTTTGCTCAGCCAGTTCCCTGAACTTCTTCTTTGATAGCCTAGTCTCTTCTTCTTTGTCCAAAGCCTCTTGCATAGCTGCTGTAATAGGTTGAACAACCTTTTCCAGAACAATATTAGGCTTACCAGCAGTTGGACTATACATTGTGCTTACATCAGCATGAACCATTTCAAAATCTGGAGGTGGATAGATCACCTGAGCTACTTCCTGTTGCTCACCTCCAAGATATGCACTTTGAATACCTGATTCAGCTACATTATCATCATCACACAGGGGAGGATAGCCCAGTGTAGCCCTGATGGAATTGGATATCCATTTTGCATGCTCAGAACTTGCCTTGACTAACACCCTCTCCCCCTTTATGACTTCTTGTGCTACATGATCTCTCACATCATCTTTCTGGAACCTGATTTGGCTGTCCAAGTACCTGATTCCCTCTTTAAAGAAAGGTCTAAGCTTGGTAAGTTGTTCTGAAATGACCTTCTGGGAATCCTTGATTGCAGTCTTGACAGCAGCAAGTTCTTCTTGAAATACTTTATCAAATTCAGCTTTGGCAGCAGCAGATGATGTTGAAGGTTCAGCAGACTTACTCTTCAGTTCAGTGACTATTGCATTGTGAGAAGCTGTCAGATTATCATTCATTCTCAATTGATTTTCCAGCACATAGCCTTGCTTCTGTGCTATATCATCTACTTGAGACTTGATTTTCTCCTGGTGAGTTGCCAAATAGACCACTGCATTACCACCCTTGTGGAAGCAGTCAGTCATTTCCTTCTTATTCAAATTCATTTCAAACCTTATTGATTTGATATCTTGAGCTAGATCAAATTGTAGGGACTTTTGGCTTTCATCAAGATACGTCTCTATGGCCCTCCTTTGCTCATCCAGCTTAACTTGCATTGCTACCAGTAGGCTACTGTAATCTGTTGATGGAGCTTGTTGGACTAGTGAGTGTTGAGCAACAGTTTGTAGAGCTTTCTTATAGCTCTGACTCCTTCTTTTGAAGACAAAGAACTTCTTCTTCTTATCTTGCTCAGCTTCATCATCCTCAGACTCTGAAGTACTGGCAATATCAACCCTGTCCTTAGGGCTTTCAGGCCTTGCAGTCTGCACACCAGGTGCTTGCTCAGTTTCCAGCCTAATAGGCTCTTCCACAACTTCCATGTTCTCCCCCTCAGTAGCAGCACCCTTCTCTGCAGCTGCAGCAACTTTATCCATGTCAAAATCTTCTTGATCTAAATTCAGAAATAGATCCTCCATTGTATATTCTAGGGGTGACTGTGCAGGAGATGTACTGGTTTCATCAACTACTTCATCAGGAACTTGTGGCACAACAGCAGATGTGTCCTGAAGAACAACATCTGGTTTTGTACTTGCTTGCTGAGTTTGCTGATGAATATCAGACAAATCAGAATCTATTATAGAAAAATCTAAAGTATTGAGGTCAGAAAGTACCTCTTGGATAATGAGAGTTGCTTGATCACTCTCCAGTGTAGAGGGGTGTTCTACAGCTGGAGGCTCCCCCTGGCTTAGATCCCTAGTGTGAGGCAGCTCCCCCTGAGTCTCAGCCACATCTTTAGCAGCAGGGGTCTTTTCTACTATCTCCTCCTCTTGATTATCAGGTGTGAACACCACCTGTTCTTCACTTCCAGAACTGCTTGAGGACACTTGGGCCACAACAGCAGTTTTTCTCTTCTTCCTTGGAGGGGAATCCTTCTTAGAAGCTTGTTTCTCAGGGGTGGTCAATTCCTTTGACAGCACCCTTTCCCACCTGGAGAATATCCTTGAATCCATTCTCCTCATGTGATTGATTTTAGTTCCAGCAGCAGTGCTCATTACCTCTGGAATTGATCCAGCCAGGTAGAGACTTAGTATCCTGCCCAGATTGGGCTTCTTCAGACTTTCCTTCACTTTCTCAAATACAATCATAGACCAGTCTGTTTTGAGGTTGAAGATGATTCTGGTCATAATACTGAACATAGAGGCTGACACCCTGTCATGTCCTCCTGGTTTGCTTAGTAAAACTTTGCCTACAACTTCAGACAGAAATTTGCCTTGATTATTCATTCCCTTCCTGTTGAAAACTGATCCTATTTTCATCTTAGGATCAAGACCACACCAGGTAAGTGCTTCTCTGTCTTAGATGTGGTCACTTCCTCTTCTTCTTGAACTTTGGTAGCTGAAGTACCTTTCTCAAGGACTTGGGTGAAATTTTGACCTTGGTGCCATGCACCCTTGACTTAATTCTGTAGCCTGAGTCGTCTACAGATGCTCCAGTAAGAAATTCTATAACTTCCTTCTTCCATATCTTGGTTGGTTCTGAAACCAAGAACTCCAATCCTGAATCGGTGACTAGGGTTACCACCGACTTGATTTCTTGATCGCCATCGTCAAAAGCACCTCGCACGAGCTCATACCCTTCGTTAACATTCTCCTCGAGCTTGGGAGCCATTAGGGTTTGAAGATTTAATCTTGAGAAGAGAGAAATGTCGACACAAGAGTTTTGGTCTCGAAACTTTTGAAAGTATGTCGACAAACAAATACAGAATCCTATTTATACCTTTCTTGTTTGAAGACGAACAGGCGGGATGAATTTCTAAAGATGTGGCGACACTGTCAATAAGTGTCGACACTGACTGATAATGTCTCGACACACATGTGTCGACACAAGTTTAAGTCAACAGATTTTATGTGTCGACACTTGGTTAAGTGTCGACACCACATATACTCGACATGTAGTCGAGACTTTACTTAGAAAATTCTGAGGAAAACTTAAGTGTCGACACCTTATTGAATGTGTCGACACCAACTCGACATGTGTCGACACTAACATTCTGAAGTGTCGACACCAGCTTCCTAGATGTGTCGACACCATTTTCCTGAAGTGTCGACACTTACTATTCTGTGTCGACATAGACTTGTCTATGTGTCGACACCTTTTTACTTAGCCAATTTTTAGTTCTGTAAACTTAGTCTAAGTTTATCATACCTAGTTCAATTTTGAACCTATTGAACTTAGCTTCTTCTAAGGGCTTAGTAAACATATCAGCTATCTGATTATCAGTTTTAACATATTCAAGTGCAATATCATTTCTTTCTACATGCTCCCTAAGAAAGTGATATTTAATCTCAATATGTTTAGTTCTACTATGTGATACAGGATTATTAGCTATTGAAATAGCACTTGTAGAATCACAATAAAGTGGAGTTCTACTTACCTGAAATCCATAGTCTTCTAGCTGATGTTGAATCCACAGAAGTTGAGCACAGCAACTTCCTGCAGCTACATATTCTGACTCAGCTGTGGAGATAGCCACACTGGTTTGCTTTTTACTACTCCATGAAATGAGTCTTCCACCTAGGAATTGACAGGATCCAGTAGTGCTCTTTCTATCTTCTTTGCATCCTGCAAAGTCTGCATCTGAATAGCCTGTTAGATCAAAATCTCCATTCCTAGGGTACCAGAGGCCTAGATAAGGTGTGCCCTTTAGATATCTCAAGATTCTCTTGACTGCAGTCAAGTGAGACTCTTTAGGGCAGGCTTGATACCTGGCACAAACACATGTAGCATACATAATGTCAGGCCTACTTGCAGTCAAGTATAGTAGGGAGCCAACTATCCCTCTATACAAGGTTTCATCTACAGGTTTCCCTGCATCATCCTTGCTTAGAGACATACTTGACCCCATAGGAGTCTTCATGGTACTGGATGAATCCATACCATACTTCCTTATGAGTTCTAGGGTGAACTTGGACTGACATATGGATAGACCACTTCCAGTCTGTTTAACTTGGAGACCCAAGAAAAACTTCAGTTCTCCCATACTACTCATCTCAAATTGACTTTGCATAAGCTTTGCAAACTTTTTGCAAAGGCTACTTTCAGTAGACCCAAATATAATGTCATCTACATATATTTGGACAAGTATGACTTTGCCTCTAGATTCCCTAAGGAATAGAGTCTTATCTATTTTCCCCCTTGAGAACTTGTTCTCAATGAGGAAACTAGATAGGGTTTCATACCAAGCTCTAGGTGCTTGTTTTAACCCATATAATGCTTTCCTAAGTCTATACACATAATGTGGTAAAGTTGGATCAACAAAACCTGCAGGCTGCTCCACATATACTTCTTCTTTCAAATTACCATTTAGGAATGCTGACTTCACATCCATTTGGTATACCTTGAATCCTTGATAGGTTGCATAGGCCAAGAACATCCTTATGGCTTCCAGTCTGGCTACTGGAGCAAAGGTTTGATCAAAATCAATACCTTCTTCTTGCCTATATCCTTTTGCAACCAGTCTTGCTTTATTCTTAATGATGACTCCTTGTTCATCTAACTTATTTCTGTAGATCCACTTAGTTCCTATAACATTGTGATCTTTAGGCTTTGGAACCAGCTCCCAAACCTTGCACCTTTTGAACTGATTGAGCTCTTCCTGCATTGCTTCAGTCCACTGTGGATCTTGTATAGCTTCTTCAAATTTCTTTGGTTCTATTTGAGACAGAAAACTTGAATATACTACAGCATTCTGATTTCTGCTCCTTGTCTGAACACCTTGTCTTGGATCTCCAATAATCAGCTCTACTGGATGATCTCTTAGATGCCTGTTGGCTGGAGGCATCCTTACTTCTGGTTGAACTTCTACAGCATCTTCATCATGCTGAGTTCCTTGTACTTCTTCAGTCCTGGTACATGTAGTTCTCCCCCTGGACATAAGCCATCTTCTTCTACTTGCTGTCTTGCAGCAGGTACATCTTCTATGGTTAGCTTGTCCATCTTCTTAGTAAGACCTGTGGGGCTGCACACACTACTAGACAACTCATTGTTAATTAGTTGTGTTTCATCAAAAACTACATGCACAGACTCCTCTACAACTTGTGTAGTCAAGTTGTAGACTCTATAAGCCTTACTATTATTGCTGTACCCAACAAACACTCCCTCTTGGGACTTGGCAGCAAACTTAGTTAGGTAAGACTTTCCATTGTTAAGTATGAAGCATTTACAACCAAAGATCCTAAAGTAGGATAAATTTGGTTTCCTGCCTTTCACAACTTCATAGGGGGTCTTATTTAACCTTTTAGTGATGGTAGCCCTATTTATCACATGGCATGCAGTGTTAACTGCTTCAGCCCAGAAATACTCTGGCAGTGATGAATCACTTAATAGGGTTCTACCAGCCTCTATCAAGGTCCTATTTTTCCTTTCAGCAATGCCATTTTGCTGAGGTGTTCTAGGTGAAGAGAATTCTTGAAATATCCCATAGTCTTCACACAGCTTTGTCATGCTTTCAGACTGAAACTCAGTACCATGGTCACTTCTAATTTTGACCACTGTACAGTTCAATTCATTCTGAATTTTGCTTAACAAAACTATAGAAGACACTAGGTGTTTCAGATTTCTGCTTTAAGAAGAACACCCAGAAAACCTTGAGTAGTCATCAACAACTACAAAGGTGTAGACCTTCCTACCTAAGCTGTGAACTGGCATTGGACCAAATAGATCCATATGCAAAGGTATAAACACCTCACAGCATCTTTGTTGTCTAAGCTTCTAAAGGTGGATTTAGTCTGCTTGCCCTTTTGACAAGCTGAGCAAATGCCATCTTTGACACACTTAACTTGAGGACCATTCCTCACTAACTCTTTGCTAAAGAGTTTGCTAATAGTCTTGTAATTAAGATGGCCAAGCCTCTTGTGCCATTTGACACATTGAGAGACTGTCTCATCAGCTACAAGACACACTGGAGAACCATTGTTCTCAATCATAATGTCTAAGCAGTAGACATTCTCTTTCTATATCCAGTCAAAATGATCTCTTGATCACTTGACCTCTTGATATGACAACCATTTTTAACAAATGAGATGTCATACCCTACATCACTTAACTGACTTATACTAATGAGGTTGTGTTTCAACCCTTTAACATAAGCCACTTGAGTAATGGTAACAAGGTTTGAAGAGATGTTACCAAACCCTTTGATGATTCCTTTTTCAGAACCACCAAAGGTCACCTTTGGACCATTTTTGATTGGAATGTAGTCCTTCAGTAGTCCCCTAGTTCCAGTCATGTGTCTGGAACATCCACTATCCAAGTACCATGTAGGGGTATGGCCACTTGGATTCACCTGCAAAACAAATTAATGAACCTTAGAACCCAAAGTAAACTTGGGTCCTTGGTGATTGTTAGTTTGCAATTTGACATAGCTACCTGCTGGCTTTCCAACAGGTAACTTGCTACTCAACTTGGCACTGGCATTGTGCCAACAATCCAAGGCAAAGTGGCCAACCTTGCCACAACACACCAGCATTCAAACTTGTTGTACCTTTGCTTAGGTACAACCTTTGCTGTTTTGACTACAGCAGGCTTGTTGAATGTTGGGGCTTTGCCCTTGGACTTGAACTTGGACTGTACAGTCCTGCAGGTCTAAACAAAACCTAGTCCAGCTTTCCTTTTTGATGAACAAATTCATCAATCAATGGTAGCACTGATTTAGGTTTTGAAAACCTGGCAGCAATTCTTTTTCCTTCTGGAGATTGATCTCCAGTCTCTTAATTTGATCATTCTTAAATGTAATAGTACCCATCTGAATCACAGTAATGTGTTTCAGCCTGGCTACTTCATTCAGTTTTTGATCATACTGCTTCTCAAAATCTGTTGCAGCTGCCTTGAGATCAGCAATCTCCTTTGCCTGACTTTTGGCTAGGATCTTGCTTTTCTTATAGGCTTGCAACAGTACTTGGTATTCATCTAAGAGCTGATGAATATCTCCCTCAGATTCAGAAACACTTCCATCACTTGATGAAGATGATTCTGACTCTGAACTAGAACTGGAATCTGAACTTAAGGTTAGACTTTGTACCTGACTAGGTCCTGGCTGCTCCAGGATTTTGGTACTTTCAGTCAATGCCATCAGTCCTTGGCACTGACACTCTTCTTGTTCATGGATTGATTCCATGATCTGCATAAACTCTTCTTCTTCTTCAGCAAATAGCCCTATGTAGGCTTCAGCATCTGTCTCAGTGTCTGAAGAAGAAATGTCTGAAAGAGTCTTCTCATTCTTTGCAACAAAGGACTTCTCCTTCTTTCCTTTGAAGTGAGTCTTCTTTTGTCACTGGATTCTTTCCTTCTTTCAGGACAATCTGCAATAACATGACCCTGTCTATTGCAGCAGTAACACACAATCTTAGACCCAGTTGCCTTACTAGTCTTTGTCTTTTTCTTATCCTTCTTTGAAGGCTTCTTCTCCTGATACTGAACTTCTTTCCCTTTGGAAAATGAAGGTCTGGACCTCCACTGTTTCTTCTTAAGGAATTTCTGAAAATGTCTGGTGAATGCAGCAAAATCTTCATCACTTTCACTGCTTGTAGATTTAGTGCTAACAGACTCATCAGATTCTGATTCAACTACCTCTGGAGGAGGAGTTGATGACTTAGTCCTGTTCTTTCTAGGTACTTCTGACTTAAAGGCAACAGTCCTTTCCCTGTGTTCAGTCCTTGTGACTTTTCCTCCTCTTTTCTTACTGACAATTGCATCTCATAAGATAACAACTTGCCAAACTTGTGGGAGGAGGAATTTTCTCCAACTTTGCCATTTCTCTGATGGCACAGATCTTGTGTCCCAGTCTTTGGTTAGGGACCTTAAGAATTTATCATTCAATTCATAGTTAGAGAACTCTCTTCCATAGGACATGAGTTCATTAACAATTCTATAAACTTCTTGTAGCATTCAGTGATGCTATCTCCTCTTCCTTGCCTAAAGCTCTCATACTCTTGATTAAGCAAGGACTTCCTATCTTGCCTAACTTCTTCAGAACCTTCCATATAGACAATGAGGGTATCCCACATTTCTTTTGCTGTTTTACAGTGAATAAGGTTCTGGAAGGTGGCATCATCAATTGCACTAACTATGATGTTCTGTGCCCTTTGTCCATTGTAGCTAGGACAATCTCATCCTTGGTCATCTCAAAAAAATCCTTTGGAGTTCTCTGTGTAGCATCCAAGACTGAAATCTTCATGGGCACATAAGCCCCTCTTTGACTGTGATGTAGATCCTAGGTCAGAGGCCTCCATGAACAGCCTTACCCTTTCTTTCCAGATTCCAAAAATCTCCTTTCTGCATATGGGCAGTTTCATTGAACCCAATTCCTTGTGATTCTCTGAAGAACCCATGTTTCTTGATTTTCTTGAAACTGTTTCCTGACTTACACTGAATCTGCCAAACTGGATCTCCTCAGACAGTTAGTCCTTTTTGAGGAACCTGGCTCTGATACCACTTGAAGATATGGTACCTAAACACCTAGAGGGGGGGTGAATATGTGACCTAATCCTTTTTGACTTTTGTTTGGCAGCACAACAGCTATTTCAGAGAATTCTACAGCTAACAGCAATTACAGCATATAAATAGTAATTCCACAGCACAGCACAGCACAGCACAGAAGAGACACACTAATTTATAGTGGTTCCCCAATCTTTGGTACATCCACTTTCCCCCTTCGCCTATCTAGCAGTGTACTAGATTCGGCCAAACTTCTCCACTAGCTCAGAACCCAACTAGGTTCCTACAAACCTCAGGCCCAAAGCCTTACACTCAGCCACCAAGGCCTACACTCAGCCACCCAGGCCTACACTCAGCCAATTAAGGCCTACACTCAGAGTTCTTCAACTCCTACACTCAGGCAATCAAGCCCTACCCTCAGCCTTTATAATATAGGCTTACAATTCTCTCAGATCCAATGGATCCTACAAGTTAAAATAGAAAGTACAATAGCTAACTCTACAACTCAGAAAATAAGAGAGGATTGAGAGATTCTTGAAGAGTTCTTGGAAGAACTCAGTTAGATCCAAACTGACTTAGCTTCCTTCAAAGCTTCTTGATTAGAACTGAATTAGTCTGAATCTTCTGCAGTTGTTCCTTGACCTCTGCTTCTTGAAATTCAGATGACTCTGAATTCTTTCTTCTCAGCCTTAGTTCCAAAGACTGAATACTTGTTGGAGCTCTCTCTCTCCAACTTCTTAGATCTGCAGTTGGACTGTCAGATCTTCTTGTGTTGATCCTCTATGTATTACTTCTTGATTTAATCTGATCAACCACTTTGAATATTCTTCACAAGCTGTAACTCTTGTTTCTCAATCACAACAACTGTTTCTGTAAACTCTGATGCCTATTTATAGGCTTCCTTCATGATAACCGGCTGGTCCGGTTCATAACAAACTTCTGATTTCTCTGACAGTTGCTGTAGACCGGCTGGATCGGCAGCTGTCATGTCAACCAGTCACTTCTTGAAATTCTCTAACTGTCAGATAGTGTCGAGACTTTCTGTTCTTAAGTGTCGACACTTATAGGCCAAGTGTCGACACATGTTGTGTAAGTGTCGACACAAGTCTACAGGTGTCGACACAAATTCCTTGTATGTCTCGACACAGATTCTTCAGCATGTGTCGACACTGAAATTGAGTGTCGACACAAACACTTGTACTTAATTCTTAACTGTATTCTTCTAAGTGTCGACACATCTCCTTTGTGTCGACACATCTTCACGTGTTGAAACTGTCAAGTGTCGACACTGCTTCTTGGTGTCGACACAAGTCTTCACTTTTGTTTCTTCAGCTGAGTGTCGACACATTCCTTTAGTGTCGACACATGTACTTAGAATATTTTGTAACTTTTCTGTTCTTTGCTAAGTGTCGACACAGCTCCTTGTGTCGACACTTTCTTCAAGTGTAGAGTCTTCAACTAAGTGTCGACACATTGTGCTGAGTGTCGACACTTTCTTCAAGTGTTGACTCTCCTGGTTGTGTGTCGACACATTGTGCTGAGTGTCGACACTTTCTTCAAATACTGACTCTTTAGCATAATGTCGACACATTGTGTTGAGTGTCGACACTTACTTCAAATACTGACTCTTCAGCATAGTGTCGACACATTGTGTTGAGTGTCGACACTTTTACTTAGACTCTGCAGACTTTTGCTGAGTGTCGACACAGCTCCAAGTGTCGACACTTTCTGGTGTAGACACAGCTCTTCTAGGTGTCGACACTTCTGCTAAGTGTCGACACAGCTTTTCTGCATTCTTCTACACTGAGTGTCGACACAGCTCCAAGTGTCGACACTTTCTGACTGGTGTCGACTCTTCTTCCCAGGTGTCGACACAATGACTCCAAGTGTCGTCACTGCTTGTCTGGGTGTCGACACAAGCTTTCTCAAGTGTCGACACTTTCCCTTAGTGTCGACACATGGACTTAGAAATTTTTAGCTTCAGTCCAGTGTATTCCTAACCTGCACAAGTAACTCAAACAAACATCAAATACACTATTATGTATATCATTGAGTTAGGTGAGGCTTCTTCAAATCAGGTACATTTGACCAATGCACCCAACATTTCTCCTTGACCTTATTCTTCTCCTTGATCATATACTTCTACTTAATTATCTGTTCCAAGTTCCGGTTATTTTTCAGCTCCAATTCCCAGCTACAATGCAACTCCCAACTATTTTCGAATACCAAGTCATCATCTGTAAGCTCAATATCAAGCTCCAAATCAAGATTCTTCTCCAGTTCAATGCCAATCTTCTGACAACGGTCATTGTCCAGATCAGCTGATTCCACGCTCATAGTTACATCATACTTTGTTTTGTCTAAATTTTGATAAATGTTATCATATTTTGGTGGATTTACATTTGATCAAAGTTTGTTGATATGCCAATTTTTGTGTATATGTTGGTTGTCAATTTGGCTATCTAATGACAAGTTATGTATGACATTTGATCATATTGATGACAAATTTATATTGGTTATTTTGTTGGATGTATTATTATTTAATAATTGAATAATTATGCAAGCAAAAAATTTTAATTTTAATTGTTGTTAAAAATATGAAAATAATAAATTATTATTAATTCAATCATAAAAAAATTATTGTCAAATAATTTTTTTTTGTGTGTTTGACATTTATTGGCATCAAATTTTGTAATAATTTTATTACTAGCTAATATTAGCATCAAAATTATTCGATGATGATTAACTACAATTTTTTTATAGATAGTCTTTCTTGTTAATTTAGATAGCCAAAAACTTGTTGTTGATTATTTGTTGTTGGTTAGCAAGGAAAATCACCCTTGCTAAATTTAACTAGACTGAAATTGGCTATGAATTGGTTTTGTTCCTAAATTCATTCCCAATATAAATTAGCAACAAATTTCATCATTTAGCAAGGAATTTTCCACCTTGCTATTTGATGGTTTTTGTTATAGTGTGTTTATATTGTGATAATCAAGCAGCAGCTCAAGTTGTAAAGAATGCCCTCTATAACACTAAGAGGAGATATGCATGACTGAGACATGTTTTATTGAATTATCTAAAAGAATAAGGAATTATCACTTTTATCGATGTGCGTTCGAAGGATAACCTGGCTGATCCATTGACGAAAGGAATGCCCAAAGACCGGTTAATCAAAACAGTGGGGGAAATGGGACTAAAGATGATTTAGCTTGGCCTTAGTTAAAGGTTAGGCGATTCAGTTCAGCCTTAGTCCAAATGTTTTGATTTTCAGATTTCCTTTGTCTAAGCAAGTATGTTGTGCTCTATTGATGCTCTTGATTGCTGAGTACGGATCTGATAAGTTGTTTCGTTGCAAACTTGATGCTAATAACTTCACCTGGATTCAGCTATCTTGTATTGGAGGAGAGTGTTATTCCAAACTTAATAACACGATCTGACTTGGTTTGACTTTTCTGTTGTTAATTTGTTTCATTCCAAACTTGATGAGCTCCAGTTAACCTTAGAAGGATAGTAACTGTGACATTCCATATAGAAACACAGATATAGTTGCGGTGTCCAGAAGTCCGTAAATTGTTTCATTTGGAAACAGATAACGAATTCTGAGGTCAATTTATAATACTCCATGATGGTGTCCTCCAACTAATAATAAAAAATAAATACTACGTTCTTATAGTAGAACTAGATATTTGTACATTTTCAAAATGATTGAATTCATTCTTAAATGAAATTCTCTGTTGGAAATTACATGTACTGCTGATATAGGATGAGCAATGGTAGACTGGGATCCTGATCATGATGATCTTCTAGATAGTGACAGTTGGAGTATTAGGTGGTTTCTTTTTAATATCTTTATTTCAGAGCACTGTTTAGCTATTTATTTTCACCTATTTGTTTGGACTATTCATTTCTCTCTGTTTGATTTGGGACGCTATGCGTATAGGGCCTGTGCCCTGATTGTACCTGAGACATGCTGTGATGTGGCTAAGCATTCTATCTATTTATGCGTGCATACTATTTTTTCTAGTTAAGTCTAATATGTTTAAACAGGTGTTGAACACGGTTGTGAATGATTCACGTTTGGCTGAACATTGCACAAACCACCCCCTTTTCCTACGTCTGGTTTATGGCAGACATATGAGGAGATTGTTAGATATATTGGGTTATATGTCTGCGCTTGTCGGGTCCGACTCGGAACGGGTTATTGAGTTCGTCTCGCTCTAGGGCTAGGCTCTACAATGGAGGTACTATAAATACTTATTCCAAACTTGATAGGTGTACATAGAATATTTTGAGCTGAACCATCCCAACAGGAGGAAGGCCCAATCAAAAGGTCTCCACATCATCCTTCTCTCCCAAGCATAGTATCAAGGTTTAGGTTCCTCACAAGTGGTTGAACAACCTCTCTAGATGAGGGACATCTATCCCAAGCCAGCTGGTGGAGTCGGGACTTCTCCAATATGATAAGGTACGCCTTCCAGGACTTCTTCAATAAACCTACACCGATAGAATGAATGAGTAGGGCACTCCAAATCTCAACGGCGCGCCTTCCTGGTTCGAATCTTCTTCCTGTATGTGCGACCATTTCACATTGAACATGACTATATATATATATATATATATATATATATATATATATATATATATATATATAATATATATATATATATTATTCTATAAAGAAAAAACACCCTTTGGTGCAACATTCATAATACCTGTAATACCCTCATTGTTTTTAATTAACGACACCAAACTATGACAAGAAATTCAATTTTTTTTGAATATAATGGACCCATGTGTAACTTCATAAGGAACTCTTCATCTTTATGTCTGTCAACTTTACTTGCTTGCTGGGAATAGTATAGATATAAGTTATCAAAGTCTTCTCCCATCAGCCCATCTTTCCCAGCAGCTTTATGTCCATCAGCAAGCTTTATGTCCATCACCTCCCATCAGCAAGTTTTATGTCCATCAGCAAGCTTTATGTCTCATCAACAAGCTTTATGTTCCATCAGAAAGCTTTATGTCTCATCAAGAGCTACTTTGGGTTAATTGTGCACAAAGTTTTCTTTTGATTTCACTTGGAGAGGTTATATTTTTATGCATATGATTCAAATTGCTCTAACTTATATGATCTAATTTGAGCATTGAAATTTATTTTGCATATGATATTGATTTCGAAGGTTTTATTTTTAGGTTTTAAGGTTTTGGGGAATGTGAAATCAAGTTCTCAAATATTTGTCACATTTTAAGATTTAAGGTTTTGACAAAGATCGCATCCATGACAAGTGTCGCACACACGACAAATATCGCACCCACGACTAATGTTGCACCCACGACAAATGTCGCCCCCGTGAAAAAATACCGCTCCCACGAAAAAGATCGCCCCATGAAAAATGTCGCCCCCACGGTAAATGTTGCCCCCACGACAAATGTCGCCCCCACGGCAAATGTCGTCCCCACGATAAATGGCGCCCCTACAACAAATGTTGCCCCCCACGATCAATGTCTCCTCCACGACAAATGTCGGCCCCACGACAAATTTCGCCCCCACGACAAATGTCACCCCCACGACAAATATCGCCCGCCACGATCAATTCCGCCCCCACGACAAATGCCGCCCCCACGACAAATGCCGCTCCCACGACAAATGTCGTCCCCAGGACAAATGTCGTCCCCATGACAAATGCTGCCCCTGCGACAAATGCAGCCCCCACGACAAATGCAGCCCCCACGACAAATGCAGCCCCCACGACAAATGCTGCCCCCATGACAAATGCAGCCCCCACGACAAATGCCTCCCCCACGACAAATGTCACCCTTACGACAAATGACGTCCCCACAACAAATGCCCCCAGGGTCGGAGGCCCGTGCCTGTCACTTGTATATATATATATATATATATATATATATATATATATATATATATATATATATATATATATATATATATATATATATATATATATATATATATATATTATATAAAGCAATATGCATATATAAAGCACACCAAAGACTTAATATGACCATTGGATCATGAGAGAGAGTATGTGAGGGGGAGAGTTGAGAGAGAGAGTGAGATATTATATATATATAATAATAGAGAGAGTGGGAGAGAGAAGGGAGAGAGAAAGAGAGAGTTGTCATATGAAGAGAGCGAAAGAGAGGGAGAGAGAGAGAAAGAATTAAGAAAGAAAGAGAGAAAAATTAATGTTTTAATGTTAAAAATTAATTTTTTTTACAAAATAAAAATGATAATCTTAATTTATATTTTTTTACGGTCATTTTACTTTATTTTTACGGTCGCCGAATACCTCCCAAGACTATTACAGGGTCATTGGCCGCTTTATTTTCGGCAGGGAACGGGAGGGCGTGGGAGGCATTGCCGGCGGCGAAGAAAGATGTGAGGTATTGCATTTCCTCTAATTGAAAGATTGTCGCAGGCTAAGAAGTCGAGAAAGCTTCTCACGGCGGAGGAGAGGCAGAGAGATTGCAGACGACGTACATATCCGGAAAAAAATCGGGATTTTTTGGGGTGGGCTCGGGATTCAGGTTAGAGAAGGAGGGATTTTTTGGGAAAAGTTTATTTGCAGTTCAGATCTGATCAATCCGACAACCCAAATTTTTTGAATGAATTTTTAATTCATGGTTATTTGCAGACATCCATATTTCTTTTTGAAATAGTATATATATATATATATATATATATATATATATATATATATATATATATATATATATATATATATATATATATATATATATATATATATATATATATATATATATGACAAGGTAGGTTGTTATAAATATATATGACAAGGTACGTTGTCACATTTGTTGGATCTATTTTTATTCATCGTTCACTTCTAAGAGCCCGTGTATTCATATTCTTATTTTCATTCAACTATATATTTATGTACTTCTTCTTAATTTGCCTATCACAACTAATTAGGCATAAATGAGGTTCTCTTGCAGATCACTCATCGTTCCAGGACTTATCCTTCTATTCCTCCTCCCAAGCGTTGGTGATGACTCTCTCTCTCTCCTAATTATCTATATATATATATATATATATATATATATATATATATATATATATATATATATATATATATATAAGTCACAGGCACGGACCTCCGGCACGATGGCTACGCGACACAGTACCTGGCCGTCGACGGCGGGCTTCGCCCGCCCCCCGCCGGGCTTCGCTTGTCCTCTTTAAATTTTTTTATTTTTAATATGGTTTATGTATTATTTAAATTTTATGATTTTTTTGATTTAATTTTTTAAATTTTTTTAATGTTTATGTGTTATTTTAATTTTTTGTTTTTTTATTTGATTTTTTAATTTTTTTTTAAAAAACGGGCGGTTTGCTCCGCCGCCGCCGCCGGCCTGACCGGAGACCCCCGTCGGGTGCGCCGAGAGCCGGGGAACCTGCCGGGGGTATTCCGGAGGCCCTCCGGCGGGGCCACCGGTGGCCCTTCGGCAGGTCCACCGGAATACCGCCGACAGGTTCGCCGGCTCCCGGCGAACCCGACGGGTGTCTCCGGTAAGGGCGGCGGCAGCACCGGCGGCGGCAACGGCGGCGGCGGCACCGGCAGCGGTGGCGGAGAAGCGCGTGAATTCGGTGCGGAGCGGATGAGGGAATCGGGTTTCAGGAGAGAGTGGGTTTGGTTTTTTGGGGTTTTTTTTATTTGCAAACTCAATATGATATTTGCAACCCAAGATCCAACGGCTCTAGATCAAAACACTCAAATCCGACGGTCATCTATCTTCTCCCTATTTTCGAACTCACGCTATTGGCAGACCACCATATATCTTTTTATATAATATATATATATATATATATATATATATATATATATATATATATATATATATATATATTAAGGGAAAACCATCCTTTGATGCAATATTGGCATTTCCCAAAATGTCCTGCACCAAAGAGTGTTTTACCCGATATATATTTATAAATTATATATGATATAAATATTTATATATATATTACATTTTTTATGAGCCCAGCGAGCGGGCGAAGCCCGCCGGGGCGTGCGAACCCCGCCACCGCGTTCGGGTACTTTAACGCGAGGCACGAGGACCCGAGGCTCGTACCTGTCACTCGTATATATACTAGTGATAGACACGGGCCTCCGACCTGATGGCCACGCGTCACAGTACCCGGCTGGGTGCGGCGGGCTTCGCCCGCCCCCAACCGCCTGTTTTTTTAAATTGAAAACATTAATAAAATAAATTAAATAATTAATTAATTACAAATTTAAATTGAAAATATGAAAAAATTAAATTGAATTAATTAAGAAAAAATACATTGTTATTCGAATAGACAGCTGATATGCCTAATGACAACCTTCCTTGAATAGACCGCTGACATGTCTAATGATAGCATATCGTAGTAGGTGTAGGAGCTCCACTAAAAAGTTTTTGAATTTTAATAGATTTTCATCAATACTCTAAATTTGGGGATAGTGTAATTACTTGAATAGACATTACATTTCATTTCTTTTTGAAATAGATTGTAATATATATCGAGTCATTAAAATTTAAAAATGAGGATATACTTTACATTTTTGAATGTTGCACCAAAGATAAGTTTTCCTATATAGTAGTGAAAGATACACACACACACACACACACACACACACAGAGTGACAGGCATGGGCCTCCGGCATGATGGTACGAGCCACAGTACCCGACAGGCGATGGCGGGCTTCGTCCCCCCCCCCCGGCGGGCTTCGCAACACTACCTAACCGCTTGTTTTTTATAACTAATTAAAAAATAAAATTGATATTTATAATAATTAATTAAAAATAAAACAATTAATTAAAAAATAAAAACATAAAAAACAGGCGGGTGAACAGTGGCGTGAGCACTCTTCACCCGCCTATTTTTTAAATGTTTAATTATAATAAAACAATTTTTGAAAAATAAAACATTTTTAAATTGATAATTAAAATATAACGGGCTGGTTAACAGTAGCGTGAGAAACTGTTTACCCGCCTGTTATACTCCCACACCGCATGCACATTTGTGCTTTTCTGGTTTAAATATTCTTTTCCGCACTAATTGTTTGAAATCAGACGGGCTGCCGGGCTGGCCGGCTTGCCCGCTGTGGCGGATTGCGCTTTAAATCTGCGAATTGTGTGGGCGGGCTTGTGGGCTGCGCTTAAATCGCCAGCACTAATTGCGCGGGCTTTAGCGGGTGGGCTTGGTAAGCCTTTTTTGAATTAACTATATAACTTTAGGACCCCTTTAGTTGGTTTGGGACCCCTACGAAAAACTAGGGAGAGGGGGTTCGTTTGATCAGACGGCTGCTGCAAAATGGATTCAGATCGGACGGCATAAATCACTCCAATGAATTTAAAATTCATGTCTTTGATATTTCTATTATAGTGATAAAGATATATAGTTGCATTCATGCATATGTATATATACAGCATATTATTAATGATTTGTTTTTTTAAGCAGTCATGGCGTTCCGCATGGGAAAGCCGAGCAGGCGGCCGTCCATAACCTGTGTTGACAGATTCATACCATTCACGGCACAAGGATTTAATCAGGACTGCAATCAACACCGGTGTGAAAATCGATGTGAGGACCGAAAACCACAAGGTAATACAATCTTCTTGGCTTACGCTGGGTGCGATACGACGTACACGTGCCGGTGTAGGATTTGTACTGAGAGGGGCAAGAATTACCAGAACAAGGTCTGGCACAAAAATGCACCCCGACCCCCATCCCCAAATCCCCCAAAGCAGATACCACGCCATAATCCCTATTACCCCTTTGGCCGCTATGACCTTCCTAAGATATATCAACCATATGGTATGTAAGACCCGTGCAAAATGTCCACGCATGATTTCTTTTCTCAAGCAACGATCATGGGGTCGAGCCCGAAGAAGTAATATTGAGTTTAATTGTGTGTCGAGACCTTTTAAGTATGCATGTTTACAGTGTGCTCTTCGTTTGTTATTTTCCATTTTATTTGCAATTCTGTTTTTTTTCATTGTGGATCTTCTCAATGTTGTTGTTGATTAATAAATGAGTGTTAAACAGATAATAGTTTGTGCTCTACTTAATTATTCCCAATAACATTTTTTGCGCATTTGTTTGTGGTTAATTGTTTATTTGCTATTTACTCTTTTTATTTTCTTCTGAATTAATGTACGTGGTTGTTTAATCTGTGCATTGGAAGCAGTAATAATTTGCTCTATTCTTTGATACAATTTTCTTAAGCAACAAATGTATAAGCATCATTACATTAAGAGCATTAAACATCAATGACAACATCATTAAACAATAATGAATCAAACAACACTACTAAATAAATAGTCAAAGCTCATATATGATGTGAATCGAACCCATGAAATTATAATCTTCAACTGCTCAATGAAATAAATATATATAAATATATATATATATATACTATATTAAAAAGATATATCGTGGTTTTCAAATAACCATGAAATAAAAATTCATCTAAAAAATCAGGAATCGTCCATTTTGATATACTATTTGATGAACGTCCGATCCAAATGTAAATATTATAATAACCTCTGTATCTGAATCCCCCATCCCGACATCCCTCTGCCCTAACCGCAACACACGAACAAAGGCCCCCTCCTCCCTCTCCTCGGATGCTCCCGCTTACGCATCCTCCGGCGATATTCCTGCGGCCGATGAAGACATAGACACTCCGCCCTTTGTCAATGAAGCCATCAATGTTCCCTGGCTTTCGACAACTAACCCCGACCGACGGAGGAGTCAATCTACAATATGCTTCTTCTTCACAACCGAAGACCCGCCTCTCTGACAACCAACCCCGACGATGCACTCCTCTCGGACTTCTCCTTCAGGTAGATCCCCCTTTCTGATTCCTCTAACCCATTCTCCCGGTACATCTCATCCACCTATTCCTCTATTTCATTCTTCAATTGTCTTACTTTTTTCATTAAAAAATCCACTCTCCCTCCTTTCTTCAAACAGGGACGGCCCCTCAAAATTTCTGGAAATGATAACTTCCTCGCCCTGACTCCTTTGGGTGCTGAAAATAAAAACGTTCTATGCTGAAACCATAAGCAATAGTCATGTTCAGATTTTGTTGAATTGTTAAACTTGGAAAAATGCAATTGATGTTTAATTTAGGAATAATTAAACAATGTAATTTTGCTTCTATAATTTTAATAAACAATAGTCTTCATATTTGTTGAGTTGTTGTTACGGTTGGAATCATGCTATTGATGTTTATTTGGGCTAATTTTAGGGATATATACATGATAATTTGCCTACCATTTAGCAATATTATTTGGACCAATCAATTCATGCAATTTTTCCATGTATTTCTCCACATCCTCTACCTTTGTCTCTTGATGAGAATGCCATATAGGTGTCAAGAGAATGTTCTTTTTAAAATATTTTTATTTCTAGATTGAAACCCGGTCTTCATTTATACTTTAATTCAGGATCCATCTCCACCGTCGAGCTTAAGGATAGTGATTATACATTGTCAGTTCCGTATAATGTTCAACAATTACTTATGGTTTCTCTCGACATAACCAAAATATTGTAATTGCATGTCAAAATAATACGAGCAATTACTGATAGTTTCTCTCCATTTAGGGTTCTCATTCCGCTTTTCAAATTTGTTTGTAAGCAGAAATTAAAAATCAAAACTTTTGATCAAACTTCAAACAACGACAATCCTTATGGAAAGTGCTTGACAACAGTTACAGAATAATGTACTAAACAGAAAAGCTCAATCTCGGTGCAAATGCCAGTTTTTAATTTATGTTTTGGTTGTAATATTGCTCTAAATTCTATCATATTTCACAGCCAGTGTTGAACTTTGGTTTACATCTACTGTTATCATACATGATCTTCTCGAATGAAATGGTGTGCCTTTGTTCATGAAATATTACAGGTGCATGCAATATTTCTTATTGTAATTATATTTCTAACGGTAAATAATGAGATTAGCTAATGTTTCCCTTTATTCATTGAAAATAATTTTCCTACATCTTATGTGTTAAAGAAGTTTTGCTTATGTTGAACAACCATATCCCAATCTTCATTATGTGTTCTATTAACTGAGATTTTTGATTGATTTGCATAAGTTTAGAAAATTTCAACTCATTTAGAATGTTAGCGACAAACCAACACGATGCGGGCAATCCAAGCAACTGTTTAGTTCATTACATTTCACATGCGTAGATCAGATTAAAAAATACTATATTTTGTATGCTACAACTAAAAAATTATTTGCTTTTCCAGGCTTTATAGACACAACGATAAAGCACTATGCAAAGCCAAAGAAAGATTGGGCATGCAAAGAAAAAATGAATGTCTAAGTAGGCCGAGGTCGACGTCAGAGTTGGAATGAACATGAGAGTTTGTCCTATAATTGTTTATTTTGCTAGTTGTTTTTGTTTTGACTCAACTGTTATTGTTGGATAAATTGAGTGTATAAACATTAAATTATTTTTCATTTTTCAAATTATTAAGTTTTTGAACTTATATTTTTTCATGTTATACTTCCCATTTTGGAGTTTTTTAAGATCTCCACTGTAGGACAAATGTTTCCCTCAACAAATATGTCTCCCCTCACAACAAATGTCACTCCCTACAATAAATTTCTCGTCCGCAAAAAATGTCGCCCCCATGACAAGTGTCGCACCCACGACAAATTTCGCCCCCACAACAAATGTCGCCCCCACGACAAATGCCGCCCCCACTACAAATGTCGCCGCCACGACAAATGTCGCCCCCACGAAAAATGTCGCACCTATGATAAATGCTGCACCCACGACAAATGCCTCTCCCACAACAAATGCTGGACCCACCAAAAATGCCGCACCCGCGACAAATGCTGCACTCATGACATATGTCACACCCACGACATATGTCGCCCCCACGACATATGTCGCACCCACGGCAAATGTCGCACCCACGACAAATGTCGCACCCACGACATATGTCGCCCCACGACATATGTCGCCCCCACGACAAATATCGCACCCACGACAAATGTCGCACCCACGGTTAATGTCGCACCCATGCTTAATGTCGCTCCCATGACGAATGTCGCTTCCACGATAAATGTCGCTCCCATGACGAATGTCCCACCCACAACGTATGTCGCACCCACGACGAATGTCACACCCACGACGAATGTAGCACTCACGACGAATGTCGCACCCGCGATAAATGTCGCTCCCACGACATCCGTACTCGAGTGTGTGGATATAGGAGGAGATTGTTAGATATATTGGGTTATATGTGCGTGCGTGTCGGACATAGGAGGAGTGACAGGGAAGGGCCTTCGGCCCGGTGGCATTCGGCGTGGGCCATTGCGGCCGGCGCCGGGGGGCATTCGGACCGTTGCCGCCGGCGTCGGGCGGCTCTCGTCTGGCCACCCCTTCCCTGTCGCCACGGGCTCAGTCCGCAAGGGGCTGCCACACCCAACCTCCACTTCCCCGGGGTCAACTCCCACGACCGCGAGATCCACCCGCAAGTGGCGGCGCGCCCGGCAGCCCCTTCCCCACGGTAGCCTCACCCGGCCGCGGGATCTACCCGCAAGGGGCGGTGCGCCCGGCCGCCCCTTCCCCGCAGCTACTCCCACGGCCGCGGGATCCGCCCGCAAGGTGCGGCGCGCCAGACCGCCCCTTCCCTGTGACCTCCTCCCGCGGCCGCGAGCTTTGTCCAGAACGGACGGCGCGCTCGGCCACCTCTTCCCCGCGGGCGCCGGGAAAAAATAAAGGTGGGCGCGCCGCCTCCCCGATTTCTGTCACATAGTTTGGAATTAGGCGGGAAAAAAGAAAGGAGGGCTTACAGATCAATCAAATGCAAGCAATTGGTCAGGCCCACACGGGTGCCAGTGGTAGCTTTATATTTCCTCGAACCTTCAGCCTTCAGATCAACTGAATTTTCTCTACTTGAAGTCCTACTGCTCTGCTCCTCCTTTCTAGTGTTCATTTGAAGCTCGTAGGAGAGCAGCTTTTTGAAGAGGTTCAACAGCTTAATGATGTTTGGAAAATCGGATCGGGCATCGAACCGGCGGAGGGAGAGGTTCAAGGTTGAACCAGTCCAACCGGTTTAACCAGGGTCGTTGAATTAATCCCTCCTGGCGGGATTAAATCCCTAAGTGTCGGGATTAATCCCACCTGGGATGAGAAAGCTGTTATGGGATGGCTTACCGTGCAGGAAAAGACAACATTGGCGGGCGGGTCCAAAAAGTTGATGGGATGAGAAAGCTGTGATGGGATGGCTTGATAGACCAATAAATTCAGAATTTATGATAATTCAAATATTTTGAATGATGGATACTAAAAGAGTGGGAACTATTGAACGGTTTTGATCGCTTGTCTTATTTTCAAATTTTCAAAATTATTTTTTTATAATATATAAGGATATATATATATATATATATTGAAAGTTTTGATTTCAAGAACAACTAATCACCTAGAGGGGGGGGGTGAATAGGTCCAATTCAAAAAACTTAAGCAACTAATCGATTAATATCACATCACAGCAATCTCATCACAATCAAAACCAGCACAACATAGTACAAAGAATTTTATAGTGGTTCCCCAATTGATGGGTACATCCACTTTCCCCCTTCGCCTATCTAGAAGTATACTAGATTTGGGCAAACATCCTTCTATCTTTCTCAGATCCTCGGATCTTACAGCTCAGAGCCCAACTGGCTCCTACAACTCTGACGCAAGCCCTCCCACTCAGATCACGAAGATCGTACAACTCAAATTCTTCCCAAGAACTCTACCTCAGAGTGACTCTACACTCCTACAGCTCAAGCAATCCTGCCCTACCTCAGTGTGAATCCACACACCTACAACTCAGGCAACTCCTGCCCTAACTTAGCCTTTATAACATAGGCTTACCATTCAGGCCTTTGCCTTACCACTCAGATAAAGAATGAATCTTACAAAGAAATATTAACGATAATGAATCACAAACACCAGAGAAAATTCTTTTTGCCTGTCTACCTGGACTGAGCAGATATCAGCCCAACTTCTTCTTCACAACAACAAGATGATACAGAGATCTTGAAATGATGCCCGGCTTATCCTGGAATCAACTAGCAGATGAATCTGCTTCTTCTTCTTCAGGAATATCTCCTGATCTGGACTGAGTAGATTTCAGCCCTTCCTTCTTCATTTATCCAGCAAATTGATCTTAGTATACTTGCTCGGCTTGGATCGGGAAGATAACTTCAGCTAGGTCACACCTTGGCTTATTCGTCCCTCTCATAGGTTACTCTGAACCTACTGGTGTAGATGTTGATTGCACTAACAAACTCAGAATCCCTTCAGATTTGATCTTGAGGTTCTTGGCTTTTGCAACAATGGCGGATGATCGACACGTGTCTCAGTTTTAACGGTGGTTAAAACCTCAGCTATATTAATTTGATATCCATTATAGACTGACGACGACGTTAATGTTGATTTGCATAGAATCTGAACATTGTTGACTTGTTGACTTTGCTGAGTCAGCATCATTCTGGACTTAGGCAAAATCAACTAACTTTTCTGAAATCCTATGTCCGACGAACTTCAAACTTAGCTCGACGAAATATGAACTCTGCTTGACGAAATAGTGAAGCTGAGATCGACGAATTCTCTCAGCTTAGTTCTTCCTTCAGGTGAAGGCTGAGGCCAACGAACTATGAGCTCAGCTCGGCGAAATCTGAGCTCCGATCGACAATTTTGATAGCTGAGTCCTTCTTATAGGTAAAAGTTGAGATCGACAAACTCTGAACTCCGGTCGACGAAAGCTAAGCTCAGCCCGATGAATGGTAGACTCAGCAATTCTGTACTTAGAAATTTCTTCAGCTTTGCTTCATAGAGTTGAGAGCGTTGAGTGAGTTTGCCTCTCTCAACGATTCTGAACTTAGCCGATTTTCTAGATCCTTCATAGTAAGGCTATAACAGGATAACCTTGCCTCAACACTTCTAGTTGTATGGCATTGAGTGAGTTGAGCTCACTCAACGCTTCTGGACTTGGCCGATTTTCTCAGGGTTTATCACAGCGATTTCAACGCTTTCTTCTCAGCGGTCTTAGCTGTCTCAGTGCTTTTTGTTGAATGGCGTTGAGTGAGCTTGCCTTACTCAACGCTTTTGGACTTTGGTAATTTTCCTACCTGCCTTCTCTCAGTGCTATTAACTAGATGGTGTTGAGTGATCTTGTCTCACTCAATGCTTTTGGACTTAGGTAATTTTCTGGATGGCGTTGAGTGATCTTGCCTCACTCAATGCTTTTGGACTTAGGTAATTTTCCTGTCTGTCTTCTCTCAGCGCTATTAGTGGGATGGCATTAAGTGATCTTGTGACACTAAACGCTTTTGGACTTAGGTAATTTTCTAAGTTTCCAGCTCCACCTTGAGTCCACCTGTTATTGTCTCTTGAACTAGCTGCCAAATCATTGTGACAAAGACTAACATGTATGCATGAACTTAACCATACATCAAATACAACTATTTCTATCTCATTGACATGTTTGACATCATTAAATCAGGGTCATTGGGATCAATGGACCCAACAATCTCCCCCCCATTTAAAGATGTCAAAACCACTGATCAAGCATTCCAAAACCACTGATCAAGCTTATTTAGTCAATCAAATACACATTACAGGAAATACAAGCATATTCATATTAAATTCAGTGAAATGAATTTTACCTACTCCCCCTAGATTTCTGCATGGTGAGCTACACCTTAGAGGATTACCTCTTAGCTTGATCTCCCCATGAATTTCTCCTCGTGTTTCTGCCATGAAGGAGCATGATCCTTTCTGATAGTCATATTCTATCTCTCCCCCTTGAGCTTGAACAACCAAAGGTAAACATGACCTCCATCTCTTCCCCTTTTTGACCTCTTCAGATAGTCAGGAAGGAGCATCAGGTATTTTTCTCCCCGTGTGTTCTCCCCCTAGCTGATGTAAATGAAGCCAGGATTGCAGTTGCCAACATGCCCCTTATACAGGGCTGACTTGTATATCACTTGATACTACTTGACAGCACTTGAAAGTACTTGAAATTCAGTATCACTGGAAATTCTCTACACCACTAGAGAAGACTACTTGAAAGTCTCTAGTTCTGCAGCAGCTAATACCACTTGAGAAGAAGCATCTTCTCTCATCTTGCTTTCCACTAGGTATGTAGACCCTACAAAAAGAACAAACTTGTACCAAGCATAAAACCTTAGGGAGTACCTGAAGCTATTCTATGTTCAACATACCTAACTCAATTTTGAAGGTGTTGAACTTGGCTTCATCTAGAGACTTAGTGAAGATATCTATCACTTGTTTGTCAGTGGAGACAAACTCTAGGCAAATGTCTTCTCTCTCAACATGCTCCCTAATAAAATGATACTTAATTTCTTTATACTTAGCCCTGCTATGTGAAACTGGATTCCTAGTAATAGAAATTGGATTAATAGAATCACAATATAGAGGAGTTTTACTTATCTTAATGTCAAAGTCTTCAAGCTGATGATGTATCTACAACAATTTAGCACAACAGCTACCTGCTGTGATGTACTCTGACTCTACAATGGAGATAGCAATACTAGTCTGTTTCTTACTGATGCAAGCTTGCACGTTGACACCAAATAAATCTATGGACGATCACGTTTGCCTCTCCTTAATTCAATCCTATACTCGCACAATCGTTCTACGCAGCAGCACGTTAATTAATTTTATCAATTATAAGCTAATGTACGGGTAGCCAAATCACTTAGGATCGAACAAAGTCTATATGCTAATATCCTTTCTGGCTAAAAGGACCCACCCGATCCGAACGAGCGGTGTTGTACCAAAAGAAATCTACCAAATAAATACGATTTGGAAAAGGTAGATCTCTCCCAACAAAAGAAAACGAAGGTTCGCCAAATCTTTTCCAAAAATAATTCAATCAAGAAAAACACAAAACCAATCGAAGAAACCATGATTAATTAACAATTAAAAATTCAACGCCAAGAATCTATCACCATAGGAATTAATCTAGGAAGAGAAACACACAATAGGTAGAAAGGATTCGTTACCCTATCGGAATGGATGATTCCGATTTCTCTACTGGTATCGTTCTTCATCGGCTCCGCTGGAGTCACGCCGGTAGGAGAGAAACTCATCCACCTTCGTCGCTTTACGCCAGAGTTGATCCACAAGGGGAGATCTTCTTGCCTTGGCCGAATTTCTTCAAGGGGAAGAGTTCTTTGATTTGTTGCTCGTAGTGGAGAGGAGAAAGGATTAGGGTAGAGAAAGGAGGAAGGAGGATAAGGACAGGAGTTGTGGCCGAAATCCACAAAGAAGGGGAGAGGGGAAGTTGGCGGCCAAGGAGGAGGGGAGGAGGAGAATTCTCAATTTAGAATTAGGTTTCTTTTCATTCATTCACCAATTAATATGACAAATATCATGGCCTATATATAGGCTTACACCACTCCATCTCCATTTATTCAAAATTCATAATTCATAATTGAAAATATGATGCTTATATGAACCCATCATAGCACATGAAATGAGATAATTAAAACGACACATGATGGTCATAAGCACCCATCATTACACATGAAATAAAAAATAAAACATAAAATAAATACTTAAAGAAAAATTGCAGAAAAAAAGCATAGCATAAAAAGTTGATTTAATAATTATTAATAATTATTAATAAGTATTAATATATTTGTTTGCACTCAGGGCGGATATTATGGCGACGCTCCACATGGTCATCTGTAGGCACGCCATCACCGTCTTCAATAGGTTGAGGGTCGTCGTCTCCATCAATCCTCCCCCTCTCAAAAGGACTCATCACCGATGAGTTGGTGTTAATGCACCAGTGCGGGAGAGCAACATCCCAATGAGCCACCTCCGATCCAAGAAACTAAGAGTCATCGGAGGCCGGTCGATCACGCCATCGAATCAAGTAGTGGCAAACATCACCACATGTAAAGGAGAGCACTGCAACCTGGAGTATCTTGTCATGTAAAGAGATGGTCCTGGGGAACCTTGGAAAAGCATTAGGCAATAAAGGAAAACAAGTTTCTACATCAACAACCAACATACCTCCAGTGAAGACCGATGAAGATAGCGATCCAGGCACAACCTCACAACCCAAACCATAAGAAAACAAAGTGGACCCCAACGGACAGGCAGATAATTCAAGTGGTGGAGAAACATATGGCGTTAAATTAGAAACATTAAAAATAGGGGTAATACCCCAATCAGTGAAAAACTTCAAATGATATGCGTATTCTCTTAATTTCTTTAATATCCGAAAAAGGTCCAGCTCGCCAACTCGCCAAATTTTTATAGTGCCCGAAGGCAACCATTCAGGGATGAGACGCACCAAAACTAAATCGCTAACAATATAGTGAGACCCCTTTTTATATACGCTAGCATGAAGTTGATAAAATGTAAATGGTATGGTTAGCACTTCACTAATGTGCTTATATAATTTGTGAGCATGAGAGGCATAAACTAGTGCGAGTTAACTTGTCTTATAAGACAGTAGTAACGAAATCAAGTCAAAAGGCACTTGGGCTTTAAATCCATGCACGATCTCATTCGGCGAGCAACAAGCATATAAATAATAATAAGACGTGACATGATTGAGTAAGTTCTTAAAAGTGCGTCTAAATATCATACTATCGTGAGGAGTGAAACTGTGGGCTACATGACTTGACCCAAATACAGAGGGTAAAGGGGTTAAGTCCGGGGGGATGGGAGCCTTATAATCAAAGATGATTTTCATAGGCTTAAAATTCGTAGTCCTAATTTTAAAATTAATATTTTCACGCTTGGCATGAAGATATGCCAAAGGAAACTGCTCCTCATTAATACTAACAGAGTTGGACACTCCTGGATGTGACAAGAGGTGCGAGCAATACAACTCATGAGGCCTAACCTTGGTCACTAACGTGTGGGGAAAAGGGTCATCAAATGGCGATGGGTAAATACGTGTGATCAGGTGTGGTATATAAGTATGTGAAGGAGGCACCACACCCTGAGGCACAATAGCCAAAGGATCAGACACAGACGAGGATAGACCCGTAGCCGGACACGCAGAGAAATGAATAGTCAAATATGACGCATAGTCAGATCTATGCGGTGCGGTGAACAGACCAAAAACTAGCACACTCAACGTACTAATATCTAAGTGTTGAGACAATGCCAAGGTAGGAACTAAAAGAGTGGGCGTGTCACAACAACTAAGTCTAGGATTACTGATGCCACGTCCTAAATCATCAACTAATATGGGCTCATAGATAGGAGGAAGGGTTGGTAAAATCAAACCCGGGATAAAATCCAAATCAGAATAACTTTCACTGATCGGTGATAACGTCAATGAACTCTCATCCGGGGGTAAAACCAAAGAATCGTTCAAAAATACTACTTCCTCGCTTGCAAATTCTTCCGACACACAAGACAAGTCGTTTAATTCAGAATCAATAAAGGTCTCCAAAATGGGCAAAATCGAACCCGACGGAAAATTTAATTCAGATGGAATTTCAGACAATGGTGATATCATCAAATAACTATCGTTCAGGTTCGCAACTCTAAAATCATCCAAACATAACCCTCTCACATAAGGTGAGTCTTCCCAATCAGTTGGAACATCCACTAAGTCAGAGTCGTCAATGACAATGGAAAAATCCTCACTCAAAGGCTCCTCAGGAAAGTCAGATGAAGTCCAGTGGGTATATTCATAGGATCTAATGCGATGGGGATCATATCCGGGAGAGGGCACTCAATACTAAGGTGCATAGACACAACGCTAGTAGGGCTCGTAACAGGCAAAGAGATTCTCTCACAGCTTGGACTATCATCATCATCCCAAACATCGTCTTCTAGATCACTAGGGATTCCCTCACTTTCAGAATCGTCAGACTCGTCGGGTACTATCGTACGCGAAGGGATACTCTCACCTAGCTGGTCAACTTCATCATCCAGAGATTCTATATCCACATCGAAATCCTGAGAGGTACTAGTCACTATCTCTAGGGGCTTAGATGTCGAGGCTAACGGAGGCATAACCCTAGTGATAACATCTATCGACTCCATGACAAATGACCTATTAGGAGAGGTTTCCCTAACGGGGGGTGGTGGTCCTAATACGGTCTTTCTGGTCTGACACGTATGAGCTTTATTCATAGGAAGGTGGTGCTTGTCAATTTCTAATGCCGTGGTAAAAGTGGAGTCTAGATCAGTGTGCCAGTAATGCAGTAATTTACCCTGGATGTAGGGGTTTAATCCCCTACAAAACCTAGAGAGGGCGATCTCTGGCAACTCCTTCACACCACTTCTAACCATCATATCCTTAAAAAGATGCATATAATCTGAGACCGACTTGTTCCCTTATTTAAGGTTAGTCAAATCTTCAGTTATCTGTCGCTTGGTCTGGACGTTTGGTTTATAGTCATTCTTAAAGGCTGGTATGGATCTAGTGTCATAACTATACTCACTCATAGGCTTAGTATTAGCAGGGCGAAGGTAGGAGGGATCAAATTGATCCGATAGTAGGCTACGCATGTGCGGCCAAGCGTAACGATAGCTACCAACACGACGCTCTTCATTTAACCAAAACAACTGGGCTTGACCTACTAGTCTCTCTCGGGCAAAGCTAACCTTTTTGTGGTCATCCCATAAGTGGCAATTAAAATAAAGCTTTAATCCCTTAAACCAATCTCTAAAAATTTTGGGACATCCTAAACCGTTATAAGTAGGATAAATGTGGTGTGCCCTAGGGGTTTGTTTAGCCATATCCTTAGTATATGAATAGTCTAACCTGACAACATATACGTCATATGTCATTTTAGTGAGAACTAGCGAGAAAACTCTACCGGAACTGGTGCACATGCAATGAGAAATGAACTTGGCCATATTTAATTTTCAAAGATGGAATTGTTCTTACTTAATAACTATGGCGATAAAATATTTTTTTTGATTTGCATGCAGGAAATAATATGAAAATTATTACAAATTTATTTTTTGATTTTGTTTGCAGAAAAATAAAAATATAGGCCGCTATTGGCAGACCAAAATTAAAATTTTGTAATGATTTAATAAAAATAATGGCCTAATAAAAAGTAAAATTTATTTTTTGATTTCTTACTAATAAAATGATGGAGAAATTCCATAATTTTATTTTTTTGAATTTTGAGAAAAAAACTGAAAGTTTTAGGCTGCTATTTGCAGACCAAAAATTTTAAAAATTGATTTTTATGTTGTACAATGAAACGTGCAAGTGCATGTCGGCGTTCTAAGTAATTTTTTTTTCTTAGGATGGTACTAATTAAGAAATTAGCACAACCTGGCTCTGATACCAGATTAATGCAGGCTTGCACGTTGACACCAAATAAATCTACGGACGAGCACGTTTGCCTCTCCTTGATTCAATACAATACTCGCACAATCGTTATACGCAGCACCACGTTAATTAATTTTATCAATTATATGCTAACGTACGGGTAGCCAAACCGCTTAGGATCGAACAAAGGCTATAGGCCAATATCCTTTCTAGCTAAAAGGACCCACCCGATCCGAACGAGCGGTGTTGTACCAAAAGAGATCTACCAAATATATACGATTTGGAAAAGTAAGATCTCTCCCAACAAAAGAAAACGAAGGTTCGTCAAACCTTTTCGAAAAATAATTCAATCAAGAAAAACACAAAACCAATCGAAGAAACCACGATTAATTAACAATTCAAAATTCAACGCCAAGAATCTACCACCACAGGAATTAATCTAGGAAGAAAAACACACAATAGGTAGAAAGGATTCGTTACCCTATCAGAATGGATGATTCCGATTTCTCTACTGGGATCGTTCTTCAATAGCTCCGTCGGAGTCACGCCGGTAGGAGAGAAACTCATCCTCCTTTGTCGCTTCACGCCGGAGTTGATCCACAAGGGGAGATCTTCTTGCCTTGGCCGAATTTCTTCAAGGGGAAGAGTTCTTTGATTTGTTGCTCGTAGTGGAGAGGAGAAATGATTAGGGTAAAGAAAGGAGGAAGGAGGATAAGGACAGGAGTTGTGGCCGAAATCACAAAGAAGGGGAGAGGGGAAGTTGGCGGCCAAGGAGGAGGGGAGGAGGAGAATTCTCAATTTAGAATTAGGTTTCTTTTCATTCATTCACTAATCAATATGACAAATATCATGGCCTATATATAGGCTTACACCACTCCATCTCCCTTCATTTAAAATTCAAAATTCATAATTGAAAATATGATGGTTATATGAACCCATCATAGCACATGAAATGAAATAATTAAAAGGACACATGATGGTTATAAGCACCCATCATTACACATGAAATAAAAAATAAAACATGAAAAAAATACTTAAAGAAAAATTGCAGAAAAAAAGCATAGCATAAAAAGTTGATTTAATAATTATTAATAATTATTAATAAATTATTAATAATTATTAATATATTGGTTTGCGCTCATGGCGGATATTATGGCAACGCACGACATGGTCATCCGTAGGCACGTCGTCACCATCTTCAATAGGTTGAGGGTCATCGTCTCCATCACTTACTGCTCCATGACACCAATCTTCCACCTAGGAATTGACATATACCCATGGTACTTTTCCTGTCTTCCTTACAACCTGCAAAATTTATATCTGAAAATCCAGTTAGCTCAAAATCTCTATTCCCAGGGTACCATAGACCATGATCTGGTGTCCCCTTAAGATATCTTAAAATTCTCTTTGCAGCAGAATAATGAGATTCTTTAGGTCCCGCCTGATACCTTGCACAGACACATGTATCATACATGATGTCGGGCCTACTGGCAGTCAAGTATAGAAAAGAACCAATTATCCCTCTATACAAAAACTCATCAACATGTTTCTCTGCCTCATCTTTGCCTACAAGCATACTTGACCCCATTGGAGTTCTCATGGTTGAGGCATTATCTATACCATATTTCGTAATTAACTCCCTTGTGAACTTAGACTGAGATATGGACAAGCCATCATCAGTCTGTCTTACTTGGAGTCCCAAGAAGAATTTTAGCTCACTCATGCTGCTCATCTCAAACTTCCCTTACATAAGTTTGGCAAACTTCCTGCAAAGGTTATTTTCAGTAGATCCAAAGATAATGTCATCGACATATATCTGGACTAGGATGACCTTACCATTAGATTCCCTAAGGAATAGGGTATTATCTATTTTTCCCCTTGAGAATGTGTTCTCAATGAGGATAGTAGACAATGTTTCATACCATGCTCTAGGGGATTGCTTCAACCCATATAGAGCTTTCTCAAACTTATAAACATAATTAGGAAAGTGAGGATCTACAAAACATGGTGGCTGATCTACATATACTTCCTCTTTTAAGTCTCCATTCAGGAATGCTGACTCCACATCCATCTAGAAAACTTTGAATCCTTAATAGGCAGCAAAAACATGGAATAACCTTATTACTTCCATCCTTGCTACTGGGGTAAAGGTTTGGTCAAAATCTATTCCTTCTTCTTGTTTGTAGCATTTGCCACCAATCTGGCCTTATTTTTAACAATAATACCATTCTCAACTAGCTTGTTCCTGTAGATCCATTTTGTTCTTATGACATTATGTACCCTTGGTCTGGGAACCAGCTCCCAGACTCTACATCTTTTGAACAGATTCAGCTCTTCCTGCATAGCTTCAATCCAGTAAGAGTCTTTAATAGCCTCTTCAAGCTTCTTGGGCTCTATTTGTGATAGAAAGCTTGAACATAAAGCTATGTTGATGCTCTTGCTCCTTGTCTGGACACCATGTATTACATTACCAATGATTTGGTGTGCTAGATGGTCCCTCAAATATCTCACAGCTGGAGGCATTCTTACTTCAGCTAGCTATTCTGCATTATTCTCAGCTGGCAGAACTTCATTGTCTCCAGTTGGTTATACTTCATTATATTCAGCTGACTATTCTTCATCCTCAGCTTGTGATTCCTAAGCTCCCCCTGGAGAGTACTCGTCTTCTTCCTTATCTTGTACTACTGGATCCATTTTCCTGATGGTAAGCTTTTCCATCACATCCTTTAAACCTGCAAAACTAGAAAAGGTGCTTGGGAGCTCACAGTTAATTAGGTTTGAGTCATCAAAGACAACATGTACTGATTCTTCTACAACTTGAGTAGTCAAGTTATAGATCATATATGCCCTACTATTGTTGTTGAACCCAACAAATATCCCTTCTTGGGACTTGGCGGCAAACTTAGTCACATAGGACTTACCACTGTTTAGAACATAACACTTGCTACCAAAAATCCTGAAGTAGGATAATTTTGGTTTTCTGCCTTTCAGAATCTCATAGGGAGTCTTCTTGTGACTTTTGGGGATGGAAGTCCTGTTAAGGACATGACATGCAGTGTTAACTACCTCAGCCTAGAAATATTCTGGGAGAAATGTATCACTTAACATGGTTCTACCAGCGTCTATGAGAGTTCTGTTTTTCCTCCCAGCAATCCCATTTTGTTGGGGTGTTCTAGGAGAGGAGAACTCTAGATGAATCTCAAGCTCTTCACAGAATCTTGTCATGTATTCAGACTAAAACTCAGTCCCGTGGTGACTTCTGATTTTGATCACAGTACTGTTAAGTTCATTCTGAATTTTCCTAACAAATGTTTGGAAGACATCAGAGGATTCAGATTTCTTTCTTAGAAAGAACACCCAGGCAAATCTGGAAAAGTCATCAACAACCACAAGGGTGTAGACTTTCCTACCTAGACTATGAATTGGCATAGGAACAAATAGATCCATATGCAGAAGATATAAACACCTCACTGAGTCTTTGGTATCAAGACTCTGAAAGGAGGTCCTGGTCTGCTTGCCCTTTTGACATGCTGAGTAGATACCCTCCTTGATGCACTTCACCTTAGGACCATTTCTCACTAACACTTCACTAAAAAGTTTGTCTATGGTCTTGTAATTCAGATGAGCTAGCCTCTTGTGTCATTGGACACATTATGAAGTTTTCTCATCTATAACTAGGCATATAGGAGAATCCTTACTCTCATAAATAAAATTGAGAAAATAGACATTTCCTCTCCTAGTGCCTGTTAAGATGACCCCTTGGTCACTTAACCTCCTAATTTTGCACTCATCCTTGAGGAAACAAATGTCATAGCCAAGATCACAAAGTTGGCTTATGCTTATCAGGTTATGTTGCAAACTTTTCACATAAGCTACTTGTGTGATAGTGGTTATGTCATTAGATATCTTACCAAACTCTTTGGTTACTCCACTTTCTGAACCACCAAAAATGACTTTGGGTACATTTTCAACTGAAGTGTACTCCTTCAGCATGCTCCTTGTTCCAGTAATGTGCATGGAATATCCACTGTCCAAGTATCATATAGGGGTATGGCCACTTGGACTCACCTGTAAAAATAGATCATCTTTCCTTAGGACCAGAATTCTTATTGGGTCCTAGGTGCAGGTTAGACAGAAATTGAACATGCCTACCTGCAGCTCTTCTGATAGGTAAACTGGCATTATTTCTCTAGACAACTTTATTGTGTCAGCAATCAATAACATAGTGTCCTACTTTGCCACAACACCAACACTCATAGATGTTGTACCTTCTTTTGAGGGCTGGCTTTATAACATAGCAGTCTGCAGCTCTCATTCCAGTAGGTACAACAGCCTTTTTCTTAAGTCTTCCATCCACAACCTGATTTTGGATTTGTCTGGCAGCAGAGATACTAGGGATATCTTTGACTCTAACAGCAGCTGCCTTCTTTTCAGAGTACAAGCTCCTGATAGCTTCAAATATACCCAAGCCTAGTGTGCTGATAAACTTTCCTTTATTCTGATTGTGGACTGACAGACTTTGAGAATGGGTTGTAGCCTTATTTTTGAGTGTTGGGGCTGGTACAACAAACACAAATGGTCCAGGATATGCCATTTGGATTTCTTCATGGGTTTCCTTATAGGCACTATCACCATTACCATTCCTAACACCATACTCCCAGTGACCATGAATACTATCATGGTCATACCCGTTGGATGGTTGCACCACTTTCCTGAAAGGAATTGAAAGCTTGGAGGCTAGTGGCTGCACTGGAGCATTTCCCTTCCTTTTGGAATATGCAGCTCTAGTTCTCCCTTTGAAGCCTAACCCCTTACCCTTTTGGGAGGAGAAGGAATCAATCAAAGGCAATACTGAAAATGGCTTTAAAAACTTAGCTACTAGCTCCTTCTCCTTTTGGAGTTTACCTTCAAGATTCCTAATGTGACAATCTCCTCAGCCTATTTTTTGGCTAGAAGCCTGATTCTCTTTAGTGCTTGCAGGAGTTCACCATAATTATCAATCAATTGATTGACATCTCGCTCAAATTCAGAGCCATCTTCATCTCTTGATGCAGATGCTTCTGATTCTGGACTAGTTATATAATCTAACACAAAAGGTGTAGAATGTAGCTTACTAGGGCCAGGCTGCTCCTGGCTGGGTCCTTCCTCAGTCAAAGCCATCGGCCCAAGACAATGGCTGGCTTCTTCTCCTTCTTCAGATCTAGCAACATCATCAGCTTTTCCAATGAATGCAGCCAGCATCTCTAAGAAGTCTACTTCTACAGATTCTTCTTCAGCAGTAAATAGCCCAATGAGGGATTCAGCTTCATCTTCCTCTTCTGACTCTGATGATTAGGAGTCAGTCCAACTCTTTTGCTTCTTGGCAATAAAGGACTTCTCCTTTTTTCCCTTCTGTTGATGTTCCATCTTTCCACCAACATCCTTTCTTTTGACAGGGTAGTCAGCTATGACATGCCCTGGCTTGCTGCAATAATAACACACCACTTTAGAAGAAGTATGTTTACTAGGATTAGAACCATACCTGTCCTCTTTAGATGATTTGTTTTTGCCCTTGTAGTAGTCTTTCTTGGGATGAGAAGAAGAGGATGGCCTGCTTCTCCAGTGCTTCTTCATAAATTTCTGAAATTGCCTAGAAAAGGCAGCAAAGTCTTCATCAGAAATATGGCAGTCTGATGTGCTGGTATCTAAGCTTTCTGACTCAGAATCAGAAACTCTCCTTGGTGGAGAAGGAATCTTTTTCCTGCTCTTCCTTATGGATTTAGCTTTGAAGGCCACTGACTTTTCTTTGACTGTAGGGTTGCTGATTTTTTCCTCCTCCTTTCTAGCAGTCTGATGCATTTCATATGACAACAACTTTCCAAACAGGGTTGGTGGTGGAGTGTCTGCAAGTCTGGCCACTTCTCTGATGACACAGATTTTTGTGTCCCAGTCTTTATTTAAAAACCTGAGGAACTTGTCATTCAATTCATAAGTGCTGAATACTCTGCCATATGTATTCATCTCATTCACAATTCTAAAAAACTTCTCATAGCACTCATCAATGCCATCTGACTTGTCCTGCCTGAAGCTTTTATACTCCTGATTGAGCATGGACTTCCTGTCCTCCCTCACTTCTTCAGACCCCTCCATATAGACAACCAGTGTGTACCACATCTCATTAGCTGTCTTGCAGTGGACTTGGTTTTGGAAGGTTGAGTCATCTATGATACTAACAATAATGTTTTGTGCCCTCTTATCCATTGGAGCTAAGATGATTTCATCTTTAGTCATCTCAGAATACTACTTTGGAGTCTTCAGATTTGCATCAAGAACTGATATCTTCATTCGGATGAAGGGCCCTTCCTATACTGTGATGTATATCCTAAGATCAGATGCTTCCATGAAAAGTCTGACCCTTTCCTTCCAGATACTAAAGTGAAAGAATTGGTTTCAAGATAACCTAAACACCTAGAGGGGGGTGAATAAGTACAATTTCTTTTTACTCTAAGGCAGAATATTAATTCAGTTAATCACATAGAATCAAACAGATCTACTGCTACCACATCAGAGAAATCATACAATCAAACACAATCACAGATGACACACAGTTTTATAGTGGTTCCCCAAAAAATGGGTACATCCACTTTCCCCCTTCGCCTATCTAGTAGTGTGCTAGATTCGGCCTAATTTCTTCCTTTCTCCTCAGATCTACAGATCTTACAGCTCAGAACCCAGTCTAGGTTCCTACAACTCAGAGTGAGTCCACACTCCTACAACGCAGGCAATTAAGCCCTACCTCATCCTTCACCCAGGCCTACAACTCAGAGAATCAGATCTCCTACCTCAGGCACACAACCCTACCTCAGCCTTCCCAAGGCCTACAATTCAGAGATGTAAATCTCCTACCTCAGGCACCCAGCCCTACCTCAGCCTTTATAACTTAGGCTTACAACTCAGATCAATAATGATCTTACAGAAAAATGATAAAAATAATTTGTATCTTTCACCCAGGTTGAGAGAGAATGGGCAGAAAGATTTCTTGATCAGTTCTTGAAGAATCTGATTTCACAGAAATCCGCTTGTATTTGGCTTTCTTTAAAGCTTCTTGAATCTGAACATAATAAGGTTGAATTTCTTGAAGATGATCTTCAATCAGCTTCCCTCTTAAAATCCAGAAATCAATCTGAATTCCTCTTTGCAGATTAGTTCAGAATCTGCTCTTAAGAGACTAGTTGTTGATAGTCTCTTTCTTCACTTGAATTGTTGGAGCTCTCTCTCTCTACATATTCTTCTGAAGATATGTTAAAATTCTTCACTTAGATCCACTTGAAATCTCTGACTGGATTTCCTTGTATATGTTGGATCTTCTATTGTAATTGTGATTTCGTGTACTTCATTTTTTTGTTCTTTTTTTTATTTTCTGTTGATAGAATCTGTCTTTATATAAACTTCATCCAAGGTTACCGACTGATCCGGTTGCTAACTAACTTCTGACAAATCTGACAGTTGCAGTAGACCTGTTGGTTATGGCAACTGTCAAGTCTTCCTGTCACTTCTTGAAAATTTGTCTTTGTCAGCAAAATGTCGAGTCTGAACTTCACATGTGTCAATACAAGTAGACTAAGTTTCGACACAATCCGTGGTGGTGTTGACACTGCTTCTTGACATAGCTTCTGTAAGAATGTGTTGACACAAGTCCTGTGTGTCTACACATTCACTTCTTGTCTTGACACAATTAACTTAAAATAAATTCTGGTGTGAGTGTCGACATAAGTCCTGTGTGTGGACACAGTTGATGTGGACTGAACTTTCTGTGTGTCGACACAAGTCCTGTGTGTCGACATAGTTGATGTCGACTGAGCTTTCTGTGTGTCGACACAAGTCCTGTGTGTCGACACAGTTGATGTCGACTGAACTTTCTGTGTGTCGACACAAGTCCTGTGTGTCAACATAGTTGATGTCAACTGAACTTTTTGTGTGTCGATTAAACTTTTTATGTGTCGACATTGCTTCTCCAAGTGTCGACACAATTGACTCCAGGTGTCGACACAGCTTTTCTCAAGTGTCGACACAAGTCTTCACAAGTGTCGACACAGCTTCTTCTGGTGTCGACTCATGGACTTAGAAACTTTTCTTGCATATTCTTAACCTGCACATATGAACTCAAAATAACATCAAATACACAATGATGAATATCATTGAGCTAAGTTAGGCTTCTCCAAATCTGGTACACATTTTCCAATGTACCCAACAATCTCGCCCTATTTGGAGAAGTCATAACCCTTAGTCAATGATATACACCATTTATAATAAACACACATTATGATGTATATAAACATTACATGACAGGGTAACATATAAACAAAACATCTATAATATGTCATTACAAAATAATGCAAACACAGTGAGCATGAATCATTATTTTGTTTAAATTATCAAAAGTTTTTCAACAATCACTTTACATAAATTTTTATAACAACTAAAGATTACATTGTTGTAAAATCTAGTTAATCTATTCTAAGGCTGATCTGGCTCCTTGATGACTATGCCTTTTTCTGGTTTGACCTAAGCCTGCACAGTAGGTTCAGCATCATCAGCAGGTTCCTTCCCTTTTAGATCTTTCCTTTTCTATTCTTCAGACCTTATCCTTTGCCTTTCAAAATAATGAAAAGGCTTTGGGAAGTACTTTCTAGGCTCCAGAGCATTTGCAGGTAACTTCCCAGCTTTTGCTTTCCTTCTGTATTGCAAAATGGCTTCTTGCCTGGCTTCATACTTGTTCCATTCTTGCTCAGTGTACCATTTACCCCTTTCATGGGTCTTGTCCTTTACAACTTTCCAGGAAGTCAAGATAATGTTCCTGGAAGTAGGATTCCATTGTTTAAAATCAGGCTTCAACTCTGCCTATTCTCTAAACCTTTTCTTTGAGAGCTGAGCTTCTTGCTCTTTATTCAAAGCTGCCACAGACTCTACTTTCTCAATGATAACATTTTTAGTACCCCCTGGAGGGCTATACATCTGATCAACCGGGTGTTGAATTTCCTCAAAGTTAGAAGGGGGATATATGATTTGAGCTACTTCCTGCTGACCCCCTTCATTTCCTGCAGCTTGAATTCCTGACTCAGCTGTGTTGTCATCATCACATAAGGGTGGATAGCCCAGAGTTACTCTAATAGCATTTGTTATCCATTTAGCATGCTCTGAGCTAACATTGACTATCAACCTCTCCCCCTTTATGACTTCTCTTTCAATATGATCCCTGAGATCATTCTTTTGGAACCTGATTTGATTAGCCAGATAATTGGTTCCCTCTGTATAATAAGCTTTAAACTTTAGGAGCTGATAAGATATAAGCTTCTGAGAGGCTTGAATGTTAGATTGGAAAGTGGCTAAATCCTCTTGAAGTTTCTTATCAAACTCTGATTTGTCTTTAGACCTTGCCTCAGTCAGTGCAGTTGCATTATTCTTTAATTCTGTAACAATCAGATTATGTGATTCTGTAAGATTATCATTCATCCTTAGTTGATTTTCTAGGACATAGCCTTGCTTAACAACTATATCATCAACTTTAGTCTTTATTCCTTCTTGTTGTTTTGCTAGGAAAACCACAGCATTACCTATTTATGAAAGCAGTCTGTCATCTTCTTTTTATTCTGGTTTACCTCAAATCTAATTGATTTTATATCTTGAGCCAAAGAGAATTGCAAATCTTTATGGGTCTCATCCATATATTTCTCCATGACTATTCTTTGTTCATCTAATTTTACTTGCAAAGATATCAGTAAGGAACTATAATCTTGTGCAGAAACTGGTTGTGGAGCAGTTTGCAATGCCCTTTTATAGCTTTGGCTTCTTCTTTTGAAAACCATCAGCTTTCTCTTCTTTGCTTGAGTTTCTGCTTCATCTTCAGAAGCTGAGGTACTTGCTATATCAACTCTTTCCTGAGGAGTAGGAGGCAGTTCCTTTTCAGTCCTAGGTTGCTCCCCCTCAATTCCAACTTGCTCCCCCTCAGTCCTGGCTTGCTCCCCCCAATTCTGACTTGCTCCCCCTCAGTTCTTGGTATCTCTATATTAGGGAACAACTCTTCAAGGGTAAACTCTTATTGAGTTTGGACTGGAGGCACTCTTAACTCTGGAGCATCAGCAGTTGTAGATGTATCCTCCATGATAACATCCTGTGCTATACTGTCGAGTTGAGTGGTCTGGTCAACATCAATCAAGGGCACAGTTAGTGTTTCATCCTCATTATTGAAAATTGTTTGATTAACTTCTTGGATTACCTCAAGAATAGTTTGAGTAGCCATTTCACTTTCTAAGTGTGTTGGCTCTTCCTCAAGATAAGGCTCCCCCTGCATCTGATCATCATGTCTAATGTCTTGAGCAGGTGATTTCTCAGTATTCTCTGGCCTCTCTTCATCACCCATGTATTTTATCAGCACTCTATCCCATCTAGAGATTATCCTTAGATCCATTCTCCTCATGTGATTGATCTTGGATCCAGCAGCCTGTTGCATCACTTCTAGAATTGCTTCAGCCAAGTATAAGCTTAATATCCTTCCCAGATTAGGTCTCTTGATGTTTTCTCTAATCTTTTCATATATGACTGCAGACCAATTGGTGTTGATTCTGTAGATGATCCTGGTCATGAGGCTGAACATGTAGGCTGAGACCCTATCATGTCCACCTGGTTTGCATAAGATGACTTTGCCAACTACTTCAGAAAGAAATTTTCCTTGAACATTCATTCCTTTTCTATTCATATATGATCCAATTTTCATGGTGGAATCTAATCCACACCATTGGAGTGCTTCCCTGGTCTTGGAAGATGTAACTTCTTCGTCTTCTTGAGTTTTGGGCAGATGAAGAGTTTTTCGTAAGCTCTTCATGGTGAGTTTGACTTTATTACCCTGGACTGAAGACCTAATTTTTAGTCCAGTTGAATCCTGAGTTGTAGCTCTATAGAACTCAATGATTTCCTTCTTCCATATCTTTGTAGGTTCTGATGTCAAATACTCCAAGCCATTTTTAGCAATTAGAGCTATCACAGCTTTAATCGCTGGTTCAGCATCGTCAAAGGCATTCCGTACCAGTTCATATCCCTCGTTCACGTTTTCGTCAAGTTTCGGCGCCATAGGGGTTGGTGAGAAATCTTGAATGGAGAAGAGATAGTTTGTCGACAGAAGAATCTGGTCTCAAAAAATCTGGAGAGAGTGTCGACAGGGTTTGTTTTTGACCTATTTATATGTGTCTAAATATTGAAGGTCAAAAGGCGCATCAAAATTTACCTAGTGTGTCCACAATGTGGAGTTGGTGTCGACACAGACTGCTAATGTCTCGACAGAAGTGTTGACTTCTATGTGTCGACACCAATTGATGATGTGTCGACACAGACATACTTATTAGTTCAACTGAAATTCTGTGTCGACTCTAATTCTAAGTGTCAACACAACTTTTGGATGTGTCGACACTACTTCTCTGAAGTGTCGACACCAATTTTCTAGATGTGTCGACACAACTTCTCTGAAGTGTCGACACCAATTTTCTAGATGTCACGACACAACTTCTCTGTGTCGACATAGACCTCTTTTTGTGTTGACACAAAATTACTTAGATAAATTTGTCAATCTAATCTATGTTCAGCATACCTAATTCAATTTTAAAATTATTGAATTTAGTTTCATCCAATGGCTTAGTGAACATATCAGCAATTTGAAAACTTGTATTGACAAATTCTAAACATATATCCTCTTTTTCTACATGATCCCTAAGAAAATGATATCTTATTTCTATATGCTTTGTTCTACTATAAGAAAAAGAATTATTAACAATAGAAATAGCACTTGTAGAATCACAGAATAAAGAGGTTCTACTTACATGGATTCCATAATCTTTAAGCTGATGATGTATCCACAATAGCTGTGCATAGTAGCTCCCTGCAGCCACATACTCAGACTCAGCTGTGAAGATTGCCACACTAGTCTACTTCTTACAGCTCCATGACACTAATCTTCCTCCTAGAAATTGACAGGTGTCAGTTGTGCTTTTCCTATCTTCTTTGCATCCTGCAAAGTCTGCATCTGAATATCCAGTCAGTAGAAAATCTCTATTCTTATGGGTACCAAAGGCGTAGATTAGGTGTGCCCTTAAGATATCTCAAAATCCTCTTAACAGCAGTATAATGAGATTCTTTTGGACAGGATTGGTACCTAGCACAAACACATGTAGCATACATGATGTCAGGTCTACTAGCAGTCAGATAAAGGAGGGAGCCAACTATCCCTCTATACAAAGACTCATCTACAGGTTTCCCTGCATCATCTTTGCTTAAAGACATACTTGTCCCCATTAGAGTTCTCATGATAGTGTATGACTCCATACCATACTTCTTAATTAACTTCTGGGTGAACTTAGACTGGGATATGGACAGGCCATCATCAGTCTGTCTTGCTTGGAGTCCTAAGAAGAACTTAAGTTCTCTCATGTTGCTCATCTCAAACTTCCCTTACATAAGTTTAGCAAACTTCCTACAAAGGTTGTTTTCAGTAGAACCAAATATTATGTCATCAACATATATCTGGACTAGGATTATCTTCCCTTTGGATTCCCTAAGGAATAGAGTTTTGTCTATTTTCCCCCTTGAGAATTTGTTCTCAATGAGGAAAGTAGACAAGGTTTCATACCAAGACCTTGTGGCTTGTTTCAAACCATATAGGGCTTTCCTAAGTCTATACACATAATTAGGATAGAGTGGATCAATAAAACCTGATGGTTGTTCTACATAGACTTCCTCCTTTAAGTCTCCATTCAGGAAGGCTGACTTAACATCCATTTGGAACACTTTGAAACCTTGATAGGCTGCATAGGCTAGGAATAGCCTTATTGCTTCCAACCTTGCCACAGGGGTAAATGTTTGATCAAAGTCTATGCCCTCTTCCTGCCTGTATCCTTTGGCTACAAGCCTAGCCTTATTCTTAATTATGATCCTACTCTCATCTAGCTTATTCCTGTATATCCACTTAGTCCCTATGACATTGTGGTCTTTTGGTTTAGGAACTAACTTCCAGACCTTGCATCTCCTGAATTGATTTAACTCCTCCTGCATAACATCAATCCAGTGTGGATCTTGTATAGCTTCTTCAAATCTTTTAGGTTCCTGTTGAGATAAGAAGCTTGAGCATAGTACAGTGTTCAAGCTCCTGCTTCTACTTTGAACTCCTTGTCTAGGATCACCAATAATCTGGTGTACAGGATGATCCTTTAAATGTCTAACTACTAGAGGAAGTATGTCTACAGTTTGACGTTCTCCATTTTCTTCATTCTGGTGTACTTCATGGTCTTCATCAGCATCTTGTGAGTCTTGTACTCCCCTTGGACATCAATCTTCATTTTCATTTTCCTGCCTTGCAGTTTGATCTTCTTTGTTTGGTTTGCATGTCCATCTTCTCTTTTATACCTGTAGAGCTACAAGAACTACTTGGCAACTCACTGTTAATAAGTCTTGATTCATCAAATATAACATGAACATACTCTTCTATAACTTGAGTTGTCAAGTTATAGACTCTATATGCCTTACTATTGTTATTGTACCCTACAAATATCCCATCCTGGGATTTGAAAACAAACTTTGTTAGGTAAGACTTGCCATTGTTAAGCACATAGCACTTGCAACCAAAAATCCTGAAATAGGATAAGTTTGGTTTTCTGTCTTTCATTACCTCATAGGGTGTCTTTTTGTAGCTCTTAGTGATGGAAGCTCTATTGAGCACATGACATGCAGTGTTTACTGCCTTAGCCAAAAAATATTCTGGGAGAGAAGTGTCACTCAATAGAGTTCTACCAGCCTAAATGAGAGTGCTATTCTTTCTTTCAACAATTCCATTTTGCTGAGGAGTTCTAGGTGAGGAGAATTCCTGATGAATCCCAAAATCTACACACAACTTTTTCATACTTTCAGATTGAAATTCAGTTTTATGGTCACTTCTGATTTTGACCACTAAATTGCTCAGTTCATTCTGAAATTGCTTAATAAAGTTGCAGAAAATAGTTAGGGTTTCAGATTTTTGCCTCAGAAAGAAAACCCATGAAAATCTAGAATAGTCATCTACAATCACAAATGTGTAGACTTTCCTACCTAGACTCTGAACTGGCATTGGACCAAATAAATCCATATGCAAGAGGTATAAACACCTCACTGAGTCTTTGGTTTCAAGGCTATGAAAGGAGGATCTGGTCTGCTTGCCTTTTTGACAAGCTGAGCATATTCCATCCTTAATGCACTTAACTTGAGGATCATTCCTCACTAACTCTTTATTAAAGAGTTGACCAATAGTCTTGTTGTTTAGATGAGCTAGCCTCTTGTGCCATTTGACACAATGAGAGGCTTTCTCATCAGCTACCAGACAAAATAGGAGAATCTTTATTCTCACTCACAAAGTTTAGGCAATACACATGTCCTTTCCTATAACCAGTCAATATGATCTTCTGATCACTTGACCTTTTAATGATAACCATTCTTAATGAATGAAATGTCATATCCAAGATCACTCAGTTGACTTATTGAAAGATATGGTACCTAAACACCTAGAGGGGGGGTGAATAGGTGACCTAAACCTTTTTGCAATTTTGTTGGCAGCTCAACAGTTATTTCACAGATTATTACAACTAACAGCAATTACAGAAATAAACAGTAATTCCACAGCACAGCACAGCACAGAAGACACACTAATTTATAGTGGTTCCCCAATCTTTGGGTACATCCACTTTCCCCCTTCGCCTATCTAGCAGTGTACTAGATTCGGCCAAACTTCTCCACTAACTCAGAACCCAACTAGGTTCCTACCTCAGGCCCAAAGCCTTACACTCAGCCAAAGGCCTACACTCAGCCACCCAGGCCTACACTCAGCCAATTAAGGCCTACACTCAGAGTTCTTCAACTCCTACACTCAGGCAACCAAGCCCTACCCTCAGCCTTTATAATATAGGCTTACAATTCTCTCAGATCCAATGGATCCTACAAGTTAAAATAGAAATACAATAGCTAACTCTACAACTCAGAAAATAAGAGAGGAGTTGAGAGATTCTTGAAGAGTTCTTGGAAGAACTCAGTTAGATCCAAACTGACTTAGCTTCCTTCAAAGCTTCTTGATTAGAACTGAATTAGTCTGAATCTTCTGCAGTTGTTCCTTGACCTCTGCTTCTTGAAATCCAGATGACTCTGAATTCTTCTTCTCAGCCTTAGTTCCAAAGACTGAATTCTTGGTTGGAGCTCTCTCTCTCCAACTTCTTAGATCTGCCGATGCACACAAGATCTTCTTGTGTTGATACTCAATATACCACTTTTACAAAGATCTGAACTCTCTCTATCAAAACTTTTTCAACCACTTTTATATCACTTCATCAATCTTAGTCTGTAAACTATGGGTGCCTATTTATAGGCTTCCTTCATGGTAACCGGCTGGTCCGGTTCATAACAGACTTCTGATATCTCTGACAGTTGATGTAGACCGGCTGGATCGGCAGCTGTCATGTCAACCAGTCACTTCTTGAAATTCTCTAACTGTCAGATAGTGTCGAGACTTTCTGTTCTTAAGTGTCGACACTTATAGACCAAGTGTCGACACATGTTGTGTAAGTGTCGACACAAGTCTACAAGGTGTCGACACAATTCCTTGTATGTCTCGACACAGATTCTTCTGCATGTGTCGACACTGAAATTGAGTGTCGACACAAGTACTTGTACTTCATTCTTTAACTGTATTCTTCTAAGTGTCGACACATCTCTTTGTGTCGACACATCTTCATGTGTTGAAACTGTCAAGTGTCGACACTGCTTCTTGGTGTCGACACAAGTCTTCACTTTTGTTTCTTCAGCTGAGTGTCGACACATTCCCTTAGTGTCGACACTTGTACTTAGAATATTTTGTAACTTTTCTGTTCTTTGCTAAGTGTCGACACAGCTCCTTGTGTCGACACTTTCTTCAAGTGTAGAGTCTTCAACTAAGTGTCGACACATTGTGCTGGGTGTCGACACTTTCTTCAAGTGTTGACTCTTCTGGTTGTGTGTCGACACATTGTGCTGAGTGTCGACACTTTCTTCAAATACTGACTCTTCAGCATAGTGTCGACACATTGTGTTGAGTGTCGACACTTACTTCAAATACTGAGTCTTTAGCTAAGTGTCGACACATTGTGCTGGGTGTCGACACTTACTTCAAGTGTTGACTCTTCTGCATAGTGTCGACACATTGTGTTGAGTGTCGACACTTGTACTTAGATTCTGCAGACTTTTGCTGAGTGTCGACACAACTCCAAGTGTCGACACTTTCTGGTGTTGACTCAGCTCTTCTAGGTGTCGACACTTCTGCTAAGTGTCGACACAGCTTTTCTGCATTCTTCTACACTGAGTGTCGACACAGCTCCAAGTGTCGACACTTTCTGACTGGTGTCGACTCTTCTTCCCAGGTGTCGACACAATGACTCCAAGTGTCGATACTGCTTGTCTGGGTGTCGACACAAGCTTTCTCAAGTGTCGACACTTTCCCTCTGGGTGTCGACACATGGACTTAGAATTTTTAGCTTCAGTCCAGTGTATTCCTGACCTGCACAAGTAACTCAAACAAACATCAAATACACTATGATGTATATCATTGAGTTAGGTGAGGCTTCTTCAAATCAGGTACATTTGACCAATGTACCCAACAATCTCCCCCTATTTGGAGAAGTCATAACCCTTAGTCAATGATATACACCACTCATAATTAAAAATTATAAAATGATGTAAACAGGTATATGTCAACAGAGTTAAACTTAACATGTAATAAAGCACACATGTATACTCATACAGCATTACAGAACAAACAAGAATTAGACACATTCATCTGAACAATCATGAAATTATTTAACAAAAATTGTTCAAACATTGTTGTTAATACATTTTCAATGATTTACAAAAATGTTTGATGTAACAGATTACAACATTCTTCAGTTTAATCTTAGTCTAATTCTGCTCTGGTTCTTTTATGACTATGCCTTTTCCAGCTTGCACTTTGGCCTTTACAGCAGCAGCAGCAGCAGGCTCAGCTTCAGCAGTCTTCTTCCCTTTGGAGTCCTTCTTCTTCTGTTCTTCAGCCTTGATTTTTGCCTCTCAAAATAATGATAGGGCTTAGGAAAGTACTTGCTAGGCTCCACAGCTGTAGGAGGTAGCTTTCCTAACTTAGCCTTCCTTCTATGTTGGACAATGGCTTCCTGCCTACTCTCATGCTTCCTCCATTCTGCCTCTGAGAACCACTTGTTCCTCTCATGGGCATTGTCCTTGGCTGCTTTCCAGGCTGTGAGAATGATGTTCCTAGAAGTAGGGCTCCACTGTTCAAAATCTGGTTTTTGCTCAGCCAGTTCCCTGAACTTCTTCTTTGACAGCCTTGTCTCTTCTTCTTTGTCCAAGCCTCTTGCATAGCAGCTGTAATAGGTTGAACAACCTTTTCCAGAATAACATTGGCTTGCCAGCAGTTGGACTATACATTGTGCTTACATCAGCATGAACCATTTCAAAATCTGGAGGTGGATAGATCACCTGAGCTACTTCCTGTTGCTCACCTCCAAGATATGCACTTTGAATACCAGATTCAGCTACATTGTCATCATCACACAGGGGAGGATAGCCCAGTGTAGCTCTGATGGAATTAGAAATCCATTTGGCATGGTCAGAGCTAGCTTTGACTAACACCCTCTCCCCCTTTATGACTTCTTGTGCTACATGATCTCTCACATCATCTTTTTGAACCTGATTTGGCTGTCCAAATACCTTATGCCATCCTTAAAGAAAGGTCTAAGCTTTGTAAGCTGTTCAGAAATGACCTTCTGTGAATCTTTAATTGCAGTCTTGACAGCAGCAATTTCTTCCTGAAAGACTTTATCAAATTCAGCCTTGGCAGCAGCAGAGGATGTTGATGGTTCATCAGACTTACTCTTCAGTTCAGTGACTATTGCATTGTGGGATGCAGTCAAATTATCATTCATTCTCAATTGATTCTCCAGCACATAGCCTTGCTTTAGTGCTATATCATCTACTTGAGTCTTTATTGTCTCTTGATGGGTTGCCAGATAGACCACTGCATTAGCACCCTTTGTAAAACAATCAGTCATCTCCTTTTTATTAAGGTTCATTTCAAACCTTATTGACTTGATGTCCTGTGCCAGATCAAATTGAAGTGCCTTGTGCCCTTCATCAACATAAGTTTCTATAGCCTTCCTTTGTTCATCCATCTTGATTTGCATTGCAAGCCAGTAGAGCACTGTAATCAGTTGATGGAGCTTGTTGGACTAAGGAGTGTTGAGCAACAGTTTGTAGAGCTTTCTTATAGCTCTGACTCCTTCTTTTGAATACAAAGAACTGCTTCTTCTTAGCTTGCTCAGTTTCATCATCCTCAGACTCTGATGTACTGGCTATATCCACCCTATCCTTAGGGCTTGATGGTTTTTCAGTTTGCACATCTTGTGCCTTCTCAGTATCTAGCCTTATAGGCTCTTCCTGAACATCCAAGTTCTCCCCCTCAACAGCAGCACCCTTCTCTTCATCAGCAGCATTCTTGTCCATGTCAAAATCCTCTTGATCTAAATTCAGAAAGAGATCTTCCATTGTATATTCTGGGGGTGACTGTGCAGGAGATGTACTGGGTACATTAAACTCAGCAGATGTGTCTTGGAGAACAACATCTGGTTCTTGGTTTGCTTGCTGAGTTTGCTGATGGACATCAGACAAATCAGAATCTATTACAGAAAAATCTAAGTATTGAGGTCAGAAAAGTACCTCTTGGATAATGAGTGTAGCTTGCTCACTCTCCAGTGTAGAGGGTTGTTCTACAGCTGGAGGCTCCCCCTGGCTTAGATCCTAGTGTGAGGCAGCTCCCCCTGAGTCTCAGCCACATCTTGAGGAGCAGGGGTCTTTTCTACTATCTCCTCCTCTTGATTATCAGGTGTGAACACCACCTGTTCTTCACTTCCTGAACTGCTGGAGGACACTTGGGTCACAACAGCAGTTTTTTCTCTTCTTCCTTGGAGGGGAATCCTTCTTAGAAGCTTGTTTCTCAGGGGTGGTCAATTCCTTTGACAGCACCCTTTCCACCTGGAGAATATCTTGATCCATTCTCCTCATGTGATTGATTTTAGCTCCAGCAGCATTGCTCATTACCTCTGGAATTGTACCAGCCAGGTAGAGACTTAGTATCCTGCCCAGATTGGGCTTCTTCAGACTTTCCTTTACTTCTCAAAGACAACCATTGACCAGTCTGTTTTAGGTTGAAGATGATTCTGGTCATGACACTGAACATGGAGGCTGACACCCTGTCATGCCCTCCAGTTTTGCTGAGAATGACCTTGCCTACTATCTTGACAGAAATTTTCCTTGAATGTTCATGCCTTTTCTGTTAAGACAGAACCTATTTTCATCTTAGAATCAAGACCACACCAGACCAAAGCTTCCCTGGTCTTGGATGTAGACTTTCTTCTTCTTCTTGAGTCTTAGGTAGCTGAAGTACCTTTCTCAGACTTTGGGTGATACTTGACCTTGGTTCCATGCACTCTGGATTTGATTCTGTATCCAGAGTCATCTACAGTTGCTCCAGTAAGAAATTCAAGCACTTCTTTCTTCCATATCTTGGTTGGTTCTGAAACCAAGTACTCCAATCCTGAATCGGTGACTAGGGTTACCACCGATTTGATTTCTTGATCGCCATCGTCGAATGCGCCGCGCACGAGCTCATAGCCCTTCGTTAACATTCTCCTCGAGCTTGGGAGCCATTAGGGTTTGAAGATTAGTCTTGAGAAGAGAGAAATGTCGACACAAGAGTTTTGGTCTCGAAACTTTGAAAGCGTGTCGACAAACAAAGACAGAATCCTATTTATACCTTTCTGGTTTGAAGACGAACAGGCGGGATGGATTACTAAAGATGTGTCGACACTGGCAATAAGTGTCGACACTGACTTATAATGTCTCGACACACATGTGTCGACACAAGTTTAGTCAACAGATTTTATGTGTCGACACTTGGTTAAGTGTCGACACCACACTACTCGACATGTAGTCGAGACTTTACTTAGAAAATTCTGAGTAAAACTTAAGTGTCGACACCTTATTGGATGTGTCGACACCTACTCGACATGTGTCGACACTAACATTCTGAAGTGTCGACACCAACTTCCTAGATGTGTCGACACCATTTTCCTGAAGTGTCGACACTTACTATTCTGTGTCGACATAGACTTGTCTATGTGTCGACACCTTTTTACTTAGCCAATTTTTAGTTCTGTAAACTTAGTCTAAGTTTATCATTCCTAGTTCAATTTTGAACCTATTAAACTTAGCTTCTTCTAAGGGCTTAGTAAACATATCAGCTATCTGATTATCAGTTTTAACATATTCAAGTGCAATATCATTTCTTTCTACATGCTCCCTAAGAAAGTGATATTTAATCTCAATATGTTTAGTTCTACTATGTGATACAGGATTGTTAGCTATTGAAATAGCACTAGTAGAATCACAGTAAAGTGGAGTTCTACTTACCTGAAATCCATAGTCTTCTAACTGATGTTGAATCCACAGAAGTTGAGCACAGCAACTTCCTGCAGCTACATATTCTGACTCAGCTGTGGAAATAGCCACACTGGTTTGCTTCTTACTGCTCCATGAAATGAGTCTTCCACCTAGGAATTGACAGGATCCAGTAGTGCTCTTTCTATCTTCTTTGCATCCTGCAAAGTCTGCATCTGAATAGCCTGTTAGATCAAAATCTCCATTCCTAGGGTACCAGAGGCCTAGATAAGGTGTGCCCTTTAGATATCTCAAGATTCTCTTGACTGCAGTCAAGTGAGACTCTTTAGGGCAGGCTTGATACCTGGCACAAACACATGTAGCATACATAATGTCAGGCCTACTTGCAGTCAAGTATAGTAGGGAGCCAACTATCCCTCTATACAAGGTTTCATCTACAGGTTTCCCTGCATCATCCTTGCTTAGAGACATACTTGACCCCATAGGAGTCTTCATGGTACTGGATGAATCCATACCATATTTCCTTATGAGTTCTAGGGTGAACTTGGACTGACATATGGATAAACCACTTTCAGTCTGTTTAACTTGGAGACCCAAGAAAAACTTCAGTTCTCCCATACTACTCATCTCAAATTGACTTTGCATAAGCTTTGCAAACTTTTTGCAAAGGCTACTTTCAGTAGACCCAAATATAATGTCATCTACATATATTTGGACAAGTATTACTTTGCCTCTAGATTCCCTAAGGAATAGAGTCTTATCTATTTTCCCCCTTGAGAACTTGTTCTCAATGAGGAAACTAGATAGGGTTTCATACCAAGCTCTAGGTGCTTGTTTTAACCCATATAATGCTTTCCTAAGTCTATACACATAATGAGGTAAAGTTGGATCAACAAAACCTGCAGGCTGCTCCACATAGACTTCTTCTTTCAAATTACCATTTAGGAATGCTGACTTCACATCCATTTGGTATACCTTGAATCCTTGATAGGTTGCATAGGCCAAGAACATCCTTATGGCTTCCAGTCTGGCTACTGGAGCAAAGGTTTGATCAAAATCAATACCTTCTTCTTGCCTATATCCTTTTGCAACCAGTCTTGCTTTATTCTTAATGATGACCCCTTGTTCATCTAACTTATTTCTGTAGATCCACTTTGTTCCTATCACATTGTGATCTTTAGGCTTAGGAACCAGCTCCCAAACCTTGCACCTTTTGAACTGATTAAGCTTCTTCTTGCATAGCTTCAGTCCACTGTGGATCTTGTATAGCTTCTTCAAATTTCTTTGGTTCTATTTGAGACAGAAAACTTGAATATACTACAGCATTCTGATTTCTGCTCCTTGTCTGAACACCTTGTCTTGGATCTCCAATATCAGCTCTACTGGATGATCTCTTAGATGCCTGTTGGCTGGAGGCATCCTTACTTCTGGTTGTACTTCTACAGCATCTTCATCATGCTGAGTTCCTTGTACTTCTTCAGCTCCTGGTACATGTAGTTCTCCCCCTGGACATAAGCCATCTTCTTCTACTTGCTGTCTTGCAGCAGGTACATCTTCTATGGTTAGCTTGTCCATCTTCTTAGTAAGACCTGTGGGGCTGCACACATTGCTAGACAACTCATTGTTAATTAGTTGTGTCTCATCAAAAACTACATGCACAGACTCCTCTACAACTTGTGTAGTCAAGTTGTAGACTCTATAAGCCTTACTATTATTGCTGTACCCAACAAACACTCCCTCTTGGGACTTGGCAGCAAACTTAGTTAAGTAAGACTTTCCATTGTTAAGTATGAAGCATTTGCAACCAAAATCCTGAAATAGGATAGATTTGGTTTCCTGCCTTTCACAACTTCATAGGGGGTCTTGTTTAACCTTTTAGTGATGGTAGCCCTATTTATCACATGGCATGCAGTGTTAACTGCTTCAGCCCAGAAATACTCTGGCAGTGATGAATCACTTAATAGGGTTCTACCAGCCTCTATCAAGGTCCTATTTTTCCTTTCAGCAATGCCATTTTGCTGAGGTGTTCTAGGTGAAGAGAATTCTTGAAATATCCCATAGTCTTCACACAGCTTTGTCATGCTTTCAGACTGAAACTCAGTACCATGGTCACTTCTAATTTTGACCACTGTACAGTTCAATTCATTCTGAATTTGCTTAACAAAACTATAGAAGACACTAGGTGTTTCAGATTTCTGCTTTAAGAAGAACACCCAGGAAAACCTTGAGTAGTCATCAACAACTACAAAGGTGTAGACCTTCCTACCTAAGCTGTGAACTGGCATTGGACCAAATAGATCCATATGCAAGAGGTATAAACACCTCACAGCATCTTTGTTGTCTAAGCTTCTAAAGGTGGATTTAGTCTGCTTGCCCTTTTGACAAGCTGAGCAAATGCCATCTTTGACACACTTAACTTGAGGACCATTCCTCACTAACTCTTTGCTAAAGAGTTTGCTAATAGTCTTGTAATTAAGATGAGCAAGCCTCTTGTGCCATTTGACACATTGAGAGACTGTCTCATCAGCTACAAGACAAACAGGAGAACCATTGTTCTCAATCATAATGTCTAAGCAGTAGACATTCCTCTTTCTATATCCTGTCAAAATGATCTCTTGATCACTTGACCTCTTGATATGACAACCATTTTTAACAAATGAGATGTCATACCCTACATCACTTAATTGACTTATACTAATGAGGTTGTGTTTCAACCTTTAACATAAGCCACTTGAGTAATGGTAACAAGGTTTGAAGAGATGTTACCAAACCCTTTGATGATTCCTTTTTCAGAACCACCAAAGGTCACTTTAGGACCATTTTTGATTGGAATGTAGTCCTTCAGTAGTCCCCTAGTTCCAGTCATGTGTCTGGAACATCCACTATCCAAGTACCATGTTGGGGTATGGCCACTTGGATTCACCTGCAAAACAAATTAATGAACCTTAGAACCCAAAGTAAACTTGGGTCCTTGGTGATTGTTAGTTTGCAATTTGACATAGCTACCTGCTGGCTTTCCAACAGGTAACTTGCTACTCAACTTGGCACTGGCATTGTGCCAACAATCCAAGGCAAAGTGGCCAACCTTGCCACAACACCAGCATTCAAACTTGTTGTACCTTTGCTTAGGTACAACCTTTGCTGTCTTGACTACAGCAGGCTTGTTGAATGTTGGGGCTTTGCCCTTGGACTTGGACTGATCCTGAACAGTCCTAGCTGGTTTAACAAAACCCAATCCAGCCTTTCCTTTATGATGAACAAATTCATCAATCAAGGGTAGCACTGATTTAGGTTTTGAAAACCTAGCAACTAGCTCTCTTTCCTTCTGGAGATTGATCTCCAGTCTCTTAATTTGATCATTCTTAAATGTAATAGTACCCATCTGAATCACAGTAATGTGTTTCAGCCTGGCTACTTCATTCAGTTTTTGATCATACTGCTTCTCAAATCTGTTGCAGCTGCCTTGAGATCAGCAATCTCCTTTGCCTGACTTTTGGCTAGGATCTTGCTTTTCTTATAGGCTTGCAACAGTACTTGGTATTCATCTAAGAGCTGATGAATATCTCCCTCAGATTCAGAAACACTTCCATCACTTGATGAAGATGATTCTGACTCTGAACTAGAACTGGAATCTGAACTTTGAGTTGGACTTTGTACCTGACTAGGTCCTGGCTGCTCCAGGATTTTGGTACTTTCAGTCAATGCCATCAGTCCTTGGCACTGACACTCTTCTTGTTCATAGATTGATTCCATGATCTGCATAAACTCTTCTTCTTCTTCAGCAAATAGCCCTATGTAGGCTTCAGCATCTGTCTCAGTGTCTGAAGAAGAAATGTCTGAAAGAGTCTTCTCATTCTTTGCAACAAAGGACTTCTCCTTCTTTCCTTTGAAGTGAGTCTTCTTTTTGTCACTGGATTCTTTCCTTCTTTCAGGACAATCTGCAATAACATGACCCTGTCTATTGCAGCAGTAACACACATCTTAGACCCAGTTGCCTTACTAGTCTTTGTCTTTTCTTGTCCTTCTTTGAAGGCTTCTTCTCCTGATACTGGACTTCTTTCCCTTTGGAAATGAAGGTCTGGACCTCCACTGTTTCTTCTTAAGGAATTTCTGAAAATGTCTGGTGAATGCAGCAAAATCTTCATCACTTTCACTGCTTGTAGATTTGTGCTAACAGACTCATCAGATTCTGATTCAACTACCTCTGGAGGAGGAGTTGATGACTTAGTCCTGTTCTTTCTAGGTACTTCTGACTTAAAGGCAACAGTCCTTTCCCTGTGTTCAGTCCTTGTTGACTTTTCCTCCTCTTTCTTACTGACAATTGCATCTCATAAGATAACAACTTGCCAAACAGTGTGGGAGGAGGAATTTCTCCCAACTTTGCCATTTCTCTGATGGCACAGATCTTAGTGTCCCAATCTTTGGTTAGGGACCTTAAGAACTTATCATTTAATTCATAGTTAGTGAACTCTCTTCCATAGGACATGAGTTCATTAACAATTCTATAAAACTTCTTGTAGCATTCAGTGATGCTATCTCCTCTTCCTTGCCTAAAGCTCTCATATTCTTGATTAAGCAAGGACTTCCTATCTTGTCTTACTTCTTCAGAACCTTCCATGTAGACAATGAGGGTATCCCACATTTCTTTTGCTGTTTTACAGTGAATAAGGTTCTGGAAGGTGGCATCATCAATTGCACTAACTATGATGTTCTGTGCCCTTTTGTCCATTGTAGCTAGGACAATCTCATCCTTGGTCATCTCAGAAAAATCCTTTGGAGTTCTCTGTGTAGCATCCAAGACTGAAATCTTCATGGGCACATAAGGCCCTTCTTTGACTGTGATGTAGATCCTAGGGTCAGAGGCCTCCATGAACAGCCTTACCCTTTCTTTCCAGATTCCAAAAATCTCCTTTCTGCATATGGGCAGTTTCATTGAACCCAATTCCTTGTGATTCTCTGAAGACCCCATGTTTCTTGATTTTCTTGAAACTGTTTCCTGACTTATACTGAATCTGCCAAATGGGATCTCCTCAGACAGTTAGTCCTTTTTGAGGAACCTCGCTCTGATACCACTTGAAAGATATGGTACCTAAACACCTAGAGGGGGGGTGAATAGGTGACCTAAACCTTTTTGCAATTTTGTTGGCAGCACAACAGTTATTTCACAGATTATTACAACTAACAGCAATTACAGAAATAAACAGTAATTCCACAGCACAGCACAGCACAGAAGACACACTAATTTATAGTGGTTCCCCAATCTTTGGGTACATCCACTTTCCCCCTTCGCCTATCTAGCAGTGTACTAGATTCGGCCAAACTTCTCCACTAACTCAGAACCCAACTAGGTTCCTACCTCAGGCCCAAAGCCTTACACTCAGCCAAAAGGCCTACACTCAGCCACCCAGGCCTACACTCAGCCAATTAAGGCCTACACTCAGAGTTCTTCAACTCCTACACTCAGGCAACCAAGCCCTACCCTCAGCCTTTATAATATAGGCTTACAATTCTCTCAGATCCAATGGATCCTACAAGTTAAAATAGAAATACAATAGCTAACTCTACAACTCAGAAAATAAGAGAGGAGTTGAGAGATTTCTTGAAGAGTTCTTGGAAGAACTCAGTTAGATCCAAACTGACTTAGCTTCCTTCAAAGCTTCTTGATTAGAACTGAATTAGTCTGAATCTTCTGCAGTTGTTCCTTGACCTCTGCTTCTTGAAATCCAGATGACTCTGAATTCTTCTTCTCAGCCTTAGTTCCAAAGACTGAATTCTTGGTTGGAGCTCTCTCTCTCCAACTTCTTAGATCTGCCGATGCACAGCAAGATCTTCTTGTGTTGATACTCAATATACCACTTTACAAAGATCTGAACTCTCTCTATCAAAAACTTTTTCAACCACTTCTGTATCACTTCATCAATCTTAGTCTGTAAACTATGGGTGCCTATTTATAGGCTTCCTTCATGGTAACCGGCTGGTCCGGTTCATAACAGACTTCTGATATCTCTGACAGTTGATGTAGACCGGCTGGATCGGCAGCTGTCATGTCAACCAGTCACTTCTTGAAATTCTCTAACTGTCAGATAGTGTCGAGACTTTCTGTTCTTAAGTGTCGACACTTATAGACCAAGTGTCGACACATGTTGTGTAAGTGTCGACACAAGTCTACAAGGTGTCGACACAATTCCTTGTATGTCTCGACACAGATTCTTCTGCATGTGTCGACACTGAAATTGAGTGTCGACACAAGTACTTGTTCTTCATTCTTTAACTGTATTCTTCTAAGTGTCGACACATGTTCTTTGTGTCGACACATCTTCATGTGTTGAAACTGTCAAGTGTCGACACTGCTTCTTGGTGTCGACACAAGTCTTCACTTTTGTTTCTTCAGCTGAGTGTCGACACATTCCTTAGTGTCGACACTTGTACTTAGAATATTTTGTAACTTTTCTGTTCTTTGCTAAGTGTCGACACAGCTCCTTGTGTCGACACTTTCTTCAAGTGTAGAGTCTTCAACTAAGTGTCGACACATTGTGCTGGGTGTCGACACTTTCTTCAAGTGTTGACTCTTCTGGTTGTGTGTCGACACATTGTGCTGAGTGTCGACACTTTCTTCAAATACTGACTCTTCAGCATAGTGTCGACACATTGTGTTGAGTGTCGACACTTACTTCAAATACTGAGTCTTTAGCTAGTGTCGACACATTGTGCTGAGTGTCGACACTTCTTTAAGTGTTGACTCTTCTGCATAGTGTCGACACATTGTGTTGAGTGTCGACACTTGTACTTAGATTCTGCAGACTTTTGCTGAGTGTCGACACAACTCCAAGTGTCGACACTTTCTGGTGTGACTCAGCTCTTCTAGGTGTCGACACTTCTGCTAAGTGTCGACACAGCTTTTCTGCATTCTTCTACACTGAGTGTCGACACAGCTCCAAGTGTCGACACTTTCTGACTGGTGTCGACTCTTCTTCCCAGGTGTCGACACAATGACTCCAAGTGTCGACACTGCTTGTCTGGGTGTCGACACAAGCTTTCTCAAGTGTCGACACTTTCCCTCTGGGTGTCGACACATGGACTTAGAAATTTTAGCTTCAGTCCAGTGTATTCCTAACCTGCACAAGTAACTCAAACAAACATCAAATACACTATGATGTATATCATTGAGTTAGGTGAGGCTTCTTCAAATCAGGTACATTTGACCAATGTACCCAACAATCTCGCCCTATTTGGAGAAGTCATAACCCTTAGTCAATGATATACACCATTTATAATAAACACACATTATGATGTATATAAACATTACATGACATTTGGGTAGGTACATATAAACAAAACATCTATAATATGTCATTACAAAATATGCAAACACAGTGAGCATGAATCATTATTTTGTTTAAATTATCAAAGTTTTTCAACAATCACTTTACATAAATTTTTATAACAACTAAAGATTACATTGTTGTAAAATCTAGTTAATCTATTCTAAGGCTGATCTGGCTCCTTGATGACTATGCCTTTTTCTGGTTTGACCTAAGCCTGCACAGTAGGTTCAGCATCATCAGCAGGTTCCTTCCCTTTTAGATCTTTCCTTTTCTATTCTTCAGACCTTATCCTTTGTCTTTCAAAATAATGAAAAGGCTTTGGGAAGTACTTTCTAGGCTCCAGAGCATTTGCAGGTAACTTCCCAGCTTTTGCTTTCCTTCTGTATTGCAAAATGGCTTCTTGCCTGGCTTCATACTTGTTCCATTCTTGCTCAGTGTACCATTTACCCCTTTCATGGGTCTTGTCCTTTACAACTTTCCAGGAAGTCAAGATAATGTTCCTGGAAGTAGGATTCCATTGTTTAAAATCAGGCTTCAACTCTGCCTATTCTCTAAACCTTTTCTTTGAGAGCTGAGCTTCTTGCTCTTTATTCAAAGCTGCCACAGACTCTACTTTCTCAATGATAACATTTTTAGTACCCCCTGGAGGGCTATACATCTGATCAACCGGGTGTTGAATTTCCTCAAAGTTAGAAGGGGGATATATGATTTGAGCTACTTCCTGCTGACCCCCTTCATTTCCTGCAGCTTGAATTCCTGACTCAGCTGTGTTGTCATCATCACATAAGGGTGGATAGCCCAGAGTTACTCTAATAGCATTTGTTATCCATTTAGCATGCTCTGAGCTAACATTGACTATCAACCTCTCCCCTTTATGACTTCTCTTTCAATATGATCCCTGAGATCATTCTTTTGGAACCTGATTTGATTAGCCAGATAATTGGTTCCCTCTGTATAATAAGCTTTAAACTTTAGGAGCTGATAAGATATAAGCTTCTGAGAGGCTTGAATGTTAGATTGGAAAGTGGCTAAATCCTCTTGAAGTTTCTTATCAAACTCTGATTTGTCTTTAGACCTTGCCTCAGTCAGTGCAGTTGCATTATTCTTTAATTCTGTAACAATCAGATTATGTGATTCTGTAAGATTATCATTCATCCTTAGTTGATTTTCTAGGACATAGCCTTGCTTAACAACTATATCATCAACTTTAGTCTTTATTCCTTCTTGTTGTTTTGCTAGGAAAACCACAGCATTACCTATTTATGAAAGCAGTCTGTCATCTTCTTTTTATTCTGGTTTACCTCAAATCTAATTGATTTTATATCTTGAGCCAAAGAGAATTGCAAATCTTAATGGGTCTCATCCATATATTTCTCCATGACTATTCTTTGTTCATCTAATTTTACTTGCAAAGATATCAGTAAGGAACTATAATCTTGTGCAGAAACTGGTTGTGGAGCAGTTTGCAATGCCCTTTTATAGCTTTGGCTTCTTCTTTTGAAAACCATCAGCTTTCTCTTCTTTGCTTGAGTTTCTGCTTCATCTTCAGAAGCTGAGGTACTTGCTATATCAACTCTTTTCTGAGGAGTAGGAGGCAGTTCCTTTTCAGTCCTAGGTTGCTCCCCCTCAATTCCAACTTGCTCCCCCTCAGTCCTGGCTTGCTCCCCCCAATTCTGACTTGCTCCCCCTCAGTTCTTGGTATCTCTATATTAGGGAACAACTCTTCAAGGGTAAACTCTTATTGAGTTTGGACTGGAGGCACTCTTAACTCTGGAGCATCAGCAGCTGTAGATGTATCCTCCATGATAACATCCTGTGCTATACTGTCGAGTTGAGTGGTCTGGTCAACATCAATCAAGGGCACAGTTAGTGTTTCATCCTCATTATTGAAAATTGTTTGATTAACTTCTTGGATTACCTCAAGAATAGTTTGAGTAGCCATTTCACTTTCTAAGTGTGTTGGCTCTTCCTCAAGATAAGGCTCCCCCTGCATCTGATCATCATGTCTAATGTCTTGAGCAGGTGATTTCTCAGTATTCTCTGGCCTCTCTTCATCACCCATGTATTTTATCAGCACTCTATCCCATCTAGAGATTATCCTTAGATCCATTCTCCTCATGTGATTGATCTTGGATCCAGCAGCCTGTTGCATCACTTCTAGAATTACTTCAGCCAAGTATAAGCTTAATATCCTTCCCAGATTAGGTCTCTTGATGTTTTCTCTAATCTTTTCATATATGACTGCAGACCAATTGGTGTTGATTCTGTAGATGATCCTGGTCATGAGGCTGAACATGTAGGCTGAGACCCTATCATGTCCACCTGGTTTGCATAAGATGACTTTGCCAACTACTTCAGAAAGAAATTTTCCTTGAACATTCATTCCTTTTCTATTCATATATGATCCAATTTTCATGGTGGAATCTAATCCACACCATTGGAGTGCTTCCCTGGTCTTGGAAGATATAACTTCTTCGTCTTCTTGAGTTTTGGGCAGATGAAGAGTTTTTCGTAAGCTCTTCATGGTGAGTTTGACTTTATTACCCTGGACTGAAGACCTAATTTTTAGTCCAGTTGAATCCTGAGTTGTAGCTCTATAGAACTCAATGATTTCCTTCTTCCATATCTTTGTAGGTTCTGATGTCAAATACTCCAAGCCATTTTTAGCAATTAGAGCTATCACAGCTTTAATCGCTGGTTCAGCATCGTCAAAGGCATTCCGTACCAGTTCATATCCCTCGTTCACATTTTCGTCAAGTTTCGGCGCCATAGGGGTTGGTGAGAAATCTTGAATGGAGAAGAGATAGTTTGTCGACAGAAGAATCTGGTCTCAAAAATCTGGAGAGAGTGTCGACAGGGTTTGTTTTTGACCTATTTATATGTGTCTAAATATTGAAGGTCAAAAGGCGCATCAAAATTTACCTAGTGTGTCCACAATGTGGAGTTGGTGTCGACACAGACTGCTAATGTCTCGACAGAAGTGTTGACTTCTATGTGTCGACACCAATTGATGATGTGTCGACACAGACATACTTATTAGTTCAACAGAAATTCTGTGTCGACTCTAATTCTAAGTGTCAACACAACTTTTGGATGTGTCGACACTACTTCTCTGAAGTGTCGACACCAATTTTCTAGATGTGTCGACACAACTTCTCTGAAGTGTCGACACCAATTTTCTAGATGTCACGACACAACTTCTCTGTGTCGACATAGACCTCTTTTTGTGTTGACACAAAATTACTTAGATAAATTTGTCAATCTAATCTATGTTCAGCATACCTAATTCAATTTTAAAATTATTGAATTTAGTTTCATCCAATGGCTTAGTGAACATATCAGCAATTTGAAAACTTGTATTGACAAATTCTAAACATATATCCTCTTTTTCTACATGATCCCTAAGAAAATGATATCTTATTTCTATATGCTTTGTTCTACTATAAGAAAAAGAATTATTAACAATAGAAATAGCACTTGTAGAATCACAGAATAAAGAGGTTCTACTTACATGGATTCCATAATCTTTAAGCTGATGATGTATCCACAATAGCTGTGCATAGTAGCTCCCTGCAGCCACATACTCAGACTCAGCTGTGAAGATTGCCACACTAGTCTACTTCTTACAGCTCCATGACACTAATCTTCCTCCTAGAAATTGACAGGTGTCAGTTGTGCTTTTCCTATCTTCTTTGCATCCTGCAAAGTCTGCATCTGAATATCCAGTCAGTAGAAAATCTCTATTCTTATGGTACCAAAGGCGTAGATTAGGTGTGCCCTTAAGATATCTCAAAATCCTCTTAACAGCAGTATAATGAGATTCTTTTGGACAGGATTGGTACCTAGCACAAACACATGTAGCATACATGATGTCAGGTCTACTAGCAGTCAGATAAAGGAGGGAGCCAACTATCCCTCTATACAAAGACTCATCTACAGGTTTCCCTGCATCATCTTTGCTTAAAGACATACTTGTCCCCATTAGAGTTCTCATGATAGTGTATGACTCCATACCATACTTCTTAATTAACTTCTGGTGAACTTAGACTGGGATATGGACAGGCCATCATCAGTCTGTCTTGCTTGGAGTCCTAAGAAGAACTTAAGTTCTCTCATGTTGCTCATCTCAAACTTCCCTTACATAAGTTTAGCAAACTTCCTACAAAGGTTGTTTTCAGTAGAACCAAATATTATGTCATCAACATATATCTGGACTAGGATTATCTTCCCTTTGGATTCCCTAAGGAATAGAGTTTTGTCTATTTTCCCCCTTGAGAATTTGTTCTCAATGAGGAAAGTAGACAAGGTTTCATACCAAGACCTTGTGGCTTGTTTCAAACCATATAGGGCTTTCCTAAGTCTATACACATAATTAGGATAGAGTGGATCAATAAAACCTGATGGTTGTTCTACATAGACTTCCTCCTTTAAGTCTCCATTCAGGAAGGCTGACTTAACATCCATTTGGAACACTTTGAAACCTTGATAGGCTGCATAGGCTAGGAATAGCCTTATTGCTTCCAACCTTGCCACAGGGTAAATGTTTGATCAAAGTCTATGCCCTCTTCCTGCCTGTATCCTTTGGCTACAAGCCTAGCCTTATTCTTAATTATGATCCTACTCTCATCTAGCTTATTCCTGTATATCCACTTAGTCCCTATGACATTGTGGTCTTTTGGTTTAGGAACTAACTTCCAGACCTTGCATCTCCTGAATTGATTTAACTCCTCCTGCATAACATCAATCCAGTGTGGATCTTGTATAGCTTCTTCAAATCTTTTAGGTTCCTGTTGAGATAAGAAGCTTGAGCATAGTACAGTGTTCAAGCTCCTGCTTCTACTTTGAACTCCTTGTCTAGGATCACCAATAATCTGGTGTACAGGATGATCCTTTAAATGTCTAACTACTAGAGGAAGTATGTCTACAGTTTGACTTTCTCCATTTTCTTCATTCTGGTGTACTTCATGGTCTTCATCAGCATCTTGTGAGTCTTGTACTCCCCTTGGACATCAATCTTCATTTTCATTTTCCTGCCTTGCAGTTTGATCTTCTTTGTTTGGTCTGCATGTCCATCTTCTCTTTTATACCTGTAGAGCTACAAGAACTACTTGGCAACTCACTGTTAATAAGTCTTGATTCATCAAATATAACATGAACATACTCTTCTATAACTTGAGTTGTCAAGTTATAGACTCTATATGCCTTACTATTGTTATTGTACCCTACAAATATCCCATCCTGGGATTTGGAAACAAACTTTGTTAGGTAAGACTTGCCATTGTTAAGCACATAGCACTTGCAACCAAAAATCCTGAAATAGGATAAGTTTGGTTTTCTGTCTTTCATTACCTCATAGGGTGTCTTTTTGTAGTTCTTAGTGATGGAAGCTCTATTGAGCACATGACATGCAGTGTTTACTGCCTTAGCCAAAAAATATTCTGGGAGAGAAGTGTCACTCAATAGAGTTCTACCAGCCTAAATGAGAGTGCTATTCTTTCTTTCAACAATTCCATTTTGCTGAGGAGTTCTAGGTGAGGAGAATTCCTGATGAATCCCAAATCTACACACAACTTTTTCATACTTTCAGATTGAAATTCAGTTTCATGGTCACTTCTGATTTTGACCACTAAATTGCTCAGTTCATTCTGAAATTGCTTAATAAAGTTGCAGAAAATAGTTAGGGTTTCAGATTTTTGCCTCAGAAAGAAAACCCATGAAAATCTAGAATAGTCATCTACAATCACAAATGTGTAGACTTTCCTACCTAGACTCTGAACTGGCATTGGACCAAATAAATCCATATGCAAGAGGTATAAACACCTCACTGAGTCTTTGGTTTCAAGGCTATGAAAGGAGGATCTGGTCTGCTTGCCTTTTTGACAAGCTGAGCATATTCCATCCTTAATGCACTTAACTTGAGGATCATTCCTCACTAACTCTTTATTAAAGAGTTGACCAATAGTCTTGTAGTTTAGATGAGCTAGCCTCTTGTGCCATTTGACACAATGAGAGGCTTTCTCATCAGCTACCAGACAAATAGGAGAATCTTTATTCTCACTCACAAAGTTTAGGCAATACACATGTCCTTTCCTATAACCAGTCAATATGATCTTCTGATCACTTGACCTTTTAATATGATAACCATTCTTAATGAATGAAATGTCATATCCAAGATCACTCAGTTGACTTATGCTTATCAAGTTATGTTTCAAACCCTTCACATAAGCCACTTGAGTGATAGTAATTGAGTTGTTAGAAATGTTACCAATCCCTTTGATGACTCCTTTTTCAGAACCACCAAAGATTACTTTAGGTCCATTCAATATGGGTGAGTAGTCCTTCAGCAATCCTCTTGTTCCAGTCATATGTCTGGAACATCCACTGTCCAAGTACCATAAATGGGTATGGCCACTTGGACTTATATGCAACAAATAATTACTTAACCTTAGAACCCAAATTGTTATTGGGTCCTTGGTTCAGGTTAGACTGAAATTTAGCATAATTTGTAACAGCCCTTTTTCCAGGTAAGCTGGCATTCATCCTAACACTAGTATTATGCCAACAGTCAATGACAAAGTGTCCCACCTTGCCACAACACCAGCACTCATATTTATTATACCTCTTTTTAGGTACAGTTTTAACAGCTTTGCTGTCAGCTGTCCTTAATGCTGTAGGTACAGTGTTTCTTTGCTTGAGTGCTAGATACCACTTGTCATTCAGAATGTTAGGCTTACCATGACCATGTATGATATCATGATCATTACAATTGGTAGGTTGTTGTACTTTTCTGAGAGAAATATGGGGATTAAAGACAAGTGGCTTAACTGGGGCTTTCCTTTTCCTTTTGGAATTAGCTACCCTAGTATTTCCCTTAAACCCAATCCTGCCTCACCCTTTTGAGACACAAAGTCATCAATTAAGGGAAGGACAGATTTTGGCTTAAAGAAATTAGCCACTAGATCTTTTTCCCTTCTGAAGTCTCACTTCCAGACTTTTGATTTGATCACTCTTGAATGTGATTGTACCCATCTGAATAACAGTTATGTTTTTCAGCTTGGCAATCTCATTCATCTTCTGATCCAGCAGCTTTTTTGAATCAGATGCAGCCAACTTAAGAGCTGCAATTTCCTTAGCCTGAATTTTAGTCAGGTTTTTGCATCTCTTAAATGCCTGCAGCAAATCACCATATTCATCTATAAGTTGATGAATATCTCCTTCAGATTCAGATCCATCCACATTTCTTGATGCAGATGCTTCTGATTCTGAGCTAGTGAAATAATCAGAATCTTCAGATAAGCTTTTTACCTTACTTGGACCAGGCTGATCCTGGCAGTGATCTTCATCAGTCAGGGCCATCAGCCCTTTGCACTGATGATCTTCAGTTCCATTTATTGAGTCCAGCAATTGCAAGAACTCATTCTCTTCTTCTATTGCAAACATACCAATATAAGCTTTAGCAGTAGATTCAGAATCTGAAGATGATGGATCTGTCCAGCTTTTCTCTTTCTTTTCTACAAAGGATTTCTCCTTCTTGTTCTTATTCTGAGACTTCTTCTTATCTATAGATTCCTTTCTTTTGTCTGGACAATCAACTACTACATGTCTAGGTCTGTTGCAGCAATAGCACAAAATCTTTGTAGTTGTTGATTTGCTAGGTTTTGACCTACTCTTGTCCTTTCTAGATGATTTTCTTTTCTGATAATATTCATCCTTGGACTGAGAGGAGAATGTCTTAGTTTTCCACAGCTTCTTCTTCAAAAATCTCTGAAACTGCCTTGTGAAGGCAGCAAAGTCCTCATCAGAATGATTGCTGTCTGAGGTGTGACTATCTGAACTTTCAGAGATCACCTCTGCAGCTTTCTTAGGAGGAGATGGAGATATCCTCATGTCCTTTCTTGTGGCTTCTGCCTTGAAGGCCACAAACTTTTCTCTATGGTCAACTTTAGTACTTTTCTCTTCCTCCTTTCTGGCCATGAGTTGCATTTCATAAGAAATCAATTTGCCAAATAGAGTTGGAAGAGAGATTTCTGCCAGTCTAGCCACTTCCCTGATGATACAGATCTTGGTGTCCCAATCCTTAGTCAAAGATCTAAGGAATTTATCATTCAACTCATATGTACTAAATACCCTTCCATATGACATTAGTTCATTCACAATTCTGAAGAACTTCTTGTAACATTCAGTGATGTTGTCTGATTTGCTTTGTCTGAAGCTCTCATATTCCTGATTAAGCATTGACTTTCTATCTTCTCTAACTTCTTCTGATCCCTCCATGTAGACTATCAATGTGTCCCACATCTCCTTGGAGGTTTTATAGTGAATAGGATTTTGGAATGTTGAGTCATTTATGACACTCACTATAATATTCCGAGCTCTCTTGTCCATAGTAGCCAAGATAATCTCATCCTTAGTCATTTCTGAAAAGTCTTTTGGTGTCATCTGATTAGCATCAAGAACTGAGACTTTCATTGGAATATAAGGCCCTTCCTTAACAGTTATATATATTCTTGGATAAGATGCTTCCATAAACAATCTGACCCTTTCTTTCCATATTCCAAAGATTTCCTTCCTGCAGATGGGCAACTTCATAGAACCAAGTTCCTTATGATTTTCTCCTGAACCCATCTGTTCAAATTTAGTCTGCCTCACAGATCTTACTCAGACTGTTAAGTCTATCTTTGAGTAACCTCCCTCTGATACCAATTGAAAGAATTGGTTTCAAGATAACTTAAACACCTAGAGGGGTGGGGGTGAATAGGTACAATTTCTTTTTACTCTAAGGCAGAATATTAATTCAGTTAATCACATAGAATCAAACAGATCTACTGCTACCACATCATAGAAATCACACAATCACACACAATCAAAAATGGCACATAGTTTTATATTGGTTCCCCAAATGGTGGGTACATCCACTTTCCCCCTTCGCCTATCTAGCAGTGTGCTAGATTCGGCCTAACTACTTCCTTCATTCTCAGATCTACAGATCTTATAGCTCAGAACCTAGTCTAGGTTCCTACAACTCAGAGTGAGTCCACACTCCTACAACTCAGGCAATTAAGCCCTACCTCAGCCTTCACCCAGGCCTACAACTCAGAGAATCAGATCTCCTATCTCAGGCACATAGCCCTACCTCAGCCTTCCCAAGTCCTACAACTCAGAGATGTAAATCTCCTACCTCAGGTACCCAGCCCTACCTTAGCCTTTATAACTTAGGCTTACAACTCAGATCAATAATGATCTTACAAAAAAATGATAAAAATAATTTGTATCTTTCACCCAAGTTGAAAGAGAATGAGTAGAAAGATTTCTTGATCAGCTCTTGAAGATTCTGATTTCACAGGAATCCACCTGTCTTTGGCTTTCTTCAAAACTTCTTGAATCTGAACACAATAAGGTTGAATTTCTTAAAGATGATCTTCAATCAGCTTTCCTCTTAAAATCCAGAAATCAATCTGAATTCTTCTTTGCAGATTAGTTCAGGATCTTCTCTTAAGAGACTAGTTGTTGATAGTCTCTTTCTTCACTTGAATTGTTGGAGCTCTCTCTCTCTCTTTACAAATTCTTCTGAAGATATGTTGAAATTCTTCACTTAGATCCACTTGAAATCTCTGACTGGATTTCCTTGTATATGTTGGATCTTCTGTTGTAATTGTGATTTCATGTACTTCGTTTTTTCGTTCTTCTTTTTTTTTATTTTTTGTTGATAGAATCTGTCTTTATATAGACTTCATCCAAGGTTACCGGTTGATCCGGTTGCTAACTAACTTCTGACAGATCTGATAGTTGCAGTAGACCTGTTGGTTATGGCAGCTGTCAAGTCTTCCAATCACCTCTTGAAACTTTGTCTCTGTCAGCAAAATGTCGAGTCTGAACTTCACGTGTGTCGATACAAGTAGACTAAGTGTTGACACAATCCTTGGTGGTGTCGACATAGCTCTCATGGTGTCGACACTGCTTCTTGACATAGCTTCTGAAAGAATGTGTCAACACAAGTCCTGTGTGTCGACACAGTCACTTCTTGTCTTGACACAATTAACTTAAATGAAATTTTGGTGTGTGTGTCGACACAAGTCCTGTCTTTCGACACAGTTGATGTCAACTGAACTTTCTGTGTGTCGACACAAGTACTGTGTGTCGACACAGTTGATGTCGATTGAGCTTTCTGTGTGTCGACATAAGTCCTGTGTGTCGACATAGTTGAGGTTGACTGAACTTTTTGTGTGTCGACACAAGTCCTGTGTGTCGACACAGTTGATGTCGACTGAACTTTCTGCGTGTCGACTGAACTTTCTGTGTTTCGACACTGCTTCTCCAAGTGTCGACACAATTGACTCTAGGTGTCGACGCATCTTTTCTCAAGTGTCGACACATGTCTTCACAAGTGTCGACACAGCTTCTTCTGGTGTCGACTCATGGACTTAGAAACTTTTCCTGCATATTCTTAACCTGCACATATAAACTCAAAACAACATCAAATACGCCTTGATGAATATCATTGAGCTAAGTTAGGCTTCTCCAAATCTGGTACACATTTTCCAATGTACCCAACACAAAGGTATCCTTCCTGTAAAGAGGAAGTTTCATGTATTCAAGTTCTTTATGATTCTCCCCTGAACCCATCTTAGCCCTCTGATAGCTGCCCCAGGGGATCTACTCGGACTGTTAAGTCTATCTTGAGCAACCTCCCTCTGATACCACTTGAAAATTTTGATTTCAAGAATAACTAATCACCTAAAGGGGTGGGGGGGAATAGGTCCAATTCCAAAAACTTAAACAACTAATCAATTAATATCACATCACAGCAATATCATCACAAATCAAAACCAACACATCACAGTACACAGAATTTTACAGTGGTTCCCCAATTGATGGGTACATCCACTTCCCCCCTTTGCCAATCTAGCTGTATACTAGATTCGGCCAAACTTCCTTCTATCTTTCTCAGATCCTTAGATCTTACAGCTCAGAGCCCAACCGGCTCCTACAACTCGGGCACAAGCCCTACCACTCAGATCACCAAGATCCTACAACTCAAGTTCTTCCCAAGAACTCTACCTTAGAGTGACTCCACACTCCTACAGCTCAGGCAATCCTGCCCTACCTCAGTGTGAATCCACACACATACAACTCAGGAAACTCCTGCCCTACCTCAGCCTTTACAACACATGCTTACAATTCAGGCCTTAACCTTACCACTCAGATTCAGAATGAATCTTACAAAGAAATATTAAAGTTGATAAATTACAGACACCAGAAAAAATTCTATGTGTCTGTCTACCTGGATTGAGCAGATATCAGCCTTAACTTCTTCTTCACATCAATAAGATGATACAGAGATCTTGAAATGATGACTGGCTTATTTTGGAATCAACTAGCAGATGAATCTGCTTCTTCTTCAGGAAGATCTCCTGATCTGGACTGAGCAGATTTCAGCCCTTCCATCTTCTTTGATCCAGCAAATTGATCTTCAGATTCTTGTTCGGCTTGTATCGGAAAGATAACTTCAGCTAGGGCACGCCTAGGCTGATTCATCTCTCTTAGAGGATTACTTTGAACCTGCTGGAGTAGATGTTGATTGCACTAGCAAACTCAGAAGCCTTTCAGATTTGATCTTGAGGTTCTTGGCTTCTGCAACAATGGCGGATGAAGACGATGAACTCCGCTTCTCATTTTTTAATCAGAAATTAATCCAATTAATTCATTGATCATCTTATTTAGATCTCGATCTCTTTTGCTATTTATAAGTCCGTCACATTGGCGAGATGATCGACACGTGTATCAGTTTTAATGGTGGATAAAACCACAGCTATATTAACTTGTGATCCATTGTAGAGTGACGACGACGTTAATGTCGATATGCATCGAATCTGAACTTTGTTGACTTGTTGACTTTGCTGGGTCAGCATCATTCTGGACTTAGCCAAAATCCACTAACTTTTATGAAATCCTGCGTTCGACGAACTTCAAACTTAGCTCAACAAAATCTGAACCCCTTTGACGAAACAGTGAAGCTTAGATCGACGAATTCTCTCAGCTCAGTTCTTTATTCAGGTGAAGGCTGATGTCGACGAAATTTGAGCTCAGCTCGACGAAATCTGAGCTCTGGTCGACGATTCTGATAGCTGAGTACTTCTCATATGTAAAAGCTGAGATCGACAAACTCTGAACTCCGGTCGAAGAAAGCTAAGCTCAACTCGACGAATGGTAGACTCAGCGATTCTGGACTTAGAAATGTCTTCAGCTTTGCTTGATGGCGTTGAGAGCGCTAAGTGAGTTTGCCTCTCTCAACGATTCTGAACTTAGCCAATTTTTTGGATTCTTCACAGTAAGACAATGACATGATAACCTTGACTCAACTCTTCTAGTTGTATGACGTTGAGTGAGTTGTGTTCACTCAACGCTTCTGCACTTGGTCGATTTTCTCAAGCTTTGTCACAGCGATCTCAACGCTTTCTTCTCAACGGTCTCAGCTATCTCAGCACTTTTTGTTGAATGGCGTTGAGTGAGCTTGCCTCACTCAACGCTTTTGTACTTTGGTAATTTTTCTGCCTCCCTTCTCTCAGCGCTATTAGCTGGATGGCGTTGAGTGATCTTGTCTCACTCAAATCTTTTGGACTTAGGTAATTTTCTGGATGACATTGAGTGATCTTGCCTCACTCAATGCTTTTGGACATAGGAAATTTTCCTGCCTGCCTTCTCTCAGCGCTATTAGCTGGATGGCGTTTAGTGATCTTGCCTCACTCAACACTTTTGGACTTAGGTAATTTTCTGAGTTTCTAGCTCCACCTTGAGTCCACCTGTCATTATGTATTGAACTAGCTGCCCAATCATTGTGATAAAGACTAACCCGTATGCTTGAACTTAACCATACATCAAATACAACTATGTCTATCTCATTGACATGTTTGACATCACCAAATCAGGGTCATTGGGATCAATGGATCCAACATATATAATATCGGAATAATGGAAATACGCGTTTGAAAATGTACACGTGAGGCTCGCCAGCCATGAATGCACGTGACAATGGGGCGGACGACGAGCGAGGCTCGTTGATGTAGGCCCGTCCTAAAAGACACTAAACGGACGGAGTATCGACGACTCTCGCTTTGCTCAACGCCATCTTGTCCTCACACTAACGAAACACAGCAACTATAATTTTTGTTATTTATCTCTCGCGCTATCGAACGGGTAGCCGAACCGCAAGTGGATCAGAGATTGGCTATAGGCCAAAATCATCTCCGGCAAAAAGGAACAATATTGGTTCCGACGAGCTTGGAGTTGTACCAAAATAGATCCACCAAGAAAATCACGATTTGAAAGTGGTAGGATCTATCCCAACTAAAGAAAAAGCGAGGATCGCCAATCCTCTCGGGAGTTATTGAAAAACCAAACGGAAATCACAAATCTATTATGAGTAATACCGCGAAAATTAAGGCTTCGAAAATCCACACAAAAATCGTCCACCACAAGAACAATCTAAGAGGTAAAAATCTCTTGAGTAGGAATTTCGTTACCCCTCTCAGAAAAGTAGATCCGAGATTTTGGATCCACAAAAATAATTGCCCTTCCCTCGAAATCCACGGGAAACGCACCACGGATGAAGACCTTGTCCGTCTTCCCCGCTTCCCGTTGTAGAAGTTCACCCAAGCCGTTCTTCCTTGCACTTGCTTCTTCTCCTCCAAAGTTGGCCGTATACCTTTGAGAGTATAGGATGGACACGTAGATGAGAGGATGTAGTAAGGAAGAGGGATGAGGGAAGAAACGAGAAGAAGACGAGAGAGAGAGGGGGGCGGCCAAGAAGAAGGAGGGGAAACACCCCTTGGGCGGCGGTAAGGAGAGAGGGAGGGGGAGATAGAAAATTAGGGTTTGGAGGAATTCTTAATTTGATTTCAATAATAATCTAAATGACAAAAGAGTCTTTGGCCTTATATATAAGGCTTACATCCAAGGGGCTATTAGCAACCCAAAATTAGCGGCTAAACGCACACCATAGGTTCAACATGACAGAAATAAAATAGTTTATTACAAACCACATAAATAGATAAATGCAGACCAAAAACTAGCAAGATAAATTAAAATGAATTATTGTTGCGTGGGCGAAGATTGTAGCCGTGTCCGCTACGGCGCCGCAAGTCTTTGGTCGGTGGATCATCATCATCATCTTCCGCCACTACCCCATGATCACCAAAGGCGCCATGGACGTCATCTTCGTCACCAAGTTGGCCATCGTGGTGGCCGTCGCCATGGCTATCGCCATCAATCCTCCCCCGCTCAAAAGGACTCATCACCTATGAGTGGGCGGGAAGGTAACGACGTAAAAGATCCTTATCTAGAAGAGCCACCTCCGAGGTAGAGAGACAAGAGTCGTCCGAGGCAGGACGACCACGCCACCGGACCAAAAACCTGTGAATGTCACCGTCGGGAGTGGGAAACAATGCATCCTGCAAAATCCTGTCAGGAAAGAAAGCGGTTAGGGGGAACCTTGGAAATGCGTAAGGCAATGAAGAAAAATAGGTTTCATCATCTATAGGCAACATACCTCCCAGAGAATCCGAAGGGGAGAGCGATCCAAAAACAATCTCACCCCCCACCCCATTAGAAGGTATAGTGGAAATATTAAATGGAGAGACAGAAAGTTCAGGTGGTGGAGCGACATAAAGCGTTAAATCTGAAACGTTAAAAATAGGGGAGAATCCCCAATCAGCGGGTAACTTTAATAAATATGCATTTTCGCCTAGCTTCTTTAAAACCCGAAAAGGACCAGCTCTCCTATTCGCCAATTTCTTTAAGATGCCCGAAGGCATCCGTTCAGGGATAAGACGAACTATTACCGAATCGCCAATATTCAAGGGGACTGCTCACCTATATACGTTAGCATTCGATTGATAAATAACATATTGTTTAGCTAACGTCTCGCTAATGTGCTTATGGAGAGTGTGAACGTGCGAGGTGAAGTCCTGTGCAAATTGACTGGATTTAAAAGATGGTGGTAACGGAACCAATTCAAGGGGTATGGGCGCCTTATATCCATGCACGATCTCATTTGGAGATAAACCGGTGGACCTATTCTTAGAATTATTGTAAGCTAATTGAGTATGAGGAAGAATAAGGTCTCATGTACCTTTATGATCACCCACTAAACAACGAAGTAAACCACCTAAGCTTCGGTTAACCACTTCTGTTTGCCCATCCATTTGGGGATGATAGGCCGAAGAAAACATAAGTCTAGTACCCAAAAGCTTCCAAAGTATTTTCCAGAAATAGCTAGTAAATTTAATGTCCCTATCAGTCACTATCGTTTTAGGGACGCCCCGATGCGCCACGACCTCCTTGAAGTACAACTTAGCGACATGTGATGCATCGTTGGTGTTACGACACGCGATAAAGTATGCCATTTTGGAAAAGCGATCCACTACGACCAGAATGGAATCGTGTCGCCTAAATGTCAAGGGTAGTCCCAATATGAAGTCCATGCTAACGTCCTCCCATGGAACATACGGAATCGGAAGTGGTGTGTAAAGACCAGCGTTGGTCTTGTTACCTTTTGCTAATTTACATACACGACAACTCCATACGATTTTATTGACCATTGGTTTGAGGCCCGGCCAAAAGAATTTGTCCTCTACTAGTGTTATAGTTTTATCTCGACCGAAATGTCCACCTAACCCTCCACTATGTAACTCCCATATAATAAAATGGCGTAACGAAGAGCGGGGAATACATAATTGCGTGTGCTTAAATAGATAACCGTCACAGATGTAGTATGCAGAGATAGTAGAAGGAGAATTATCCTGAGCGGCTAAGTAGATATCCTTAAAATCCGGGCATTGAACATATTCATCCTTAATTCGTTCAAATCCTATAACAGATACTTCCATTGTAGATAGTAATAGGGTGACTCGGCTAAGAGCGTCCGCCACACGATTTAACGTACCCTTAAGGTGCTTAATAATGAATGTGTACTCTTGAACGTAGGAGACCCATTTGTCGTGCCGAGGGCTGATTTTATTTTGAGAGTTTACAAATTTTAGCGCCTCATGATATGATAAGATTACAAATTCTTTCGATATAAGATAGTGACGCCAATGTTGGAGACAACGTATCACGACATAAAACTCGTGATCATAATTGGAATAATTTAACTTCGGGCCCACAAGCTTTTCGCTAAAGTATCCTATCGGATGTCCCTCCTGACTTAAAACTCCTCTGATTCCTATCCCAGATGCGTCACATGATTATTCAAACACCTTGCTAAAATCCGACAACCGTAGTAGTGGGGCTTCGGACATCCGTTCCTTAATCGTTTGAAACGCACTAGTGGCCACTTTAGTCCAATTAAAATCACCCTTCTTCGTACATTCAGTGATTGGTGTCATGATACTACTAAAATTTCGAATGAACCTTCGATAAAATGCGGCAAATCCATGAAAACTTCTAACCTCCCGAATATTTTTTGGTTCCGGTCACTCTAATAACTTGGACCTTTTTTAGGGTCAACATGAATACCTTCGGAACTCACTATGTATCCTAGAAACTCTACGGAAGTCACACCAAATGCGCACTTTTTAAGATTAATAAATAAATTTTCTTGGCGCAATGTGGAAAGGATTGTCCTAAAAGGGGTTTCATGGTCCATCAGCGAGAGGCTAAATACCAATATATCATCGAAGTATACCGCTACAAATTTACCCGTGTATGGTTTAAATACTTGGGTCATCAACCGCGAGAAGGTACTCGGTCCATTGGTGAGCCCCTCTCCAAGCACTAACCACTCATAGAGCCCATCCTTAGATTTAAATGTCGTTTTCCATTCGTCTCCTTCCCGTATCCGTATTTGGTGGTAACCACTTTTAAGATCCAACTTTGAAAATATGGTGGCTCTGGATAGCATATCTAGTAAGTCATCCAAACGGGAAATGGGAAACCTATATTTGACAGTAATTTTATTTATGGCCCGGTAGTATACACACAATCTTCAAGACTTATCTTTCTTTGGGACCAAAAGGGCAGGGACGGCACAGGGGCTCTTACTATGGCGAATAAATCCCTTTGCTAATAAATCTGAAATTAAAGTTTTTAACTCATTATGTGCGGAGGGATTGAGCCAATAATGGGGTAGATTAGGCAATGATGAGCCCGCGACGAAGTCAATCTCGTGCTGAATTTCCCTTATGGGTGGCAACTGAGATGGTAAGTCCACCGGATAGACATCCTTATACTCTGCCAATAATATTCGCAGAGATAACGGTAGGTTCTCTAAAGAGGGTGAATCTTCCTTAGCTTGTAGACATACTAGAGCATAGATGACGCCATCCATGAAGGTCTCACGCTCTAACTCCTTAATTATCAAGCTTATAGTTTTCTTTTCCGCAGGCACAATTGTGTCTTTGGAGGCAATCGACGGATCCTTAGGCGGTGTGAGTTACAAGACAATGGTCTTACCATTAAAATTGAACTCGTAGGTGTTGGCTCGACCGAAATGGGTCACGTCATAATCATAAAGCCACGGGCGTCCTAGTAGTACATGACAGACATCCATGGGGATGACGTCGCACCACACCTTATCGATATAGCTCTTCACCGTAAGTGACACTAAACATCGCTTAGAGAACGCGATAGACGTTTTGTTTACCCACGCTATTTTATATGGATGGGGTGCGGTTCAGTGACTAAATGCATACGAGTGATGGCGTTCTCCAAAATGACGTTCATGCAACTACCGCTATCTATTATTAATTTGCACCACTTTTCACCGCTTTTAAAATTCAACGAAAAGATATTCGTCTGATTATATTCATCTGACGCACGCGGTGTGGCCAGAATACACCTCATAACAATCATATAATAATCATCTTCAATATCACTCGGCTCGGCATCAGATTCACCACCGTCTTCACAGACGATCTCGGCGGCCTCAGACGTGGAGTCTAATAGTGCTAGTGGTTTACTCTTAGTGGGGCACTCACTAGAGTAGTGCCCTTGGATTCCGCAAGAATAACATGTGGCATTAGTCTTACTAATCCGTCCTATCGGAACTCTCTAACCGGTGGGATTTCTGAGGTTCCTAGCGGTAATAACTACGGAATTCGAATCAGTCGATCAAAACTTTCCCTTGTCCCGCATGGTGGACAAAGGTGGGGGTCCTAAAATGGACTTTCCTTCTGGAATGCTCGTCCCTTGGACTTGTAGGCATGGCGCTTTTCTATATCCAAGGCCGCATTGAATGTCGTGTTAAGATCCGTATGACCATAACGTAGGAGCTTGCCTTGGATGTCCGGGTTGAGTCCCTTACGAAAACGGGAGAGTGTAACTTCGGGCATTTCTCGGACGTCACAACGCACCATCATATCCTTAAGGAGTCCCATGTACTCCGCTACCGATTTGCCGCCCTGACGAAGGGTGGCTAACTCGTCGAACATTTGGGTTCGGTGATACGTAGGGACATATTGGTCAGTCAGAAGTGCTTTCATGGCAGCCCACCCAATTGGGGGTACTCCATTCACGGTACCTAGACGCCTCTCTTCGTTCACCCAGAACGTTTTGGCCCTACCCAGAAGTTTCATCTGTGCAACCCACACCTTCTCACCGTCCGTCCGGTTATGCCACTCAAAATAGCACTCGATCTCCATGATCCAGTCTAGAAATACTTGGGGTTCACCCATACCATCGTATGAGGGTGGATCAATCTTAACGGCCCTAGTTACATGAAACTCATAAGGGGCTCGATGCGCTTGATCATCGTCCTGATCACAAGGTTGGTTTTGTCATTCCTCTCGTTGGTTAGCGGCCTGGGGTTGGGGACCCGGTCGATTTATCCCAATGCCATGATTACGAGGCGCCGCTTGATTTAACGTCAGCCCATGTATTAATTGGGCGAGTGCATCGAACCTAGCGTTAAACTCTTCCCGAAGCTCCGCAATTGTGGCCGGAGCGTGCTCATCATCATGGTCGTCTGCCATATTGAAAGTGGATGGGGAATACTCTATGTCACGCCTAGTGTGCATGATCAACAGGAGAAAGGGTGGTTTTGACCAGAATAAATTTATAAAGTCGGATTTTTTTTGACACTTATCGACTGGGCGAACGAAAATACTTTTTCAGGTTTTTGTTATTAAAAAAATAAGGGGAGTTCTCAGGAATTTTTTTGTAATTTTCTGCAGAATTTTTTTTTGTTTTTACTATTCGCAGACCAAATTTTGAAATTTTAGGTTTATGTTGTATATTACGGACCGTGCACAACCAAGTGAGAGTCGAAAACCCTACGACAGAAAGATTTAAGGATAGTGTCGATTGAGAAATCAACACAACCTCGCTTTGATACCAAAATTGAGTAGGACCGTCCTAAAAGACACTAAACGGACGGAGTATCGACGACTCTCGCTTCGCTAAACGCCCTCTTGTCCTCACACTAACGAAACGCAGCAACTACAATTTTTGTTATTTATCTCTCGCGCTATCGAACGGGTAGCCGAACCGCAAGTGGATCGGAGATTGGCTATAGGCCAAAATCCTCTCCGGCTAAAAGGAACAATATTGGTTCCGACGAGCTTGAAGTTGTACCAAAATAGATCCATCAAGAAAATCACGATTCGAAAGTGGTAGGATCTATCCCAACTAAAGAAAAAGCGAGGATCGCCAATCCTCTCGGGAGTTATCGAAAAACCAAACAGAAATCACAAATCTATTATGAGTAATACCGCGAAAATTAAGGATTCGAAAATCCACACAAAAATCGTCCACCACAAGAACAATCTAAGAGAGAAAAATCTCTTGAGTAGGAATTTCGTTACCCCTCTCGGAAAAGTAGATCCGAGATTTTGGATCCACACAAATAATCGCCCTTCCCTCGAAATCCACGGGAAACGCACCACGGATGAAGACCTCGTCTGTCTTCCCCGCTTCCCGCCGTAGAAGTTCACTCAAGCCGTTCTTCCTTGCACTTGCTTCTTCTCCTCCAAAGTTGGCCGTATATCTTTGAGAGTTTAGGATGAACACGTAGATGAGAGGATGTAGTAAGGAAGAGAGATGAGGGAAGAAACGAGAAGAAGAAGAGAGAGAGTGGGGGGTGGGGCGCCAAGAAGAAGGAGGGGAAACACCCCTTGGGCGGCGGCAAGGAGAGAGGGAGGGGGAGATAGAAAATTAGGGTTTGGAGAAATTCTTAATTTGATTTCAATAATAATTTAAATGACAAAAGAGTTTTTGGCCTTATATATAAGGCTTACATCCAAGGGCCTATTAGCAGCCTAAAATTAGCGGCTAAACGCACACCATAAGTTCAACATGACAGAAATAAAATAGTTTATTACAAACCACATAAATAGATAAATGCAGACAAAAAACTAGCAAGATAAATTAAATTGAATTATTGTTGCCGGTTGGCGGTCCGATCGGTCGAACCGGCCGGTCCCATACGGTTTTTTAAACCTAATTATAGTCTAAAAGTGATGTTGGATTCTCCTCGGAATGACACATAAATTAGGGTCGAAATTTTTCATATATATATATATATATATATATATATATATATATATATATATATATATATATATATATATATAGAGAGAGAGAGAGAGAGAGAGAGAGAGAGAGAGAGAGAGAGAGAGAGAGAGAGAGAGAGAGAGAGAGAGAGAGAGAGAGAGAGAGAGAGAGAGAGAGAGAGAGAGAGAGAGAGAGAGAGAGAGAGAGAGAGAGAGAGAGAGAGAGAGAGAGAGTTTTGATCAAGCTTCAATTTTGCACAAATCAACCTTCCTAGTGATTTGATGATAAGATTGAAGAATCATCACTATTAAACTTGCGGAGACTATTCAGAGAATTCCAAAAAAATCAGCGTATCACAGAACTTTTAATTTTTTTTGTTTGATGGTCACTAGTACATAAGGCATTTTCTCATCATATGAGCCAACTTTGATATCTATATGAAATATTTTAAATAACTTTATTGATCATCATCATTCATAATTATTCAATATTATGATTTTGTATCTCATTTTATAAAATGATTTCTTCCTCATTACTTTTAATCTAAAGTGATTCAGAGAATGAAATGAAAATTTTTATTTTTTTCAATAAAATACATCAACAAGTTATATATTCGTTTAAAACTCAGAAATTCTCAAAAAAAAAGAGCAACGGCGGCATTTGATGAAATTGTTTGATACAAAGACTACTGCTCTACCACAAATTCAACCGAAATTTCGGCTCACCGAAGCTCACAGTCCGTCCGCTCGTATTTTTCATTGTCCTCACATATAAGAATGTTACTCAGAATGCACTATTTTGAATTTTAGTTGATGTCCGGGGTGAATTAAGATCCTAATTTTGTCACTGAAGATGGTAGCACAAGAAGAGAAAAGATAATCATGCCGCGTGCACTTCTCCTCAGAGGCGGGAGGCCATATCCCGCCTAAGGAGGGCTTCCGCGAGGCCACCGCGCCCCCCGCGCCCGCCGGCCAGCGGCCTTGCCTGGCTGCGGGCCTCCCCGACCTCCTTCGGCCGCCGCCCTCGCCGGCTGCTCCTCCCCTCGTGGAGAAGCGGTTATTTTCCGGCGAGCGCTGTTATTTTCCGGTCGGGGCGGTATTGTCATTTCCATAAAATCTGTGATTTGTGTGCTCTAAACAGAGCGATTCTATTCGTCCGACGTGTTTTTATGGTGAGAAATTACCGGTTTGTCCCTCCTAAAATCTATAAATAGACACATCTCCCTCTTCATTTTGGGATCTTCTTCTGGGCTCGAAAAATCCTCCTACGGATTTTATCTCTACACACCTCCTCCTACGATTTTCTCTCTCCATCGCTTCCCTTCCTTGCGCGCTTCCGTGCGTGCGCTTCTTCTGTGCATGCTCCCGCGCGCATCTTCCGTGCGTGCTCCCGCACACGCTTCTTCCTTGAGCGCTCCCGCGCGCGCCTCTTCCATGCGCACTCGCGTGCATGCCTCTTCCTTGCACCTCCCCACACACGCTCACCTCAAGCAAGCGCCGCGCGCGCTCTCCTTAAACAAGCGCAACACGGGCTCTCCTCCAGCAAGCGTCGTGCGCGCTCTCCTCCAGCGAGCGTCCCGCGTGTTCTCCACCAGTTAGCGCTCTGCGCACTCACCTTCGGAAAGTGCTCCGCCGCCAAGACCATCCAAGCGCGCATCCGCGGGCTCCACCATCAAGACCGTCGAAGGGTGCTTCCGCGCACCCCGTCATCAAGACCATCCAAGCGCGCCATCGCGTGCTCCGTCGTTGAGATCGAACCAGCACTCCTCCGCGCGCCGCGCCGCCCAGACCTTCCAAGCACACCTCCGCACGCTTCACCGTCTAGACCGTTCCTGTACAACCTTGGGCTCGCGGGAGGTGGCTCAAATAGTAGTGTTGAGAAGGTGGCGAGAGGAACTGCAGAGGCGAGTGGGACCATGGGGTCCACTTGCCGGAGGCGAGACAGGGAGCATCATAGTAGGCGAGGTGGTTCTGACCCTCGCGGGCTGGCTTATGTGGCAAGACACTCACGCAGGGCGAGAGAGTCGCGAAACGAGCAGGTAGGCTCGTCTCGCCCGCTGACTATTATCTCACTCACTATATGAGGAAAAAAAGGTGTTTTTAGCTTCTTATTCCCAAGGGGGGATTTTACTCTTTTACAGCAGGTAATTTTACCCTTTTGCCCCTGGTGGTCTGCGTATGACCCTTCAGAACAGCGGAGTTTGACGGTTAGCAAACCCAGTTTAGGGTATTTTGGTAATTTCTGGTCGGTTCAATTTTGGTATTGGCAGGTCAAACTCAGAGGCCTATAAATAGACCGATAAGGTGCCTTGAAAAAGGTTGTTGAACCCTCTCTATCTTCTTCCTCTAAGACACCTAGTTCAGCACTTGCTAGGGAGGGAAAGAACTTCTTATTCTTCCGGGTAAGAGGCGAGACCTCCGAGCTGAGAACCTCGGTCTGTTTCTGGTTCTGAGACTCACGTCGAGAGGACGGTTTGAGAAGAATATGTGTGAACTGCAACTTGGGTCCAAACTTTAGGCGAAGTCGGGTTACTGGCATCAACAGTTCTAACCACGCCTCCGCACGCTCCTTAGAACCACCAAGTCTCCTCAGTGTCAGCAGATCTAGCCCGCCAAAAACCGCTCAACTACAGCCCGTCGCGCAGAACGCTCAGCATTCCCCGCCTCCTCAACTCAGCAACAACCTTGTCGGACGACGACAAGTCTGTCACTCCAAACTCCTCTAAGCACAACAAAAGACAAACTACAGCGGACTAGGCATGCAAAGCGCACCACCTGAACTTCCAAGCCCCAGACCTATAAACGCAACAAGCTGCTCCCGCCTTCAAGCTAACGTTAAAGACTCCAAAGACACCACAGTGTAAAAATCTCAATTGTAGCGAAAGCAGAAGTAGCCCAGTGAGCGGTAGCCTGTAACCCTCCGAGTCCTTCACATTCTCTCTCCATAATTATAACGAGAGGCGGTCTGTCGCCCTCGAGTTCTTCGGAAAAGCTCTGTACATCAACAAGAAAATAGTGGAGGTTTGGTCGTCACAGATCCGACCAAGTGGTTTTTCACCCAGTTAACCGGTTTTCCACAATAAAAAATTTCATTTTCCAGCTTTTTTACTTACTGTGACTGTTGGTGCGTTCGACCGCTCCCGTACTAAGGTGGTCCAACATAATTCGGTCTATCGAAGCGTTGAGCAATCCCTAACAACATTATTAACAACTATTAATAGTTAACTTAAATTCTTAGTGGATACATATTCTAAAGTATTAACGGAGTTGCTCTTATATAGATCCGTCTGCACGGGCTTCGCCCGTACTCACTGATTCTTAGCGGGCTTCACTTGCATTCGAGCTCAGAAATTTGAGCAGGCTTGTTGGGTACATTGGTCAAATGTACCTGATTTGAAAAAGCCTCACCCAACTCAATGATATACATCATAATGTATTTGATGTATGTTTGAGTTATTTGTGCAGGTTAAGAAATCACTGGACTGAAGCAAAAAGTTTCTAAGTCCATGTGTCGACACCCAGAGGGAAAGTGTCGACACTTGAGAAAGCTTGCGTCGACACCCAGACAAGCAGTGTCGACACTTGGAGTCATTGTGTCGACACCTGGGATGCAGAGTCGACACCAGTCAGAAAGTGTCGATACTTGGAACTGTGTCGACACTCAGTAAAGAAAAGTGCAGACAGAAAGTGTCGACACAAGGAGCTGTGTCGACACCCAGTGAAGCTGTGTCTACACCAGAAAGTGTCGACACAAGGAGCTGTGTCGACACTCAGCAAAAGTCTACAGAGTCTAAGTACAAGTGTCGACACTTAACACAATGTGTCGACACTATGCAGAAGAGTCAGCATTTGAAGAATGTGTCGACACTCAGCACAAGTGTCGACACACTACCAGAAGAATCAACACTTAAAGTAAGTGTCGACACCCAGCACAATGTGTCGACACTTAGCTAAAGAGTCAACATTTGAAGTAAGTGTCGACACCCAGCACAATGTGTCGACACTCAGCTAAAGACTCAACACTTGAAGAAAGTGTCGACACAAGGAGCTGTGTCGACACTTAGCAAAGAACAGAAAGAACAGCAGATTATTCTAAGTACAAGTGTCGACACTAAGGGAATGTGTCGACACTCAGCTGATGTCTCAACAAGAAGAAGATGTGTCGACACAAGGAGCTGTGTCGACACTCAGCAAGAATCAACATAAAAGACTATGTGTCGACACCTAGAAGCAGTGTCGACACTTGACAGATTCAACACAAGAAGTTGTGTCGACACAAAGGAGATGTGTCGACACTTAGAATAATACAGTTGAAGATAGAAGATCAAGTACTTGTGTCGACACTCAATTTCAGTGTCGATACATGCAGAAGAATCTGTGTCGAGACATACAAGGAAATGTGTCGACATCTTGTAGACTTGTGTCGACACTTACACAACATGTGTCGACACTTGGACTATAAGTGTCGACACTTAAGAACAGAAAGTCTCGACACTATCTGACAGTTAGAGAATTTCAAGAATGGACTGGATGACGTGACAGCTGCCGTTTCAGTCGGTCTACAGCACTTGTCAGAGATGTCAGAAGTCAGTTATGAACCGGACCAGCCGGTTACCATGAAGAAGGCCTATAAATAGGCACAGACTGTTTACAGAAACTAAGGTTGTTAATATTGTTAAGAGTTAACAGAAGAAGGTTAAGTTCTGATTGAGTTCAGATTAATCTAAGAGATTTGTTCAAGTGGTTGCTGATCAAGTTATCCAAGTGATACAAATCAAGAAGATCTTGTTGTCCAACGGCAGATCTAAGAAGTTGGAGAGAGAGAGCTCCAATCAAGAATTCAGTCTTTGGAACTAGGCTGAGAAGAAGAATTCAGAAGCATCTGGATCTTAAGAAGCAGAGGTCAAGGAACAACTGCAGAGGATTCAGACTTATTCAGTTCTACTCAAGAAGCTTTGAAGGAAGCTAAGTCAGTTTGGATCTATCCGAGTTCTTCCAAGAACTCAGCAAGAAACTCTCAACTCCTCTCTTATTTTCTGAGTTGTTGAGTTATTTGTTGTAATACTATTTTAACTTGTAGGATCCATTGGATCTGAGTGATTGTAAGCCTATATTTATAAAGGCTGAGGGTAGGGCTTGTTAGCCTGAGTGTAGGAGATATAGATCTCTGAGTGTAGGCCTTGGTTGGCTGAGTGTAGGCCTTGATTGGCTGAGTGTAGGCTTTGGGATAAAGCTGAGTGTAAGGCTTTGGGCCTGAGGTAAGAACCAATTTGGGTTCTGAGACAGTGGAGAAGTTAGGCTGAATCTAGTACACTGCTAGATAGGCGAAGGGGGAAAGTGGATGTACCCAGATCTTGGGGAACCACTATAAATCACTGTGTGCTGTGCTGTGTTTGTGCTGTGGATGATCTGTGTTTGTTTGATTATTGTTGATTGCTGAAATTGACTTGTTAGAAATCTGTGATATAACTGTTTGACTGCCAACAAAGTTAGAAAAAGGATTAGGTCACCTATTCACCCCCCCTCTAGGTGTTTAGGTACCATATCTTACAAGTGATATCAGAGCGAGGTTCCTCAAAATAAGGAATAACAGTCTAAGGAGATCCTGTTTGGCAGAAACAGTCTAAGTCAGAAAACAGCTTCAAGAAAATCAAGAACCATGGGTTCTTTTGAAAATCATAAAGAATTGGGTTCCATGAAATTACCTATTTGTAGAAAGGAAATTTTTGGGATCTGGAAAGAGAGGGTAAGGCTATTTATGGAGGCCTCAGACCCAAGAATCTACATCACAGTTAAGGAAGGGCCTTATGTGCCAATGAAGATTTCAGTATTGGATGCAAATCAGAGGACTCCAAAGGATTTCTCTGAGATGACCAAGGATGAGATTGTCCTAGCAACCATGGACAAGAGGGCACAGAACATAATAGTTAGTGTCATTGATGATGCCACCTTTCAGAACTTAATTCACTGTAAAACAGCAAAAGAGATGTGGGATACTCTCATTGTCTATATGGAAGGTTCTGAAGAAGTTAGGCAAGATAGAAAGTCCTTGCTTAATCAGGTGTAACGTCCCGAATCGCTCTAGGCCCCTAGTGTGTGTGTTTTGAGTCAGGAGGGTTGACTCGAGCCCTGAGAAGTGCAGGGAATTGGACTGCACTTGTGGAGAAGTGGAGAAATCAGTGTAAAAAGACACGGGAAGTGACACGGGTAGTGACACGGCCGTGTCCCTACCCGTGTGCGTCGAGATGAGCTCGACGAGCCGTGTCGAGATCGTCGAGCTGTGTCGACACCAAGTGACACGGGTAGTGACACGGCCGTGTCCCTACCCGTGTGCGTCGAGTTGAGCTCGACGAGCCGTGTCGAGATCGTCGAGCTGTGTCGACACCAAGTGACACGGGTAGTGACACGGCCGTGTCCCTACCCGTGTGCGTCGAGTTGAGCTCGACGAGCCGTGTCAAGATCGTGCTGTGTCGACACCAAGTGACACGGGTAGTGACACGGCCGTGTCCCTACCCGTGTGCGTCGAGTTGAGCTCGACGAGGCGTGTCGAGACTGTCGGGATGTGTCGACACTAAGTGACACGGGTAGTGACACGGGCGTGTCCCTACCCGTGTGCGTCGAGTTGGGCTCGACGAGAAGTGTCGAGATGCAACCCGAGAAGTACACGGCCAATGACATGGCCATGCACACGGCCGTGTCATGTGGACACGGGTCGGGACACGGGCGTGTCCCAACCCGTGTCAAGTAATGAACCGACATGGAAACTGTCGTTGCCGCTTCGCCAGGCAGGACACGGGTAAGGACACGGCCGTGTCCCTACCCGTGTCACATTTTATATATATAGGGGAGAGAAAACCCTAGCCGTTTTCATTCTCTTTTCTTCCCCTATTTCCAGTGAGAACTCCTGTGAGAGGGAAAACTGCAGGAGCAAGTCCTACCGAAGGAGATCCGCCATCGCCGTGAAAGTGAAAATGCCGCCAAGGAGAAGTACGAGATCCATGGCCGGAAATGGTGGTACCGCTGGAGCCAATGTGAGTTTCCTACCCTCTTCCTTGGTGCTAGATCTATAGTTATTTTCTTAGGAGAGACATCGGCTCAAGAGAGTCTTGATGGAGAGGAGAAGATTTCTAGGTTTGGCCATGCTAGGATTTGAATCCTAGATTTTAGATCTCTTCAACCCTTCCCCTTTTCTTCAATACGACGATGGGTGAATGGTTTCGTGAGGAGTTTTGGCCTTTGAGGTTGAATAAGGGAGGAGGACATTTCTGGAAAATTTAGGAAGGATCGCTTGAGGAGGAAGACGGACCGATGCCGTCCATTTTTCTTTAAGATGCGCGCAGAATCTGTATTCTGCGCGCAGCGATCTTCTAGGCCATTTTCATGTAGGATATGGGCAGATCTGGGCTTTTGGCTAAACACGAAAGTTGTAGCCCTTGGAAATACCTTTCCAACGAGTGGTTGCACGACTTCAGGTGATGTCTGTGGCCCCGGGAAAACCTAATCGACTTTGCTGCCCGGCAATTCCTGTACACAGAAATTGTGTTCTGTGCGCAGTGAACTGTGAAGCCGATTTCGAGTAAGTTATTGTCAAATCTGGGTTGAGCTCTGAATATGAAAGATGTAGTCCATGGAAATACCTTTCCATCGAGGGGTTACACGACTTTACCGGATTCCTGTAGCCTCGGGAATCTCCGGTCGAAGTTGCTGTCCAGATTCAACCTGCGCCTAAATTCTGGGCTTAATGAAAGATGAATTTTGATTCGGTGGAATTAATAATGCATGATACTTGCCTTGGATGAACCCTTAGGATTAATCAATTGTTGCATGATTGAAGTTGCTTATTAATCAGATTTCATATTATCAAATTGTGAAATAATCTTATTTAAACGAATCGAATTGGTAGGAATTGAAAGATTGATATTGTGCACTTCATGTTTATATTATGACATTATCAAATGAAAAGTGTGATCGATCTTTATATGCGCATCATGTTTATATTACATTGTCATCATTTGGAAGGTCATATAAATGAATAGATTATGATCATGGACATGTTTGATTAATGAAATGAGTCTTGTAGTCCAATACTTAGAGAGTCGTCTCCCTACGGGTAGTATTGTGAAGGGATGTAAGTGCGGTGTTGACCGTCACTTGTTTTGGTTGTGTTGAGATAAGGTGTGGATGGATGGTTGGGCTGTGTCCTCGTGTTTACTTCCGAGACCCCTTCCATGATATGTTGATGTGGTAATTGCATGTGGTGTGAGTCGACACGCGGTGTCGTAATCCTGGGTTAAGGATAGTGTGGCAGGTCTACGGGCTCGCCAGTCGTCACACCGACGGGAGTTGGCAGTTAGACTTGGTCGGTTTGGGCTGTGTCCTCGGTGTTCACGTCCCGAGGCCCCTCCGACCATGTGAACGGTTGGGCTGTGTCCTCGTGCTTTCTTCCGAGGCCCCTTCCGGGTCACACAAGGCCAGTTCGGGCTGTGTTCTTGGTGCACATCTACCCAAGACCCCGCTGGGCCATAGTACGCATGGGCTCCGCTGTTGTGTTCTTAGCGTTGAGGCGTACGGAGGCCTAGGTGAAGTAGTGTGATACCCGCCTAGTAGTAGAAGTGCTCGTTCTACTGTCACCGCCTGGCCACGGCGGCTGATGCCTGAGAGGTTAGCTACCTGCTCGAAAAGTGGGAACTATAGTCTGTGTCGACATAGCAATTGCATGGGTGTGCATGGGTGAGTCATTGCATAGCATTCATAGCATTTCATATCATTGTACCACAAGATCCTCATCGTATAAGTTTGTATGGGCACTCTTATACGATGAGTTACTTTTATGTAACCCGATCCTTAACTTATAAGTTTGTATGGGCATTCTTATAAGTTAAGTTACTTTCCTGCTGTTACTTATACTTGCTAGTTTAGTGTAGCTTTTACATAAATGCTGATTATGATGTTGTTACTCTTACACTACTGCCACCTGCTTGTACTTCCTTTACTTGCATACTTGTTATATACTATACTCTTGTTCCTTTTCTCCGCCCGGTGCCGAGGAGTCGCCGGGGGAGCGGATGTGAAACCACTTAGTCGTTTCGACTAACGGTTGCTACGTCTTCCTTTTTAGGAGGCCACGCCGCAGGTAGAGCAGCCGCAGACTACGCAGCAGGACAGCCAGGCCAGGACGACAGGGCCTGATGTGACGGTGCCGTCGATACCGTCTGTTACTGATGTTAGTGTTTTGTTTACTCTGATGTAGCCCGTTTGGGCAATGATTAGTTGTACTCTGATATATTGTAGAAGCATGTTTTAGCTTCTCATTATTGATGTATTTGGACATTAAACTTAGTGTGGATTTTGACTTCTGGATGTTTATTTATTTGGTTGGGTTGGCATGTTATATTGATATTGTTGTAGCCGGCGGAATAGGCGTCTTGTGGTACAGGTTAGCCCGTGTGCTAATGCTACCGCAAGGCGGCTGTTTCGGGCATAAGACTCCCCCTTCGTGCCGTGTTTTGGGATCCGGGGAGGGGGGGTCTTACAAATGGTATCAGTTTGCCACGATCCTCAACTAAGAAGTCATTCAACAATGGTGCCACCCCCGTTTGGTTAGTCAGTTTGGGGACAAACTGACTTAGCGGAAGCAGTGGTGTGCCCATATGTAATTCATATTAAGTTTGTCCAACTTTGACCTTAAGTTTAGCCAACCTGACCACAAATTTGTCGTGTATGTGTAGGTTCCACTGCATGTTGAGCCGATGGGGGGTACTCCTACCCCTCCCATACCCACTCAGTTCGAACAGTCTGAGTTGGGGCAGACGCTCACCGTCATTCTTGATGCTTTTAAGGCACAGCAGGCTCCGGTGCAACAACAGGCCCCGAGCTCCAACTGGCTGAGCACCTTCCGGGCTCTCTCCCCTCCCGTCTACCTTGGGACGGAGTCAGCCGTACGTACAGAGGAATGGCTAGACACGATACAGGAGTTGTTGGCCGGTATCCGTTGCCCAGCCAACATGGCAGTGACATTGGCAGTGTCCGTCTTGGACTTACATGCGAAGAGGTGGTGGAAGTCCCTCATGGGCTCTACCTTCCAAGGCCGGATCTACACAGAGATAAGTTGGAGTGAATTCTCGGGTGTTTTCTTGGAGCACTTTATCCCTACATCGGCCCGAGATGAGCTTGAGCAGAGGTTCCTTCTACTAAAGCAGGGATCAAAGTCGGTTACAGAATACCAGCGGGAATTCCAGCATCTCGCAAGGTTTGCAGACTCTTATGAGTTGGATGACAGAGGTTATGCCAAGCGCTTCTATAAAGGGCTGCGAGATCCCCTAAGGCAGTCCCTTTTGTTTATAGCGGATGGTAGCTTGGCGGAGATCATTGATATGGCGAAAAGATTGGAGGCGGACCACCTGAGATGCAGTAAGAGGCCTGCGGAGGACGTGATGGAAGCCGGCCCAAGTAATAGAAGGAGACGGGACTTCAGAGGAGGAAGAGGTTATCAAAGAGGTGGAGGGCGTGTCCACCGAAACTATAGGGTGGAGCATCCAGTTCCGCAGCCGCCTGCGTTGCCTCCACCCCCACAGCCTCAGCGATTTCAACAACCTGAAGGGCGTCGTAGTCTGGTGTGCTTCGAATGCAACCAGCCAGGCCACATCCGGCATTTTTGCCCGCAGCTATATGGGAACGCCCCTCCTGCTCTCCCTCCTGCTCTCCCTCCTTCTCTCCCTCCAGCAGCTCCACGAGGGCGGGGATATATGCGCGGTCGAGGACGAGGACCGCCAAGAGGAAACCCCGGACCGGGCCGGGATCAGGTGTACGCGCTTGACATGGCGCAGGAACGGAACCCACAAGATGTGATTGCAGGTATGATTTAATTAATTTACATATTTGCATGGTCTAACTTGAATTGATTAGAACTTACTAGCCACTAGCAATAAGTTTTGGTTGTTGGTACTTAGGCACCGTGATTATTGGCGGGAAGACAGCCTATGCGATGTTCGATACCGGTGCCTCACACTCCTTTGTGTCCGAGGATTTCATAAAAGACATGGGGGATGTACAGTACTTCACTGGCATAGCCCGACGTGTACGCCTTCCGGACGGCTCGGAGATGATCGCAACCGCCAAGTGCGAGTTGGAGTTATTTATTGATGGGAAAGCCTTTGATACACCGGCCACGATTCTGAGAATGCCGGAGTTTGACATTATTTTGGGCATGGCGTGGCTGGATTGGCACTTCGCGAGGATCGACTGCGCGGAGAAGCGGATCTATTTGAGACATGGAGACTCTGACGTCATCTTCCAAGGTATTGGCTTCGCGCCTCGCATGATGTTATCTTCCGTCCAGGTTGTAAAAGATCATATGAAGGGGGAGGAAGTCTTCATGATCTGGTTCGAGTTGAAGGAAGCAGCGTTGGAATTAAAGGATGTACGGGTAGTGCGGGATTTTCCTGAGGTATTTCCTGAGAAGCTACCAGGATTACCTCCGCATAGAGAGGTTGACTTCCAGATCAATCTAGTACCAGGTGCCAAGCCTGTATCCAAGGCTCCGTACAGAATGGCTCCGAAAGAACTCGCGGAGTTTAGAGTTCAATTGCAAGAACTGGTGGATTCAGGGTTCGTTCGCCCCAGTTCATCACCATGGGGAGCCCCTGTGCTGTTCGTAAAGAAGAAGGATGGAACACTGCGATTGTGCATAGATTATCGGGAACTCAATCGGTTGACGGTGCGGAACACTTATCCGCTACCGCGGATCGATGAGTTGTTCGATCAACTAGTGGGAGCACATTGGTTTTCGAAATTGGATTTGCGCTCCGGATACTATCAGTTGAGGATACATGAGGGGGATATTCAGAAAACAACATTCAGTTCGAGATATGGTTTGTATGAGTTCACAGTAATGCCATTTGGGCTCACAAATGCCCCTTCGGCCTTCATGAGTTTGATGAACAAGGTGTTTGAACCGTATTTGGACATCTTCGTCATTGTTTTCATCGACGACATCTTGGTCTACTCAAAGACGGAGGAGGAGCATGTCGAGCACCTGACCTTGGTTTTGAAGAAATTGAAGGAGCATGCCTTGTATGCCAAGTTTAGCAAGTGTGAATTCTGGCTTAAGGAGGTAGCCTTCTTGGGGCATGTGATCAGTGGAGCAGGGTTAGCAGTGGATCCAGCAAAGATGCGGGCCGTGAAGGAGTGGTCGCCCTTGAAGTCGGCGGCCGATGTAGGAAGCTTTCTTGGACTTGCTGGCTACTACCGCAAGTTCGTGAAAGGATTTTCCAAGATTGCCCTTCCTCTTACCTCCTTGACGAAGAATGGTGTGCCATTTGAGTGGACACCTCAATGTGAAGCGGCATTTCAAGAATTGAAAGATAGGCTTACCTCCGCCCCCATCCTTGCACTTCCGTCTGGGAAGGAAGGATTCCAAGTTTACACGGACGCATCATACCAAGGGATGGGAGCGGTGCTGATGCAGCACGGGCATGTGATCGCTTATGCTTCAAGGCAGTTAAAGAAACATGAAATCAATTACCCGGTTCATGATTTGGAGTTGGGAGCAGTGGTGTTCGCTTTGAAGGTCTGGAGGCATTATTTATATGGCGTCCACTGCGAGATCTTTTCCGATCACAAAAACTTGAAGTATGTTCACACTCAGAAGGAGTTGAACCTGAGACAACGGCGGTGGTTGGAATTTCTATGCGACTATGAGTTCACCATGAACTACCACCCCGGGAAAGCGAACTCGGTAGCCGATGCCTTGAGTAGAAAAGCACCAGGATCTAGCCCAGAGTCTCGGCTGATGAGTATGGAGTTGGCTCGGATGGTCGAGGAGATGGAAATTACTCTAGTATTCAAGGCTCCTTCAGCAGAGTATGCAGAGTATTTGGCCAACATGAGCATAGTTTGTGATATCCGAGACCGGATTCGGGTGGAGCAAGGAATGGATGCGGCCTTGGCCCCGGCAATCAAGGCAATTGAAGATGGGACCACCGATGAGTACACACTCAAAGACGGCCTCATTTATTTTCGTGGCCGACTCTATATTCCCAAGGGCGGCAAAATTCGGGAGGATATCTTGAGAGAGGCACATTCCTCTCAATATTCAGTGCACCCTGGTATTGCTAAGATGTACGCCGGGTTGCGGAAGACCATGTGTTGGCCGGGAATGAAGAAGGATGTTCGCTACTATGTTACACATTGCGAAGCTTGTCAAAGAGTGAAGGCTGAATGCAGGAGTCCCGGTGGTTTGTTGCCGTCATTGCCCATCCCCGAATGGAAGTTCGAGGACATCTCCATGGACTTTGTCCATGGGCTACCTCGCTCACGCTCCGGGAATGATTCGGTGTGGGTTATTGTGGATCGACTGACAAAGGTGGCCCGGTTCATTCCAATGAAGAAGGAAGCACACGTGGATGTATTGGTACGCATTTTTGTGGAGCAATTTGTACGGTATCATGGCGTGCCCAAGACAATTGTTTCGGATCGGGATGGTCGGTTTACATCCAATGAGTGGAAGGCGGTACAGGCGTATTTGGGCTCACGCCTAACCTTTAGTACCGCATTTCATCCTCAGACGGACGGGCAGTCTGAAAGGACCATCAGGACACTGGAAGATTTATTGAGGTTATGTGTGTTGGACAGAGGAGAGCCGTGGGAAAGACTCTTGCCACTAGTGGAATTCTCCTATAATAATAGCCATCAGGCAAGCATCGGCATGGCGCCCCATGAAGCCCTTTACGGAAGAAGGTGCATGACTCCCTTGTCTTGGGTGCAAGATGAAGATCCGAAGGCATTGGGAAACGAATACATAGATGATACTGATGCGGCGGTCAGATTGATACGGGATCGCATGTTGGAGGCTCAAAGTCGACAGGCGAAATATTACAATAAAAAGCATCGGATGGTGGAGTTCCAAGTGGGAGAAAAAGTGTTCCTCAAAATTCGGCCGATGCATGGAATGTCGCGGGTGCGTGGAGTGAAAAAGCTCAGCCCAAGATATGTTGGGCCTTATATTATACTAGAAAGGATCGGCCCGTTGGCCTATCGGTTGGAGTTACCACCAGAACTAGAAAATCTCCACGACGTGTTCCATGTATCGTCGCTTCGAAAAGCACTGTTGCGGCCCGACCAGTATATTCCCACAACTGAAGGTGCAGTGGCATCAGATAGGTCTGTGCGACTAGAGCCGGTGCGAATTGTTGACAGCGAGACTAGGACTTTGCGCCGCAAAAGTGTACCCTTGGTGAAGGTACTATGGTCGAATCATGGGAAAGAAGAGTACACGTGGGAGCCAATGGATTTGATGCAGCAACGCTACCCGGAGTTGTTTGCTCAAGGTAATCTTATTTAAAAGCATATGTTAAATTTCCTGTTATGCTCTTCTCCCCACAGCCTAAGCCTGATTTCGGGGACGAAATCTTTTATTTTGTTTATAGGATTTGTAACGTCCCGAATCGCTCTAGGCCCCTAGTGTGTGTGTTTTGAGTCAGGAGGGTTGACTCGAGCCCTGAGAAGTGCAGGGAATTGGACTGCACTTGTGGAGAAGTGGAGAAATCAGTGTAAAAAAGACACGGGAAGTGACACGGGTAGTGACACGGCCGTGTCCCTACCCGTGTGCGTCGAGTTGAGCTCGACGAGCCGTGTCGAGATCGTCGAGCTGTGTCGACACCAAGTGACACGGGTAGTGACACGGCCGTGTCCCTACCCGTGTGCGTCGAGTTGAGCTCGACGAGCCGTGTCGAGATCGTCGAGCTGTGTCGACACCAAGTGACACGGGTAGTGACACGGCCGTGTCCCTACCCGTGTGCGTCGAGTTGAGCTCGACGAGCCGTGTCGAGATCGTGCTGTGTCGACACCAAGTGACACGGGTAGTGACACGGCCGTGTCCCTACCCGTGTGCGTCGAGTTGAGCTCGACGAGGCGTGTCGAGACTGTCGGGATGTGTCGACACTAAGTGACACGGGTAGTGACACGGGCGTGTCCCTACCCGTGTGCGTCGAGTTGGGCTCGACGAGAAGTGTCGAGATGCAACCCGAGAAGTACACGGCCAATGACATGGCCATGCACACGGCCGTGTCATGTGGACACGGGTCGGGACACGGGCGTGTCCCAACCCGTGTCAAGTAATGAACCGACATGGAAACTGTCGTTGCCGCTTCGCCAGGCAGGACACGGGTAAGGACACGGCCGTGTCCCTACCCGTGTCACATTTTATATATATAGGGGAGAGAAAACCCTAGCCGTTTTCATTCTCTTTTCTTCCCCTATTTCCAGTGAGAACTCCTGTGAGAGGGAAAACTGCAGGAGCAAGTCCTACCGAAGGAGATCCGCCATCGCCGTGAAAGAGAAAATGCCGCCAAGGAGAACTACGAGATCCATGGCCGGAAATGGTGGTACCGCTGGAGCCAATGTGAGTTTCCTACCCTCTCCCTTGGTGCTAGATCTATAGTTATTTTCTTAGGAGAGACATCGGCTCAAGAGAGTCTTGATGGAGAGGAGAAGATTTCTAGGTTTGGCCATGATAGGATTTGAATCCTAGATTTTAGATCTCTTCAACCCTTCCCCTTTTCTTCAATACGACGATGGGTGAATGGTTTCGTGAGAAGTTTTGGCCTTTGAGGTTGAATAAGGGAGGAGGACATTTCTGGAAAATTTAGGAAGGATCGCTTGAGGAGGAAGACGGACCGATGCCGTCCATTTTTCTTTAAGATGCGCGCAGAATCTGTATTCTGCGCGCAGCGATCTTCTAGGCCATTTTCATGTAGGATATGGGCAGATCTGGGCTTTTGGCTAAACACGAAAGTTGTAGCCCTTCGAAATACCTTTCCAACGAGTGGTTGCACGACTTCAGGTGATGTCTGTGGCCCCGGGAAAACCTAATCGAGTTTGCTGCCCGGCAATTCCTGTACACAGAAATTGTGTTCTGTGCGCAGTAAACTTTGAAGCCGATTTCGAGTAAGTTATTGTCAAATCTGGGTTGAGCTCTGAATATGAAAGTTGTAGTACATGGAAATACCTTTCCATCGAGTGGTTACACGACTTCACCGGATTCCTGTAGCCTCGGGAATCTCCGGTCGAAGTTGCTGTCCAGATTCAACCTGCGCCTAAATTCTGGGCTTAATGAAAGATGAATTTTGATTCGGTGGAATTAATAATGCATGATACTTGCCTTGGATGAACCCTTAGGATTAATCAATTGTTGCATGATTGAAGTTGCTTATTAATCAGATTTCATATTATCAAATTGTGAAATAATCTTATTTAAACGAATCGAATTGGTAGGAATTGAAAGATTGATATTGTGCACTTCATGTTTATATTATGACATTATCAAATGAAAAGTGTGATAGATCTTTATATGCGCATCATGTTTATATTACATTGTCATCATTTGGAAGGTCATATAAATGAATAGATTATGATCATGGACATGTTTGATTAATGAAATGAGTCTTGTAGTCCAATACTTAGAGAGTCGTCTCCCTACGGGTAGTATTGTGAAGGGATGTAAGTGCGGTGTTGACCGTCACTTGTTTTGGTTGTGTTGAGATAAGGTGTGGATGGATGGTTGGGCTGTGTCCTCGTGTTTACTTCCGAGACCCCTTCCATGATATGTTGATGTGGTAATTGCATGTGGTGTGAGTCGACACGCGGTGTCGTAATCCTGGGTTAAGGATAGTGTGGCAGGTCTACGGGCTCGCCAGTCGTCACACCGACGGGAGTTGGCAGTTAGACTTGGTCGGTTTGGGCTGTGTCCTCGGTGTTCACGTCCCGAGGCCCCTCCGACCATGTGAACGGTTGGGCTGTGTCCTCGTGCTTTCTTCCGAGGCCCCTTCCGGGTCACATAAGGCCAGTTCGGGCTGTGTTCTTGGTGCACATCTACCCAAGACCCCGCTGGGTCATAGTACGCATGGGCTCCGCTGTTGTGTTCTTAGCGTTGAGGCGTACGGAGGCCTAGGTGAAGTAGTGTGATACCCGCCTAGTAGTAGAAGTGCCCGTTCTACTGTCACCGCCTGGCCACGGCGGCTGATGCCTGAGAGGTTAGCTACCTGCTCGAAAAGTGGGAACTATAGTCTGTGTCGACATAGCAATTGCATGGGTGTTCATGGGTGAGTCATTGCATAGCATTCATAGCATTTCATATCATTGCACCACAAGATCCTCATCGTATAAGTTTGTATGGGCACTCTTATACGATGAGTTACTTTTATGTAACCCGATCCTTAACTTATAAGTTTGTATGGACATTCTTATAAGTTAAGTTACTTTCCTGCTGTTACTTATACTTGCTAGTTTAGTGTAGCTTTTACATAAATGCTGATTATGATGCTGTTACTCTTACACTACTGCCACATGCTTGTACTTCCTTTACTTGCATACTTGTTATATACTATACTCTTGTTCCTTTTCTCCGCCCGGTGCCGAGGAGTCGCCGGGGGAGCGGATGTGAAACCACTTAGTCGTTTCGACTAACGGTTGCTACGTCTTCCTTTTTAGGAGGCCACGCCGCAGGTAGAGCAGCCGCAGACTACGCAGCAGGACAGCCAGGCCAGGACGACAGGGCCTGATGTGACGGTGCCGTCGATACCGTCTGTTACTGATGTTAGTGTTTTGTTTACTCTGATGTAGCCCGTTTGGGCAATGATTAGCTGTACTCTGATATATTGTAGAAGCATGTTTTAGCTTCTCATTATTGATGTATTTGGACATTATAACTTAGTGTGGATTTTGACTTCTGGATGTTTATTTATTTGGTTGGGTTGGCATGTTATATTGATATTGTTGTAGCCGGCGGAATAGGCGTCTTGTGGTACAGGTTAGCCCGTGTGCTAATGCTACCGCAAGGCGGCTGTTTCGGGCATAAGACTCCCCCTTCGTGCCGTGTTTTGGGATCCGGGGAGTGGGGGTCTTACATCAGGAGTATGAAAGCTTTAGGCAAGGAAAGGGTGATAGCATCACTGAGTGCTATAAGAAATTTTACAGAATAGTTAATGAACTGATGTCTTATGGAAGAGAGTTCACTAACTATGAACTAAATGACAAGTTCTTAAGGTCCCTAACCAAAGATTGGGACACCAAGATCTGTGCCATAAGAGAAATGGCCAAGTTGGGGGAAATTCCTCCTCCCACACTGTTTGGAAAGCTATTGTCATATGAGATGCAGCTGACAGTGAGGAAAGAGGAGGAGAAATCTACTAGGACTGAGCACAAAGAAAGGACTGTTGCTTTCAAGACAGAAGTTCCCAGAAAGAGCAGGAATAAGTCTTCAACTCCACCTCCAGAAGTAGTTGAATCAGAGTCTGATGAGTCTATAAGCACAAAGTCTAAGAGCAGTGAAAGTGATGAAGACTTTGCTGCTTTCACCAGGCACTTTCAGAAGTTTTTAAAAAAGAAACAGTGGAGGTCAAGGCCTTCTACATCTCAAGGAAAGGAAGACTCTTATCAGAAAAAGAGGTCTTCAAAGTATGACAAGAAAAGGACAAAATCAAGCAGGGCAACTAGTTCAAAGATTGTGTGCTACTGCTGCAATAGACAGGGTCATGTCATTGTTGATTGTCCTGAGAAAAGAAAAGAATCCAGTGACAGGAAAAAGACTCACCTCAAAGGGAAGAAAGAGAAGTCTTTTGTTGCCAAGAATGAGAAGACTCTTTCAGATATTTCTTCTTCAGACACTGATACTGATGTTGAAGCCTACATAGGGCTATTTGCGGAAGAAGAAGAAGAATTTATGCAGATCTTGCAGTCAATTTATGAACAAGAAGACTGCCAGTGCCAAGGACTGATGGCATTGACTGAGAGTACCAAAATCCTGGAGCAGCCAGGACCTAGTCAGGTACAAAGTCCAACTCTAAGTTCAGTTTCTTGTTCTAGTTCAGAATCAGAATCATCTTCATCAAATGATGGAAGTGGTTCTGAGTCTGAGGATGATATTCATCAGCTCATAGATGAATATAAGGTGCTGTTACAGGCTTATAAGAAAAGTAAGTCCCTTGCCAAAAGTCAGGCAAAGGAGATTGCTGATCTCAAGGCTGCTGCAACAGAATTTGAGAAGCAATTTGATCAAAAACTGAATGAGGTAGCTAGGCTGAAACACATTACAGTGATTCAGATGGGTACTATCACATTTAAGAATGATCAAATTAAGAAACTGGAGACAAATCTTCAGAAAGAGAGAGAACTGGTTGCAAAGTTTTCAAAGCCTAAATCAGTTCTACCTTTGATTGATGATTTTACTCATCACAAAGGTAAGGCTGGACTGGGTTTTGTTAAACCTGCCAGGACTGTTCAGGATCAGTCCAAGCCCAAGGGCAAGGCCCGAACATTCAATAAGTCAGCTGCAGTTAAGACAACAAAGTCTGTACCTAAGCAAAGGTACAATAAGTTTGAATGTTGGTATTGTGGCAAGGTTGGCCACTTTGCCTTGGATTGTTGGCACAATGCCAGTGCCAAGTTGAGTAGCAAGTTACCTGGTGGAAAGCCAGTAGGTAGCTGTGTCATGTTGCAAACTAACAATCACCAAGGACCCAAGTTTACTTTGGGTTCTAAGGTTCATTAATTTGTTTTGCAGGTGAATCCAAGTGGCCATACCCCCATGGTACTTGGATAGTGGATGTTCCAAACATATGACTGGAACAAGGGGACTACTGAAGGACTATATTCCAATCAAAAATGGTCCTAAAGTGACCTTTGGTGGTTCTGAAAAAGGAATCATCAAAGGGTTTGGTAATATTTCTTCAAACCTTGTTACCATTACTCAAGTGGCTTATGTTAAAGGGTTGAAACACAACCTTATAAGTATAAGTCAGTTAAGTGATGTAGGGTATGACATCTCATTTGTTAAAAATGGTTGTCATATCAAGAGGTCAAGTGATCAAGAGATCATTTTGACAGGATATAGAAAGAGGAATGTCTACTGTCTAGACATTATGATTGAGAACAATGGTTCTCCTGTTTGTCTTGTAGCTGATGAGACAGTCTCTCATTGTGTCAAGTGGCACAAGAGGCTAGCTCATCTTAACTACAAGACTATTAGCAAACTCTTTAGCAAAGAGTTAGTGAGGAATGGTCCTCAAGTTAAGTGTGTTAAAGATGGCATTTGCTCAGCTTGTCAAAAGGGCAAGCAGACTAAATCCACCTTTAGAAGCATAGATAACAAAGATGTTGTGAGATGTTTATACCTCTTGCATATGGATCTCTTTGGTCCAATGCCAGTTCACAGCTTAGGTAGGAAGGTCTATACCTTTGTAGTTGTTGATGACTACTCAAGGTTTTCCTGGGTGTTCTTCTTAAGGCAGAAATCTGAAACACCTAGTGTCTTCTACAGCTTTGTCAAGCAAATTCAGAATGAACTAAATAGTACTGTGGTCAAAATTAGAAGTGACCATGGTACTGAGTTTCAATCTGAAAGCATGACAAAACTATGTGAAGACTTTGGGATATTTCAAGAATTCTCTTCACCTAGAACACCTCAGCAAAATGGCATTGCTGAGAGGAAGAATAGAACCTTGATAGAGGCTGGTAGAACCCTACTTAGTGATACATCACTGCCTGAGTATTTCTGGGCTGAAGCAGTTAACACTGCATGCCATGTGATAAATAGGGCTACCATCACTAAAAGACTAAACAAGACCCCCTATGAAGTAGTGAAAGGCAGGAAACCAAACCTATCCTATTTTAGGATCTTTGGTTGTAAATGCTTCATACTTAACAATGGGAAGTCTTACATAACTAAGTTTGCTGCCAAGTCCAAAGAGGGAATTTTTGTTGGGTACAACAACAATAGTAAGGCTTATAGAGTATACAACTTGACTACACAAGTTGTAGAGGAGACTGTGCATGTAGTTTTTGATGAGACAAAACTTATTAACAATGAGTTGTCTAGCAATGTATGCAGCCCCACAGGTTTGACAAAGAAATTGGACAAGCTTACTATAGAAGAGATGCCTGCTGCAAGACAGCAAGTAGAAGGCAATAGCAGTTGTCCAGGGGGAGAACTACATGTGCCAATAGCTGAAGAAATACAAGAAGTACAGCATGATGCAGATGCTGAAGAAATTCAACCTGAAGTTAGGATGCCACCAGCCAACAGGCATCTAAGAGATCATCCAGTAGAGCTGATTATTGGAGATCCAAGACAAGGAGTTCAGACAAGAAGCAGAAATCAGAATGCTGCAGTATATTCTAGTTTTCTGTCTCAAATAGAACCTAAGAAATTTGAAGAAGCTATACAAGATCCACAGTGGACTGAAGCTATGCAAGAAGAACTTAATCAGTTCAAAAGGTGCAAGGTTTGGGAACTGGTTCCTAAACCTAAAGACCACAATGTTATAGGAACTAAGTGGATCTACAGAAATAAGTTAGATGAACAAGGGGTCATCATTAAGAATAAATCAAGACTGGTTGCTAAAGGATATAGGCAAGAAGAAGGTATTGATTTTGATCAAACCTTTGCTCTAGTAGCCAGATTGGAAGCCATAAGAATGTTCTTGGCCTATGCAACCTATCAAGGATTCAAGGTTTACCAGATGGATGTCAAGTCAGCATTCTTAAATGGTAATCTTAAGGAAGAAGTGTATGTGGAGCAGCCTTCAGGTTTTGTTGATCCAACTCAACCTCATTATGTCTATAGACTTAGGAAAGCATTGTATGGGTTAAAACAAGCTCCTAGAGCTTGGTATGAAACCCTATCTAGTTTCCTCATTGAGAACAAGTTCACAAGGGGGAAAATAGATAAGACTATATTCCTTAGGGAATCTAGAGGCAAAGTCATACTTGTCCAAATATATGTATATGACATTATATTTGGGTCTACTGAAAGTAGCCTTTGCAAAAAGTTTGCAAAGCTTATGCAAAGTTAATTTGAGATGAGTAGTATGGGAGAGCTAAAGTTTTTCTTGGGTCTCCAAGTTAAACAGACTGAAAGTGGCTTGTCCATATGTCAGTCCAAGTTCACCCTAGAACTCATAAGGAAATATGGTATGGATTCATCCAGTACCATGAAGACTCCTATGGGGTCAAGTATGTCTCTTAGCAAGGATGATGCAGGGAAACCTGTAGATGAAACCTTGTATAGAGGGATAGTTGGCTCCTTACTATACTTGACTGCAAGTAGGCCTGACATTATGTATGCTACATGTGTTTGTGCCAGGTATCAAGCCTGCCCTAAAGAGTCTCACTTGACTGCAGTCAAGAGAATTTTGAGATATCTAAAGGGCACTCCCTATCTAGGCCTCTGGTACCCTAGGAATGGAGATTTTGATCTAACAGGTTATACAGATGCAGACTTTGCAGGATGCAAAGAGGATAGAAAGAGCACAACTGGAACCTGTCAATTCCTAGGTGGAAGAATAATTTCATGGAGCAGCAAAAAGCAGACTAGTGTGGCTATCTCCACAGCTGAGTCAGAATATGTAGCTGCAGGAAGTTGCTGTGCTCAACTTCTATGGATTCAACATCAGCTAGTGGACTATGGATTTCAGGTAAGTAGAACTCCACTCTTCTGTGATTCTACAAGTGCTATTTCAATAGCTAACAACCCTGTATCTCATAGTAGAACAAAACATATTGAGATTAAGTATCACTTTCTTAGAGAACATGTAGAAAGAAATGATATTGCACTTGAATATGTTAAAACTGATAATCAGATAGCTGACATGTTCACTAAGCCCCTAGAAGAAGCTAAGTTCAATAGATTCAAAATTGAACTAGGAATGATAAACTTAGACTAAGTTTACAGAATAGAAAATTGGCTAAGTCAAAAGGTGTCGACACATAGACAAGTCTATGTCGACACAGAATAAAAGTGTCGACACTTCAGGAAAAAGGTATCGACACATCTAGGATGTTGGTGTCGACACTTCAGAATGATAGTGTCGACACATGTCAAGTAGGTGTCGACACATCCAATATGGTGTCGACACTTAAGTTTTACTCAGAATTTTCTAAAGTAAATCTCGACGATTAGTCGAGTAGAGTGGTGTCGACACATAAACATGTGTCGACACATATTATCTGTTGACTAACACTTGTGTCGACACATATGTGTCGAGACATTATAAGTCAGTGTCGACACTTATTGCCAGTGTCGACACATGTTAAGCTAGCTGTCCCGCCTGTTCATCTTCAAAAATAGACAGGTATAAATAGGGTTCTGTCTTTGATTGTCGACACGCTTTCAAAGTTTCGAGACCAAAACTCTTGTGTCGACATTTCTCTTTTCTAACGACAAATTCTCAAACCCTAATGGCTCCCAAGCTCGAGGAAAACGTCAACGAAGGCTACGAACTTGTGCGCGGCGCATTCGACGATGGCGATCAAGATATCAAGTCAGTGGTTACCCTAGTCAGCGATTCAGGACTAGAATACTTGGTTTCAGAACCAACCAAGATATGGAAGAAGGAAGTGCTTGAATTCCTTACTGGAGCAACTGTGGATGACTCTGGATACAGAATCAAATCCAGAGTTCAACATCCAAGACTCAAGAAGAAGAAGAAGTTTCTACATCCAAGACCAGGGAAGCTTTGGTCTGGTGTGGTCTTGATTCTAAGATGAAGATAGGTTCTGTCTTTAACAGAAAAGGCATGAACAGTCAAGGAAAATTTCTGTCAGAGATAGTGGGCAAGGTCATTCTCAGTAATACTGGAGGGCATGACAGGGTGTCAGCCTCCATGTTCAATGTCATGACCAGAATTATCTTCAACCTAAAAACAGATTGGTCAATGGTTCTCTATGAGAAGATAAAGGAAAGTCTGAAGAAGCCCAATCTGGGCAGAATACTTAGTCTCTACCTGGCTGGTACAATACCAGAGGTAATGAGCACTGCTGCAGGTAGCAAAATCAACCACATGAGAAAGATGGATATGAGGATCTTTTCAAGGTGGGAAAGAGTGTTGTCCAAGGAAGTGGCAACCCCAGAAAAGCCAGTATCTGCAAAAGAAATTCCTCCTCAGAAGAAGAGAAAGACTGTGCAAGTGGCACAAGAGTCCTCAAGCAGTTCTGCGAGTGAAGAACAGGTGGTGTTCACACCTGATGATCAGGAGGTAGAGCCAGTAGTCAAGTCTCCTGCTCCTCAAGAGACTGCTGAGATCCAGGGGGAGCTGCCTCATGCTAGCCCCATCCATAGGGATCACAGCCAGGGGGAGCTTCCAGTAGTAGAAGAACCATCTACTCTGGACAGTGAGCAAGCCACTACCATCATCCAAGAGGTACTCATTGATCTAAATATATTGAAATTTTCTATAGTAAATTCTGATTTGTCTGATGTATATCAGCAAACTCAGCAAAACAGTCAAGAACCAGATGTTGTTATCCAAGACACATCTGCTGTACTGGAAGTAGTTCCAGATCAAGTAATTGAAGAACCAAGAATTTCTCCTGCACAGTCTCCACCTGAATATACAATGGAAGATTTGTTTCTGAATCTAGACCAAGATGATTTTGACAAGGCTGCTGCTGCTGAAGATAAGAGTGCTGCTGCTGAGGGGGAGCACATGATAATTCTGGAAGAATCTGAAAGGCCAGAAACTGAGAAAGCACTTGATGTGCAAGCTGAAAAACCAGAGAGCCCTAAGAATAGAGTTGATATTGCAAGAACCTCTGCCTCTGAAGATGAGGAGAGTGCTAGGGCTAAAAAGAAAAAACTCTTTGTATTCAAGAGAAGAAGTCAGAGCTACAAGAAAGCCTTACAATCCATTGCCCCACAGCCTATAGTTCAGCAAGCTCCAACTGCTGACTATAGTGCTTTACTGATTGCACTACAGATCAAAATGGATGAACAAAGGAAAGCCATAGAGGCTTATGTTGATGCAGGGCACAGATCATTACAGTTTGATCTTGCTCAAGATATAAAATCTATAAGGTTTGAGATGAATCTCAACAAGAAAGAAATGACTGACTGCTTCCACAAGGGTGGGAATGCAGTAGTCTATTTGGCTACTCACCAGGAGAAGATCAAGACTCAGGTAGATGATATAGCATTAAAACAAGGATATGTGCTGGAGAATCAGTTAAGAATGAATGATAATTTGACTGCCTCCCACAATGCTATAGTCACTGAATTAAAGAATAAGTCTGCTGAACCATCTACATCTGCTGATGCTGCAAAGGCTGATTTTGATAAAATCTTTCAAGCTGAGATTACTGCTGTCAAAACTGCTATACAAGATTCCCAGAAAGCAATCTCTGAACAACTTAACAAACTTAGACCTTACTTTAAAGATGGAATCAGGTACTTGGATGGTGAAATCCGATTCCAGAAGGATGATGTAAGAGATCATGTTGCTCAAGAAGTCATAAAGGGGGAGAGAGTGTTAGTCAAGGCAAGTTCTGAGCATGCAAAATGGATATCAAATTCAATCAGGGCTACACTTGGATATCCTCCCCTGTGTGATGACAATGAAGTTGCTGAATCTGGACTGAACCCTGCATATTTTGGAGGTGAGCCACAAGAAGTAGCTCAAGTCATTTATCCACCTCCAGATTTTGAAATGATTCATGCAGAAGTGCAGACAATGTACAGCCCAACTGAGGGCAAGTCTAATGTTGTTCTGGAAAAGGTTGTTCAACCTATTACTGCAGCTATGCAAGAGGCTTTGGACAAAGAAGAAGAGGCAAGGTTGTCAAAGAAGAGGTTTAGGGAACAAGCTGAACTAAAGCCAGATTTTGAACAATGGAGCCCTACCTCTAGAAATATCATTCTAACTGCCTGGAAAGCTGCTAAAGACAACACTACTGATAGAAACAAGTGGTTCTCTGAAGCAGAATGGAGGAAGCATGAAATCAGGCAAGAAGCCATTGTTCAGCACAGAAGGAAGGCTAAGATGGGAAAGCTACCTCCTACAGCTGTGGAGCCCAGCAAGTACTTTCCTAAGCCCTATCATTATTTTGAGAGGCAGAAAATAAAGGCTGAAGAACAAAAGAAGAAGGACTCAAAAGGCAAGAAGCCTGCTGATGCTGAGCCTACTGCTGCTGCTGTCAAGGCTAAAGTCAAATCTGGCAAAGGAATTGTTATTAAAGAACCTGATCAGAAATAGATTAGGAATTAAACTTGATGCTTATTGTAATCTTTTAAGTGAAAAACAGTGTTGTACACCATTGAAAATGTATAAGGAACAATATTGGAACAATATATGATAAATATAGTATGATTGTTCTGAAATGTGTCTGTTTCTTATTTGTTCTGCAAATGTGTATATGTGTGAAGTTTTACATATTCATGTTAACCCTGCTGATTATAATCTGCTTTATATCATTTTGTAATTTTTAAATTATGAATGGTGTATATCATTGACTAAGGGTTATGACTTCTCCAAATAGGGGGAGATTGTTGGGTACATTGGTCAAATGTACCTGATTTGAAGAAGCCTCACCCAACTCAATGATATACATCATAATGTATTTGATGTATGTTTGAGTTATTTGTGCAGGTTAAGAAATCACTGGACTGAAGCAAAAAGTTTCTAAGTCCATGTGTCGACACCTAGAGGGAAAGTGGCGACACTTGAGAAAGCTTGTGTCGACACCCAGACAAGCAGTGTCGATACTTGGAGTCATTGTGTCGACACCTGGGATGCAGAGTCGACACCAGTCAGAAAGTGTCGACACTTGGAACTGTGTCGACACTCAGTAAAGAAAAGTGCAGACAGAAAGTGTCGACACAAGGAGCTGTGTCGACACCCAGTGAAGCTGTGTCTACACCAGAAAGTGTCGACACAAGGAGCTGTGTCGACACTCAGCAAAAGTCTACAGAGTCTAAGTACAAGTGTCGACACTCAACACAATGTGTCGACACTATGCAGAAGAGTCAGCATTTGAAGAATGTGTCGACACTCAGCACAAGTGTCGACACACTACCAGAAGAATCAACACTTAAAGTAAGTGTCGACACCCAGCACAATGTGTCGACACTTAGCTAAAGAGTCAACATTTGAAGTAAGTGTCGACACCCAGCACAATGTGTCGACACTCAGCTAAAGACTCAACACTTGAAGAAAGTGTCGACACAAGGAGCTGTGTCGACACTTAGCAAAGAACAGAAAGAACAGCAGATTATTCTAAGTACAAGTGTCGACACTAAGGGAATGTGTCGACACTCAGCTGATGTCTCAACAAGAAGAAGATGTGTCGACACAAGGAGCTGTGTCGACACTCAGCAAGAATCAACATAAAAGACTATGTGTCGACACCTAAAAGCAGTGTCGACACTTGACAGATTCAACACAAGAAGTTGTGTCTACACAAAGGAGATGTGTCGACACTTAGAAGAATACAGTTGAAGATAGAAGATCAAGTACTTGTGTCGACACTCAATTTCAGTGTCGATACATGCAGAAGAATCTGTGTCGAGACATACAAGGAAATGTGTCGACATCTTGTAGACTTGTGTCGACACTTACACAACATGTGTCGACACTTGGACTATAAGTGTCGACACTTAAGAACAGAAAGTCTCGACACTATCTGACAGTTAGAGAATTTCAAGAATGGACTGGATGACGTGACAGCTGCCATTTCAGTCGGTCTACAGCACTTGTCAGAGATGTCAGAAGTCAGTTATGAACCGGACCAGCCGGTTACCATGAAGAAGGCCTATAAATAAGCACAGACTGTTTACAGAAACTAAGGTTGTTAATATTGTTAAGAGTTAACAGAAGAAGGTTAAGTTCTGATTGAGTTCAGATTAATCTAAGAGATTTGTTCAAGTGGTTGCTGATCAAGTTATCCAAGTGATACAAATCAAGAAGATCTTGTTGTCCAACGGCAGATCTAAGAAGTTGGAGAGAGAGAGCTCCAATCAAGAATTCAGTCTTTGGAACTAAGCTGAGAAGAAGAATTCAGAAGCATCTGGATCTTAAGAAGCAGAGGTCAAGGAACAACTGCAGAGGATTCAGACTTATTCAGTTCTACTCAAGAAGCTTTGAAGGAAGCTAAGTCAGTTTGGATCTATCTGAGTTCTTCCAAGAACTCAGCAAGAAACTCTCAACTCCTCTCTTATTTTCTGAGTTGTTGAGTTATTTGTTGTAATACTATTTTAACTTGTAGGATCCATTGGATCTGAGTGATTGTAAGCCTATATTTATAAAGGCTGAGGGTAGGGCTTGTTAGCCTGAGTGTAGGAGATATAGATCTCTGAGTGTAGGCCTTGGTTGGCTGAGTGTAGGCCTTGATTGGCTGAGTGTAGGCTTTGGGATAAAGCTGAGTGTAAGGCTTTGGGCCTGAGGTAAGAACCAATTTGGGTTCTGAGACAGTGGAGAAGTTAGGCTGAATCTAGTACACTGCTAGATAGGTGAAGGGGGAAAGTGGATGTACCCAGATCTTGGGGAACCACTATAAATCACTGTGTGCTGTGCTGTGTTTGTGCTGTGGATGATCTGTGTTTGTTTGATTATTGTTGATTGCTGAAATTGACTTGTTAGGAAATCTGTGATATAACTGTTTGACTGCCAACAAAGTTAGAAAAAGGATTAGGTCACCTATTCACCCCCCCTCTAGGTGTTTAGGTACCATATCTTACAAGGCTGCGTCCTGCCACATGTTTTTCCTGTCATATGAGTGAAGTACTTTGATGGGGGAGGGGATTTTACTTTATAATGTTGATGATCTCTACATAAAATATTTTAAATAATTTTATTGATCATCATTAATAATTATTCAATATTATGATATTGCATCTCATTTTATAAAATGATTTTTTCCTCGTTACTTTTATCTTGAAATATTCGAAATGAAATATTTTTTTTAATGATTTTACTAGTTGATTAGATGTTTCAAATCTGTGATTACTTTAAGCTCTAGATAAAAAATGTAAAGATCAATAAAATACTTCAACAAGTTATATATGTTAGGTATTTAGGTAATATGTCCGCGTGTGTCGAGACTGACTCGGAAGGTCGATCCATTGAGTTTCATATCACTTTAGGGCAAGGTTTTATTATTGAAATATCTATAAATACTCATTACAAACTTGATGAGTTATTGTGAACTATCTTGAGGAGAGCCTCAACATTCTCAAAATAATTTCATTTAGGGTTTTCCGCTCTTTGTCCCGGCGCTCTCATTCTCACAAATTTCTGCACCGCTTTGTCGTTCCCAAAAATTTTCTTCGCTTTTGATTCACGCATATCATGTTGTTGTTGTCGGTGTCCTCCCGCTTCGCGATCTGCTGCATCAGTGGTCTCTCGTTTCATGATCTCCCAAGGTCCCGCTGCGTATCTCTTCGGTAGACAATCTAGAATAGCAGATCGGGAATAGCATATCGGGAAGAGGAACGCCTTCCGTCGCTTAAAGGTTGTAAGCCCGGTGAGACTCGGTCGCAGATCGCAAGAAAAGAATTTTCTTCTTTCGATTCTCATGGGGTTTGTGTTTTTCGGCAATCTCCTCTGTGTGCACCTCTGCCAGATCGAGAATGTACAACCCCATATTCGATGAGTGGACCCCATCAGACGCGTGAGTGGGGCAGTTTTGCCTGTACTCGCCCAGGGCCTAAAGAGTGGCATTCGTATAGCCCAAGGCCCGCACTACCCCAAGACCCAGAAGGGGCACTCGCCAGTTCTCGCCAAGCTAGGTGAATGGTCGCCCAGCCAAGCACTTGCCATGCCGAGAGCCTCAAGGCGGCGAATGCGCTATGCTCCCGACATTCGCCTCTTCCGCCGAGTGGCGCTCTCAGACCTTTTGTCAAATAAAGTCCAGAGGAGTTACGCTGTTTGCAGACCAATTTGGACTGCGCATAGACGTTTTGAACAGTGGAGACCAGCTATTTTGCAGGCCGTTTTCAGAAAACTATAAATACACCCAAGGGGATACCTCAGAGGGCATGCATTCTTGTGCCCCGGTCTTCTTGCGCTTTCTGAGGTATCCTTAGCTCGACATTTGGCTAAGGAGGGGAAGCGCTCTAAGATCTTTCGGGTGTGTGGTAGGACCTCCACGCCGAGCCCTTGGAACTGTCCATGTTTCCATTTCCTTAGTTGTTCAGCTCGCAGGAGAGAAGTAAGTGTGCGATCACCCCTTCCTCAAGGGTGAACTCCACAAGATACCGAGTTTTCGGTTTCAACATTTTTGGTGTGGTAAGTGTGGGTAGTGGTTAGCAAATCTTCAGCAGGCTCGATGACTGGATGAGAAGGGCAAGGTTCAGACATAGTCGACTTGCCACCCCCTCCCACTCCCGCCAAAGTGGGAATGTTTGAAGACTTCAGGCAGGAGGTACTCAGCCTCTTCAGCTTCGCACTCAGCGTGCGTGCTGAGTGCTCGACACCAGCAACACATGTACTCGCGGTCCCGACCATTGGTGAGGATACTCCCGACAGGCGAGCTGGGAAGGAAGTTATAGAGGAAGCAAAGGAGCGGAACCTTCTCGGGCGAGTGTTGTTCCCCGGTTCGGGGAGTCGAGGTCGGTTCGGCGAGATGGCGGTGCGAGATCCTCCGGTTTGCCCAGCAGGGTGAGGCAGCCCCTTCATCGAGCTGGTTTATTCTGCCCCAGTTCTAGAGGGGTTCAGGGAGCCAGAGATGTCCTACTACACTGGGAGAGATGACCCGGTCCAACACATTGAAAGTCCATCTAGTGTCAACTACCTTCACCTATGGGGGGGGGGGGGAATAGGTGACTTGCAGCGTTTTTGCGGAATTAAAATTGTACATGCACAAGATAACAAAACAGCACAGCAAAGAAAGGACACATACAATTTATAGTGGTTCCCCGATTTGGGTACATCCACTTTCCCCCTTCGACCTATCTCCCAACAAGGGACGACTCGGTCACTTCACCAACAGGATTGAAATAAAATCCTTGCACTATCGGAAGGAACCCTTCCACACGTAGGAGACAACACTCCCACAACACGGGTTGCACCCAACCCTTACAACTAGGAACCAACGTTCCTTTACAACAAAAATGAAACTAGAATGTACAAGAAATACAAACAACTTTTGGAGACTAAGGTGTCCCTCTTTATTCGATGACTTGTTCTTGAAGTCAATGAGGAGTCCACAACCCTAGATCTCTCTTGGAGAGAATCTCCCTGAAACCGGCGGCGGCAAGAAGGGCAGCGGCTTGGTTCTCGGGATCGGCGGCGACAACGGTGTGCGGCTGCTGTACTTTGGAGATTCAATCTTCGTAGCAAAGCTAGCAAGGTCTACCAACGGTCACACTAGGATCGATCGTCTCGATCGATTCGGAAGGGGAAGGTTTTCCCGATCAACGAATCAAGAGACAAAGGATCTCTGGTTAGACGCGTGAGACGCTATGCTTGGCTAAGCTTCTGTCGCCGGAAGATCTTGTTGGGTATTGTATCCACAACGTACCTGATTTGAAGAAGCCCCTGATCAAGCTAAGGTAAATAGGCAATGTTTTTGACAAATTATTTCAAGTTGTGCTTGCAGTTATTCCACGCTAAGTGCACACCAATGTCAGGGTGCAGTAGGTTAATATACACGGGTCTGTACGACGTAATCCCTCGTTGAGCAGATCAGTGTGTTGGCCTAAGTGTACTCTCTCTATTGGAGTGCACTTACTTTCAAGCACAGGGCTGTAACTATGCAGGAGCAGACAAGGAGCAAGGATGGGTCAAGGAGCACTTCATGGGTGGAAAGACGAAAATTCGTCTAAGTGTAAATCGACGAGAATCACCAAGTGATTCTCGCCGATTCGGCGAGAATCAGTGGGTGATTCGGCGATCAGCCACTTCTAAGCGAGCAACCAAGGCAAATTAGCCAAGTCTTATTCTCGCCGAATCGTCGAGAATCACCTTTGCGTCTTCACTTTCGAAGAGATCCCTTGTCTCTCGATTTAGTTGATCGGGATAATATACTATCCCCGTCTGAAGTCGATCGAGACAGAAGCCGAGAGTCCTCGAGATGTGACCGTCCGAATGGAGACGACCGATCCTCGTGTGAGACCTAGCTAGCTTCGCTACGAAGTTTGGATCTCTAAAGATCAGCTGCCGCACATCGTCGACGCCGCCGATCCCGTGAACCTAGCCACCGCCCTTCTCGTCGCCGCTGGTTCCGGGGAGATCCTCTCCAAGAGAGACCAAGGTTGTGGACTCTTTGTAGACTTCAAGATCACGTCGTCAACGAAGAGGGACACCGTAGTCTCCACACGTAGTTTGTATTTCTTGTACATTCTATTTTTCTTTTGTTGTAAAGGAACGTTTGTTCCATGTTGTAAGGGTTGGGTGCAACCCGGTTTGTGGGAGTGTTGACTCCTACGTGTGGAAGGGTTCCTTCTGATTGTGCAAGGATTGGATTTCAATCCTGTTGGAGAAGTGACCGAGTCGTCCCTTGTTGGGAGATAGGTCGAAGGGGGAAAGTGGATGTACCCAAGTCGGGGAACCACTATAAATAGCTTGTGTACTCTGTTGTGCTGTGTTGTTTTATTTTCGTGTGCAGGTACAATTTAAATTCCGCAAAAGCGTTGCACGTCACCTATTCCCCCCCCCCCCCCCCATAGGTCAACATAGTTGACACTAGGTGGACTTTCAACTGGTATCAGAGCAGGTTCCTCATCAAAAAGGTTAACACCTTGAGTTGAATCCTGCCGCTAGTGTCAAGAAGAAGACAAACATCTACTATGGACGGGCTCAAGTACACAGGCAAGATCCCAGTGTGCACCAGGCTCAACTTTCCTATCTGGAAGGAAAGGATCAGGTTCTACATGGAAGCAGTCGATCCTCGACTCTTCATGATCGTGGAGGAGGGACCTTATGTCCCCACTAAGGCATCCACCATTGATCCTACTCAGAAAGTGCCAAATAAACTTTCTGAAATGGACAAGGACGAGATGGTGCTAGTAGGGCTTGACAAGAAGGTGCAAAACATTCTGGTCAGCGTGGTTGATGACTCAATGATGCAAAACTTCAGCAACTGCAGGACAGCACAGGAGATCTGGCAGTGCCTGATCATCCTAATGGAGGGCACGGATGAAGTGAGGGATGATCGGAGATCCCTCCTGAACCAGAAATATGAGGCCTTCAGACAAGGGCCTAAGGAAGAGATCAGAGTCACCTACGAAGAACTTCCTCAAGATTGTCAACGCCCTCAAAGGATACGGAAGAGTGTTCACCAATGGTGAACTCAATGATAAATTCCTTAGGTCCCTTATTGAGGAATGGGACACAAAGATCTGCGCCATTCGAGAGTTTGGCAGACTAGCTGAAACAGACCCGTAAATCCTGTTTGGGAAGCTGATGTCCTATGAGCTTCAGCTGAACACCAGGAAAGCAGAAGAAGAAGCAGAGAAGGCTGCAGCCAAGGAAAAGACTGTGGCTCTAAAAGCCAGTCACTCCAGAAAAGGCAAGGGTGCGGTTTCATACCGTGCCAGGAAAAAGGATGAGGAGGAGGACTCCGAGCCATGCTCCTCCAGCTCAGAGCTGTCGGAGGAGGATTTCTCCCTCATCACTCGAGAGTTCAAGAAGTTCCTCAAGATGAGGAATCAAAGAAAGAGAGACGGCTCCTCCTCCAGGCATCAGAAGAAAAATTATTCTTCTGACAGGTATGCTTCTAGACCGAACAAACATCGCTCCTCTGACATTATTTGCTTTGGATGCAATAAGACAGGACACGTCGTGGCCGACTGCTATCAAGGCAAGAGAGAAAAAGGGAAAGAAGAGGAGCACAAATCTTCGAGAGATAAGAAGAAAGAGCGGAGCTACATAGCCAGAAGGCCAAAGACACTAAGTGAGTCTGATTCCTCAGACTCCAGTGATGATGAGGAAGCCTACTTCGGGCTGGTGGGTCGCTCCGACTCGGAAGGAGAATGTCCCCCATTTACTGGGAAGGTAAAAGCTCACACCCCTCTCTCCGACTCTGACTCTGATCCTGAGTCTCAGGATGATGAACATGAGGATAGCCTTTCGGCCCGTGAAGCTGAGCTCCTCGAGAAGTATGAGCTTCTGCTCAACACCTTCGAGGAGTGCCGTAAGAGACTGAAGGCTGAGAAGAAGGAAGTGAAATTCCTTAAGGGTGAGTGTGTATCCCTAAGGGAAGAGGTCACTAGCTTGATTTCTCTCCGACAGGAGCACCTTGACCTGACTTCAAAGCATTCAGAATCTTTAAAGCTCCTTGATCTTAAGCAGGAGGAAGTCGACAAGTTGGAAGAACAACTTGCGGCAGAAAGGAAGATCGTCAAGAGCTTCTCTATGCCAAAAATAGTTCTTCCAGTCGTTGATACCTTCTCTGCTCAGGCCAAAGGAGCTGGCTTGGGGCATGTAGGGGTATCTGGTTCCTCATCCAGGAGAAACAGGAACCAGAGGAAGAATAAGGCCGCCAAGAAGGCCTCTGCTGATGAGAAGGGTAAGGCTCCTCTTAGTCCTGTTGCGTTCAAAAAGCCTAGCTTTCCTTGCAACCAACATGACTTTGAATCGACCTTTGGTCATCATTTCCGGCCCTCGGTTGCAAAGCCCAAGAGCAGATATGATGGTTGGACCTTTCCCCGAAATTTCGGTGAGAGTGCCCTCAAGGCACCTTATGAGGAAATCCACATGGGAAATTATGGTCAATTCTCTAGCGGCCATAATGGAAAGCAGGCACCAAAAGCCAAGCCTGTTATACAGAAGGTGACGAAGTCATGTGACTGCTGTCACCATGAGGCCTCCACCTCCAGATCCAAGGCCCCAGCTGTACCCACCGTTCCCAGGGTAAGGCAGGAGCCTAGGAAGAGGTACAACAGATTCGACTGTTGGTGCTGTTGCAAAGTCGGTCACTTTGCCGTGGATTGTTGGTTTAATCCAAGGTATTACGAGACTCCCCATGTTAGCAATGCGAGGCCGACCACTCGTAAGGTTAACCAACCGAGGGGGAGTGTGCTAACCAGGAATCTAGGACCCAAGTTCGATTGGGTTCCTAAGGCAAATTAATTTTGTTTTGCAGGAATGTCCAAAGGCCACCAAAATGCCGATCTGGTATTTGGACAGTGGATGCTCCCGGCATATGACTGGGACAAGAAGCCTGCTGCGTGATTACACTCCAGTCGAGAATGGACCCAAAGTCATCTTTGGAGGGTCAGATCGAGGAGTCACCAGAGGTTACGGTATGATTTCCAACAGTATAATCTCTATCACCGACGTGGCTTATGTTGAAGGGTTAAATCATAACCTGATCAGTGTAAGTCAGTTATGCGATAAAGGTTATGACGTTAAGTTCTGCAAGGATAAATGTCTAATAATTTCACGTACCTCTTCTGAGACGGTATTGTTAGGCATTAGGAGCAGAAATATCTTCTGCTTAGATTTTCTCAGTATAGATTCAGCTACCCCCGTATGCCTTGTGGCAACAGGCAGTGCATCTCTTTATGATCAATGGCACAAGAGATTGGCACATATTAATTTCAAGACAATTAGTATGTTGTTTTCTAAGAACTTAGTAAGGGATGCTCCCAGTATCAAGTGCATCAAAGATAGCCCCTGTCCTGCATGCCAGATGGGCAAACAGACTCGGGCTACCTTTAAGAGCATTGCAGACAAAGACTCTTCCCGATGTCTTTACCTTTTACATATGGACTTGTTTGGTCCAATGCAAGTTCATAGCTTGGGAGGCAAGTCCTATACGCTAGTGATAGTTGATGATCATTCTCGGTTTACATGGGTGTTCTTTTTGAAACGAAAGTCAGATACATTTGACATCTTCACTAGTTTTGTCAAGCAGGTTCAGAACAAATTTAACTGCTCAGTGGTCAAAATCAGAAGTGACCATGGAACAGAATTCGAATCTGGTGCTATGACAGAATTTTGTGAAGAACAAGGTATCTTTCATGAGTTTTCCTCCCCGCGCACTCCTCAGCAAAATGGAGTTGTGGAGAGGAGAAACAGAACCCTCATTGAAGCCTGCACGACAATGTTGAAAGACGCTTCTCTCCCGGAATACTTCTGGGCAGAGGCTGTCAATACAGCTTGTCATGTACAAAACCGAGCATTGATCAACAAGCATCATCGTAAGACGCCTTACGAGCTACTGAAAGGCAGGAAACCAACCATGTCCTACTTGAGGATTTTTGGTTGCAGATGCTATGTACTGAATAATGGGAAGTACCCGTGCACTAAATTTGGTGAAAAATGCTTCGAAGGCATATTCATGGGCTATAGTTCCCACAGTCGGGCATATAGGGTCTTCAATAAGAAAACCCTAGTGGTAGAAGAATCAATAAATGTTGTATTTGATGAAGGAAGTTTGCTTAACAGCAATTCTTCCAGTGGTATTCTTGAAGATGCAGGTGCACGACTTGAACAGCTGAGTCTGGATGAGACCGCTAAAGATGACGCTCCTAAGTACGTCAAAGTTTCCACCTCCACGTCATCTGAAAATGTTGAAGATCAAAATGGAACAAATCTCTTAGAAGAAGGAGAAGCCCAAGAAGTAGTTGAAGCTCCAGACGCCAGACTTCTAGAGCTCCGGCACGTGAGGGATCATCCTAGAGATCAGATCATCGGAGATCCTCGTGTCGGTGTCAGAACTCGAAGAGGTACCATTAACGAAGTATTGCATCTTAGCTTCCTGTCACAGGTTGAGCCAAAGAAGTTCGACGAGGCGAACAAGGATGCGGCATGGATTCTGGCCATGCAAGATGAACTACATCAATTCGAACGTTGCAATGTTTGGACGCTTGTTCCCAGACCATACAAGCAGAATGTGATTGGCACCAAGTGGATCTTCAGAAACAAGCTGGATGAACATGGTGTCATCATAAAGAACAAGGCAAGGCTGGTGGCTCAAGGTTACAGACAGGAGGAGGGGATTGACTTCGACCAGACCTTCGCACCAGTAGCAAGGCTCGAGGCAATCAGATTGTTCCTGGCGTACGCTTCGCACAAAGGATTTACAGTTTATCAAATGGACGTGAAATCAGCATTCCTGAACGGAGACCTGAAAGAGGAAGTATACGTCGCTCAACCCCCAGGTTTTGTCGATCCTACTTTTCCCAATCATGTCTATTTTCTTAATAAAGCATTATATGGGTTAAAACAAGCTCCACGAGCTTGGTATGAGACTTTATCTAGTTTTCTTCTTGAGAACAAGTTCTCTAGAGGTAAAATAGATAAAATATTGTTTCTCAGGGAAGTCAAAGGCAAGATTTTGCTGGTGCAAATCTATGTCGATGACATAATATTCGGCTCAACGGACAACAATCTTTGCAAAAAGTTTTCTAAACTTATGCAAGGAAAGTTTGAAATGAGCAGTATGGGAGAGTTCAAGTATTTCTTGGGACTTCAAGTGAAACAGTCTGAGGATGGAATCTTCATCACTCAGACAAAGTTCACAAATGAACTCCTTAAGAAATTCGGTATGGAGAATGCAACCTCTATGAGGACTCCAATGGGATCCACTATGTCTCTGGATAAGGATGAGAAAGGTAAACCTTTCGATGAAACCAAATACAGAAGCATCATTGGATCCCTGCTCTACCTTACTGCCAGTAGACCGGATATTATGTTCTCCACATGTGTCTGTGCCCGATATCAGGTGAACACTAAGGAATCTCACTAAGTCGCTGCGAAGCGAATTCTAAGATACCTTAAAGGTACTCCTAATCTTGGCTTGTGGTACCCGAGAAACAATGATGTCGAGCTAATAGGCTTTTCAGATGCTGATTTTGCAGGGAGTAGGGATGACAGGAAAAGCACCTCCGGGACGTGTCAATTCCTCGGCAGGAGGCTTATCTCATGGAACAGCAAGAAACAGAATTGTGTTGCAACCTCCACAGCAGAGTCTGAGTACATCTCGGCAGGCAGCTGTTGCGCACAACTCCTATGGATCAGAAACCAGTTAGCCGACTACGACCTTCAGTTCAAGGAAATACCAATGTACTGCGACTCCTCCAGTGCAATTGCCATTGCCAACAATCCGATGTCGCACAGTAGAACGAAGCATATTGAAGTGCGCTACCACTTCATTCGGGAGCACGTGGAGAACAAGGACATCTCTCTCTGTTATGTCCCCACGGACAAGCAGATTGCAGATATATTTACAAAGCCCTTAGACGAAGCCAAGTTCAGTCTTTTCAAAACTGAATTGGGAATGCTAAACTATGAGGAATGAAGCCTACAGACGCTCCAGGCTCGTGCAAGAACTGAGGGGGAGCAAGGAACTCAAGTGTGAGCACAGATGCAAGAACTGAGGGGGAGCAAGGGATCAAATGCTACAGACCCCGATTTGCAGAAGCCGAAAAGGGGGAGATTACCCTCTCGGCTAAGGTGGCTCCAAGCTTGCTCCCAAGAACTGAGGGGTAATGAATAACTCACTCAACTCAATTTCAGGTTTATGATTTTCATTCCTATACGCTTTATTCACCTTAGCTTGTAGGGTTTAGGCTTCTTCAAATAGGGGGAGATTGTTGGGTATTGTATCCACAACGTACCTGATTTGAAGAAGCCCCTGATCAAGCTAAGGTAAATAGGCAATGTTTTTGACAAATTATTTCAAGTTGTGCTTGCAGTTATTCCACGCTAAGTGCACACAAATGTTAGGGTGCAGTAGGTTAATATACACGGGTCTGCACGACGTAATCCCTCGTTGAGCAGATCAGTGTGTTGGCCTAAGTGTACTCTCTCTATTGGAGTGCACTTACTTTCAAGCACAGGGCTGTAACTATGCAGGAGCAGACAAGGAGCAAGGATGGGTCAAGGAGCACTTCATGGGTGGAAAGACGAAAATTCGTCTAAGTGTAAATCGACGAGAATCACCAAGTGATTCTCGCCGATTCGGCGAGAATCACTAGTGATTCTCGCCGATTCGTCGAGAATCAGTGGGTGATTCTCGCCGAAATCGATCCAGCCACTTCTAAGCGAGCACCTCTGCTTCTAAGTAAGAATCGACGAGAATCACCAGTGATTCTCGTCGAATCGTCGAGAATCACTGGTTGATTCTCGCCGTCTCGACCTGGCCTAAAGCAGTGCGTGCAACCAAGGCAAATTCGACGAGAATCATCTTTGATTCTCGCCGAATCGTCGAGAATCACCTTTGATTCTCGGCGACTCGGCGAGATTCACTTTCGATTCTCACCGATTTTGACTTGGGCGATTTTCTGGAAATTCCTGAACCGGATTCTGCCGCTGTCAATGTTCTGGACCGGGATTTAGGGATTCTTCTTGTGGGTCCCACAACGGTCTTATTCAAGTTGTATACAGTATATATATACGGGTATTTTGAACGGAATAGAAAGACAGAAAGAAGCCGAGCAAGAGAAAACCCTAAAATCGCGAAATCGCTCCGCCGCATCCGTCGCCGCTCGCGCTAGTTGGTCGCCGCTGTTGATCGCGTTTCTTCCCGATCTCCGGCGACAGAAGCTTAGCCAAGCTTAGAGTCTCACGCGTCTATCAAGAGATCCCTTGTCTCTCGATTTGTTGATCGGGAAAAACTTCCCCGTCCGAATCGATCGAGACGACCGATCCTCGTGTGACCGTTGGTAGACCTAGCTAGCTTCGCTACGAAGTTTGGATCTCTAAAGATCAGCTGCCGCACATCGTCGACGCCGCCGATCCCGTGAACCTAGCCGCCGCCCTTCTCGCCGCCGCCGGTTCCGGGGAGATCCTCTCCAAGAGAGACCAAGGTTATGGACTCTTTGTAGACTTCAATATCACGTCGTCAACGAAGAGGGACACCGTAGTCTCCACACGTAGTTTGTATTTCTTGTACATTCTATTTTTCTTTTGTTGTAAAGGAACGTTTGTTCCGTGTTGTAAGGGTTGGGTGCAACCCGGTTTGTGGGAGTGTCTACTCCTACGTGTGGAAGGGTTCCTTCCGATAGTGCAAGGATTGAATTTCAATCCTGTTGGAGAAGTGACCGAGTCGTCCCTTGTTGGGAGATAGGTCGAAGGGGGAAAGTGGATGTACCCAAGTCGGGGAACCACTATAAATAGCTTGTGTACTCTGTTGTGCTGTGTTGTTTTATTTTCGTGTGCAGGTACAATTTAAATTCCGCAAAAGCGCTGCACGTCACCTATTCCCCCCCATAGGTGAACATAGTTGACACTAGGTGGACTTTCAGATCTGGAAGAAACCACGATCAAACGGCCGGCGATCGACAAGCACGAGCGGGACGGCGGCGGAGCAGGTATCGCGATCTAGGTCACGTCGGCGGCTCGTGAATATATTTCTGTCGTCCTCATTTGCTGTTCAAAATATGCGTGTATTTATACGGTAGAATACTCCTTTATGACCGTTATGGATCCCACCTGAAGAAACCCTAATTCCGGTTCAAAACAGAGCCTTAACATTTGATCCAGTCCAGTGGTATCCAGAAAATTTCCCAAGTCAAATTCAGTGAGAATCGAAGGTGATTCTCGACGAGTCGGCGAGAATCAGCCGGTGATTCTCGACGATTCGGCGAGAATCACCAGTGATTCTCGCCTAATCACTTGATGATTCTCGACGATTATGACTTAGCGCCAGATTTGCACGCTTTGATGTAGCCGGATAGAGACGGCGAGAATCAACTAGTGATTCTCGACGATTCGGCGAGAATCACTAGTGATTCTCGACGAATCGGCGAGAATCACTTGGTGATTCTCGTCGAATAATACTTGGATGATTTTTCATCTTTCCGCCTATGAGCTGCTCTTTGACTCATCCTTGCTCCTTGTCTGCTCTTGCATTATCACAGCCCTGTACTTGAAAATAAGTACACTCCAATAGAGAGAGTACACGTAGGCCAACACACTGATCTGCTCAACGAGGGATTACGTCGTGCAGACCCGTATATATTGACCTACGGCACCCTGACATTGGAGTGCACTTAGCGTGGAATAACTGCAAGCACAACTTAAAAGGTTTCATCAAATACATTGTGAATTCATCTTAGCTTGACAGGTGGCTTCGTCAAATCCAGGTAATTGTGGATACATTACTCAACAATCTCCCCCTATTTGACGAAGCCAAAATCCTACTAGCTAAGATTAATACCACCATCCAAATAATATATACAGCATATAGAATTTAAAGATACAGCACAAGAAAATAGAGGCAAACAGATCAAAGCTTGAGTCAATCATAAATTCATATACATATATATATATATATATATATATATATATATATATATATATATATATATATATATATATATATATATATATATATATATATATATATATATATATATATCCCAAGATTGTTCATATAACAATAAGAAAAGATAAAAGTGTTCATGTGACAATGACAAGCTATGAATTTCTGTCTATTGCTCTTTGGCTAGGTCATCCTTGTGTTTTTGAGCCAAAAACTTCTTTCTTTGCCTCTCAACGTACTCCTTAGGCTTTGGATAGTATCTGGGAGGAGGAGCTTTATCTGCCGCAGTGTTGGTCCTGAAGAAGATGTTTCGTTTAGCTTCATATGTCTTGTGCAGCTCCCACTCCTGCTGGCTGTATACGTCGTTCCTATTGATTTCCCCTTTTTCTTGCAGCCAGAACGTGTCCAAGATAATACTCTTTGATACCAGACTCCACCTTTCATTCCTTACTTCATCCTCCTTCAATCTGGTTCTCTTTTCAGCTTGCGTTTCTTTAGATGTCCTTTCTTGAGATTTTCTCTTGTCCCTAGCTTTTGCTAGGGCTCCTTGGTCAAACATTGCCATCAGTTTTGCCTTGGAGGTGGCCCTAGCAGCCCTAAGAGCATCAACTTCACTTAAAGGAACTTCTTCAGCACTTGCTCCCTCATCAGCCGCAGTATTATTTTCAGGAGCAGGATTACCCTCAGAATTTTCAGGGATATTAGCGCCTAACGCTTGTTTGAGCATCCACCAGCAACTGTCATAAACATATATGTTTGACTGCTCAAAAGTTTTGATTATGATTTCTTGAAGCTCGGCCATCTTAGCTGTATATTCTTTCTCCCCCTTTTTGGCTTCGACTGCAATGGAGTTTGCATAAGAGTGCAGTGACTCATCAATGTGCTTTGTAGTCTTGGAGAACTCGGTAATCAAGGCTTGTTGATTGCTGTTAAGAGTCACCATATTGCCATCAAACTTTTGAATGTTATTTGCTACGACATGAGCATTCTGATTCACTACTGCGAGAGTATCAGTGTTCTTTTTCAATCCGTCCATAAGAAGAGTTACAGCTTGGCCGGCTGCTGTATACTTGTCTTCAAACTTCTTTTCCATCAAATCCAGTTTGTGATTGATTTCCACAACGTTCTTGAGCATAAGATTCTCAGATTTCTTAATTCTTTTTAATATTTTATTTTGAGCTTTCTCAAAAGATGCTTTGAGCTCATCCACGATACCTTGAATAACATTCACCGTGTGATTAGCTAGATCAGCTCGTAGTGGATGATCCTGAGGCATTCCTTAGCCTTGCTCTTCAGCAGACTTACTTGTAGAGCTGGACACTAGCACAGTCTCTAGGGGGGAATACTTGCAGCCTTAGTGGATTTCTTGGAAGTACTTAGCAGTCTCTGCTGAGAGGACTCCCCCTCCACTGTTGCACTAATTTTCTCAGGAACGATCTCAGGAGCTTGCTTGTCAGATGGAACTTCAGTGATGTCCTGAGGCTCCAATACTTCCTATCTCGCATTTCCTTCTTCCTCATCCTCATCATCCATGAAATCATTCTCAGCTGCATCATCATCCAAACCTCCCTTATCATTTTCCTCTACATTACCTCCGGCTCCTAGATCATTCATGTTCAGGGCCGCCTCATTTTCCATCACAGCTTCACTTTCTTCATGTAGATCCGCAACTGCATCTCTAGCTATCTGAGAGATGCCAGATATGATATTAGCAGAAGCGGGTAGAGGCTCCCCCTCAATTCCTGCAGTCAGTGCATCAGGAATTTCACTGGGGATAACCAAGGAATCAGCTACAGTTCCGTCCTCGGCAGGAGATTCTTCTTGTTCGTCTACCATGGCAGCCTGCCCGATGCGTCTCTCCTATCTATCAAATACGCTGGAGTCCATTTTCTTCAAATAATGCAATGGAACTCCTCTACTCATGTCAAACCTATCTCCGTTTAACTGATTGAGATATAGGCTGATAATTCTTCCAAAACTTGGAGATCTGAGAGTGTCCTTAATCTTCTCAAAAAGCAACGCCCCCAGTTGAATCTCTTTCTGCAGACAATCGCCACAAGGATCTTGAACATGTCCGCTGAGATGTGGTCATGTGAGCCGGGTTTGCATATCAGTACTTTCCCAATGATGTCGGACAGAAGTTTCCCTGCCTCATTCATTTCCTTTCGCTTTATCGATCTGGTTCCTCGAGCGAGTCCACAAAATAATAATGTCCTGGTTTTATCCCGTTCCTCCAGATAATCCTCGTGCTTAGAACTAGTGCACTGCAAGTATTGGGTCAGCTTGCTTGCAGACATCTTGATCTTTTCACCTGCAACCTTACTCTTGATGAGAGAGTCTTCATTCCAGAGTTTGGAGGTTGCGAAGAACTCCATCACTTCTTTGTCCAAGATTTTGCAGGGGTGCTCCAGTATGAAAGAGAGTCCAGCCTCTTCTAGCATGATGATGATGTTTCTGAATTCATCCGAAGCATATGAGAACCCTGTTCGAACCAACTCACATCCAGTGACCAGGCCGGCGGTTGTCCTTGGAGCCATTGTAAACCTAGGGAGGGAATCCCAATTCTACGCCTAATCAGAAATCAAGAGGGAAGCGACACTAACATTAAAGTCCCTGTAAGGGTGAGGATGTGGTTACCCAAAAGCGTAGACGGTGAGAATCGACGGAGACGACGGAAGACCGGGAGGCGCTCGCGACTTTGTTTGATCGAAACTGCGGAGAAATCCCTGGACGAGAGAGGAGTGATCCACGGAAGGAAGACTCGGCGAGTTGCCTGCGGGATATCGACGGAAGAAATTGCGGGATTCCTGCGGGATGTCGACGGAAGGGGCTGCGGGATTCCTGCGGGATGTCGTCTGAAGGAGTTGCGGGATTCCTGCGGGATGTCGTCGGAAGGAGCGGCGGAATTCTTGCAGGATATCGACGGAAATGAGCCACTTCGACGGAAATGAGGAATATGAAGGGTCGGCGGGATTCCTGCGCGATATTGACAGGTTTTAACGGGGTTTTAACTGAGTTTTCGTGCGAAACGCGAAATACAAGGGATCGGCGGGAGTTTGTCTAAGTCGAAATCGACGGGATTCTTCAAAAGAAATCTACGGGTAAAGAAGCATGCTGGATTCACGAGAGTCACTTGCAAGTCCACTTAGTGATTCTCGAAATCTTCTGATATTAAGACAGTTTAAAAATCTTCTATATATATATATTTCTTAATACCAATTTATTGAGGGTTTGAGCGGGGTTTTTCCATACATTTCTTGATGTCAATGGTAAGGTTTAGTGATTTCCAAAGACGTATCTTCTTTAAATTTCAGTGAACTGATTTATGCCTGTAGATGGTTGTTCTCGAATCTACCAGTGAATTTACAGATTAAATCTTTATTAATGTATCTAAGGTTTATTTTTTACAGTGTTAACCTTTCCTTAGGTGTACACACATATATGTGTATATATATAAATATATATATATATATATATGTAAATGTCGATACAATAAGATTCAAGTATTTGAGCTGATCAAAAATACCTGGGATTATGAGATTTATCATTTAGACCCTCTGGTTATGGCATACCAGGTGTTCAATGTGAGTATACCATTGTAGATAGTACTTCTGTTATTCCAGATATTTGTTCCAATTCAGTATTGAAACATCTTCTGTCTAGTTCCCATCATATTTACGGGAACCTAGACTACCCTGCAAAAGAGAGTTACCTTACCTTAGGAACCTAATACATATTGGGTCCTAGGTTCTTGTTAGCATAAAAACTCGAATGCCTTCCCTCAGAAATCCTGTCAGGAAGACTACCTCTGCCCAGAAGATGTGGATAGGCCCCGACCCTTGACACAGAGGGGTTGTGCCAACAGTCTATGGCAAAGTGTCCCACCTTGCCACAGCACCAACACGTGTGAATGTTGTATCTCCGTTTCTGACCTGATCCAGTGACTGAGGTAGTCATGGTCATAGGTCCAAACGGGATAGATCCGGATCTGCTCCCAAAATTTCCTCTTCCACTGTGACACTTGGAAGAGTGGAAGGAATGCATGTAGCGAGCATCGTGAGGCCTGGGAGGGGTGTCTTCCTTTCAGTCAGCACCCTTCCAGAGTCCCCATGAGAACTCACTGAATGACTTCTACCCTCCCTTTCCTGTGTCCTCGGGTGGTGAGAAGCGTTCTGAGAGCTGATACCAGCAGATTCATGCCGAGTTGGGGCAGTGGCCGAGAATACAAAGGGCTCAGAATGAGCCTTAGGTATTCTCTCATGGGTGGCCATGATAGCCCTTGCACTATGGGTGTCTCCACATGAGGACAGATCACCCTTGCAGTGACCACGATTGTTCTTGTGATCATACCTGAAGGCATGATGAGTACCCTTCCTGCCCGGAGTGGGGGGTCTGAATACTGTTTCCCCATTTCTCCATGAATTGATAATTCGGGAGATCCACCCATTTTCTTCCTTTCTCTTTATAGCATCAACCTTGGAAAAGTTGGATACTATCCTTTTCTCATTCTCCAGACTACTCTCTAGATCTGAGATTTTAGAGTCCTTGACCTTGTTGGATGCCAATTGGAGAACCAACAAGATCTTCAGCCGAGCAATCTCCTGAGCTTTCTCCTCAACAAGTAGGTTGCTTTTCTGAAGGGCTCTCTTCAGGGACTCAGGATTTTCTGAAGGGTGACAATTCCTGTCTTCAGGAACTTCAAGAGAGAAGGGGCAAGATGAAGAAGTTACCTGCTCTTCAGAGTTATTATCACAAGCGCCAGAGACCGTTGTGTCAGCCTCATCAGAACTGCTTTCCTCAATTTCTTCTTCAGTCTCTGATAAGGACACCGGAGCCCTGATGCTGTCCGATTGATCCTTGCCTTCATCTTCAGAGGCAAGGACCCCCACATAGGCTTCATCCTCTTGCTGACAGCAGATCCCTGCTTTCTTTGATCCCCCCATCAGCTCTGAGATGGTTACCCACATAGATTTGGCCGTCCCACATTTTCCAATCTAGATCGAGAAGGTCCAGACCAGACATCCATGATGATCTGACGAATCATCTTGTCCAGATTAAATAGTGAGAGTTCAGTCTCCGACATCTCAGTAATACACTTGGGGATTGGGATATCCTTTCCAAAGCCGGAGGTCTTCATAGGAATGAAAGGACCCTCTTCTAAGATGAGAGATGCTCGAGGATCGATAGCCTCCAGGTAATAGGATACTCTCATCTTCCAGACGGGATAATACTCCTTAGTGCACATAGGAAGTCTTAGTGGAGAGATCCCGTGATCCAGCTCCATGCTTTTGACACTGGTGGCAGGATTCTACTCAAGGTGTTAACCTTTTTGATGAGCAACCTCCCTCTGATACCACTTGAAATTCCACCTAGTGTCAACTACCTTCACCTATGGGGGAGAATAGGTGACTTGCAGCGTTTTTGCGGAATTAAAATTATACCTGCACAAGATAACAAAACAGCACAGCAAAGAAAGGACACATGCAATTTATAGTGGTTCCCCGATTTGGGTACATCCACTTTCCCCCTTCGACCTATCTCCAAACAAGGGACGACTCGGTCACTTCACCAACAGGATTGAAATCCAATCCTTTCACTATTGGAAGGAACCCTTCCACACGTAGGAGACAACACTCCCACAACACGGGTTGCACCTAACCCTTACAACTAGGAACCAACGTTCCTTTGCAACAAAAATGAAACTAGAATGTACAAGAAATACAAATAACTTTTGGAGACTAAGGTGTCCCTCTTTGTTCGATGACTTGTTCTTGAAGTCAACGAAGAGTCCACAACCCTAGATCTCTCTTGGAGAGAATCTCCCTGAAACCGGCGGCGGCAAAAAGGGCAGCGGCTTGGTTCTCGGGATCGGCGGCGACAACGGTGTGCGGCTGCTGTACTTTGGAGATTCAATCTTCATTGCAAAGCTAGCAAGGTCTACCAACGGTCACACTAGGATCGATCGTCTCGATCGATTCGGAAGGGGAAGGTTTTCCCGATCAACGAATCAAGAGACAAAGGATCTCTGGTTAGACGCGTGAGACGCTATGCTTGGCTAAGCTTCTGTCGCCGGAAGATCTGGAAGAAACCACGATCAAACGGCTGGCGATCGACAAGCACGAGCGGCGACGGTGGCGGAGCAGGTATCGCGATCTAGGTCACGTCGGCGGCTCGTGAATACATTTCTGTCGTCCTCATTTGCTGTTCAAAATATGCGTGTATTTATACGGCAGAATACTCCTTTATGACCGTTATGGATCCCACCTGAAGAAACCCTAATTCCGGTTCAAAATAGAGCCTTAACATTTGATCCAGTCCAGTGGTATCCAGAAAATTGCCCAAGTCAAATTCGGTGAGAATCGAAGGTGATTCTCGACGAGTCGGCGAGAATCAGCCGGTGATTCTCGATGATTCGGCGAGAATCACCAGTGATTCTCGCCGAATCACTTGATGATTCTCGACGATTATGACTTAGCGCCAGATTTGCATGCTTTGATGTAGCCGGATAGAGACGGTGAGAATCAACCAGTGATTCTCGACGATTCCGAATCGGCGAGAATCACTTGGTGATTCTCGTCGAATAATACTTGGATGATTTTTCGTCTTTCCGCCTATGAGCTGCTCTTTGAATCATCCTTGCTCCTTGTCTGCTCTTGCATTATCACAGCCCTGTACTTGAAAATAAGTACACTCCAATAGAGAGAGTACACGTAGGCCAACACACTGATCTGCTCAACGAGGGATTACGTCGTGCAGACTCGTGTATATTGACCTACTGCACCCTGACATTGGAGTGCACTTAGCGTGGAATAAATGCAAGCACAACTTAAAAGGTTTCATCAAATACATTGTGAATTCATCTTAGCTTGACAGGTGGCTTCGTCAAATCCAGGTAATTGTGGATACATTACCCAACACACATCAAGTGGTTCGAGGATGTGGTGTCGATAAGGCAGATGTCGGATGCCTTTAAATGCAGTCTCTTCGCCATCACCCTCAAGGAGAAGGCGAGAGATTGGTTCCACCAACTGCCGGCCAACTACACCTACTTCTTTGAGGACCTGCGTAGGGGGTTCATGTTGAGGTTCACCACTTCCAAGAAGATGAAGAAGGAGTCGGAGTCCCTGTTCCACATCAAGCAGGGGGTGAACGAGGCCCTGGGGAGTTACGTCGTCCGGTTCCAGGAGGAGGTCACCCAGGTCCAGGAGATGTTAGGGGCACACCCTGATGATGGCCTTTACCTTAGGGCTGCAGTAAGGTTTCTTTAGGATGGAGCTGAAGAGCGTGCCACCTCTCTCCTAGTAGGAGTTGATGGAGAGGGCGGCAAAGGAAGTTGAGGGGGAAGCATCAAACCCAGAGTTTGTGAAGAAATTGGCTAGGTGGGCCATGAAAGAGGAGAAGGGGCCAGGAGGTGGCCGGGGGCAGGAGGTGAGGAGAGCCGAAACACAATAGAGAGAGTAGTAGCTGTAACTGCTGCAGCCCAGGTGGGGACGTCAGGAGCAGAACAACTGTCTTGGCTGGAGGCAGCCAGAGTGGCAAGACCAGGGCCAGCAGAGGGGTTTCCATGGAGGAGACTTTCACCAGAGAGGCTAGGGTCAGCATCACCCTCCAGGATGGAGACAGGGGCAGAGACCCCCTCTCTCCGATCAACACAAGGCTATGACCATAGCCATGCCGAGGAGGCGGGGGTAGCAATGGAGAAGGAGGGAAGTCATGGTGGATTTACCCTATTGTTACTTCCACTAGGAGGAGGGGCATGCCACAGCCACGTGCCCGGAGTTCCTCGAGATGAGGGGAAATAGGGAGCAGTAACAACAACAAGGTCGTCAGGAAGTGTTGATTGTGGAGGTCCTGCCTCAGGCTGAGGAGGATATGTAGCGTCCCTGATTTTTCCGCAATTATTTAATCCTCTTGTTGACGTCATAAGTACGTAAGGGATGTTACGTTAACGTGGAGTTGATGGCGCGTCGCCGTTAGTGCATTTTCGAGTCTGTTCGGTCGAGTCGGCCAAATTCATGAATCCTTGTCGAAAATGGAAAATTTCTCGTTGGGAAATTGAATTAATTAATTTTCGACATGCTAGTCAAGTTTCGTCGATATTCGAGCGATATTCGAGGCTCGACGAATTTCCGAAGTTTTGTAGAATTTATGTTCGTCGTAGACTTTGAAAATTTATATCTCAAGAACGGCTCATCAGATATTGGTTTCGTCTTCGCCGTTGTGTTCGTAGCGTCTGTGTTCGCCTACGGTGTAAGTTTCGTTCAATTCGACATGCGTTTGGGTCTCCATTTTAATCTCATGTTTCCTTATTCAAAAGTATATAAATTTGATTATTTTAATATTAAAGCACTATTCAAAAATGTCTTTTACTATTCATGTATATAGTTTAATTTTTATGATATATTTGCAAAGAATCCAATGCAAATAATTTTATCTTCTTGGAGTACTACGTTCTTCCTTCTCGAGTAATCACTATTCATCTCTCGAGTACTGTTGTTTGGTGTCGAGTATTGCCTTTATTGTTCTCGAGTACTAAATTTTAATACTCGATTAGTCTGTTTTCTACTTTTCAAGTACCTGTAATCTTGTTCTCGAGAACTGTAGATTCATCTCGAGAATTTCGTTCTAGTCTGCATTCGGGCATCATTTTAAGGGTCAAAACGGTGTTGTATTGAAAAATGATTAATATTAAATTTGTTCATCTCGACGAGATCTACAACTTTTATGTTAAGTACTTTTCGATTTGAAGCCATTCTAAATCTATGTTTTTGTTTTCCGCACACCCGCTCATAAATAACCCGTTTTTTCCAATTTAGACAAAACTTTTTATAAATACGTGTGTGTGTGTGTGTGTGTGTGTGTGTATATATATATATATTCTGATACTTAAGTTAATTAGAAAGAAAACTTCATATTCTTCCTCACGATTTAGATCGAACCGAAACCACATGTGCAGCGACTTCGTCCTGTTCGTGAATCTTCCAGTGGCCGCCGACGGTGCTCCGGTGATTGAAATCTTCAACCGATTATAGCTCCAGAAAGCTCTCGTCGAGAGCTACGCCATCGTGGTAAAATTTTCCCCATTTCTCGAGTTTTCTCGTTAGGGTTTGTCGGCCCTAACCTCTATTTCGGCTATCTTTGCTCAGATTTCGACTCCTCCCGTCTTATTTTTCCCTGATCTGCGACGTGATGTGATCCGGAGGATTTTTTCGGTAAAACCAAGGCAAGTGGTGGTTTACCCTCATTTCTTCTTGTCCGGTTTGATGGTAATGGTTAACTTTTTATGTTATTTAAAACTTTCTGCACTTTTGTCCTCCAAGTTATTGCTATGATTAACCTTTCTTGATGATCACTTAATATTGTAAGATTTTGTCATGGTGAACTCAATCTTGTCAGGTTATGTTTAATCGTTCTTGAAGTGTCTTATTGATGGATTTAATTGTCGTATCTATCGTTGTTGAACGCGTTAGAGTTTATCTTGGATTGTGACTTGTCTTTAAATTTCTGAGTTATTTCATTGAACCTTTACTCCCAATTCTTGTTCCGTAGAGTTGGTAAACAAATTTGGTTGTCCTGCCACTGTAATTATCGAGTCATGTAGATCATTGCGGCACCTAGTGCGTCTCATCATTTTGATTATACTACACCTTGTTTGACCCTTGAAATATCCTTATGCAGTCCACTTCGTTGGTTAACCTTGAGTCTGTGAAGAATACAAAGGAAGCACTGCAAGTATAATTACATAACTAACGAAACACAGATGGTCTGTGCGCTTTGGGGTTTCTCCCTCGGCATAGTGCCTTATGGTTGAGTCTATGCACATTGTGGATTTTCATCCCCAGCACATTTCCTTAGCTTGGTCTGTGCGCATTGGGGTTTTTCCCTTGGCATGGTGCCTATTGGTTGGGTTTGTGTGCGTTGTGGACCCTTCTCCCAGGCAAAGTACTCTTTCTTGTTGAGCTGATCAGTCTCATTTTTATTGATGAATAACATGAATATTATTGAAAGATGAAAGTTTGAACTTCTGATGTTTGGTACTCTGTTCTTCCTGTTGATGTGATTAGCCATTCCTGCTCGACTAGATTTACTATTTGCTTACTTTTACTCTGTTGCTGACCTTTTGTTGCAGTCATTTTATAGATTTCCTTCACTTTGAGGTTTGTTTGGTCTGCCTTTACTCATTGCACCATTTGTAACTTTCTTCTGAGGTATTCTTCTTTTGAATGTCTCAGGATCAGAGCAGTAGCAGGTTTAGCTGACCGTTTTATGCTTCTGGTGCTGCGGGTTGCTGCAGCCATTTGATTCCACCTCAGAGCTTTGAGGTAGTTGTCTTTGTTTAGACTTGTCAGATTTTACTATGGGTTCGTGTCAGTTGTTGACGCGCATAGTCTTGAACTTTTTTTGTGATAGACTACTTACTACTTTTACTGCTGTTACTTTTTACATGTTTATACTTGCTCTCTGGGAAGGTTTTATATTAGGATGCATTTAGTTATTTTAAAGTATACAAAAATGCATTCTGGAGTATTGGCATAACACGACCTTTAAATGCAAAATCTACTACTTTTAAGAGCTATAAAAGTCTTTATATATATATATATATATTAAATGTAGAATCCATATCATCATTATAATATGCTAGACCTTCATTCTCATATAAGATAACAAATGAATCAACTCAGTATTTTCCGCCGCGTAAAACTTATATATCTTATCACCCATGGACTAGTGATCCACCACACCGAGGGACACGGACGGTAACTCAAATAACTTATATGTATTGTTTTTTAACTTAATTTCATAAATCTTTTACATGAATTAAATGTGAGGACGAGTAGCCTGAGCGTCTGCAGTTGTCCCCTGCATGACGTGGCATCACGACACATATTTTCTCTACTCTGACGTATTTCTGAATACGGAGAAAATGCGGGATGTGACAGTTGGTATCAGAAGGAGGTTTTATAAGAGGGTTGGTTGGTTTGGCAAGCCAGTCGGACAACTTTCCCTTAAGCAAAACTCTATCATATAATTTCATTGCATACACACACCGATATGTCATCAGTAGATCTTGATGGAAGCACGAACACTACACTCATAGCATGATAAGAAGTATACGTGGCATATTAAGTAGTATGGGATGCATAATATGTGTTTCTATATGGATCTACCATAGGTGGCAACATGTGATGGTTATGTAGTATGAGATGCATAACCATCATCACATGGATGCCCATTAGCATGTTTACTTTTCTTCATTACATACAATATTATGTAGTATGAGATGCCTAATATTGTGAAAGTGAGGGTTAAACCTGATATACTCTAGAGGGGGGGGGGGTTGAATAGAGTATCTTTGAAAACTTTAAAGCTTTTTGTTGATTAATAAAAACTACAGAGTTGGGAAGCTATTTGATACTAGAATTTGGCTGTATGTAAAAAAGCAGTTCTAAGATAAATTAATCTACCACAGGCACAACAAAATATAAACTAACTATCACAAGCTCAACAAACCTAACTAGCACAGGCACAGCAAGAGCAAAAGAAAAACTGCAATCAGACAACACAAGAATTTTTATAGTGGTTCCCCAACCTGGGTACATCCACTCTTCTACCACCCTGGTAGGAATCCACTCATAGGTTTTGATCAGGTGACTGCCACTAATGAGCTTTTGATCAGGTGCTCAAAAACCAATCCCAAGTCTTTTGATCAGGTGACTTGCAACCAAGAAATAACTTTTAAAGAGAGTTAAAGAACCCTTTTTACAGTGAGGGGGTGAGATAGTTATGGTGTCTTCTCTTTCTCAAATACAACTGAGAAGACTAGTGGATCTTTGATGTTAACAAAGCTGCCCCTGAGATATTGATTTGTTCAAGAATGTTTGAGCTTTACTTTAGGGTGAGTAGGTCTTGAATCTTTAGCCTTGACCAGTAGGGATCCAAGAACTTCTTGACTGATAAAAGTTGTTGTCCTTGAAGAGTCCTGGAGTGAAGAATGAAGAAGACTCTTGATCTGAATCTGTCTTCTTCTTCTTCTTCTTCTATATCTTGTGTTATTTCTCTGGTCTGGGCTTGTTCTTGTTTCTTGTTCACTGGATCTCTAGAGGGAAGAAGAAAATTCCTTTTATATTTTCTATGAAATCTTCCTTCTGAATTTTTGAATTCCAACATTGATTGCTGATGGCCTTGAGAATGTCTACATTGATTGATTTCCCCAACTTTCCCATTGAAAAGCGCCAAGTAATAATCCTGATGAATGTCATAATCAATGCTGCTTCTAACGGTAATATTCAGAGAATAATAAGCATTGATTATTCTGGAAGTACTACAATTAAATAAGGACAGAAGGAGGGAAATATCCAAGTCTGGATCTGCACAGAAATCATCGAGCAAAGAACAGAATTCGTCAACCTAGGTCCAGAGTTCGTCGAGATGAGAAGTCATGTTCGTCGACCAGATAATATGTTGTTCATCGACCTGAAATCCAAGATCGTCGACCTGAGAACTGCTAACTTCTACTTGATAAAACTTACCAAAACTGTGGTCTAAGTTCGTCGAGCTGAGAACATGAATTCGTCGACTGGAGTTCAGTGAAATGATTCTGGACTTAGAATGTTGCAGTAGAACATCCAAAAATCATCGACCTGAGAATCAAGTTCGTCGAGCTCAGCTCAGATAATTGTCTCTGAGTTCGTCGAGCTAAGCACGACTTTCGTAGAGCTGAGTTTGACGAACATCGAACTCATTTTCCCGAGTCTTTGAAATTTCTCTAAGTCTTGAGTCTTCTGCAGTCTGTTGATGGCTGGTCCATGCAGTGTTGATTCTAAGGACGTGGCCTAAATTCAAGGCACAAACATGACCCTGGCTATACATGTTGAGTCAAATATCCTAGTTTGGTGAACCTAACCCAAATCCAACTAGCGATCCAACAATCTCCCCATATTTGGGTGAGGTCACTAATTACATATACACAATATTTACAAAGCAAGAAAATATATCTGGCAGGAAAATTTAAACTATGCATCAGATATATATATATATACAGTGAGCTTTGTATCAGGAATTAAATAAGCAGTTTTAAAATAACAGAAAGACTAAAACAGTTCAAAATTCATTTCTTCTGCTTGGGATCCTTTGGCTTAACCTCCTTAGCTTTATCACCAGGTTGAGTAAACTTGATTTCCCTGTTAGGAATTGCTGTTTGAGCTTTTGTCATTGTCCCCTCCACTATGTCTACTCCCATCGATATTTTACCACCATCGCCTCCACCGTCTCCTCCTTCCCTCTCTCCCTCATCACCACTGCTCTCTCCCTCCTCTCCGCGACCATCTCTCTCCACTCCCGGTCCAGCTCTCTCCACCTTAGATGCTCCGGTTACGGAGCAACACGCCGACCTGGCTCTTCGCATTACTCTTCGTAAAGGGGTGCAGACGTGTACCCAGCACCCGCTGGCTGCTGTTGTTTCATATGATCGTCTCACTCCTTCTCGTAGGGCGTTTACATTGGTTATCTCTGCGACTGCCACTCCCCGCACCTACCAGGAAGCTCTTGCTGCTCCTCATTGGAAGGCCGTCATGGATGAGTAAATTGCAACCATCACTGAACAGGGTACTTGGACCCTTGTTCCTCCCCCTTTGGGCACTGATGTGGTTGGCTATCGCTGGGTCTTTGTTGTGAAGTTCCATCCGGATGGCAGCGTGGATCTATACAAGGCCCGCCTGGCTGCCAAAGGATTCACTCGGACCTATAGCGTTGATTACTTTGATACCTTCTCTCCCGTTGCTCGTCTCAGCACCATTTGGGTCCATCTCTCTGTAGCTGTCAACAGGGATTGGCCCATTTCACAGCTGGATGTTAAGAATGCTTTTCTCTACGGTGATATTCATGAAGATGTTTACATGGAGCAACCTCCTGAGTATATTATTCTGGGGGAGATACGAGTATGCCGACTGAAGAAGGCCATCTATGGCCTAAAGTAAAGCTCTCGGGCTTGGTTTGACAAGTTTAGCGGCATTGTTGCCGCCATTGGTTTTGTAAGAAGTTCAGCTGATCACTCCTTGATCGTTCAGAAAAATGCCTCGGGTTTGGTAGTTCTTGCGGTATATGTGGATGATATTCTTCTTACTGGCGATGAACAGGATGGGGTAACTTTGACAAAGAAACACCTCCATCAACACCTGGTCATAAAGGATAGGGCTGCCCAAAATACTTCTTGGGGATTGAAATCTCTAGGAAGCCTAACTCCATGGTCATTTCCTAACGAAAGTATGTTATTGATCTTCTAAAGGAGGCAGTGTTGACTGGTGCTAAACTTGCCTGATGTCCCATGGCTGTTGGAGAAGACAAAACTTGGACAGATGACTCGCCTCTTCTATCCAATCTTACGAGGTACCGCTGTTTGGTTGGTAAACTCATTTATCTCACGGTAACCAGACCTGACATCTCCTATGTTGTGGGCAAGGTGAGCCAATTCATGCAAGCTTCTTGGGAGTGTCATCTACAATCTGCCCTGAGAATATTGGAGTATGGTAAAGTAGCGCCAGTGAAAGGACTCCTTTTTCATAAGAATGGTCACTTACGGGTTGAAGCGTACTCAGATTCGAGCTATGCTGATGATAAAGGTGATCGTAAGTCAACATCAGGTTTCTGCACATTTGTTGGAGGAAATCTTGTGAGCTGGAAGAGCAAGAAACAGTCTGTGGTCTCCAGGTCTAGTGCAGAAGCGGAATATCGCAGAATGGCATCGACCACATGTGAGTTGAAATGGTTATGAGCTCTCATGCATGACTTAGGAGAGGTCTACAACTATCCTCTTCATATGTTCTATGACAACAAGGCCGTGATATACATCTCCAAAAATCCGGTCTTTCATGAGAGAACAAAATATATAGAAGTCGTCTGTCATTTTATTCGGGAGGAGATCTTGAAGAAACTGATTTGTACTCCGTTCGTCACTTCCGACAACGAGTTGGCAGATGTCTTCACCAAGTCAGTGTCCGTTTCCTTTTTCCACATTTGTGACAAGCTGGGCATGATTGATATCTGTGCTCCAGCTTGACGGGGAGTGTTGCAGTATGGAGGTCGGGCAGCCTATTGCTGTTCAGAGGCCGGGCATTCTGGCAGTTTATCCCAGCAGCTTGTCTGTCGGGCTGTTGCTGTTTGGTATCCTAGCGGTCTGACAATTTGTCTCTGGCGACTTGGAGACTGGCGGTCTAGCGGTCTCCTATGGTGTCTTATTCTCTGTGGAGCTTGTTCTTTCCTGCTGTTGGTTGTCGAGCGGTTAGGCGGCTTGTCTAACCGCGCAACTTGTCTGGTTTGTCTATTTGTAAAGCCGCATATACTTGTAATTTTTTAGTCTCACATTGCTTATTTTTAATCTTTATCATCTCCTCCATTCTATAAAAAGGAGGTTATACCTTTGTAATACACATCTTTTTTGGATAATAAAATTTGTTACTCCAAATTTTCGACCAATTTGTTTTTTGTTCGCACAGAACAAATTAGATCAAAGTTGGAGAAGTTAATGAATGATGAGAAGATGAAAGAAAGATCATTGACATTGAAGGAGAAGGCTTGCAAGATCCTGGAGAACAGTGCATCTTCCTTTAATAATTTCACCAACTTTATAGATACAATGAAAAAATGTTTAAATGTTTCCAAATGAATGTTTGATGTTTCAATTGCGTGATTTGACATCCAAATTAAAAGTGAAGTTATAACAATGTATGTGTGCTATATTTTATGAATGTAAGTTTTTCTTGTTCAGTAAGCTTATAATTAGAAGTTTTTCTTGCTAGCCCATTTTTTTTAATTTACTATAAAATTATTATTTGACATACTATTCGAAATGAAAACAAGAACATGAATGTAGCTGATGAAAGCATCCAAAGGTTTATGAGAACATCAAAATTTGGTGGTGTCAATTGGTAGATCGATTTAGCGAACCACAAATTTGTAAAATGAACTCTATTATTGTAGGATAGAACATAGATGCATATACTCAGTTGATATGTATGTCTACATTTATATGTTTTACATGATGTCATGTCTATATGGTTTATTCATCTATGTGCAATAGCTTGACAATTTATTTGTATCTTGTGCTAGTTAAGGATGATATATAATCGAGTTTTTAAGAATTTTATTTAACTTGAATTTAAAATCTGTTACAAGCTAGCATGCACAAAACTATAATCGAAAACTTTTACTTAAGATGTTATAATTTCATATATTTACTTCATGTATATACATAGATATATTTAGACTTTAATATGTTTCCACGGTGGTGTCAATAGGTAAGATGTTATAATTGCATATATTTACTTCATGTATATATGATATATTTTAAAATTATATTACAGCTTTATGTGATGTTTAATTGAAGTTGATGGCTTGTATACATGTTTATAATAAATATGTAGTGAATAATAATTTTATATGTTGTATATGTAGAATAACAATCATGCATTCAGATAGTAGATGGATTAAAAATCATGTTTGTCCAGGAGGTTATGATATTACAGATGAGTACAGAATGGGGTTGATGGGATTTATAAAATTGTGCCAACAATATCCCGAATATATGGATTAAGGAAAAATTCGATGCCCATGTTTTGATTGTAGGAGCTTGAAATTTATTATGCCTGATATGGTTAATTTTTGCCTTATCTCTAGAGGATTTGAACGTGATTATATTATTTGGGTCAGGCAAGGGGAACCACCTTGGGATGAACCATCCACTAAAGTCTCTATTATTCGTATGGATGATCAAATTGTGTTTGAGCAAAGAGTCGTGGAAGAGCAACAAGATTCTTTGAGGGATATGGTTGTTGATGTCGCTGGTCCTGAATTTAATTGGAATGTTAGGGATGAACCACAAGATCCTAGCCCAATGTCAAAGAAATTCTTTGAAATGAAGGATGCTGCTGATAGTCCTCTTTGGTCTGGTTGTGAGAATTATTCAGTGTTGTCAACATTGACAGAACTCTTAAATATCAAGTCTGAGTCAAATTTAAGCGTGAAACATTTTAATCAATTTTTAAAGGCGTTTGGTCGGATGTTGCCTAAGGGCCATAAGTTACCTGATAGCTTTTATTCATGCAAGAAGATGGTTACTCCACTAGGCCTTGGACTTCAAAAGATTGATGAATGCAAAAATGATTGTATGTTGTATTGGAAGTGTGATGAAGTGTTACAAGAATGTCCGATATGATACCACCCTTGGTTTAATCCTAGGAATAAATGAGGGAAAAGAAAGTGTAAATCTATACCATTTAAATAATTTAGTTATTTACCACTTGCACCAAGGCTACAAAGGTTGTATATGTCTAAATTCACTGCAGAACATATGAGATGGCACAAGGAAACATTAGTGAGGAGGGAAAACTATGCCATCTGAGAGACGGCGAAGCTTGGAAGCACTTTGATCGAACTGAATCTATATTTTCAATCGAGCCATGAAATGTTAGACTTGGGATTTCTACTGATGGTTTCAATCCACATAATCAAGGATTTAAACCTTATTCTTGTTGGCTGGTTATTCTCACACCTTATAATTTACCTCCATAGATGTGTATGTATAGACCTTATTTGTTTCTTACCTTACTTGTGCTGAGTCCAAAGAGTTCAGGTAATAGCTTGGATGTATATTTACAACCTTTGATAGATGAGTTGAATATACTATGGAGTTCTGTGGTTGAAACTTATGACATCTCTGCAAAACAAAATTTTTTGATGAGGGCAGCACTAATGTGGACCATCAGTGACTTTCCTGCATATGGAATGTTGTCAGGTTGGAGTACACATGGTAAACTAGAATGTCCATATTGCATGAATCATATCAAGTCATTAGACTCAAACATGGTAGGAAACCATGTTTTTTTGATTGTCATCATTTATTTTTGCCTTTAGATCATCCTTATAGATATTAAAAAGACAACTTCACTAAGGGAAGGATTGAGATAGATACACCTCTTATTCACTTAACAGGTCTTGAGCTTGAGGCAATAGTTGCATCATTACCATGCATTGAATTTGATAAGACAAAGAACAAGTATTGATTGGAAGGGTTTGGTGAATCCCATAATTGGTTGAAAAGAAATATTTTTTGGGACTTGCCATATTGGAAAACAAATTTAATACGTCATAATATTGATGTAATGCACATTAAAAATGTGTTTGATAATGTATTTAACACTATTATGGATGTAAAAGGTAAGACCAAAGATAATGATGTGAATGGAAATTATTTTAAACCTAAGGCAAGTTATACATTATCTAAGGATGGAAAAGAAATTGTTTTGAGATGGATAAAAAACTTGAGACTTCCAGATAGGTATGCATCCAATTTAGGCAGTTGTGTTAATTTGGATGATTGTAGTATGTATGGAATGAAGAGTCACTACTGTCATGTTTTTATGGAGAGATTGCTTCCTCTTGCATTTCAGGATTTATTACCAGAATTTATATGGAATGGCTGACTGAATTATCATAATTTTTTAGAGACTTGTTTTCAACTATTCTGTATGAATCAAATATGGAAAAAAATGGAGGAGAACATAGTCGTAAGATTATGCAAGCTTGATAAGATATTCCCTCCAGCTTTTTTGATTCCATGGAGCATTTGCCAATACATTTGGCATATGAAGCAAGGGTTGGTGGGCCTGTTCAATATCGATGGATGTATCCTTTTAAGAGGTAAAATCCTATAACTTTTTTTTATTTCAAATTATATATATCTGTGTATATTAATTTTATATCCACAGGTGTTTGAACACATTTAAACGTAAGGTAAAGAATAAGGCACGTATTGGAGAATCAATTATGGAATCTTACTTAATCGAAGAAACTTCAACCTTTTGCTCTCATTTCTTTGTTCTTAATGTGGAAACAAGATCTACAATTATTGGGCGTAATGATAATATGATCAATCAAGTTGAACCATATGGTCACATATCTATGTTTAATTCTTCTAATAGGCTCTTTAGCCCAAAAGATCACAAGCGCATTTTAACTTCAACTGAAAAGGCTGCATGCACAGTCTATATAATGTTGAATTGTCCAGAGATAGCTGAATATGTTGAGTAAGTAACATCATAATTAATATTTCTTCATAACATTCATTGTTATTTAAAAGTTATCACAAGGAATGCTTTGCATACTTTATGATGTTAAACAACGAGCTCAAATACCGAATCTAACTCCTAAGGCATTAGGAGTTATGATAGATAAAGAGTTTGCCAAATGGTTTGAAGAATATGTAAGTTGATATGTTATTATAAGTTATGTGATTATTTACTATATATTGTTCGTACTAAGATCAAAAAAATCATTTTTTTGCTTAATAGGTTGAGAATCCAGTCAACCAAATAACGGACAATGAAATAAAAGTCTTTGCACGTGGATTTAGTAGCATTGCCAAAACTTGGAATGGGTGTATAGTGAATGGATATAGATTCCACACACTCGAGTACAGAGAAACAAAATCTACAATGAATAGCGGTGTTTGTGTTAATGGAAGCTATTATGATGATTCTAGTGAAGACTCTTATGGAGAATTGATGGAAATTCTTGAGCTGAGTTTCCTAGGGTCAGTTGCCAATACTATAGTGATGTTCAAGTGCAAATGGTTTGAGAACGGAAAATGAGGAACAAAGGTTCATCCAAGATATAAGATTATTGATATTAATAATGATTGTAGCATGGCCGAAGATAACCCCTTTGTGCTTGCTTCCCAATGCCATCAAGTATATTACACATCATATCCTTGGAGAAAGAAAACACTTGATTGTCGTTGGCACACTATTTTTAAGGTTAAAGCAAGAAGCACATATGAGATAAATTATGCTCACACGCATTGTCAACAAACACCACCAGACGAATTCTACCAAGAGGCGTCAACTACTAATCCAACCCATATTATATTAGATGATGTTCCTATTCTAAGCAATATTCATTGTCAAGCGGAGGAATTATGACCAGATGAATTACAACAATCAAGGAGGGATGTTGAAAAAATGTTGATTCTGATGAATTAAATGAAGTGAACTCATTAGAGGATAAAGACATTTGATCACTTGGGTTTGATCCAAGCTTTCTTGTTCCTTTTTTTGTTAGTATTCATATTTTGTTGATCTTCTATTCTATTCACTGATTAAGAGTACTATCTCTCTATTTAAGAGTACCATTTCACTATTCCACTCTTTTTATGCAAATATCTTCTAAAATATCTTCTATTTCTTATACTGTCAAAGTACCTGAAATGAATATCACTATCATGTCTACTATGTTGTTCACCATGTTGTATTAGATGATGTTTCCACTCCATGAAGATAAGAATATATTATTCTATTTCAAACATGTTTTCCTTTAAATGTTGTTGTATGTTATTTCTACTATCTCAAATAAGATTTACACCATTCTTCGAGCATGATGAGAACTAGTGGAAGGGGAGGTAGATTATTATTTAAAAGAAGCTGTGAAGAGCCTTTTCTAAGTCTTTTAATACAAGATGTGAATCATCACTCAACCTCTGATTCCGACTCACAAGATGAGGACCATGATATATCTAAAAAAGTGAGTATTGAACAAGTCATATCTGAAGAGGTGAATGTTGTAACCCGACCTATTTTAGGGTTGATTTGGGCTAGGTTCACTATTAGCATTGCTTAGATTGACCAAACATGTATAGTCTGGGGTCATAAGTTTTTTTATATGTCTAGGTTAAGTCAACAAACCTAGAGTGTTTGATTTTCACATTCAGAAGACTTAGAGACAGAAGAACCTTTCAGAGAAAAGTAGTTTTTCCAAGTCAGAAAATGCGTTCGATGATAACTGAACTCAGCTCGACGATCGTCGATCTCAGATCGACGAACTCAGGACTTCTTCTCTGAGTTGAGATCGACGAAAGTTTAGATGAGATCTACGAATTGTAAGCCTATATCAGAAACTCAGTTCGACGAAGTGCTATCTCAGTTTGATGAAATGCTATCTCAGCTCGATGAACGTGGAGTTTTGTTCGACAATTTTTCTACTGCTTGTCTGCCTTATTCAGCTCGACGATAATGGATCTCAGGTCGACAAAATTACTCAGTTCGACTATTCTTCCATGCAGTTTTCCAAGGCAACTTGATTTCAAATTTAATCTTATATGCCTATAATGCTCTGATAATTAATGCTACATATTCTCTAGAATATGTCTGTTCCAAGGCAACACTAATTATGGTATTCATACAGTAATTAGCTTATTTACTGGGACAGTTGAGGAAACAAATTAATGGTATTTTCTAGCCGTTCAACTCCCAGGATTTTGGTAGTAAATCAAGGTTAAGATTCAAAATTCAAAAGCTTATTTTCTAAAAAAGGATATATAAGGTTTATTCTTCTTCAACAACAATAAGGAGACATACAGATACAGTACCAGACACACAACAGTATATATAAAAAACTGGAAGAAGAACACAGCAACATTACATCTTCAGTCTTCTTCAGTTTTCCTTTAGGAACTTCAAGAGACAGAAAAACTTCATCAGTCTAAAAAGTTTCCTGAAGAAAATTCATCAATTTGAAGACCTACACCCTAAGCAAAGCACTCTTCTCCTGAACCATTCTACATCTTAGGGGAGCTTTGACAACAGCTACATCCACTAATCTTCTCTCAGATTATTGACAGAGAAGAACATCATCTTTATTTTCTTTCACCACTGTACAAAGGGTTTTTTAACTCCCTTCAAAAGTTATCATTTGGTTGTCAAGTCTCCTGATCAAAAGACTTGGTTTGGTTTTTGGGCACCTAATCAAAAGCTCAAAGGGTTGTTAGATCTCCCTTGAAAATAGATCTTATGGTGATAGGGCACCTGAGCAAAAACCTATGGTGGTAGGGCACCTGATCAAAAACTTGTAGTGGATTCCTACTAGGGTAGTAGAAGAGTGGATGTACCTAGATTTGGGGAACCACTATAAAATCTTTGTGTCATCTGGGTTGCTCTACTTTTTATTTGTTGTGTTGTGATTGTCTTTATTTTTATTTCTCTTTATACATATAGATATCACATATTTTAATTCAGCTATAAAAACTAATCAAAGTTTTTAAAATACTCTATTCACCCCACCCCCTCTAGAGTTAAGACAAATATATCTCTCACTTTCAAATGGTATCAAAGGGTAAGGTTGTTTGGTTTCACAGGCTAACACCTTAACCAAAAGAACTTTGGTAGATCCCATTTTCTCTAGTGTCTTTTTTAATCACGGCACAAAATAAAGAATACTTAAGCACCAGACCTCCGATGTGCAATCTAAATAAGTTTGCACTTTGGAAGGCAAGGATCAGATTATATATGAATTCAATTGAAGAAGACATCTATAATTCAATTTTGACATGTCCCCCTATACCTTCTGCAACAACATCCATAAGCACCAATGCAGTTCCACCACCTGAGTGGACTAATGCACAGAAGAAAGCAAAGATGGCAGATGCTAAAGTTATGAATATTCTAGCACAAATAATGTCAGATGACATATTTTAGAAGGTTGTTAAATGCACTTCCGCCAAGGACATCTGGGATTCCTTAAATGCAATGGTTGCTGGTTCAGAAAATGAAAGAAAGGATAAAAGGTCTCATTTGATTCCTCAATATGAGAATTTCAAGAAGGGTGAATCAGAATCAGTTGCTGAAATGTACACCAAACTCAGTATCATCATCAATGAGATGAAGACTCTTGAAAAGGACATCACATTGATAGAGGTCAATGATAAGATCCTTATGTGCTTCCCTAGCATATGGGACTCAAGGATCTGGCCAATCAAAGAAACCAGAAGTCTAAATGAGATTTTAACTGAAACACTGTTGGGCAAGCTCAAGTCTTATGAGTAGCTCATCAAGTCAAGGGAAGCTGAGCAAAAGACTTCATCTTCACCCAGGAAAGAAAAGAGCATTGCTTTCCAAGCTACAGATGAAGTAGAAGCACTTCCATCAAATGAAGAGCTGATGAGTCTTCTGGCTAAAAGATTATACAAAAAGGCCAAGCAGGACTTCAGGAGAAGGTCTTCAAGAAATGAAGATAAACCAATGTATGATAAAACTCCTACCAAGGAAATTGTTTGCTTTATTTACAGGAAGTCTGAACATATTCTACTCGAGTGTCCAGAGAAGCAGAAAAAGGACAAGCTGAAGGAGAAGAACTCTAGGAAGCACTCCAACCTATTCTCTTCCAACAAACACAAGAAGAAGGAGAGAGGTTTTATTGCTGAGACATGAAGTGACTCAGTTTCAGAGTCTTCATCTTCCAGCACCAGTGAAGATGAAGAAGAAGCAAAAGCAAAGGAAGTTTGTTTGATGGCAATCAATGCCTCATGCAATAATTCTAAAGAAGAATTAGAAGCTGAGGATTCTGATCCAGAAGAGGATCAGGTAATATCCTCATTTGATTTTACTTCAGAACTCCTTAAAACTGAAGTAAAATCACCGTGTAATGATTTAATTAAGTCTGAGAAGGAAATCAAACTTCTTAGAGAAAAATTAATTGAATATGACAATTTGTTTTCTGAAAAGTTAAAATTAAAAGATGAACTAGGTATAGCTTCTAAACAAAATATTTCTTAAGAAACTAAACTGAATGAAGCTTAGAAATTTGAAGAATCCCTGAATGGAGAAGCATTAAATTAATGAACATTACTAGTACAGTAAATGCTAGGTTAAACAGTAAATTAAGCTTAGGAGCTTTGCATAGTCAGCCACCTATAATCAAGAAAAATACTCTTTCAACCCCTATCAAGTTTATTTCAGAAAAGGGTAAAGAAAAAGTAAATGATAATAACCAACAATCAGAAGAATTTAAAACATCCAAATAGAAGAAAAGGAAAAATAAAAATTTCATTAAAAACCATGATCAACATTTTTCGTCGAACTCCGATCGACGAAATATATATGGTTCGTCGAACTCAGATCAACGAACTCTAAACGCAAACTTTATACAAAATAAATCGTCTAACTGCGATCGACGAAATCCTATTAGATCGTTGAACCGTGATCGACAATGTTGGGGCATAGGAAATGAACACTATCATTCTCTGAGCAGAGTTCAACGAACTCATCCCTATTCATCGAAATCAGATCGACGAACTTTTTGGCCTCGTCGAACTCAGAAAATTTCAATGAAAACTTAAATTTTTTCCAGAAATTTTAATTATCATAAATCATATATTAATCCCTTTACCAAATGGATAATCTCACCTAGGAAATTTCATCCTCTAGGATATAAGAATCATCCAGAGTTTTCTTATATTTATAGTTTTAAATTTGAAAAGAATCAAGGACCCAAAAATACCTGGGTCAAGAATACCTAATCTATTATTATGCAGGTGAAGAACTATCCTACCACAAAGGAACGGTGGTATTTGGATAGTGGGTGTTCAAAGCACATGACAGGAAGCAAGGACAACTTAACCAATTATAAGTCAAAGCTCAGACCAAAGGTGATATTTGGAGACTCCAACTATGGTCAAACAGAAGGCTATGGGAATGTCAGAGTTGGAGCTGTCACCTTTAGGAAGGTAGCATATGTGAGTGGCCTAAAACATAACCTAATATCCATAAGCCAGTTATGTGATGAAGGTTATCAGGTAACTTTTAACCAATCTTCCTGTATTATTACTTCAGTAGATAACAAAACTGTTTTAAATAGACTTAGACAAGGAAACATTTATGTAGTTAATTTCAAGTCAGATATGTTAACTTTAAAAATTGTTGGGTATTGTATCCACTTTAACCCAGATTTGATGAAGTCACCCTTGAACTAAGATGAATTAAGTTGTATTTGATGATTTGGTTGAGTTATGTATATGTAGGATTTTAATGGCAAGTGTAAACCAATGTCAGTCTACAATGGGTCACCAAACACAAGACCATACAATATAATCCCTCATTGTGTGATCCAAGGTGTTGACTCATGTGTAGCCTCACTATTGGGATACACTTTATATTCAAGCACTAGGACAAATTGGAAAAGACTTGATGCTGGTTTCACCAAAGAAGAAGAGATCTCTGTCAAAGACAATTTACTAAGTGTTTTACTCGAGTAGTTCTATACCTACTCGAGTGAATAGCTTAGTTAATACTCGAGTAAAATTATTCTTACTCGAGTAAGGATGATAGATCCCGAGTAGTCAATATATGGCTCTCAAGTAGTTAAGACAACTACTCGAGTAGATTCCCTCTTATTCTCATGTTAAAAGATTTTCTTCTCCAGATATATTCTAAGTAAATTACTCGAGTAGTACTTTATAGTACTCGAGCAGTTTATATCTTCTGTCTCGAGTTACAGAAGTCTGCACCTCGTGTAATTTCTATTTACTCGAGTAGTTAAGTCATGTACTCGAGTAGTTCATTTACTACTCGACTAGTCCAGCATTTATACTAGAGTAACCAGAACTTCTTCCCTTAGAATTTCTATAAGTCAAGTACTCGAGTAGCTACTTCCATATACTCGAGTAATTCTTATTCACTCGAGTAGCTACTTCCATATACTCGAGTAATTCTTATTCACTCGAGTAGTTCACCTTCACTACTCGAGTAACCTAGAATTCCAGTTTAGAAAATATTCTAAGTCCCTGACTCGAGTACTTCCTCTACCACTCGAGTAGTTTACTCCCACTTACTCGAGTAGTATTTCTTGTACTCAAGTAGTCTAATTCTGCCTCTCGTATAACTACTTAAGCACTCGAGTAAGTCATTTTGGTACTCGAGTAGCTGGTCTTCTTTTCCAATTTTCTTCAAGTATATACTCGAGTAGTTTTCTTCAAGTTTACTCGAGTAATTTTCTTTAGTACTCGAGTAGTTATCATCATCCCTCTCGAGTAGTTCTATAAAGTACTCGAGTAGTCATTTCTTTACTCGAGTATGTCACTTCAGTCTTTCTGAAATATTTCGTTAAGTCCAGATTAACAGATTCCTCAATGAGCCTTGACGTGATTGGTCCACGTGTACCTCATTATGAATTAATTATGATTGTTATTGAGAATCCTCTATAAGGTCTTGTCAAACTGACAAACCCTAAGAAGAAGATTAATCGGAAGTTTTTGCAGCCGATTAATTTCTAATTTCTCTATTCCTCTCTCTCTCCAAGAAGCGAAAGTCGCCGCCGCTGATTCTCATCCGGCTAGGGTTTTTGATTTCAGAGGATTCAGATTAAGAAGGTTTTACAGATCGAGATTGCCGCACAACTCTTCATCTTTTATTCGATCGTGTGAAGCCAAGAAGATCCAAATCTGATTTTGCCAAGATTTTCTTCACCTCTCTGATAAAGCCGCAAAGTCTAGAAGAGGAAGATCCAGGCCGATAGCTTGCAGATCTGATAAAGATTCATTGTTTGCACTTCTATACACATTTTCTTTCATTCTTGTTGGAGAATTCTCTCCGAGTGTAGGAGCCTTTGACTCCGAGATTGTAGGAATTTTCATCTTCCGAGTGTAGATCCGCTTTGTGGATTGAGATTGTAGGACCATTGTTCCGAGGCGTAGGATTGGTTTTCAATCCGACATAGTGGAGTAGTCGAGTCTAGTATATTGCTAGATTAGTAAGGGAAAGTGGATGTACCCAAGATTGGGGAATCACTATAAATTTTGCTTCGTCTGTGATTGATTGGTAGATAGTTCTGTGCATAGATCTGAAATTTTAATTCCGCAAAAAGACGCACATCTCACCTATTCACCCCCCCCCCCTCTAGGTGATTTAGATAGGCAACTAAACACTTTCAATTGGGATCAGAGGGAGGTTAATCATTAAAATGTTAACACCTTGATCAGATCCTTCTATAGTTGTCTTTTGAGATCTACCAAACATGGACAAGGCTAAAGATTTTGCCAAGCTTCCTTTGTGCACCAAGAATAACTTTCCCATGTGGAAAGAGATAATCAAATTCTTTATGGAAGCTGTGGATCCAAAGATCTTCATGATAGTTGAGGAAGGTCCTTACATTCCCATGACAATCTCCATAATAGATCCAACCAAGAAAGTTCCAAAGAAACTAATGGATCTAGATAAGGACGAGATTACACTTATGTCATTAGATAAAAAGGCCAAAAACATAATAGCAAGTGCAGTCGATGACTCTATGATGCAAAACCTGATCCACTGCCAGTCCGCAAAGGAGATGTGACAGTCTCTAGTTACCTTGATGGAAGGTATAGAAGAAGTCAGGAATGATAGAAGATCCCTTTTAAATCAAAAATATGAAGCCTTCCGACAAGAAAACAAGGACACCATTGCTGACACATTTGAAAATTTCTTCAAGATAGTAAATGGCCTAAGAGTCCATGGCAGAGTCTTCACTAACAGAGAATTAAATGATAAGTTCTTGAGATCCCTAACTAAGGAATGGGATAACAAGGTCTGTACCATCAGAGAGTTTAGAAAACTAGCCGAGACAGACCCACAGAATCTCTTCGAGAAGCTTATGTCATATGATCTTCAACTCAATACCAGAAAGGCTGAAGAAGAGAAGAGCAGTTCTATAGTCAGAGAGAAGTCTGTTGCTTTAAAGGCAGATACCTCTAAGAAGTCAAAGGCTGTTCCTCCTACTCCAGCTCAAGAAGTAAGTGAAGAAGAAACTTCAGAGCCAAGTACCTCAGGCTTTGAGCTATCTAAAGGTGAGTTCTCACTACTCTCACGTCAGTTCAAGAAATTCTTGAACAAGAAGAAGCACTGGAAAGGCAAGGATGCCTCTTATAGAAGATCACGACGTGATGGTGATCATCAAAGAAAAGGCTCAAGCAGCCACGACAGGTATACCTCTAAACAGAATAAACATATTTCTACTAACATTATTTGTTACTACTGTAATAAGCCAGGTAACATCATTGCTGACTGCCCTTATAATAAGAAAGAGGGTGGAAGAAGAGAGGAAAAGAAGTCCTCATATAATAAGAACAAGATAGAGAAGAGCTTAATAGACAAAAAGGGAAAGACTCTTAGTGAATCCGACTCATCTGAGTCGAGTGAAGAAGAAGAAGCCTACTTTGGGATTATGGCTCAATAAGATGACGAACAAGAACCCCAGTTCACTGGGAAGGTAAGATCTCACACTCCTCTTTCAGATTCTGAAGTTTCTAAGCATGATCATGAGGATAGCTCCTCTAACGACGAGTCTGAACTCATGGACCAGTATAAGGAGTTGATTATGGCTTACGACAAATGTCGCCGAGTCGTGAAAACTCAGGCTAAAGAGATAAAGTCTCTTAAAGCTGAAGAGCATCTTGAGAGAGGAAGTCACCAAGACTGACTCAATCAAATAGAACTTCAATAATGTTATTGAAGAATACAACAAAGCTCTTGAGCATCTCGACCAAAAAGAGAAAATCATCAAAGAGCTAGAAGCCCAACTTGCGGCTGAAAAGAAACTTGTTGAAAGTTTCTCGAAGCTCAAGACAATTCTTCCATTCGTTGTTGAATTCTCAGCCAAGGCCGAGGGTGCTGGGCTAGGCCATGTAGAAGCTCCTAGTAAATCTTCTAGGAGAAATAAGGCTCAACGGAAGAATAAGGGCGCCAAAAAGGCCTTAGCCAAAGAAAATGGGAAAGCCCCTCAAGATCAGACCTCGTTCAAAAAGGTCATATTTCCTTCTAATGAGTTTGATCTTGACTCATCCTACGGACACTTTGCTAGGCCTACCTATGTAGAGCCAAAGTCCCGTTATCAAGGATAGACTCGCCCCAGAAACTTTGGTGAAAGTTTCTTTAAGGCACCTTATGAAGAAGTGATTCTTCAGAGATATGGCCCTTACAATCATGGTCATAACTTCAAGAAGGCGTCAAAGGCAAAGCCTGTTGTGGAAAAGCCAGTTAAGGAGAAGAAAACATGTGATTGCCATCATCATGAAGCTTCTTACTCTAAGAATGATGCCTCTGCTAAACCACAATTCCAAAAGGTCATGCAGGAGAACATAAGACAAATATACAACAGATTTGATTGTTGGTGTTGTGGCAGAACTGGTCACTTTGCCATCGATTGCTGGTTTAATCCCAGAAATGTTGCAACCCCTCATGTTGGAAATATGAGAAAGACCGCTCATGATGCTAATACTCGTCGGTGAGTATTCTAACCTAAGACCAAGGACCTAAACGTATTAGGGTTCCTAAGGCAAACTGATCATGATTGCAGGTATGTGCAAAGGCCACCAAAACGACAATCTGGTATTTGGACAGTGGATGCTCTCGGCATATGACCGGGACAAGAAGCCTACTTCAAAATTTCTCTCCAGTTGTGAACGGACCAAAGGTCATCTTTGGAGGTTCAGACCGTGGAATCACTAAAGGCTACGGTATGATTACGAACGGTAGTGTTTCCTTCTCAGATGTAGCTTATGTTTAAGGTTTGGAACATAACCTTATAAGCATAAGCCAACTTTGCGATAAAGGATATATAGTTGAGTTTCACGCTGATAAGTGCTTGATAAAATCTGTTGACAATATGACAACGATTCTATCCGGCACTCAAAGCAGAAACATATTTTGTTTAAATTTCATTTGTATAGACTCTTCTACACCAGTGTGCCTTTTAGTAAAAGATAGTGCGTCTCTTAGTAACCAATGACACAAGAGACTAACATATATTAATTTCAAAACTATTAATAAGTTATTTTCAATGAACTTAGTATGTGATGCCCTAAATGTCAAGTACGTCAAAGATAGACCTTATCATGCATGTGTAAAAGGCAAGCAAACAAGGGCTACCTTTAAAAGCGTTATTGGCAAGGATTCTAATAGATGTCTTCATCTACTGCATATGGACTTGTTCGGTCCACTGCAAATTAGAAGTTTGGGAGGTAAGCATTATACGTTAGTAATTATTGATGATTACTCGCGCTTTGCATGGGTGTTCTTTCTGAAACACAAGTCAGGTACCTTCGACATCTTTACTAATTTTGTCAGGAAAGTCCAGAATGAATACAACTGCTCCATAGTCAAAATTAGAAGTGATAATGGAACAGAGTTTAAGTCTGGGGCCATGACAGAATTTTGTGAATGCTTGGGTATCTTTCATAAGTTTTCCTCTCTTCATACTCCACAACAGAACAGAGTGGCTGAGAGAAGGAATAGAACACTCATAGAGGCCTGTAGGACCATGTTGAGTGATGTCTAACTACCGGAATATTTCTGGGTTGAAGTCGTCAACACTACATGCCACGTACAAAATCGAGCACTCATAAACAAAAACCACGATAAGACACCTTACGAACTTCTAAAGGGCAGGAAACCATTTGTCTCATATTTTAGAATTTTTGGTTGTAAATGCTTTGTGCTTAGCAATGGTAAGTATCATACCACCAAGTTCAACGAAAAGAGTTTTGAATGTATTTTTGTAGGATATAGTAGCGATAGTAAGGCATACAGTATATTCAATAGAAAAACCCTGGTCGTAGAAGAATCAATACATGTTGTATTTGATGAGACGAGCTTGCTGCAAGTCAACTCTTCTAGGGTGCTCATTGAAGATGCAGGTACAAAGCTGAAAGAAATCAGCTTGGATGAATCATCCGAAGATAAAGGTGAAAGGTTCATCAAGATCATCACTCCAACCCCTTTTGGAGAGATTGATGATCAAGATGAAAAAATCATGCAAGATGATGAAGTCACCCTGATGATTGAAGAGAATCCAGATATAAGAACTCTAGAGCTCATACATCTGAAGGATCACCCCATGGACCAGATCATATGAGATCCCCGGGATGGTATCAGAACTCGTAGAGGTACAACTAATGAGAATCTATATTTAAGTTTATCTCACAGGTTGAACCAAAGAAGTTTGAGGAAGAAAACTCAGACGCACTGTGGATAATGGCGATTGAAGAAAGACTAAATCAGTTCAAGCACTGCAAAGTATGGAAACTTGTTCCAAGAACCAAAGGTAAGAACGTTATCGGGACAAAATGGGTCTACAGGAACAAGATGGATGAGGATGGAACGATTATAAAGAACAAGGCCAGACTCGTCGCTAAAGGATATCGTCAAAAGGAAGGAATCGACTTCGACCAAACGTATTCTCCAGTGGCAAGGCTGGAGGCAATAAGGTTATTCCTAGCAAATGCTGCACTTAAAGGCTTCACTGTCTATCAAATGGACGTGAAGTCTGCCTTCCTTAATGGTGACATAAAGGAAGAGGTAGATGTGGAACAACCTACAGGCTTCGTTGATTCTAACCTTCCTGATTACGTTTATTTATTGCATAAATCTTTATATGGTCTGAAATAAGCTCCTCGTGCTTGGTATGAGACATTGTCTAGCCTTCTACTTGAGAATAAGTTCACAAGGGGAAAGATAGACAAGACATTATTTCTTAGGGAAATAAAAGGCAAGATTTTGCTAGTGCAAATCTATGTCGACGACATTATTTTTGGATCTACTGATGACAAACTCTGCAAGAAGTTTTCAAAACTTATGCAAGGAAAGTTTGAAATGAGCAGTATGTGCGAGCTGAAGTATTTCTTAGGGCTTCAAGTGAAACAATCTGAAGATGGAATTTTCATCTCGCAGACCAAGTTCACCAAAGAGCTAATTAAGAAATTCGGAATGGAGAATGCTACCTCGATGAGGAATCCAATGGGTTCAACAATGTCTCTAGACATGGATGAAAAAGGGAAACCTTTTGATGAAACTAAGTATAGAAGCATAATTGGATCCTTGCTCTACCTTACTGCCAGTAGACCCGACATAATGTTTTCAACATGTGTATGTGCTATATTTCAGGTGAACTCTAAGGAATCTCACTATTCTACTGCAAAGCAGATTTTTAGATACCTTAAAGGTATGTCAAATCTTGGCTTATGGTACCCAAGAAGTAATGATAGCGAGCTAATAGGTTTTTCAGATGCAGATTTTGCAGGGAGCAAAGATGACAGGAAAAGCACTTCTAGTACTTGTCAATTCTTTGGAAGAAGGCTTATCTCCTGGAGTAGCAAGAAGCAAAACTGTGTAGCAATCTCAATGGCTGAGTCAGAGTACATCTCTGCAGGAAGTTGTTGTGCATAGCTTCTATGGATAAAGAATCAATTTGAAGATTATAACATGAAGTTCCAGAAGATTCCATTGTTTTGCGACTCTTCCAGCGCAATTGCAATAGCCAACAACCCAGTCTCGCACAGCCGGACAAAACAAATAGAGCTGAGGTATCACTTCATCCGGGAGCATGTGGAGCAGGGGACATAGATCTACAATATGTCTCTACAGACATGCAGATTGCAGATATTTTCACAAAGCCGATGGACGAGACCAAGTTCTCGTTCTTCAAAATAGAACTTGGAATGCTCAACAAAGAATATTAGAGAAGGTGGACTCCCAAGAAGGCTCAGAGATCAAGAATCGGTCAAAAGTTGGAATTCCATAAAATTCTAACTTGTTGACTCGAGTAAGCAGTAAAGTACACGAGTAGTTCAAAATGACCTACTCGAGAAGTAAGATTGACTTACTCGAGTACCCCATAAGCCACTCGAGTCACTTACTCGAGTAGTAGATTGTCTTACTCAAGTAGTCAAATCACCTACACGAGTAGTAAAACTTCACTCAAGTACATCAGCTCACCTACTCGAGTACTTCAACCCAACTACTCTAGTACTTCCAGCCTATCTACTCGAGTATCTCAAACTCCTCACTCGAGTCATATTAAGTCACTCGAGTATATGACAGCCGATTTTTCTCCTTAATTCAAATTTCCTTATTCGCAACACGAGGCTTATGCTGCCACTTCTAAGGTATGATTACATCATTTATCTTTTAATTAGACTTTAACCTAGGATTATATAAATCGGAAATTCCACAATCATTATCTACACAAGATTATTTTCTCTCTCGAGTAAGCCGATCGCCATTTCGCCTTCCATCAAGAAGTTGCAGAGCCCCGCCTTCTTCCTCCACGCCGCAATTTTTCCAATAGTTCCTTGATCATGGCCGCTTCGTCGAAGATTGGGATTGGTTCCGAACTTGTCACCGCCGGCATCGCCGACTTGTCAGATGATTTACATAACCTCATGATACTGCTCGACACCGCCGGACTCACCTTCATTCTGCAAGAACTCTGCAAAATTATCTTTCCAGATGTTGTCGAATTCTTCCAAAATGTCAAGGCTAAGAGACATGGATCTGTTCTCAAATCGAAGGTCATAGGTATTAAAATCAAACTCACCAAAACCTCTGTCTCTCCACTTCTTCGCTTGCCGATTGTGGATGAGGAAGACCATCTTGGACCAGATGAATCCGACAGAACCTGTTTGTTTTGTGGTGTGTTTACTGATGCTCAATATATCAAACGCTCTCAGATGAATCCAGAAGGGAAATTACTTGTGGAAATCATAGGAAAAATCCTTCTCTGCAAAACCAATTTCGTAAGAGACATATCTCTCTCCTTCTTTGACATTATCCAAGCCATAGTGTGTAGGAAACAATTTAAGTTTGGGATGATGATTTTAGATAAAATCAAAGACAACATGAAAACCCCAAAGTATGCCAGAATCATTTCTCTCCTCCTCCATGAAATCAACCCAGAGGTCTTCAGTTTTTTTAACGGGACTATTCTTCACCACATGAAGAAAATCTCTATATCCTCCATACATAGATGGGAATTGAAGTTGCAAAATCCAACACAAGCTGACAAAGGTCAAGAGATTTCAGCCATAAAGGACAGGACCCCATCTCCCTCTCCACATCAGGTTGCCAGCTCGTCTGGTGCACCTCTTGAGGGGGAGCCTGTTCCTTCTATTTTAGAAAAGGTATCTACACCTCCAGAACCTACTCCTCCTCCACCTCACACTCTAGAAGAGATAACATTTGGGCAACAACTTCAAGAAACCCTTCTCTAAACAGAAGATGCAATCAGTGAAATGATTGAAGAGCTCACTGCAGATGAACCCCTCCCTCCCTCTCCTAAAGAAACAACTACTGAAATACCACCATCATACACTCTAGTACCATCCACAACACATACTCCTCCACTACCCAAGTCTCCTACTGCACAATAAGCACTGGTTGAAACCATTTTCATTGCTGATGAGCCCTCTCCAGAACAAGCAGAAGCTCCAATGAGAAACCTGGACTTCTCTCTACCTATAGTGACTGAAGAAGGGGATGCCCTGATTCACACTACTAGGGCAAAGAGCTCTGTCCTTATTGAAGAAATAGGTCCTTGGACTGCTCCTCCTCTTCTTCCTCCAGTTGCCACTTCTACTGCTACTACTTCTGCTGCTACTACTGTTGCTGCTCCTACCAATGATTATCTTACAAACTCAGATCCCTAAGGATCCTACAAGATAATATGAATACAAAATGTAAACCCTACAACTCAAAGACAAGAGAGAAGAGTTGAGAGTATCTTGATGAGTTCTTGGATGAACTCTGCTGAGATCAATCTGACTTGGCTTTCTTCAAAGTTTCTTGAATGTAGAACATAATAGAATTGATCTCCTCTGCAGTTGATCCTTGATCTCTGCTACTTAAGATTCAGAACAAAATCCGAACCCTTCTTCCCAGCCTGGTTCCAACGGCTGTCTTCTTGGATGGAGCTCTCTCTCTCCACCTTCTTAGATCTTCACTAGATTCTTCAATGAATAGCTAGATCTTCTTTGTATTACTTGATGTTTTGATCACTTGAACAACAATTCAATCATCTGTTTCTATAGACAGTATAAGCCTATTTATAGGCCTTCTTTATGGTAACCGGCTGGTCCGGTTCATAACTGATTTCTGACAACTCTGACAGGTGCAGTAGACCGGCTGGAATGGCAGCTGTCAAGTCATCCAGTCAGTTCTTGAAAAATCTGTAACTGTCTGAAAGTGTCGAGACTGTCTGTATTTAAGTGTCGACACTTATAGACTAAGTGTCGACACAAGTTGACTAAGTGTCGACACTAGCCTACAAGGTGTCGACACAACTCCTTGTGTTGTAGAATTCACTTCTCGACACAGCTTCTTCATCATGTGTCGACACTGATATTGAGTGTCGACACAACACTTTGTTCTTCAGCACTTTGTTGAATTCTTCTAAGTGTCGACACAACTCCTTTGTGTTGACACATCTTCATGTGTTGAACTTGTTCAGTGTCGACACATGCCTTCTGTGTTGATACTTGCTGAGTGTCGACACTGCTCCTTGTGTCGACACATTCTCCTTCTGTTGCGACTCTGGCTGAGTGTCGACAAATCTCCTTAGTGTCGAAACTTGTACTTAGAATATTTTTGTTGAATCTTTGCTGAGTGTCGACACAACATCCTAGTGTCGACACTTTCTTCATGTACTGAGTCTTCTGCTGTGTGTCGACACATTCTTCATTGTGTCGACACTTTCTTCAGGTGTTGAGTCTTCTGCTGAGTGTCGACACATTCTTTCTTGTGTCGACACTTTCTTCAAGTGTTGACTCTTTTGCTGAGTGTCGACACATGCTTTATTATGTCGACACTTATACTTAGACTCTGCTGACTTTTGCTGAGTGTCGACACAGCCTCCAAGTGTCTACACTTTCTGATGTAGACACAGTTTCACTAGGTGTCGACACAACTGCTAAGTGTCGTCACTGCTTCAATGGTCTTTTCTTCATTGAGTGTCGACACAGCTCCTTGTGTCGACACTTTCTGTCTGGTGTCGACTCTGCATCCATGGTGTCGACACAAGTACTCCAAGTGTCGACACTGCTTGCCTGGGTGTCGACACAAGTCTTCTTAAGTGTCGACACTTTCCCTCTGGGTGTCGACACATTGACTTAGAAACTTTTTCATCTTTCCTGCAAATACTTAACCTGCACAAGTAAACTCAACATACATCAAATACATTTTGATGTATATCATTGAGTAAGGTGAGGCTTCTTCAAATCAGGTACATTTAAACCAATGTACCCAACAGTTTCTTTAATAGAAGTTTATATAGATTTTAGACACTAAATTTTACAATGTGATAAAACCTAGTAAATCTAATATAAGGCTGCTCTGGCTCCTTGATGACAATGCCCTTACCAGATTGAATCATGGCTTTAACTGGAACATCAGTGTCATCAACTGGCTTCTTGCCCTTTTGATCTTTCTTCTTTAGCTCTTCAGCCCTTATCTTTTGTCTTTCAAAATAATGATAAGGCTTTGGGAAATATTTGCTAGGCTCTTGTGCATTAGGAGGTAGCTTCCCAAGTTTTACCTTCCTTCTATACTGAACTATGGCTTCTTGCCTGGCTTCATGTTTTCTCCATTCTTGTTCAAAGTACCATTTGCCCCTTTCTAGGATATTGTCCTTTGCAGCTTTCCAAGCAGTTAGTATAATATTCCTAGATGTTGGGCTCCACTGCTCAAAATCCGGCTTTAACTCAGCATGTTCTCTGAATCTCTTCTTTGACAATAGAGCTTCTTGCTCTTTCAAAACTGCCTCTGACACAGGCTTGTCTACTTTCTCAATGATAATATTTTTATTACCCTCTGGAGGGCTATACATTGATTGTACTTCATGATGTATCATCTCAAAATCTGCTGGAGGATAAATTACTTGAGCAATTTCAACTTGCTCACCTCCAAAAATAGTAGGATTGATACCAGATTCAGCCACATTGTCATCATCACAAAGGAGTGGATATCCAAGTGTGGCTCTGATGCTATTGGAAATCCATTTAGCATGATCAGATCCAGCTTTAACTAGTACTCTCTCCCCCTTTATGACTTCTCTAGCCACATGATCTCTAAGATCATCCTTCTGAAACCTGATCTGTTCATCCAGAAAATTAACTTCATCCTTATAAAAACCTTTTAACTCCAGCAGCAGTCCAGAAATAATCTTTTGAGAATCTGTAATAGTAGTTTGGATAGCAGCTATTCCTTCTTGTAATTGCTTAACAAATTCTCCCTTGTCAGTAGCCCTTGCTGCATTCTGTGCAGTGGACATATTCTTTATCTCTGTTACAATCACATTATGTGATTCTGTGAGATTATCATTCATTCTCAGTTGATTTTCTAGGACATAGCCTTGCTTAAGAGCTATATCATCAACTTGTGTCTTAATGTTTTCTTGATGGGTAGCTAGGAAAACCACTACATTACCTCATTTGTGGAAACAGTCAGTCATTTCCTTCTTATTTTGATTCACCTCAAATCTTATGGATTTGATGTCTTGGGCCAAGGAGAATTGGAGATCTTTGTGAGTCTCATCCATATACTTCTCCATTGCTATTCTTTGCTCATCCAGCTTCACTTGTAAAGATATTAACAATGAATTGTAATCAGTTGTTGGGGCAGGTTGTGGAGCAACTGTTTGCAGTGCCTTCTTGTAGCTTTGACTCCTTCTTTTGAAGACCATGAGCTTCCTCTTCTTAGCCTGAACCTCAGCTGCATCCTCAAAATAAGAGGTACTGGCAATATTAACTCTACCCTTTGAACTAGATGGCAAGTCTTGTGCAGTGTTACTTAGCTCCCCCTGAGTCCTTTGCTCCTCAGTTTCAGTTCTAATTTGCTCCTCCTAATTTCTTGCAGTCTCCTCATGAGACCTCACATGCTCCCCCTCAAGGATAACTTGGTCCTTCCCAAGAGCAGTCTTCTCCCCTTCAAAACTAGCATGCTCCCCCTCAATATCAGGAAACAACTCTTCTAAGGTAAACTCTTGTTGTGAAGGAACTTGAGGCACTGTGATCTCTGGAGCATCAGCAAAAGCAGATGTATCCTCCATTACAACATCTTGAGCTTGACTGTTTAACTGAGTTGTCTGATCAATATCAATCAAAGATTCGGTTAGCATTTCATTCTCAATATTGAAAATTGATTGATTGACTTCACTGATTACCTCAAGAAATGTTTGTGTTGCCATTTCACTATCCAAGTGAGTAGGCACTTCCTCATGGTGACGGTCCCCCTAGAGTGGATCCAGGTGGATGGGGCTAGCAGATGGTTGCTCCCCCTGCACTTGTGCTTTATCTGCTGGGTCTTGTGCAGGAACTTCTTGTGTTGTTGATTTTTTTGGAACTTTTTGCCTTTCCTCATCAGGCATGTCCTTAGTTAGGACCCTATCCCATCTTGAGATAATCTTAATGTCCATCCTCCTCATATGATTAATCTTGGAACCAGCACTTTATTCCATTACTTCAGAAATGTTTCCAGCCAAGTAAAGACTCATTATCCTACCCAGATTGGGCTTCTTAATGCTCTCAGTAATCTTCTCAAAAATAACTGCTGACCAATCAGTTTTTAGTTTAAAGATGATCCTTGTCATTAAGCTGAACATGTGAGCTGATATCCTATCATGCCCACCTGGCTTGCACAGAATAACCTTTCCTACCACTTCAGATAAGAACTTTCCTTGCATATTCATGTCTTTCCTGTTAAATACTGAGCCAATCTTCATGGTGGAATTCAGTCCACACCAATGAAGTGCTTCCCTTAGCTTTGATGCAGGTACATCTTCTTCCTCTTGTGTTCTAGGCAGGTGAAGAACTTTTCTTAAACTCTTCTGGGTGAGTTTTACTTTTACTCTATGGATTGTGGATCGAATTTTGAGTCCAGCCTGATCTATAATAGCTGCACCAAAGAATTCGAGTACTTCCTTCTTCCAAATCTTGGTTGGCTCAGAAACTAGATACTCCAACCCATTCTCAGTAATTAGGGTTACTACCTCCTTAATTTTTGGTTCCGCATGGTCAAATATGTTGCGTACTAGCTCATATCCTTCATTGACGTTCTCTTCAAGCTTAGGCGCCATTAGGGTTTTGAGAAATCTTGAATTTAGATGAGAGAGATGTCGACACAAAGTTTTGGTCTCAAAACTATTGAGAGCGTGTCGATAAACAATGTTGAAGACCTATTTATACCTTTTTAAAAACGAAGGTGAAAAGGCGCGTCATAATCCTCTAAATGTTTCGACACTGTTGAAAAGTGTCGACAACGGTGTTGACTACTATGTGTCGACACTAATATAGTCGACAGAATTTATGTGTCGACACTTATACATCTGCGCTCGACGATTAGTCGAAACTCTACTCGACGAAATCTGTATTGAACCTAAGTGTCGACACCACTTCTGGATGTGTCGACACCTACTCTGGATGTGTCGACACTATTTCTCTGAAGTGTCGACACAGACTTTTTAGATGTGTCGACATCATTTCTCTAGAATGTCGACACTACTTTTATGTGTCGACACAGACAACTCCTTGTGTCGACACCATTTTACTAAGCCAATTTTATTAAATTATTCTAAGTTCAACATTCCTAATTCAATTTTAAACTTATTGAATTTAGTTTCATCTAGAGGCTTAGTAAACATATCAACAATTTGATAATCTATTTTAACAATTTCTAGTGAAATGTCCTCTTTCTCTACATGTTCTCTAAGAAAATGGTATCTAATTTCTATGTGCTTAGTCCTACTATGTGAGACAGGATTATTTGCAATAGAAATAGCACTTGTAGAATCACAAAGCAAAGGTGTTCTACTTACTTGAATACCATAGTCTTCTAGCTGGTGCTGAATCCACAATAGTTGTGCACAGTAACTTCCTGCTGCCATATATTCTGACTCAGCTGTGGAGATTGCCACACTGGTCTGTTTCTTACTGCTCCAAGACACTAGTCTTCCACCTAGAAATTGATAGGTGCCAATAGTACTTTTTCTATCTTCCTTTCAACCTGCAAAATCTGCATCTGAATAGCCTGTTAGTAGAAAATCTCCATTCCTAGGGTACCAAAGGCCTAGATAAGGTGTGCCCTTAAGATATCTCAAAATCCTTTTTACTGCAGTCAGATGAGATTCTTTAGGGCATGCTTGGTACCTAGCACAGACACATGTAGCATACATGATATCTGGTCTACTAGCAGTCAGATATAGAAGGGAGCCAACTATCCCTCTATACAAAGTTTCATCTACAGGTTTCCCTGCATCATCTTTGCTAAGAGACACACTTGACCCCATATGAGTTCTCATGGTAGTGGATGATTACATACCATACTTCTTTATTAACTCCAGGGTGAACTTAGACTGGGATATGGACAAGCCATCTTCAGTCTGTCTTACTTGGAGACCCAAGAAGAACTTAAGTTCCCCCATACTGCTCATTTCAAATTTTCCTTGCATAAGTTTTGCAAACTTTCTGCAAAGATTACTTTCAGTAGACCCAAATATTATGTCATCAACATATATTTGGACTAGGATTATCTTTCCTTTAGATTCCCTAAGGAATGGAGTCTTGTCTATTTTCCCCTTGAGAATTTGTTCTCAATGAGGAAACTAGACAGGGTTTCATACCAAGCCCTTGGGGCTTATTTTAACCTATATAATGTTTTCCTAAGTCTATAAACATAATCAGGTTTGAGAGGATCAACAAAACCTGAGGGCTGCTCTACATAGACTTCTTCCTTTAGATTTCCATTTAGGAAAGCTGACTTTACATCCATTTGAAATACCTTGAAACCTTGATATGTTGCATAAGCAAGGAACATCCTGATTGCTTCCAGTCTTGCTACTGGGGCAAAGGTTTGATCAAAATCAATACCCTCTTCCTGCCTGTATACTTTTGCAACAAGTCTTGCTTTATTCTTCACAATGATTCCATTCTCATCCAATTTGTTCTTAAAGATCCACTTTGTTCCAATGATGTTATGATCTTTTGGTTTAGGAACAAGCTTCCAGACCTTGCACCTTCTGAACTGATTCAGCTCCTCTTGCATGACATCAATCCAATGTGGGTCTAGAACAGCTTCTTCAAATTTCTTTGGTTCCACTTGTGATAGGAAACTGGAGTAAAGAATTGTGCTCAGATTCCTGCTTCTTGTTTGCACTTCTTGTCTTGGATCACCAATTATCTAGTTTGCTGGATGATCCTTTAAGTGTCTATTAGCTGGAGGTAGTCCATCTTCAGGTTGTACACCTCTAGCCTCTTCATTAAGCTGCACCTCTTGGTTTTCTTCAGCATCTGGAGAGTCTTGTACTCCCCCTAGACAACAGCCACCATTTTCCACTTCATGATTTGCAGTAGAATCCTCTATAATGATAAGCTTGTCCATTCTCTCATTTAAACCTGTAGAACTGCAAGCACTACTTGGCAACTCACAGTTAATCAGTCTTGTTTCATCAAATACTATATGTACAGACTCTTCTACAACTTGAGTAATCAAGTTGTAGACCCTATAAGCCTTACTATTGTTGCAATACCCAACAAAGATCCCCTCTTGGGATTTGGCAGCAAACTTAGTTAGATAAGACTTGCCATTGTTAAGTATATAGCACTTGCAACCAAAGATCCTAAAATAGGATAAGTTTAGTTTTTTGCCCTTCACAATCTCATAGGGAGTCTTTTTGTGGCTCTTGGTGATAGTATCCCTATTGATCACATGACATGCAGTGTTTACTGCCTCAGCCCAGAAATATTCTGGGAGAGAAGTGTCACTCAATAGAGTTCTACCAGCCTCTATCAATGTTCTATTTTTCCTTTCAGCAATACCATTTTGCTATGGTGTTCTAGGTGAGGAAAATTCCTGAAAAATCCCAAATTCTTCACATAGTCTTGTCATACTTTCAGACTGATATTCAGTACCATGGTCACTTCTGATTTTGACCACTATACTGTTCAACTCATTCTGAATTTGTTTAACAAAACTATACAAGATAGTTGGAGTTTCAGATTTTTGTCTTAGAAAGAACACCTAGGAATATCTAGAATAGTCATCTACCACCACAAAAGTGTAGACCTTCCTACCTAGACTATGAACTGGCATAGGACCAAATAGATCCATATGCAAGAGGTATAGACACCTCACTGAATCCTTGTTTTCAAGGCTATGAAAGGTGGATTTGGTCTGCTTGCCTTTTTGACAAGCTGAGCATATCCCATCCTTTATACACTTAACTTGAGGACCATTCCTCACTAACTCTTTGCTAAAGAGTTGGCCAATAGTCTTATAGTTAAGATGAGTCAACCTCTTGTGCCATTTAACACAATGTGAGACTTTCTCATCAACTACAAGATAAATAGGAGAAACATTGTTCTCATACTCAAAGTTAAGACAATATACATTTCTCTTTCTATAGCCTGTCAATATGACCTTTTGATCACTTGACCTTTTGATATGACATTCATTCTTAATAAATGAAATGTCATATCCTAAATCACTCAACTGACTTATGCTTATAAGGTTGTGTTTCAAACCCTTCACATAGGCCACTTGAGTGATAGTAATCTGATTACTAGAAATGTTACAAAATCCTTTGATGATTCCTTTTTCTGAACCACCAAAGGTTACTTTTTTGCCATCCATGATAGGTGTGTAGTCCTTCAACAACCCCCTTGTTCCAGTCATGTGCCTGGAACATCCACTGTCCAAGTACCATATTGGGGCATGGTAACTTGGACTTACCTGCAACACAGATTACTTAACCTTAGAACCCAAATAACTTTTGGGTCCTTGGTGCAAGTTAGTCTGAACTTAAACAAATCTACCTGTAGCTCTTCTAGCAGGCAGATTGCTACTCTCCTTGACACTGAATTGTGCCAACAATCTAAGGCAAAGTGGCCTACCTTGCCACAACACCAGCACTCAAACTTGTTGTACCTTTGTTTAGGTACAACCCTAGCTGAATTATCTACAGCAGGTTTTTTATTTTGTGCTGGGGCTTTGCCTTTAGATTTGGACTTAGCAGTCCATGCAGTTTTCTTAAATCCTAATCCAGCCTTACCCTTTTGAGGTACAAACTCATCAATCAAGGGTAATACAGATTTAGGTTTAGAAAAACTGGCTACAATCTCTTTCTCTTTCTGAAGTCTAACCTCCAGATTTTAATCTGATCATTCTTGAATGTGATAGTACCCATCTAAATAACAGTAATGTTTTTCATTTGGCTATCTCATTCAACTTCTGATCCAGCAATTTCTCTGAATCAGATGCAGCTACCTTAAGATCTGCAATTTCCTTAGCCATATTTTTGGCCAGGTTTTTGCTCTTCTTAAGTGCCTGCAGCAAGTATCCATATTCATCTATCAGCTGATGAATATCACCTTCAGACTCAGACCCATCCACATCACTTGATGCAGATGTTGCTGACTCTGACTCAGTACTGCAATCTGAAATTCTAGAAATACATTGTACCTTACTAGGACCAGGCTGATCCTGGCACTTATCTTCTTCTGATACAGCCATCAGTCCCTTGCACTGATGGTCTTCTTGTTCATATATAGAGTTCAGCACCTGAAGAAACTCTTCTTCTTCATCTGCTGCATATAGACCAATGTAGGCCTCAGCTTTAGATTCTGACTCTGAAGTAGATTGGTCTGACAAGGTCTTCTCCTTCTTAGCAACAAAGGATTTCTCCTTCTTGCTTTGGTGTTGACTCTTCTTCTTATCTGCAGTCTCTTTTCTTTTATCTGGACACTCAGCCACTACATGTCCAGGCCTATTACAGTAGTAGCAAACAATCTTTGATGTTGTAGACTTGTTTGGCTTAGACTTGCTCCTGTCTTTCCTGGATGACTTCCTCTTTTGATAGTAATCATCCTTAGGCTTAGATGTGGAAGGCTTAGACTTCCACTGCTTCTTCTTCAGAAATCTCTGAAACTGCCTTGTGAAGGCAGCAAAATCTTCATCTGAGTCACTGCTTTCAGAACTTTGGTTATCAGAATTATCTGAAGGTGTTTCAACAACTATCATAGGAGGTGATGGAGACATCCTCCTATTTTTCCTAGTGGCTTCAACCTTAAAGGCTACAGACTTGTCTCTATGCTCCCCTTTTGTACTCTTCTCTTCCTCTTTCCTAGCCATCAGTTGCATCTCATATGACAGCAACTTTCCAAACAAGGTTGGAGGAGAAATATCTGCAAGTTTGGCCACTTCTCTAATGACACAAATCTTAGTGTCTCAATCCTTTGTCAGGGATCTTAGGAATTTATCATTCAGTTCATAGGTACTGAAAATTCTTCCATAGGACATCAGCTCATTAACTATTCTATAGAACTTTTTGTAGCACCCAGTTATACTGTCAGACTTTCCTTGTCTGAAACTCTCATACTCCTGGTTTAGCATAGATTTTATATCTTGTCTTAGTTCTTCAGAACCTTCCATGTAGACTATCAAAGTATCCCGCATTTCCTTTGAAGTCTTGCAGTGAATCAAATTTTGAAAGGTAGAATCATCTATGGTACTTACTATGATGTTCTGGGCCCTCTTATCCATAGTTGCCAGGATGATTTCAACCTTAGTCATTTCTGAGAAATCCTTGGGAATTCTTTGGTTTGCATCCAGAATTGAAATCTTCATTGGGATATAAGGACCTTCTTTTACTGTGATATAGATCCTTGGATCAGAAGCCTCCATAAACAGCCTGACCCTTTCTTTCCAGATGCCAAAAATCTCCTTTCTGCATATGGGTAGTTTCATAGAACCTAGTTCCTTATGATTCTCTCCTGAACCCATTTTCTTGATTTCTTGAATCTGAATCTGCCTTTGGGATCTAACTCTGACTGTTAAGTCCTTCTTTGAGTAACCTCCCCCTGATACCACTTGAAAGAATTAGTGTCTAACCACCTAGAGGGGGGTGAATAGGTGTACTTTTTCTTTTACTTTTAAGGCAGAAAATCTGTTCTGTAATTTAAGCAGTAATTGCAAATTCTACAGCTAACACAGAAACATTCACATAAATATCACAACACAGATTGCATACAAATTTTTATAGTGGTTCCCCAAGGTCTAGGTACATCCACTTTCCCCTTCTCCTATCTAGTAGTGTGCTAAATTCGTCCTAACTTCTGCACTTCACCTCAGATCCTCAGATCCTACAGCTCAGAACCCCAACAAGGCTCCTACAACTCAGAGTGTATCCACACTCCTACAACTCAGGCCAACTGCCCTACCTCAGCCTTCAACAAGGCCTACACTCAGAGATCACAATCTCCTACACCTCAGGCTCACAGCCCTACCACTCAGAGAAAATATTCTCCTACACTAAGCTTTTATATAATAGGCTTACAACTCAGATCTAGAATAGATCCTACAGAAAATAATATTTACAAAGTAATTAACCACCACCCAGATAGAGAGAGAAGGGATGGATGGCTTCTTGAACAGTTCTTGGAAGAACTTGGCAGAGATCAACCTCTCTTAGCTTTCTTCAAAGCTTCTTGAATCTGAACTCAGTAGGGTTGAATCTCCTGAGAAGTTGATCTTCAATCAGCTTCTGACTAGAGATTCAGATTTTAATCTGAATCTTTCTTGGCAGCCTGGTTCAGCAACTGCTCTTCTTAGAAGGAGCTCTCTCTCCAACTTCTTAGATCTTCTGTCGAAGGTCTTCTACTTTTGTGTTGTTAGAAATCTGTATAGATCTTCTATTTTCACTGTGATCAAAAAATCTCTTCTTCTGTTGAAGGAGCAAGGCTTTATATAGTCTTCATCCATGGTAACCGGCTGATCCGGTTTTTAACAACCTTCTCACAGTTCTCACAGTTGCAGTAGACCGGTTGAAATGACAGCTGTCAAGTCATCAAGTCACTTCTTGAAAATACTGTCTGTCTGAAAGTATCGAGACTGATCTTCATTATGTGTCGACACAAGTAGACTAAGTGTCGACACAAGTGAACTAAGTGTCGACACATGCCTTGGTGGTGTCGACACAACTCCTTTGTTGTTGTTAATACTTCTCGACACAGCTTTCTGTTGAATGTGTCGACACTGATTCTGTGTGTCGACACAAATACTTCTTCTTTAACATAGTTGAAACTTTGCTTGTGTGTCGACACATCTCCTTTGTGTCGACACAAATACTTCTTCTTTAACATAGTTGAAACTTTACTGTGTGTCGACACATCTCCTTTGTGTCGATACAAGTACTTCTTTACTTTAGCTCTATTGAAGCTTTGCTGTGTGTCGACACAAGTCCTGTGTGTCGACACAGTTGATGTTGACAAATACTTCTATGTATCGACACTGCCTCTTGGTGTCGACACAGTTGATGTCGACTTTGCTTCTCTGGGTGTCGACACTGCCTCCTGGTGTCGACACAATTTCTTCTGGTGTCGATAGAGCATTTCCAAGTGTCGACACAATCTACTCCAAGTGTCGACACAGCTTTTCTCTAGTGTCGACACAAGCGTTCATAAGTGTCGACACTGCTTCTCTAGGTGTCGACATATGAACTTAGAAATTTTTCTGCATTTCTTGCAATTACTTAACCTGCACATATAAACTCAAAATACATTAAATACACCTTGATGCATATCATTGAGTAGGGTGAGGCTTCTTCAAATCTGGTACACATTTTCCAATGTACCCAACAAGCGATCACATGTAAATTGTCCACTTTTCTTAGGTAGTGAATCGATTGCCTACAAATGTAGTTTGTTTTGTAGCCCCCAGCTCAGCCCACTCCACAAGGTAGAGCTCAGCAGACTCCGGACGTTGTACCACCTCCCCCGGTCCCCACTTCATTCCTACAGTCGGAGATGGGACAAACTCTGACAGCCATTTTGGAAGCCTTTAGGGCCCAACAGGTTCCGGCTCCGCAGCCAAACCCGGGTGGCAACTGGCTGAGCATCTTCTGAGGACTTGCTCCCCCATCCTACTTGGGGACTGAGTCAGCTGTTCGGACGGAGGAGTGGCTGGATATTATGTACGAGATGCTGACCGGGATATGGTGCCCTTGGGAGGAGAGGGTGCCCTTGGTGATCTCCTGCCTGGAGTCGTATGCAAAGAGATGGTGGAAGACCTCGCTAGACATGATATTTGCGGACCTGGAAGTAGCAGAGATCTCTTGGGAGGATTTCTGGGGTGCACTGTTGGAACACTTTGTTCCACAGTCGGCCAGGGACGAGCTGGAGGATAAGTTTTTGCAGTTGAGACAGGGGAACAAGACGGTGGTGGAGTACCACCGAGAGTTCAACCATCTGGCCCGGTTTGCAGACTCTTACCAGCCAGACGAGGCAGGATATACCAAAAGGTTCTACAAGGGCCTACAAGAGGAGCTGAGAGAGACTCTAATGTTTGTATCCGACGGGCCCCTTTCCCGGATACTAGAGTTGGCAAAAAGGATAGAGGTTGATTGGCAGGCTACTCGGGGCCGGAAACGGCCAGTGGAGGATCAGTGTCGAGGATCAAGGAACGATCAGAGACGAGCCCATATCACGGACAGGAGGAGGGTCGAGGACCAGCCTCGTCAGGAGGCAAGATAGGAGACAAGGTAGCCAGTGTTGGTGGCTCCACCACCTCTTCAGACACAGGAGGGACAGAGACCCGGGGGAATGGCATATCCCCCGCCAGAATGCTTCAATTGCCCTCGGGTGGGGCACATCAGGAGGAACTTCACCATGAGGGGGGCACCCCCACCAGCACCACCGGCTGCCCAGCCAGCGCAATATCTTGGAGGTCGGGGTCGTAGCCGAGGACGTGGATACTAGGGTGGGGATCGTAGACAAGAAAGGGAGCAAGTGTATGCTTTGTACCTGGCGCAGCCTCGGAACCAAGAGCAGGTCATAGCAGGTACGTCAAGATGTTTAATTGTTTAAATAGAATTCCCTTTCTCAGTTGTCAAATTTGTAGAACTGCACTAGATAGAATAAAAAGGAAAGAGAACTCGTTATAGAATCCTAAGACATTTAATCACCCCAGGTATAGTCTTCATCAGCGGCAAGCCCGCCTATACACTGTTCGACACGGGTGCTTCGCACTCGTTCGTGTCGGAAGCCTTCGTGGAAGGGCTGGAAGGTGTGGAGCGGTTCACAGGCCTGATGAGGAGCGTGCGTCTACCCGATGGATCAGAACTATTCACCTCTGCCCACTACAACATGGAGGTGGAGATTGGAGGAAGGTCATTCGAAGTACCGTCAACGATCCTAAGGATGCCAGTCTTCGAGCTGATCCTGGGCATGACATGGTTGCACTAGAACTATGCCTAGATTGATTGTCAAGCAAAGAGGATCACCGTGAGGCACGGGGACTATGTCATTATCATCGAAGGTATAAGACATGCCTCTCGTATACTCTTATCTTTAGTATAGGCCGTTAAGGCCCATATGCAGGGAGAGGAGGTTTATCAGATTCTATTTGAGATGGCGGAGGACAAGGAGTCTGTGACATACATCCCGGTGGTGCGCGATTTTGCTGACGTCTTTCCAGAGAAACTGCTAGGACTACCTCCGCACCAAGAGCAGGACTTCCAGATACATCTTGTGTCGGGGGCCAAGCCGGCATCTAGGGCCCCTTATCGGATGGCCCCAAAAGAGTTGACAGAGTTCCGAAGTCAGTTGAAGGAACTAGTAGAGGCAGGGTTTGTCCGGCCAAGCTCTTCGCTGTGGGGAGCCCCGGTACTATTCGTCAAAATGAAGGATGGAAGTCTCTGCTTGTGTATTGATTATCGAGCGCTGAACAGACTGACGGTCCGGAATACATACCCGCTGCCACGGATTGACAAGTTGTTCGATCAACTGGAAGGAACACATTTCTTCTCGAAACTTGACTTGAGGTTAGGTTATTAACAGCTACGGATTCGAGAGGAGGACATTCCGAAGACCGCCTTCAGTAGTAGGTACGGACTATTTGAGTTTACAGTGATGCCCTTCGGGCTCACAAATGCGCCGTCAGCATATACAAGACTCGTGAACAGGGTATTCGAGGAATATTTTGATGTATTTGTCATCGTATTTATTGACGACATCCTCATCTACTCATGGATGGAGGAGGAGCATACACGACACCTGACTTTGACTCTAGAGAGGCTATGGGAACACCAGCTGTATGCGAAGTTCAGTAAATTCCAGTTTTGGCTAAAGGAGGTGGCCTTCTTAGGTCATATCATCAGCGATGTTGCGTTGGCAGTAGACCCGGCCAAGATTCAGGCAGTTCAGGATTGGCCACCATTGAAGACAGCCACGGATGTACGGAGCTTCCTGGGACTTGCCGGATATTACCGGAAGTTCGTCGAAGGATTATCCCGAATTGCACTCCCTCTTACATCCCTGACAAAGAAGGAATCCCCTTTCATTTGGACTGCACAGTGCGAGGTAGCCTTTGTGGAGTTGAAGGGTCGGCTTACCTCGGCTCCCATTCTCGCTCTTCCGTTAGGAAGGGAGGGATTACAGGTGTACACGAATGCCTCCTACCAGGGGATGGGTGCCGTTCTGATGAAGAACGGGCACGTAATAGCCTACGCCTCCCGACAGTTGAAGATACATGAGAAGAACTATCCGGTGCATGATCTAGAGATGGGTGCAGTGATCTTTGCTCTGAAGATTTGGCGACACTACCTCTACGAGGTTCACTGTGACATCTTCTCAGATCACAAGAATTTGAAATATATGGACACAGAAGGAACTCAACATCAGACAGAGGCGTTGGGTCGAGTTCCTGTCGGATTACCAGTACACCATGCACTACCATTGCGGGAAGGAGAACGTGGTGGCAGATGCTCTGAGCCAGAGAGGAGATACCTCAGGGAAGGGACCACAACTGATGTCCATGGAGCTAGTCCAGTCTTTCAGAGATATGCAGATATCCCTAGTGTCTAAGAATGATCCAGAGCTATACATGGAGTATCTAGCATCGATGGTTGCCATAGATGATATTCGGGACCGCATCCGGGATGGACAGAAGATAGATGCATGGGCAGAGCCGATATTCCAAGCCTTGGAGGAGGGTTCGACGGGAGATTATTCACTGAGAGATGGATTGCTATATTTTAGAGGCAGGGTCTATATACCCGCAGGAGGTCAGATTCGGGAGGACATCATGCGGAAGCACATTGTAGCAGATATTCTATACACCCGGGGATCACCAAGATGACGACAGACTTGAAGAAGATGATATTCTGGTCGGGGATGAAGAAGGACATTACATACTTCGTGACTCATTGTGAGGCATTCCAGCTGGTGAAGGCGGAGTGCAGAAACCCTGCAGGATAGCTACAGCCACTTCCGGTGCCGAATTGGAAATTTGAGGACATCGCGATGGATTTCATTCATGGCCTTCCCCGATCACGGACGGGAAATGATTCGATTTGGGTCATCGTCGATCGGCTGACGAAGGTGGTCAGATTCATTTTGATCAAAAAAGATGACTCGGTTGGGGTACTAGTGCGGAGATTCATAGAGCAGTTCATTCGTTACCACGGGGTGCCCAGGACAATCGTGTCAGATCGGGATGGTCGGTTCACATCCAGGGAGTGGAGATCCGTACAGGCTTACTTAGGCACACGTCTGGCCTTCAACAAAGCATTTCATCCCTAGACGGATGGGCAGACGGAACGCACCAACCAGACATTGGAGGACCTCCTAAGGCTATGCATTCTAGATCGAAACGAACCTTGGGAGAAGCTTTTACCACTGGTCGAGTTCTCCTATAACAACAGCTACCAGTCCAGCATAGGGATGGCTCCTTATGAATCCTTGTATGGAAGGAGATGTAGGCCTCCGCTTTCATGGATTCAAGACGAGGATCCGAAGGCGTTGGGATCAGATTTTGTCGAAGACACCGAGGCTCGGGTGAGACTGATACGCGACAGAATGCTGGAAGTGTAGAGCCGACAGGCTAAGTATTACGATGCCCGGCACCATCAGGTAGAGTTTCAGGTGGGAGACCGGGTTTTCTTGAAGATCCGGTCCATACACGGAGTTTCACGGGTGCGCGGTCGGAAGGAGAAGCTCAACCCTAGGTATATGGGCCCTTACAGGATCCTGGAGCGGATCGGACCCCTAGCTTACAGGCTGGAGTTGCCACCGGAACTGGTAGGTTTACACGACGTGTTCCATATATCTTCGCTTAGGAGGGCTCTACTACGCTCGGAGCATCAGATTTCGACCACAGATGGACCGGTAGCTTCAGACTGGTCAGTTAACTTGGAGCCGGTTTGGATCGATGACAGAGGAGTACAGATCTTGCATCGCAAGAAGGTTCCGTTAGTCAAGGTTCTGTGGAGAAACCACGGCCAGGAGGAGCATACCTGGGAACCGCAGGACCTGATGCGATAAAAGTATCCAGAGCTGTTCAGTCAGGTATACCTCACAACCTCCCAAGATGTTCAATTTACTTTCCTGTTTTAAACTAGTAGGGCTGCTCTAGGAAGAGTATAGGCTAATCTGTTGTTTATTGGGATCTTGGTTTTGCCAATTAGGTGAATTGGTCATAGATTTAGGTTTCCCTTTAAACCCCACCTGACAAACATGGCGTCGAGATGTAATCTTTCACTTCTTATGGGATGTTACAAGTTTTCTTTTCTTCGATAGAAATTCCCGTAGGCTTAACCTTGATTTCGGGGACGAAATCTTTGTTTTGTTTATTGGGATTTGTAACATCCCATTTCCAATTAGACCCCTAATAGTGGTTTTGGTCATGACTAGTTCATGACAAAACCCTAGGAAGCCCAAGAAGACCAAGTAAACCTAAGAATGTGGGTGAGACCACTATGGTCTGCACATAGTAAATTTCTGAACTCTTGTTTAAGATGATCATGGGCCTTCACCAAGACTCCAAGACACCACCATGGCTCATCAACCCATTGTAGGGTCCAGTAGAGCCCTAAGGGTCCATTGAAGTCAACAAGGGTGCCCAAGTTGACCTAGAACCACCATAGGCCTAAATTGGGCTAGGTGCCCTAACTAAGGTAGTGTGCCATGGTAAAGCCCAACTAACCCTACCAAGGACTTTCTAGACCTAAAGTGGGATCAATGAGTCACTAAGTACCCATGGAGGGCAGTCCAAAGGGTTAAGTTGACCAAAGTCAACTCTAACCCTAAATGGGTCAAACTAACCTGCACAAGGGCCAATTGAAGTTTCCTTAGCCAAGTGGACCCCACACATACCTTCATAACCCTAGCGAGAGGCCAATGGGTCACCAAGCACCCATTGGGGTCAACCAAAAAGGCTAAGTTGACCAAAGTCAACCCTAGCCTGGGTTTGGGTCAAGCTAGCCCAAATGGGCTAACTCAAGCTCAAGCCCAATTCACTTGGGCTAACCTTACTTTGATGGATGAAATGGACATGTGGGCTGCCATAGGGTTATGTAGGAGTCAATTCAGCTTGGTATGAAGAAGAGAGAAAAATCCACCTAAGGGAAGAGAGAGAAAGAGAAGAGAAGTAATGGAGGAGACTTTGGGCTCATTCCTTCCCCTTCCCCAACCTCCCATTCAGTTCATTAAGACCAGGAAGGCAGACCCAATTCAACTAGCTACTCCTTGACTGGCTGGAGCCAGCTTTCCCCCCCCCCCTACCTACCATGGCCGCCAACCTTGACCAAGAGCCAATAATGGCAATGCAAGATTTCCCCACCTAACACCCCATTTCTTGTTCTTAAAAGCTTCACTGGACTCCAAGGAGTCAGTTCCACCCTTTACCTAACGGAGCCAAGGGAGTTCGCAGTGCTGTTGCAGAAACCGACCACCACCACCATGGCTTCCCGACGATCGGGAAGGCTACAGACGCCCAGCAAGGTCCTCCTCCTCTTCTTGTCTCATGTTTAGATCATAGAAATGCTTAGGTCCAAGGTTCAGGCTCAATTGAGCCCGATCCAAGTTCAAAATTTCTGGAATTTTTCACAAAAATACAACTCTCGGGTTCACCAGAATATGGCTCCGGAGGCTGTGCCGCCGCCTGGCGACAACCACCACCTCAACGGAGGTGGTGGTGGCGGTGGTCGGCCGGGGTGGTGGCCGGATCGCCGGCGGCAGCGTCTGGAAGAAGCTCCAGGCGGGATGGATCCAGGCCGTCGGCTGAAGCTTGAAGATGACCAGATGCCGTCCACTGTTTGCGCCAAGATTCGTGCAAAGATATAATAAACTATAGGCTTGATTAATTTTTATTTCATTTTTGTCACACAATTGGTATTTAACGTTTGTATTTATTAAAAATACTTAGCGGCTTTATCACAGAATGGGGTCAACATGAAAACGGTAGCCTCGTGAGTCTACGTTAAAACAAAATTGATTTTAATAAATGTGGGTGCTTCGTTTGACCAGGGCACCCATTTTGGTGGGACCTACACCTAGGGCTAGGCAGATATTAAACTGAGTGGCCACACTTCATCCTTAGCCTAAATTAATTGAAATTTTGGTCGGCAGTCACCCTAGACCATATATAGGTTTTGAACAAAGATGGAAATTTTTGAGGACAAGTTTTCTATAGTTTTGGAAAATATTTAATATATCTAGGGTTAATTAATTTAAGGGCCAAATGACCTCCAAACTCACCCAAATTTTGGTGAGAGGTGTTTAGGGTCAATATAAATCTCTGCTTAAAAGTTCATCACATTTAGAGGAGGTTTGAATAGAAATCATGCAAACCCTAGCTTTGCCCTAAAAAGGGTATTTTGGTCAAAAGGAGTATTTTGGGTTTTGAGTGTCCAAATCACCTCAACAGAGGTGGGGATTGGGGCCACTGGCTTAGCATGGCTTTTTTCACCTTATCATGAAATATTGCGGTAGATTGGAATTGGTTTGCCCTAAGATCTAAGGCCATACTCTAAGGAATGGCTTTTGTGCCTTGTGAAGGGTATGAGGCAAAAAAACCTTGAATGATCTTGTAAATTTGTAGGGAGGGTGCTAGGATAGATTAAACCCTCTGGTAAAAATCTTAAGGGATTTTGGAAAGGTTAGGGCCCACAAAACCCTAACCTAGTCTAGGGCACAAATATTGTGCGGCTAGAATAGGTTAGCAAGACTCTTAAAACAATCATGAAAATTTGGCAGAGGGAGTTTTAGACCATATTAATTATATATGAATTTTAATAGAATTTTTGGATACTTAATTAGGGTACTTACTGCACAACATTAAATATTTGGGAACTTGCTAAATAATTTTTACAGAGCTCAATACTTGTTGAAAAATTATGAAACTTGATAATTAGTGTTCCTATTCAGTATGCTCATATGAGAATTTATTTGGAATTTTTAGATAGATAATTGCTATACTTTGTTCATTAACCCCTTAACTTAGAATATTATGAGAAAATCAAATATAGACTTTATTATTAATGATAAATTATGAAACTTGATCTAGAGTACTTATATGCCCTTACAATCATCCATGAATTTTCTTTGAATTTTTTGGAATTATTAATGCTGTAAATTCTCTTAAAATGAATTATTATGCGATATATTTGAAATTACAATTAAGGAGTTAAACCTTGCTGGAAACTTTTGAGGCTTTGAATTTTGAGTTATATATTCATATTGTATTTAACAAAAATTTGGTGGAATATTAACTTATCTGAAATTGGTACTTCATGTTCAAACTTGAGATTTTTAGCTACTAATTTAATTAAATAAATTATCAGATAAATAAAAAAATTGTGAAATTCTGGATTTAGTCCACAAAGCTCATAATGGCCCTCTAATAATTATTATAGGAGTACTGGATTATTATTTGTTGTACCTCTCATTTTACGGGTCATATAGCTTAAGTGGTCTGCATATAGTAAAAATTGCAGAAATTGTGTTGGAGTATAAATTGATGCATGTCTTGGGACTAGTGGTCTGCTGGTTTGGATAGATAAAAAAATAAGTTCATTATTGGTAGTAGGATGAGTAGAGGGATGGATTGGCTAGAAGTTAGGCGGTGCCCGGGATCGACGAAAGATCGTCTTTCCCGTAGGGAAGAAGTGTCAATTGCACTAGGGTTAGATCCAACACAACATTTAAGGGTAGCTAGTAAGTCTAGGGTTTCACTTTCTTACACGTCGATGACTCGGGGAGATAGGTTGGGTCACTCGGGCAGTAAGACCAGTGGTTTGGTAAAAGGGCAGGTTAGCCCTGCGAGCTTTGGCTCGGTAATGGTTTGTGATGGGCATGTTGGCTCGGTTGTTGTTTATGACGTACGGGATGGTCCGGGGAGCTTTGGCTCGGTAGCTGATACATAAGGTTGCATGTGCATAAAGGAAAAGGTGGTGGGTCTTCGGTGTTGGAGGGTCGATGCATCGACGCCAACACGTTGACTCGACGAGTGTGGTTTAGCACTTGGCCAAATAAAGTCTGGTGCGCCAACCGGCAAGAGTACGCCGGCGCTCCACTCTGTGCACCATCTTTGAGGCGTACGATGGGTCTGACTGGTAGTATAATTACCGGTTAAGAGGTGGGCGAGGCCCAACCCACCGCTTCTGTTTGTCACTACGGAGGTATCCTGGGAGGTTCGGCTCCAGAAAGGGGGAACTAGAGGTCTGTGTACATAGAGTCGAGTGGGTGAGTTGCACTTGCATGTTCACATCATGGCATAATTGTATTACATAGCATAATCATTGCATATAACCTGACACCTATTGTATAAGTGGTATGGGACGCTCTATACAATAGGCCCTGCAAAACGACCCCTTAGTTTATAAGTTCATGCGAGCGTGCTTATAAGTTAAAGGTTTTATTTGATATTATATATTTATGCTTGCTAGAAAACCGACACCCTATCGTATAAATCGGTATGGGACTTTTTATACGATAGGAGCCCTGCAAAAGATCCCTTAGCTTATGTGTTTTCATATAAGTTAAGGTTACATTCTCATTCAGTTTTTTATACCTATTTTGCTGCCATATATACTATAGAGCTGCTAGATTAGTTCCGTTGCCACCTGCTTATTTGCTACTCTCCACCTTCATGCCCTCTCCTTTCCTTCTCCCCGCTCGGTGCCTAGGGTCCATGGGGGAAGGGGCGGGGGATGATAGGACATAGTCTTTTAGACTAACGGTTTTCGAACCACATCATTTTAGGGGACCGTGGAGCCCAGCATGGAGGAGCAGCCCCGGAGGTTGGCACGCGTAGAGATGGGCCAGTCTAGTACCGGAGTTCAAATGACAGGGACTCTGAATCCTGATCATTATTAGTTATAGTATTTGCTTCCGCATTGAGATATTTGTAGTGAGGACATGATGTACTGGGAATGAGCCCAAGATCTTATATTTCTATGTATCTGTGGACACTCCCTTCGTGGAGATTATTTAAATATATATGTGATTTCTGTGTACATGTTTTACTATTTTGCCACAGTTGTGATCGATTTGGCCGGCAGGATTGGCATTTTGTAGTGATGACCTTCCCGAGTGCGAAGGTGTCACCTCAAAGCGGCGGTTTTGGGCCTAAGACCCCGGTATTTTAAAAAGAAAACAAAAGGGGGGGGGGGGTCTTACATAAAATGTAATCCCTCATTGTGTGTTCCAAAGTGTTGACTCATGTGTAGCCTCTCTTTTGGGATACACTTCATATTCAAGCTCTAGGACTAAGAGAAAAGACTTGATGTTGATTTCACCTTAGAAGAAGAAAAAGTTCTGTCAAGAAAATTTCCCAAGTAAAGTACTCGAGTAGTTCTATACTTACTCGAGTAAGTTACTGGGTTCATACTCGAGTAATAATACTCTTACTCAAGTAGTTAAGATATATCCCGAGTAGTCCAATTATGGCTCTCGAGTAGTTAAAACAACTACTCAAGTAGTTTCCTTTTACCTCTCGGGTTTTACAGAAATTCTCTTCTCAAATTTTTCTAAGTGAAATACTCGAGTAGTATTATATAGTACTTGAGTAGTTCTATCTTCTGTCTCGAGTAGTTGAATTCCGACTCTCGTGTAGTTCTCACTTACTCGAGTAGTCTATGTCATGTACTCGAGTTGTTCATCTACTACTTGAGTAGTCCAGTGTTTATACTCGTGTAATCCAGAATTCCATTCCTGAAAATTTCTCTAAGTGAATTACTCGAGTAGTCATCTCCATATACTCGAGTAGTTCTATCTGTCTCGAGTAGTTCAACTTCTATACTCGAGTAGTCATGTTTTCCAGTTCCAGAAATTTTTTAAGTCTATGTCTCGTATAGTTTCTTATATACTCGAGTAGTTCATTCTTATATACTCGAGTAGTATTTCTTATACTCGAATAATCTACTCCACCTCTTGTGTAAGTACTCAAGTACTCGAGTATGTTATTTTTGTTACTCGAGTAGCTGATTTTGTTTCTTCTTACTTACTCGAGTAGTTGACTCCATGTACTCGAGTAATCATCTCATACTCTCTCGAGTAGTTTTTCTTATATACTCGAGTAGTCATCTTCTACCTACTCGAGTAGTGCTGCATGTACTCGAGTAGTCTATTATATCTCGAGTATTTTACTTTGACTTTCTCGAAAATTCGTTAAGTCCAGCCTAACGGTCTTATTTATAGACTTTGACGTGAATGGTCCACGTGTCTCTCATAATGACTCAATTATGTTTAATCTTCTCCTCTCTTATAAAAGGTCTTGTCTAAACCGACAAACCCTAAGAAAGGAGATTATTCAGAAGTTTTGCAGCCGAATATTCATAAGTTTTCTGATTCCTCTCTCTCCAAGAAATGAAAATCGTCGTCATCGCAGTCGCTGATTCCCGACCGGCTAGGGTTTTATCTTTTGAGGATTCAGATCCAGAAGGCTTTCCAGATCGAGATTCGCTCAACTCCTTACTTTCTGATTCGATCGATCCTATGAAGCCAAGAAGTTTCAGATCCAATCTTCTTGAGATTTATCTTCATCATTCTGATAAAGCCGCAATGCCTAGAAGAAGAAATTTTTGATCTACAGTTGCAGATCTGAAAAAGAAGATCACTGTTTGTATTTCTATACAAAATTTATTTCATTCTTGTTGGAGAAATTTCTCCAAGTGTAGGAGCTTTTTGTCTCTGAGATTGTAGGAAGTTTTATCTTCCGAGTGTAGATCCGTTTTGTGGATCGAGTTTGTAGGAACATTGTTCCGAGGGTAGGATTGATTTTCAATCCGAGATAGTGGAGTAGCTGAGTCTAGTGTATTGCTAGATCGGTGAGGGAAAGTGGATGTACCTAAGGTTGGGGAACCACTATAAATCTTGACTTGTCTGTGTTTGATTGGTAGATAGATCTGTGCATTGGTTTGTAATTTTTATTCCCCAAAAAGACGCATAATTCACCTATTCACCCCCCTCTAGGTGATTTAGGTAGGCAACTATTTGTTGAATTCTGTGAAGTGAAAGTGGGTGAATGGAAGGCTTGGGAAACCTATCCGCGCGGACTACGCGGACTGGGTTGGCGGACTGCCAGGTCGGCAGGGATGTTGCAGACGGTTTGCTCTGTGGCGGCCTGGGCGGTCTGTTCGCGCGGACTGCGCGGACAGCAGCGGCGGTCTGACAGGCCAGTGTATGCTCAGCAGGCGGTCTACTCCCAGGAAGTAACCGGGCGGATAGGAATGTTATCCGCGGAGTCCGGCATGAAGCGGACTGAAGAACTGGAGCTCGGCAGACCGGTTTGGCAGATGCCTTGGTCTTGCTCTAGTGAAGCGGCAAGTGGAAGCCGTGGAGACCGCCGGTCAGCGCGGACAGAAACTGGAGGTCGCCCGGTATGGAGGGCTAGATCCAGTGTCCGCCAGTAAGTGCGGACTGGCCCTTGCGGCCAGTGGGCTGGACTTGGTGGGAATTGAACCAAGTCCAGGTAGGCTCAGTCTGGGGAAGATCGCGCAGTGGAGCGCGGGCTGGTTTCTCAGTCCGCCAAGCTTAGTAGAAGTGTTGTTGCCTTGTGTGCTAGCTTGGGGATATGCGGACTGAAGAACTGCTTGTGCAGGAGCGTGCGGACTGGAGCCAGAGTCCGCTGAGTCCGGTTAAGCCTTATGAGGTTTTGGACTCGGGGATGCGGACTGAGGCAGTCAGCAGGAATGCGGGCTGGAGAAGTCTGCAGTGCATGCGGACTGGAGTCTGCTGTTAGCGGACTGGATTGGCGTGTCCGCTAAGTCCGGAGGTGCCTTGGCAATGAGGTAATGGACTTGGGATATGCGGACGGAAGCCGGGTATCCGCTGAGTCCGGCAGGTGCCTTGATGGCGCGGTTGCGGGCTCGGGTTTTGCGGGCTGATGCCTTGTCCGCAGAATTGCGGATACGACTGTTGTGGAGTCCGGCTGTGGTGGTCCTGGCTTGGTCTCTGGCGGCAAGGCGGACTGGATATTGGAGTCCGGCCTTGGAGAAGCTGGGGCGGACTGGCTATCTGCACAGGGCGGCGAACTGGCATGTGTGTCCGCGGGCTGGAGGACACATAAGTTCTTGCTGTGGGTTGTGGCGGTGATCCTATCGGGAAGGGCGGTGACCATACTCATCGTCGTGCCTATAAATAGGACCCATGTCACATCAGGAAACAAGAGAAAAACATATAGAACCTGGACCGAAGTAAGTGAACAGTTTTGAGCTCGCGTAAGTTGCTGCGGCCTGGACTTTGTGTCCGCGCGGATAGAGAGTTGACCCGGTTGTGCTGTGCAGGTTGTGCGGATAGTGCTGGAAAGCCAGGACTTGGCTCTGATTGCGGTCAGGGACAGTGCGGACTCTGCGGTTAAGCAACAGGCGGTAAACAGCAGGTCGCGGATAGCGGCCAGGCGGTCTTCTCTTTGGCGACTTGGTTCGGGGTTCAGGAAGTCGCCGGTTTCTGGCGGACTGTTCCATTCGGTGGCGCAGCTTGTGCGGTCTGGCGGCGTGCAGACCGGCGGTGAAGAGCTAAGCATTGGAGTAAGGGTGAGTCCGCGCGGCTTGGGTTGCGGTCTGGCGACCTGGCGGACTGAGCGGACTCCACAGCAGTAGGTCGGCGGCTTGATTGTTTGAGTCCGCGCGGCTTGTTTTTTGTTCTTGTCTTTGTATCTGTCTCTGCTCTCCCGGTGTGGGGTTTTGGTGAAGCATGTCTCGCCATGTATGTCTCGCCTTGTAAAGAAGTTTGCTCTTGATCAATAAAGAAGCTTGTGCTGCATGTGTTGCTGGTTGTTACTGCTTTGTTGAGATAACCACTGTTAACTCCACGATCCGGGAAAACTTTCAACATATAAGTGGGCGTATTCTCCTTCGGTTTGTTGAGTTTTCAGCAGGGTATCCAAGGGGGCGTCTGCGGTTTGTTGAATTTTAACATGGTATCAGAGCGAGGTTCTTGGAGTGGTCAAGCAGTGCTCAATGGAAGTAGTTGCTCGTCTGTCGAGGAAACCAGTGGTAGAACCATGGCAGTGGAGGATGCAAGTTGTCTTGGTATTGATCTTCTTACAGAGGCGAACTGTGAACGGTGGAAGTCCTGTATGAAGAGCTTTCTTCTTGGCGAGGACCTTTGGGAGGTTGTATGCGGAGCAGGAAGACAAGAGGATACTGCTGGCAATGCTGAGGCGATGAGAGCTTGGAAGGAGGCAAATGCGAAAGCGGAGTCTATTCTCAAGCAGGTGATCTCATCGGAGCTCTTGGACCACATCAGTGGATGTCGGTCAGCTGCGGAGGTTTGGACTTCCCTTGATGGGTTGTTCAGGAAGAAGGTGAAGGAGGTTGCTGCTGATGATGGTCCCTCTACTTCATATCAGGAAGAAAGGAGTTGTTCTCCTAGGCGTGATAAGAAGAGGAAGGAAGGACCACGGTGCTATAAATGCAAGCAGCAAGGTCATCTTCGGAAGGAGTGCAAGGTTACCTTGCTCTCGGCGAACGTTGCTCAGGTAGGGAGGAAGGAGAAGAATGTAGTTGGGACTTCAACTAGTTCTGGATCTGATCGGCTGGATGCCACTGATAGTGCAGCTATCTGGCATGAAAGACTGGGGCATGTAGGGATGGACAAACTGAAAGCAATGGCGGAAAGAAGACTCGTAAGAGGCTTGCCTAGATTGTCATCCTATGGCGATGGTCGGGGGTGTGCGGGATGTCAGGAAAGTGGAGCCTATCGCTTCATGGTCGACAAAGCACAATCCAGGAGTAATGCACCATTGGCGGTTGTCCATTGTGCTCTGGTGGGACCGACCGTCATGGCCAGTCTTGGAGGCAGCAGGTTCATGCTGATATTGGTTGATGACTATTCTGGGTATACTTGGGTATACTTTATGAAGACGAAGTCCAGCATGGTACGCTTGTTTATGGAGTTCAAGAAGCTTGTCGAAGGCCAGCTTGGCCGGAGGATCAAGGTGTTGAGGACAAGTTTCGGTGGTGAGTTTGCCTCAACCGAGTTCTCACGCTTTTGCAGGAAGCAAGGGGTCCGGATGGAGCTTTCTTGTGGACATACTTCACAACAGGGTAGTGTTGCAGCTCGGATGATCCGTTGGTTAACGGAGACCTGCAAGTGTTGGCTTCGGAGTAAAGGCGTTCCGAAGGCTCTTTGGGCGGAGGGAATAGCCTGTGCTACTCATGTCATCAACCGGATGCCTCTTAGTCCGATCATAGTAAAGACTCCTTATGAGCTAATGTTCGGAGTGAAGCCCTCAGTGAAGCACCTTCGGGTATTTGGATCTACCTGCTATATACACTCTCCGGGTGCTCTCAAAACAAAGCTAGTCTTTGTAGGGTATGATGAGCAGAGAAGAAGATGGAGGTGTATGGATCCTGCGACGAAGAAACTCATAGTGTCGAGAGACATTGTTTTCGATGAGTTGACGCCGTATTGGGGTAGCTCTTATGTGGAGCTAGAGATAAGCAGGTTAGATGGTGGGCTGAAGGAGGCTGCTGCTAAGGAAGTGGAGTTGCCTGAGTCACCAGGTGCTCCAGGTTGTTCTAGCTCCGGGGCAAAGGCGTCTGAGTCGGGAAGAAGGGGGAGCGATGCTCCAGGACCTTCTGGCTCAAAGGCGGAGGCTTCCTGTTCAGGAAGCAAGGGGAGCGATGTTCCAGGCAGTTCATGTTCAAGAGGGGAGTCTTCTGGTTCAGGTAGCAGGGGGAGCGTTGCTCCAGATACTCTTGGTTCCAGTAAGGAGGCGTCTTGTTCAGGGAACAAAGGGAGCATTGTTCCAGGTTTGCCCGGGAATGGAGCTGGTTCAAAAGCAGCGGAGGTGGTTAGCCATGATCAGGTTCTTCGGAGATCGAAGAGGATCAGTAAGCCACCAGCTCGATATAGTGAAGGGAACACGGCGGACTTGGTCCCGTGTTTCCTTGTTAGCCCTCAGATCGAGCAAGGGACTTCTGGCTGTGATGACCCCACTAGAATCAAGGAGGTGGTTGACACCAAGTCTGATGAGGTGACTTCTCTCAGAGGCAACGAGGCTTGGGCTTCTGGGTCCAAGGAAGTTGGTGATACTCCTATGATGCATGAGTGGAGGTTGAAGCTGAAGAAGGCAGAGGGAAGCATGGCTCCTTTTGGGAGATGCTGGAGGGCTCCCTCATGGTCCATGATATGCGGGGCGAGGACTATGTCTTGGACATCTCTTCGTAGATGCTATCGGAAGGACCAGGTGCAAGGTTACGGGAGCTGCTGGAGTTATTCACCACTTCTCACTTCAAGGGGGAGTGTTGAATTCTGTGAAGTGAAAGTGGGTGAATGGAAGGCTTGGGAAACCTATCCGCGCGGACTACGCGGACTGGGTTGGCGGACTGCCAGGTCGGCAGGGATGTTGCAGACGGTTTGCTCTGTGGCGGCCTGGGCGGTCTGTTCGCGCGGACTGCGCGGACAGCAGCGGCGGTCTGACAGGCCAGTGTATGCTCAGCAGGCGGTCTACTCCCAGGAAGTAACCGGGCGGATAGGAATGTTATCCGCGGAGTCCGGCATGAAGCGGACTGAAGAACTGGAGCTCGGCAGACCGGTTTGGCAGATGCCTTGGTCTTGCTCTAGTGAAGCGGCAAGTGGAAGCCGTGGAGACCGCCGGTCAGCGCGGACAGAAACTGGAGGTCGCCCGGTATGGCGGGCTAGATCCAGTGTCCGCCAGTAAGTGCGGACTGGCCCTTGCGGCCAGTGGGCTGGACTTGGTGGGAATTGAACCAAGTCCAGGTAGGCTCAGTCCGGGGAAGATCGCGCAGTGGAGCGCGGGCTGGTTTCTCAATCCGCCAAGCTTAGTAGAAGTGTTGTTGCCTTGTGTGCTAGCTTGGGGATATGCAGACTGAAGAACTGCTTGTGCAGGAGCGTGCGGACTGGAGCCAGAGTCCGCTGAGTCCGGTTAAGCCTTATGAGGTTTTGGACTCGGGGATGCGGACTGAGGCAGTCAGCAGGAATGCGGGCTGGAGAAGTCTGCAGTGCATGCGGACTGGAGTCTGCTGTTAGCGGACTGGATTGGCGTGTCCGCTAAGTCCGGAGGTGCCTTGGCAATGAGGTAATGTACTTGGGATATGCGGACGGAAGCCGGGTATCCGCTGAGTCCGGCAGGCGCCTTGATGGCGCGGTTGCGGGCTCGGGTTTTGCGGGCTGATGCCTTGTCCGCAGAATGGCGGATACGACTGTTGTGGAGTCCGGCTGTGGTGGTCCTGGCTTGGTCTCTGGCGGCAAGGCGGACTGGATATTGGAGTCCGGCCTTGGAGAAGCTGGGGCGGACTGGCTATCTGCACAGGGCGGCGAACTGGCATGTGTGTCCGCGGGCTGGCGGACACATAAGTTCTTGCTGCGGGTTGTGGCGGTGATCCTATCGGGAAGGGCGGTGACCATACTCATCGTCGTGCCTATAAATAGGACCCATGTCACATCAGGAAACAAGAGAGAAACATATAGAACCTGGACCGAAGTAAGTGAACAGTTTTGAGCTCGCGTAAGTTGCTGCGGCCTGGACTTTGTGTCCGCGCGGATAGAGAGTTGACCCGGTTGTGCTGTGCAGGTTGTGCGGATAGCGCTGGAAAGCCAGGACTTGGCTCTGATTGCGGTCAGGGACAGTGCGGACTCTGCGGTTAAGCAACAGGCGGTAAACAGCAGGTCGCGGATAGCGGCCAGGCGGTCTTCTCTTTGGCGACTTGGTTCGGGGTTCAGGAAGTCGCCGGTTTCTGGCGGACTGTTCCATTCGGTGGCGCAGCTTGTGCGGTCTGGCGGCGTGCAGACCGGCGGTGAAGAGCTAAGCATTGGAGTAAGGGTGAGTCCGCGCGGCTTGGGTTGCGGTCTGGCGACCTGGCGGACTGAGCGGACTCCACAGCAGTAGGTCGGCGGCTTGATTGTTTGAGTCCGCGCGGCTTGTTTTTTGTTCTTGTCTTTGTATCTGTCTCTGCTCTCCCAGTGTGGGGTTTTGGTGAAGCATGTCTCGCCATGTATGTCTCGCCTTGTAAAGAAGTTTGCTCTTGATCAATAAAGAAGCTTGTGATGCATGTGTTGCTGGTTGTTACTGCTTTGTTGAGATAACCACTGTTAACTCCACGATCCGGGAAAACTTTCAACATATAAGTGGGCGTATTCTCCTTCGGTTTGTTGAGTTTTCAGCAGGGTATCCAAGGGGGCGTCTGCGGTTTGTTGAATTTTAACACTATTAACTTTCAATTGGTATCAGAGCCAGGTTGATCGTTAAAAGGTTAACACCTTGATTAGATCCTTCAATATTTGTCTTTTGAGATCTACCAAAAATGGACAAGGCTAAAGATTTTGCCAAGCTTCCTTTGTGCACCAAAAATAATTTTCCCATGTGGAAAGAAAGAATCAAGTTCTTTATGGAAGTTGTGGATCCAAGGATCTTCATGATAGTTGAAGAAGGTCCTCATATTCCCATGACCGTCTCCACTGTAGATCCAACTAAGAAAGTCCCAAAAAAACTTATGGATCTAGATAAGGATGAGATTGTACTTATTTCATTGGACAAAAAGGCAAAAAATATTATAGCAAGTGCAGTTGATGATTCAATGCTGCAAAACCTGATTCACTGCCAGTTTGCAAAAGAGATATGGCAGTCACTAGTTACCCTAATGAAAGGTACCGAAGAAGTGAGGGATGATAGAAGATACCTTCTTAATCAGAAGTATGAGACTTTCCGATAAGGAAACAAAGATATCATTGCTGACACCTTTGAGAATTTCTTCAAGATAGTGAATGGGCTAAGGGTCTATGGCAGAGTCTTCACTAATGGAGAATTAAATGATAAATTCTTGAGATCCCTAACTAAGGAATGGGATAACAAGGTCTATGTCATAAGGGAGTTTGGAAAACTGGTCGAGACAGATCCTCAAAATCTCTTCGGGAAGCTTATGTCATATGAGCTTCAACTCAACACCAGAAAGACTGAAGAAGAGAAGAGCAGGTCTGCATTCAAAGAGAAGTCTATTGCTTTAAAGGCAGACAACTCTAAGAAGACAATGGTTGTTTCTCCTACTCCAGCACAAGGAGTTAGTGAAGAAGAAACCTCAGATCCAAGCACCTCAGGAACTGAACTATCAGAAGGTGAGTTCTCACTACTCTCACGACAGTTCAAGAAATTCTTGAACAAGAAGAAGCAATGGAAAGGCAAGGATGCCTCCTATAGAAGATCACGACGTGATGGTGGTCGGCAAAGAAAAGGCTCAAGTAGCCACGACAGGTATGCCTCTAAACAGAACAAACATGTTTCTACTGTCATTATTTGTTATTGTTGTAATAATGCAGGACACGTCATCGCTGACTGCCCTCACAAGAAGAAGGAGGGTGGTAGAAGAGAGGAAAAGAAGTCCTCATACAACAAGAAGAGGACAGAGAAGAGCTTGATGGCCAAAAAGGGCAAGACTCTTAGTGACTCTAACTCATCTGAGTCGAGTGAATAAGAAGAAGCCTATTTTGGACTCATGGCTCAAAAAGATGACGAACAAGAGCCACAGTTCACTGGGAAGGTAAACTCTCACACTCCTCTTTCAGATTCTGAAGTTTCTGAACATGATTATGAGGATAGCTCTTCTGACGATGAGTCAGAACTCATGGCCCAATATAAGGAGTTAATCATGGCTTACGACAAATGTCGCCGAGTCGTGAAAACTCAGGCTAAAGAGATAAAGTCTCTCAAAGCTGAAGATAGCATCTTGAGAGAGAAAGTCGCAAAGACTGACTCGCTTGAAGAGAACTTCAATAATGCTATTGAAGAATATAACAAAGCTCTTGAGCATCTTGATCTTAAAGAGAACGTCATCAAAGAGTTGGAAGAATAACTCGTCGCTGAAAAGAAACTTGTTGAAAGTTTCTTGAAGCCTAAGACTGTTCTTCCATTCATGCTGAATTCTCAGCTAAGGCCAAGGGTGCTGGTCTAGTCCATGAAGAACCTCCTAGTAAGTCTTCTAGGAGAAATAAGGCTCAACGAAAGAATAAGGCCACCAAAAAGGCCTTAGCCAAAGAGAAGGGGAAAGCCCCTCAAGATCAGACCTCTTTCAAAAAGGTCATATTTCCTTCAAATGAGTTTGATATTGACTCAGCCTACGGACACTTTGCTAGGCCTACCTATGTAGAGACAAAGTCCCGTTATCAAGGATGGACTCGACCCAGAAACTTTGGTGAAAGTGTCTTTAAGGCACCTTATGAAGAAGTCATTCTTCGGAGTTATGGCCCTTTCAATCATGGCCATAACTTCAAGAAGGCACCAAAGGCAAAGCCTGTTGTAGAAAAGCCAGTGAAGGAGAAGAAAACATGTGATTGTCATCTTCATGAAGCTTCTTCCTCCAACAATACTGCCCCTGCTAGACCACAATTCCAAAGGGTCAAGCAGAAGAACATATGGCGAAGATATAACATATTTGACTGTTGGTGTTGTGGCAGAACTGGTCACTTTGCCATTGATTGCTGGTTTAATCCCAGAAATGCTGCAACCCCACATGTTGGCAATATGAGGAAGACCACTCCTAATGCTAATATTCATAGGGGGAGTGTTCCAACCCGAGACCAAGGACCCAAACGTATTTGAGTTCCTAAGGCAAACTGATTGTGATTGCAGGTATGTCCAAAGGCCACCAAAACGTCAATCTGGTATTTGGACAGTGGATGCTCTCGGCATATGACCGGGACAAGAAGCCTAATTCAGAACTTTACTCCAGTCGTGAACGGACCGAAGGTCATCTTTGGAGGTTCAGACCGTGGAATCACTAAAGGCTACGGTATGATTACAAACGGTAATGTATCATTCTCAGATGTGGCTTACGTTGAAGGTTTGGAACATAACCTTATAAGCATAAGTCAACTCTGCGACAAAGGATACATAGTTGAGTTTCACGCTGACAAGTGCTTGATAAAATCTGTTGACAATATGGAAATGATTCTATCCGACACTCGAAGCAGAAACATATTTTGCATGAATTTCATTTATATAGATTCTTCGACACCAATATGCTTTTTAGCAAAAGATAGTGCATCTCTTGGTTACCAATGACGCAAGAGACTAGTACATATTAATTTCAAAACTATTAATAAATTATTTTCAATGAACTTAGTACGTGATGCCCCGAATGTCAAGTACGTCAAAGATAGACCTTGTTATGCATGTGTAAAAGACAAGCAAACAAGAACTACCTTTAAAAGCGTTATTGGCAAGGATTCTAATAGATGTCTTCATCTACTATATATGGACTTGTTTGGTCCACTGCAAATTAGAAGTTTGGGAGGTAAGGATTATACGTTGGTAATTGTTGATGATTACTCGCGCTTTGCGTGGGTGTTCTTTCTGAAACACAAGTCAGATACCTTCGACATCTTTACTCATTTTATCAGACAAGTTCAGAACGAGTACAATTGCTCCATAGTCAAAATCAGAAGTGATAACGGAACAGAGTTCAAGCCTGGGGCCATGACAGAATTTTGTGAAAGCTTTGGTATCTTTCATGAGTTTTACTCTCCTCGTACTCCGCAACAAAATGGAGTGGCCGAGAGAAGGAATAGAACGCTCATAGAGGCCTGCAGGACCATGTTGTGTGATGCTTCACTTCCGGAATATTTTTGGGCTGAAGCCGTCAACAATGCATGCCACGTGCAAAATCGAGCTCTCATAAACAAAAACCATGATAAGACACCTTACGAACTTCTGAAGGGCAAGAAACCGACAGTCTCATATTTTAGAATTTTTGGTTGTAAATGCTTCGTGCTCAACAATGGCAAGTATCATACTACTAAGTTTAGCGAAACGAGTTTTGAAGCTATTTTTGTAGGCTATAGTAACCATAGTAAGGCATACAGGATCTTTAATAAAAAAACCCTGGTCGTGGAAGAATCGATACATGTTGTATTTGATGAGACGAGTTTGCTGCAAAGCAACTCTTCTAGTGTGCTTATTGAAGATGCAGGTGCAAAGCTGAAAGAAATTAGCTTGAATGGACCGTTCGAAGATAAAGGTGAAAAATTCATCAAGATCACCAGCCCAACCCCTATTGGAGAGGATGATGATCATGATGAAGAATTCATCCAAGATGAAGAAGTCACTCTGGTGATAGAAGACAATCCAGATGCAAGGACTCTGGAGCTCAGACATCTGAAGGATCACCCCATGAACCAGATCATAGGAGATCCCCGGGATAGTGTTAGAACTTGTAGATGTACAACTAATGAGAATCTATATTTAAGTTTTCTCTCGTAGGTTGAACAAAAGAAGTTTGAGGAAGCAAACTCAGACGCATCGTGGATAATGGCGATGGAAGAAGAACTGAACCAGTTCAAGCACTGCAAAGTATGGAAACTTGTTCCAAGACCCAAAGGTAAGAACGTCATTGGGACAAAATGGGTCTACAGGAACAAGATGGAGGAGAATGGAACAATAGTAAAGAACAAGGCCAGACTTGTCGCAAAAGGTTATCGTCAAGAAGAAGGAATCGACTTCGACCAGACGTACGCTCTAGTGGCAAGGCTGGAGGCAATAAGGTTATTCCTAGCATATGCTGCACTCAAAGGCTTCACTGTCTACCAGATAGATGTAAAGTCTGTCTTCCTTAATGATGACATAAAGGAAGAGGTGTATGTAGAACAACCTCCAGGTTTCATTGATTCAAACTTTCCTGATTACGTTTATTGACTGCATAAAGCGTTATATGGTCTGAAACAAGCTCCTCGAGCTTGGTATGAGACGTTGTCTAACTTTCTACTTGAGAACAAGTTCACAAGGGGAAAGATAGACAAGACATTATTTCTTAGGGAAATTAAAGGCAAGATTTTGCTAGTGCAAATCTATGTCGACGACATTATTTTTGGCTCTACTAATGACAACCTCTGCAAGAAGTTTTCAAAACTTATGCAAGTGAAGTTTGAGATGAGAAGTATGAGTGAGCTGAAGTATTTTTTAGGGATTCAAGTGAAACAGTCTGAAGATGGAATTTTCATCTCACTGACCAAGTTCACCAAAGAGCTTATTAAGAAATTCGGAATGGAGAACGCAACCTCAATGAGGACTCCAATGGGTTCGACAATGTCTTTGTACAAGGATGAAAAAGGGAAACCTTTTGATGAAACCAAGTACAGAAGCATTATTGGATCCTTACTTTACCTTACTGCAAGTAGACCTGACATAATGTTCTCAACATGTGTTTGTGCTAGATTTTAGGTGAACTCTAAGGAATCTCACTACGTTGATGGGAAGCGGATTTTGAGATACCTTAAAGGTACACCGAATCTTGGCTTATGGTACCCAAGAAGTAATGATAGCGAGCTAATAGGTTTTTCAGATGCAGATTTTGCAGGGAGCAAAGACAACAGGAAAAGCACTTCCGGGACGTGTCAATTCTTTGGAAGAAGACTTATCTCCTGGAGTAGCAAGAAGCAAATCTGTATGGCAATTTCAACGGCCGAGTCAGAGTACATCTCTGCAGGCAGTTGCTATGCACAGTTACTTTGGATAAAGAATCAGTTTAAGGACTACAACATGAAGTTTGAAAAGATTCCACTGTTTTGCGACTCTTCCAGCGCAATTGCAATAGCCAACAACCTAGTCTCGCACAGCCGGACAAAGCATATTGTACAACCTCGGGCTCGCAAAGAGCCCTCAAGAAGCAAATAGGTCGAGATGGGCAAATGGGACCAGGGGGGGCCCACTCGCATGCGGCGAGATGATGGACTCTCCAAGGGGCGAGATACCCCATCTAGGGGCGAGAGGGCCTCCAGAGGCGAGAGGGCCTCCATGAGCGAGAGAGTCTCCAGCAGCAAGGAGATCTCGCAGTAAAGGGCGAGAGGCGCCGGCGAGACGGGCAGTGGGGCCCCTCTCGCCGGTAGGTACCTTTCCACTCTCCAGGGCGAGAAGAGGCCTTTTTTATATTATATATTATATTTTCCTGTCAAACAGTGGTTTTTACTCTTCTACCCCGGGTATTTTTACCCTCTTACCCTTAGTGGACTGCATATAGCTCCTCAGAACAGCGGAGTTTGGCTGTTGGCAGACCCAGCCAAGGGTATCCCGGTAATTTCAGATCGGTGCAATTTTGTTATTGGCAATTCAGATTCTGAAATCTATAAATAAGCCCATAGGGGTTCTTCAGAGAGGATTTTTTTAGACTCCAAAAGGGAATCATCGGCACTGTCTTCTGAGGAACTTCAAGCCCAGCTTTTGGCTTTGGAGGGGAAGCTCTCTGTGATCTTCCGGGTAAGCGGTGGGACCTCCCTGCTGCAGCTTTGGGCCAGCTTTTCTTAGTCCTTCACGACCAGTCGGAGGTCGGAGCTTAGGCCAAGTAGGAGCCGGCTACGCCCCTATTTTGCGAACATCCGTCGAAGTCAAATTTTGGCTTCAACAGTTCTGGTGCGGTGAGCGTGGAAGTAGCCGGTTCAAGAAAAGTTTGAGTTTGGTCCTATGGAAGGAGGTGAAGGAGAAGGATCTGGTTCTGGAGGTTCCCCCTCCTAGGTAGAAGAGGCGGCGAGGAAAATGCTGGAGGACTTCAGGCGAGAGGCCATGCAAACCATAAGCTTGGCCTTCTCAGCAAGGAGCGAGTGGGCCCCCTAAAAGTGAGCAGGGGTGAATGTTGCTCTTGGCGGGGTGAATGTTGCTCTTGTAAGGAGGGGACACTGGAATAATTCGCTCACCTAAAAGCGAGCAGGGGTTAGGAAGAAGCGAGACGACAAATAGCGAGGAGAGAGGAACGAAAGGATAAGATAAGAATACCCTCGCCCGGGAGCACTGGAAGAAGCGAGTCAAGACCTCGCCGCAAGAAGTTGACCTCAAAATTCTTGCCGACTAAGTACTCGCACAGCAGCTTCTCTGGACCACTGACTTGGGGGTGGCGTAGAAGCTCTCTGGCGGAGAGACCGGCGCGAGAGGGATGCCGCCGAAGTCAGCACGGTCTCCCCGGATGAAGACGAATCAGGTGAGCCAATGATGGTTCTTGTTAGGCGTCTCGCATACCTTAAGCCCCTGCCCAGTAAAATACGAGACCCCATCGGCGTTGGCATGATAGATGAAAAGCTTGCGGAAGGCCGTCAAGCTAAACTCGATGCGCTCCCGGCGCATATAACGGGCGAAGGCGATCAACACCGAGATGGCGTTAGGGTTGAACTGTGTCGGGACGACACCAAAGTATTTGAAGACCTGCTTCACCTCAGGCCAAAGGGGCAGTCGCAACCCCGCCTCGAAATGCGAGACGGGGAAGGCGAGTTCCCCCGGGTAATAGGTGTTGATGCACTCGCCGACCTTGGGGGGACGCGACTCGACCCCTTCCCCCAGATACTCGCGGGCAAACTTATCATGATCTTCTCGAGGGAGCCGGCCGAGCGGGAAGTCATGGTCAGTAAACCTCTTCCCGCAGCGGCTGCGCCCCTCACCCTCCTCCACCTTCTTCTTACCCATCTTCTTTGGCGAAATGGTCTTCGGCGAGACAAAGGAAAAAATTGGCGAGAGATCCAAGAGAGGAAGGCGAGAAGGGGCCGGCGAGACGGAAAGGTCAGAAAGCCCAGAGCTTGGGTAACAGCAGAAGCGGAAAGTGCGGTATCTAATCCCGGACTAGGCATATTTATAACTGATACATTGCCAATGATTAAATGGGCGGAAAAATATGGGGGGAGGGGAAGAGTCGATGTCCTTTTCTCTCTCCTAAAGCTCGATTGGCGCGACCCATCACAATCAGGAAAAAATATATATGAATATATAGCATAAATTAAAGGGAGAGTTAAAAAGGAATGAAAAATTAAGCAATAAAAATATATGTCCAGAAATCGTCCCGCGGGGACCAAGCTCTCTACATACTTTGGCGAGACTACCGCTATTACATCTTTCACGAGAAGAAGAAAAAGAAGAATAGCGAGATGGACATCCTTCAGTACGGGTGCCATTCCCAGCAGCCACCGCGAGCTCCCCCGCGAGGAGGTCTACTCCGCGAGTGGAAGGAGCGAATGGATTCAAGACCGCGGCGCGCGAGACGGAGCTGCATATTGGTCTCATTAATGATAGCTTCAGGGTTGGTACCATCGACGTCTAGCTCGGCATTTGCTCCAGAAGATAGACGAGCGCACTCGCTCTCCAGCGACTCGATGCGCTTCTCCGCGGCCTGCTTATCCAGAGTCAAGGAGTGGATAATGCGCGCGTGCTTCCGGAAGAGCTCAGCCATCTTGCGCTTCATCTCCGCTGGATTTGAAGGGTCACCCAGATAGTCTTCAATCCCATCTACAGGAGGAGGCGAGACGGAGAGTCGCTTTGGCTGCTCCTCAATAGGAGAGTTGGCCCGAGAATCTGCGTAAGGGGTGTAGAGGCAAGGTGGAAGAGGCACTCGCAGAAGGGAGTGAGAGTAGCGAAGGGGATTCAAAAGGGCGAGGGAAGGTCCCTTACCAGGATGGCGAGAGGTATCGGCGGCCGGGGAGGGGTCGTTCCTCCTCTCGCTTTGAGTAGTTGGGGGATTAGAAGAGGGCTGCGAATCGAACTCCTCGTAGTGGGCAGCAGAACCATCTCGCGGACTCTTCGGGGGCTGCGGAACCACAAGAGCCCCCTGAAAAAGCATTAGTCAACGAAAGAGAGCACCCGGTCGCGGAGATAACAGTGGTAAAAGTAAGTACCCACCTCCTTTTCCTTGGAAGACGCAGGAGGAGTGGGGATGGTTTCCAAAGCAACGCGAGACAGATCTCCTGCGGCAGGTGACTGACCCCCAGCCTTCGTCTTTTTCAGGCGAGACGACGGGGCGAGCGGGCGAACTAAAGAAGAGGTAAAAGAAGCCACGTTGGCCTTGTGCTGCTCTCGCACTAGTGCGAGACGTTCACGAAAGCTTTGACTGTGCGTCATTCCAAAAGACTCAAGAATAGGGAAGACGAATATGCAGAGCAGGGCGCCAGGTGTGCGGGGCAAGAGTCATATATTTATAGGCCCCGGTGGGGGCCTCAGAAGATTCCTCATAAATACGTTTTTTAATGCGCCTTAAATAACGAGCCTCGGTTGAACATTCTTTTTGAGCTTAGAGTAATCTCAAAAAGAGCGGGGATTGTGTACAACCTCGGGCTCGCAAAGAGCCCTCAAGAAGCAAACATGTCGAGATGGGCAAATGGGACCAGGGGGGCCCACTCGCAAGCGGCGAGATGATGGACTCTCCAAGGGGTGAGATACCCCATCTAGGGGCGAGAGGGCCTCCATGAGCGAGAGAGTCTCCAGCAGCAAGGAGATCTCGCAGTAAAGGGCGAGAGGCGCTGGCGAGACGGGCAGTGTGGCCCCTCGCCGGTAGGTACCTTTCCACTCGCCCGGGCGAGAAGAGGCCTTTTTTATATTATATATTATATTTCCCTGTCAAACAGTGGTTTTTACTCTTCTACCCCGGGTATTTTTACCCTCTTACCCTTAGTGGACTGCATATAGCTCCTCAGAACAGCGGAGTTTGGCTGTTGGCAGACCCAGCCAAGGGTATCCCGGTAATTTCAGACCGGTGCAGTTTTGTTATTGGCAGTTCAGATTCTGAAATCTATAAATAAGCCCATAGGGGTTCTTCAGAGAGGATTTTTTTAGACTCCAAAAGGGAATCATCGGCACTGTCTTCTGAGGAACTCCAAGCGCAGCTTTTGGCTTTAGAGGGGAAGCTCTCTGTGATCTTCCGGGTAAGCGGTAGGACCTCCCTGCTGCGGCTTTGGGCCAGTTTTTCTTAGTCCTTCACGACCAGTCGGAGGTCGGAGCTTAGGCCAAGTAGGAGCCGGCTACGCCCCTATTTTGCGAACATCCGTCGAAGTCAAATTTTGGCTTCAACACATATAGAGCTAAGGTATCATTTCATCCGGGAGCATGTTAAGCATGGGGACATAGACCTTCAATATGTCTCTACAGATAGGCAAATTGTAGACATTTTCACGAAGCCGCTGGATGAGACCAAGTTCTCGTTCTTCAAAACAGAACTTGAGATGCTCAAAAAAGCAGACTAGAAGAAGCTGGATTTTTAAGAAGGCTCAAGGTTCAAAGGTTAGTCAAATTTTGGAATTTTACAAAATTTCAACTCTTTGACTCGAGTAAGATACAACCTACTCGAGTAAGTATAGGACCTACCTGAGTAGTAGAATAACATACTCGAGTAGTCTACTTGACCTACTCGAGTATCAGACTGACATACTCGAGTAGTCTACTTCACACACTCGAGTACATCACTCCCTACTCGAGTACTTCTATACATCTACTCGAGTGCTTCTGTATCTCCACTCGAGTAATTCCAGATTTATCTACTCGAGAACTTTCCTCACTCGTGTATATGCCGAGTCGTTTGTTTTTTTTTCAAATTTTCTTATGCGCATGCCAAGGCTTATGCCGCCTCTTCTTTGGTTTATCTCATTTATTTTCGATTAATTAGACCTAGAACTAGGGTTATATAAATAAGAAAATCTGAAAAAGTCCTTCAGGAAACCATTTCCGCTCTCTCGAGTACCTGACTGCCTCTTCACCTTCCTCAGTCAGTTGCAGAGCCGTGCGATTTCCTTCACCCCGTCGACACTTTTTAGGGTTTCTGCATCTCCAAGATTTCTGAATCATGGCCGCCACCTCTAAAATCGGCATGGATTCGGAATTAGTCGCCGTCGGGATTGCATACCTCTCCGAAGACTTCCATAATTTCATGATTTTGCTCGACACCGCCGAATTAACCTTCATCCTTCAAGAACCCTATCGAATTCTTTTTCCCGAAGTTGTAGAGTTTTTCAGGAACCTCAAGGTCAGGCGCAATGGCACAGTTCTAAAATCTACAGTAAAAGGAATCAACATCAAACTCACCAAAACGTCTATTGCTCAACTTCCTCGAATGCCGATTGTAGATGAAGAAGATCATCTCGGGCCAGCAGAATCTGACAGAACATGTCTCTTCATGGTGTACATCCTGAGCAACAGTACATCAAGAGGTCTGATATGAATACTGTAGGGAAATTCTTAGATGATATCATTGGAAAAGTTCTCATGTGCAAGACAAACTCCATAAGAGATATTCCTCTGTATTTCTTTGACATCATGCAAGTAATCTTCTACAGAAAGAGTTTTCAGTTTGGCATGCTGATCTTGGACAAAATAAAGGAGAGCATTAAATCCCCCAATTATGCAAGGATAATTTATCTAATCCTTCATGAGATAAACCCAGACACCTTCAACTTCTCTAAATTAAGTATCCTTCATCATATGAAGAAGGTCTCCATCTCCTACATTCAAAGATGGGAGCTCAAGTTGCAGAATCTTTCTCAAGCTGCTAAGATTACTGAAGTTATTGACACAGAGGACAGGACTCCATCTCCCTCTCCATCTCATGTCCCCAGCTCCTCTGGTGCACCTAATGAGGGGTAGCCTGCTCCTTCTGTTTCAGCCAGGATGCCAACTCCTCCAGCACCTACTCCTCCTCCACCTACTCCTCCACCTTTTACCCCAGAAGACATTCCCTCAGATCAACAACTTCAAGACATTCTCCTATCCACTGATGCTGCCATCAACGTGATGATAAAAGAATTAACTCCAGATGAATCACCTCCTCTTCTATCTCCCAAAGCTCCATCCACTGAAATACCCAAAGACCCCACTCTAGTGCAATCTCCAGTAGTCTCCAAACAAATCTCCAGCCAGGTCTCCAGCTAAGAGTCCTACTGCACCCCAAGTGCAAGCAGAAACCAACTTCATTTCAGATGAGGCATCAGCTGAGCCAGTTGAAGCTCCTCTAAGGAACTTAAATTTCTCCATCCCCACAGTCACTGATGAAGGGGATGCCATGTTACCCACTACAAGAGCTCAGAGCTCTGTTACCCTCACAGAAATAGCTCCACGGGTGGCTCCTCCTATTCCTCCTGCTCCATCTCCTTCTGCTCCTCCTGCTGCTACTGCCTCTTCCTCTATAGATTTGATGGCTCAGATTGTCCTTCTACTTCAAGCTCAGAAAACATACTTTGATACTTGTATTAAGACTTTCTCTGACAAGGTTACTGCTCTAGAAACTGAGATGAGCAGAGGATTTGCTGAAATTCAACATAATACTGATCAGCTCAAACATCTGTTCCAAATTGGTGGCAAAGCATTAGACCACACCATCACTAGTGTTGGTCAAGTCATGGAGCAAGGTCTGACTCTTGCTAATAATCAGATGGAATTGGAAAAACGAGCTGAAGCTACTAAAATGAAAATCTGTGAAGAGGTTGGCACTTTCAAAGATGATGCCATCTCTAAGCTATCTGTTGAAGTCAAAAAGAGGGAGAAGTTGGTGAAAGAATATTTAGAAAAGTCAGATGCTGCCATGCAAGAGCTTTGGAAAGCAAAAGTGAAAGAGATCCATGGTGATGTCCTTGCTCAAATTCAGAGTGTCAAATTTCAACACCTATGACACTACTGTATGGATGCATAACCAGATCCTTCCTGAATTTGCTACTAATCCTAATATCATTCCTCATCACCTAAACCCTCTGGCTGATGCTGCTCCTACTCAAGCTCCTCAACCTACATTCTCTCCTAGGCCTGGTGACTCTGTTGTTTCTCCTGATACCTACACTCAGGGTTGGGAAGATGATCCTGCAGACATTTTCCTCAAAGCTCCTCCTGAGATTCTGACCCATAAGAAGAAAAGAAAGTATGGTGATGGTGCTTCTGCAAGCAAGTCCATTCCTACTCCAGCTCCTGAACATGCTGAGATATGGTCTTCCACTTCCAAGTCCCTCATCCTGGAAACACTCAAACTTATTTTGTACTACCATAAGAGCAAAAATATTCACTACAGTTCCCAGGAATGGGAGTTATATGAGAAATCGATGACCAAGAGAAGAATATATGACAGAGAATATGGAAGAAACAATCCTGCTGCTCCTCCAAGACCCCCCAAGTATTATCCAAAGCCTTACAGCTATCAAAGGAGACAACAGGAGAAACAGGGCAGACAGCATCATCAGAACTAGCCAAAAGGACTCATGAGATGTGGAAATGATTTTTGTTGATAATGACATTTTTGGATATTCACATTTTTATAATTCTAAGTTTTTGATCTTATAGTCTTATGCTTGCTTGCACTGCCTTATATACTTAGCATTCTTTTTATGTCCATAATTCACCTTAGTGTAAAGGGTTCTGACTTCTACAAATAGGGGGAGATTATTTGGTATTGTATCCACACTAACCCAGATTTGATGAAGTCACCCTTGAACTAAGATAAATTAAGTTGTATTTGATGCTTGGTTTGAGTTATGTGTTTGCAAGAATTCTTATGGGAAGTGTAGACCAATGTCAGTCTACAATGGGTCATCAAACACAGGACCATACAATGTAATCTCTCATTGTGTGTTCCAAAGTATTGACTCATGTGTAGTCTCTCTATTGGGATATACTTCATATTCAAGCTCTAGGACTAAGAGAAAAGACTTGATGTTGATGAATAAGAAAAAGTTCTGTCAATAAAATTTCCCAAGTACTCGAGTAGTTCTATACTTACTCGAGTAAGTTAGTGAGTTCATACTCGAGTAATAATACTCTTACTCGAGTAGTTAAGATATATCCCGAGTAGTCCAATTATGGCTCTCGAGTAGTTAAAACAACTACTCGAGTAGTTTCCTTTTACCTCTCGGGTTTTACAGAAATTCTCTTCTCAAATTTTTCTAAGTGAAATACTCGAGTAGTACTATATAGTACTCAAGTAGTTTTATCTTCTGTCTCGAGTAGTTGAATTCTGACTCTTGTGTAGTTCTCACTTACTCGAGTAGTCTAAGTCATGTACTCGAGTAGTTCATCTACTACTCGAGTAGTCTAGTGTTTATACTCGTGTAATCCAGAATTTCATTCCTGAAAATTTCTCTAAGTGAATTACTCGAGTAGTCATCTCCATATACTCAAGTAGTTCTATCTATCTCGAGTAGTTCAACTTCTATACTCGAGTAGTCATGTTTTCCAGTTCCAGAAATTTTCTAAGTCTATGTCTCGAGTAGTTTCTTATATACTCGAGTAGTTCATTCTTATATACTCGAGTAGTATTTCTTATACTTGAGTAATCTACTCCACCTCTCGTATAAGTACTCAAGTACTCGAGTATGTTATTTTTGTTACTCGAGTAGCTGATTATGTTTCTTCTTACTTACTCGAGTAGTTGACTCCATGTACTCGAGTAATCATCTCATACTCTCTCGAGTAGTTTTTCTTATATACTCGAGTAGTCATATTCTACCTACTCAAGTAGTGTTGCATGTACTCGAGTAGTCTGTTATATCTCGAGTATTTTACTTTGACTTTCCCAAAAATTCGTTAAGTCCAGCCTAACGGTCTTATTCATAAACTTTGACGTGATTGGTCTACGTGTCTCTCATAATGACTCAATTATGTCTAATCTTCTCCTCTCCTATAAAAGGTCTTGTCTAAATCGACAAACCCTAAGCAAGGATATTATTCAGAAGTTTTGCAGCCGAATATTCTTAAGTTTTCTTATTCCTCTCTCTCTCCAAGAAACGAAAACCGCTATTATTGCCTTCGCTGATTCCCGACCGGCTAGGGTTTCATCTTTTGAGGATTCAGATCCAGAAGACTTTACAGATCGAGATTCGCTCAACTCCTTACTTTCTGATTCGATCGATCGTGTGAAGCCAAGAAGTTTCAGATCCAATCTTGTCGAGATTTCTCTTCATCATTCTGATAAAGCCGCAAAGCCTGGAAGAAGAAATTTCTTATCTACAGTTACAGATCAGAAAAAGAAGATCACTGTTTGTATTTCTTTACAAAATTTATTTCATTCTTGTAGGAGAAATTTCTCCGAGTGTAGGAGCTTTTTGTCTCCGAGATTGTAGGAAGTTTTATCTTCCGAGTGTAGATCCGTTTTGTGGATCAGGTTTGTAGGAACATTATTTCGAGGGTAGGATTGATTTTCAATCCGAGATAGTGGAGTAGCCGAGTCTAGTGTATTGCTAGATCGGTGAGGGAAAGTGGATGTACCCAAGGTTGGGGAACCACTATAAATCTTGTCTTGTCTGTGTTTTATTGGTAGATAGATCTGTGCATTGGTTTGTAATTTTTATTCCGCAAAAAGACGCACAATTCACCTATTCACCCCCCTCTAGGTGATTTAGGTAGGCAACTATTAACTTTCAGAACCCTCTCGACTGCCATGGGCGGGAACCCTCTCGCCTGCCATGGGCGGGAACCCTCTCGCCCATCTGTTAGTTGACCCGACCTCTAGCCAAAAGATAGCCCAAGGCTAGGCCAACCCTTGTCCTTTGGGAATCTAGGTTCCACCTCAGCGAATCTGGAGTTGTATACTGTTGGTCATGTTGGTGCTCCATCTGCTCGAGCTCCTAAAATAATACGATCACAACCGACCGTTAGTCATAAAGACTAAGATATTTTGTTCTCGCCTCACCCTCGCAACTCCTAGGCAACGTGTGGGAGGACGGAAGCAGGGGATAACAAGGGGTAGAAACAAAATAGCAGATGATAATAGAACTAATCTATCATGAGTAAGTATATAATAATGTTTACATCAATATACTAGAAGTTACATATGAGGAGTACAACAAGTGAAAAAACTATAACAGAACAATAGTAATGAAAGGAGCAGTAAGTAATAAAAATAGTGTAGTAAGGTAAACAACTACTACTAAGCTACCATCACAAGGGTACCTTAACTTATATGACGGCTCATAGAAACTTATAAATTAGGGTTTTAGGAAATATAATTTATTATATAAAAGAGCTCATACTAATTTATATGATAAGGATCTGCAGTATGGATGACCTAGTCTGTATATTATGATATATTATGCATGTTATAATTCATATAAGTGCAACTCACCTACACGACTCTGTGATCACAGATTTTTAGTTCTCACTTTTTGGAGTTAGCTAAACTCTCCAGTACTACCATTATGGCTACGACATCAGTGGAGCGGGCCTCTCCACTCCTAGGCGGGTATACACTCTACCAGGCCTAAACCTCTCATGCACCTTTGTACATGTCCTAGGTGGACTCTAGAGTCTCTGTGTACTAATTGTTGGCTATCCCACCAGTCTTTTTGGTCGAGTGTGCATTTCTGGGGATCGTCCTACAGACCGCAGTATAAAATAACCTACTGGCCCCTCAAACCCTCACACCTCACCAGAGTCAACGTACTACTGTTGTTGGAGCCAAAAATGACCTCAACGGAAGTTCAAAACAGGGGTGCAATCAACACCTACTTCTCTCAAGCCTCGACCCTCGACTAGATGCAAAGGACCTAAGACTGACCCAAAGCCTCAGCAGAGAGGTCCCACCTCACACCCGGAAGATCTCTGAGAGCTTCCCCTCCAAAGCCAAAAGCTGGGCTAGGAGCTCCTCAGAAAGCACTAGAAGTCGGAAGATAATGAGCGTCTGCTTTCCAAAGACCCCTTATGGGTCTATTTATAGCCCTTGTTGACCTGAGATTACTGAAATGCCCTTGGTTGATCCGCCGATAGCCAAACCCCGCGGTTTATCCTGAGGGTATAGGGGTAATCTCACCTGAGGGCAATCAGGTCATTTTACCCAAGGCCCTGGGCCCCCACTCGGCGAGAGCTCTGAGCCGAGCGACTTCTGTCCAGAGCCCGGCGCAAGCGTTCTCGCCTAGGCGAGAGCTCCTTTAAGATCGGAGCTTGGCACAAGCGCAAGCGTTCCCGCGTTGGCTGCGTCCGACGATCTTGGCCTGTTGATTTCCGTTCGACAATTCGGTTGCGCTCGACGATCTGGGTTCGACGATTTGGCGCGAGCATTCCCGCCAACTTGGGCGAGATCTTCTTTAGGGCGGGAACTCCTTTGGCTAGCTTAATTTTGACCGTTGGTGCCTCCTGGTCTGACTCAGCGAATATGAGGTTGTACACAATCCCCGCTCTTTTTGAGCTAGCTCTATGCTCGGAAAGACACATTCAACCCATAAATATTCGCTGAGCACGTGTCAACATCAGGGAATCTTTTGGTGGCCCGTACCGTGGCTATAAATATGTGTGCTGATAGACGGACACAATTCTTCCCTGGAATCGTCATTCCTCACTTGAGTTCTCGCTTCCTCTCGCAATGCCTTCCAAGTGCGCCGACAAACCGCTTCCGCGGGATCTTCAAGACCGCATCAATGCGGCACAGGCGCGAGCCAAGGCTAACAGTTCCTTGGTTGCCCCATGGCTGGCGAGACAGTCGTCAGCTGCTAAGCCTTCTCAGCCTAAGAAGAAAAAGAAGAAGGCGAAGGCGGTCCAGCGAGACCTTCCCCACAAGAACAGGAGCCCGCCTACCGCAACCCCAAGCCGTGCGGACGATCCCTCTCCGCGGAAGGTATGTCTGATTCGCCGATTATTGAAAACACTAGTCGCTTATGTGGGAGAACTTGCATCTGACGCAATACTTCTCGCAGGGAACGGTTCCCGACGTCGTCAAGTCCCCGCGGGAACCCCTGCACCCATCATCTCACCCCCTCGAGGACCAACCGCGGGTCTCGGAGGTGGCCCCTCCGCCTGTCCCGGGAAATGCAGGTAACTTTTTCATCCTCGCTCTTAACTCATATCTCAGAACGCTGAATTGTCTTCCCGCAGCGCCAGCTTCCACCCAGCCGGGTCTCGCTACCCGGGAGAACGAAGCAAGGGCTGCAAATCAGCCTGCCCTCGCGGTTGATTCCTCCCTACCGGCGGGAGGAATGACTGCCGAATCTTCCGCAGCTCCATTGGATGCCAGCCATCCCGCGGGAGAGGAGACCTCCCCCCCCCCCCCCCCCGCTTTCGGCTAAGCCGGGATCACCACCTGCAAAATCTACCCCCCGGGAAAAGGAAAGCTGATCCACCTACTCTTTGGAACTGAGGGGGGGCTGGGCCTTCTCGCCTGCCATCGACCGGGGGTTCTCGCCATGCTATAGGTATGCGGTACGTTTATCACGATTATCCTTTAGCACTCGTCATAACTGAAATTCTTATCAGGGGACTTGGGCTCACGGTCCGGAGCTGACGCAAAGAAAGAAGAAGAAGAAGAAGACAGGGAGGGGGAAGACGGAGAGAGCTCCCCCTTCCCTTCATCTGACAAGATGGAGGAGATATTGACCAGTGCCGGGAGCGCTAGAAGACGGGGGAAGAAGGTTGTCGTCGTCCTGTCGAAGCTTATCCGGCGAGAGCGGGCCCACGATTTTGCGGCGAGAGAGTTCCACAAGTCGGTGGAGAAGAGGCTGGACGCTCTGGAGCGGGACTTGTTTATCGGCGAGACGGATCGGCCAGGCGGGCCTTCCGCCGGGTCCTCTCCCTAAAGGTGGATCGCGCGGATCCGAGACCTGTCGCGTCGGATCAACATACGATGCACCGTCCTATCATCCTATTTCAACCCGCAAGCGCCTCCGAGGACAAGGCTGCGGGAACAAGGATGATGGCGGTGGGAACCTTACTGACTGGCGAGAGCTCACCCTTCCCTGTCCCCAGCCTTCCCCTTCTCCAATGTACCCCGTTAATTTTACGTCTTAACTGATAATAACTTTGCTACTAATGTTACTACTTTCTATTCAGCTCTCGCTTGGCGAGAGTAATAATCATTGCTGTTATTATTATTGTTTCCTGTTTAGCTTTTGCTTAGGCAAGAGCAACCTGGCCTCCCATTTATTTCATGTTTTATTTAGCTCTTGCGTTAATCACCTGTCTGCCCGTCACTGTCAGACTCGGGCAGGAAAACGAAGCGCCGCCGACCTATAGCGTGACGGCTGTACCCCCGCAGCCTTTCTGAAAAGTCATAATGACCACGGCCTTTTATAAATAGAGGGTCCACCTACTACATTTATTTCTCCGATCTGAATCTCTCTTCTCTCTTGTCGCTTTCGCGGTTTTCCAAAAGCTCTCGCTTGTTTTCGCCTCTTCTTCCCATTCTCGCACAGTTCTCGCTCTCGCCTCCCTCCTAAAGACCTCGCCAACAACTTCAACACGATGCCGGGCAGAAGCGAGGGACGTTCAAATTACGCTGAAGCCTTCCAGAAGCACCTGTTTCCTTCCTGTACCCTTACCATGGACGAGTTCAACCTGACCCAGACTCGCTACGTTCCCGCCGGCTTCACCGCGCGGAACCCCGGCAACCATGATAAGGTAAACAGCGCGGGGGAGAGGGAGATCGCCATCCCCCTTGAGCACTTTGAGGTGGGCTTCCGCCTCCCGCTGTGGCCCGAGATGCGCCAGGCCCTTCGGTATTACGGAGTGGTTCCCGCACAACTGAATCTGAACTCGATCGCGATCCTGGTGGCCTTCATCTGCTACATGCGATCCGAGAGGATCGAGTTCAGCCTTCCAATCTTCCGGAAGCTGTTCACCTTCCGCGCCAAAGGAGGGGTGGTCTTCTATTCAGGACAACTGCTCAAGACCATCGGTCTCGCCAACAAGCACCACCACTGGGCCGAGAGGTTTATCTTCGTTTCCAGTGATTTCGGGAACGTGCCTCTTGCGCCCATCCAGTATGAGGACACCGCCTACAAGCCGCCTTCCATGGGCTCGCGCGAGAGCACCCTCCTTGAGTTCTTCGGAACCAAGGACTTCGACGTCCTCTTCCTCCGGAGAGACGTTGATTCACTCCTCCCCGTGCCCCCGGGCGAAGATAAGGTCTTGCCTTTGTCTCTTTATTCCCTTCCTTTTTAAGGTTAGAACTGAGTGTTGTCGCTTTCGCAGGAGAGCGTGAGATCCCCCTTCACCAACCCTTTGATGAGGCTCGTGCTGCCGAGAGCCAATCTGCGAAAGACCCGCTGGCCCTCGCAAAGGCCGCGACGCAAGCTTGCCGGGACGAGCCGGCCCCGCCTCCTTCAACCGGCGCTGGGAAGCGAAAGCCCGGCATCCCTCTGCCCCCACCGATTAAGAGGCCCAAGATAACTGACGTCGAGAAGGGTAAGGCCGTTGTGGTGCTGCCCTCTCAACCTCTCGCGGCGGGCCGCTCTTTTGAAGAGATCCAGCAGGTCGTCAGCGAGATCGCGGCCACCAGAGGTGGCGCTGAGGCCCCTGCCGAGAACCCCCTGGCCCTTGGTGGAGTAGATGGCGAGGGAGCCGCCGCCGGGACCTCCGGCCAGTCTCCGCCTGGAGAGTTGCCACGGGGCCACCGTAATTTTGGTCTCGGCATGAAGTGCCTGGACGCGGAGAACAAGCCGCTCCTTCAGTGGGACCCCGACGTCAACAGGGTCTCGATCTCATCTCTTCTCCCCAGCTGGCGGAGCGAGATGAGGTCACCAGCGAGGCCTTCGCCTTGGGCTACTGCCTCTACAGTCGGGAGAACACCAGCGTCTATACAGGATGACCACCAGGCTGCTGGCTTACAACTCCATTCGGGCTCTTGAAAGTGCAGCTAGATCTGATATACTCTAGAGGGGGGTGAATAGAGTATATGGTGCTTTGAAACTTTTTACAACAATTGTTGTAATATGAGTGAGCAGGGAAGTAGTAATAAATCTAATCACAGAACTAAATTAATCAAAAGCTAATCACAGAATAATCAAGGCCAGAAACAAAAATAAAGACAAGCAAAACCAGAAGACACAAGGAAATATAGTGGTTCTCCTAAACTTGGGTACATCCACTCTTCTACCACCCTAGGTAGGAATTCACTGCAGGATGAGTTGATCAGGTGTCCTGGGCACCAATGAGCTTTTGATAAGGTGCTCAAAAACCAAATCAGATTTTTTGATCAGGTGTCTTGCCACCAATGAGCTTTTGACAAGGTGCTCAAAAACCAAGCTCAAACTTTTGAAGGGAGTTTGAGAAACCCTTTACAGAGAGGGGGTGAGAGAGTGATGGAAGTCTTCTCTTTCTCAGATCAGCTGAGAAGACTATGTGGATTGATGGTGTCAAAGCTCCCCCTGAGTCCTTGAGATCTTCAGGAAAAGAAGCTTTGCTGTAGGGTGATAGGCCTTCAAGAGTTGAACTCCAGCAATAGATGATTTCAGCAATAACTGAAATGTTGGATGTCTGGAGTCTTGAAATATGTTGGCCTTGAACACTTGAAAACTAGAGAGATCTGAAGATTTTAGAAAAAGGCTGATCTCCTTGGATGAGTGTTCTTGAGAATTCTTTGAGACAGAATATTTTGTTGAAGATTACTACTGTCTGTCTGTGTGTGTCTGTGTATCTCTCAGATAAAAAAAATTCTTCTTCTTCTTTTTTCTCTGATACTGAACAAAACATTCTCTGAGAAGAATAGCCGTTGGTCTGCATTAATTGCATCCTTAATTACAAAATCTCTTTTGGAGGAAAGTCCACAGAAATATTCCTTGAAACTTGGTCCAGAAATGAATGAAAACGGCTAGGAAATCTTCAGAATTAATTGCAGAATAACTCCTTAACTGATTTGAATTTGAATCTAGAAATATCCTTGAAGTTATTTGAAAACGTCAAACTGAGCTCTGCTATCGTTGAACTGAGCTCAGCGATATGGATTTATACAGCAGCAAAATATCGTCGATCTGAGCTCAAAGATCGTCGAACTGAGCTCAGAGATAGAAATCCAAAGCTGAGTCAAGATCGTCGAACTGAGCTCACCGATCGTCGAATGGAGTTCGACGATATGATGAAGTTGAGCTCAGCGATCGTCGAATGGAGTTCGACGATCTGTCGAAGTTGAGCTAGACGATCGTCGATCGGAGTTCGACGAATCGTCGTGCTGAGCTCGACGATATGACTTAGTCTCCAAACAGAAAATCCTGGTCTTGAGGGCAGCTACCAAGCTTAGACTTTTAACCCTTAGACTCAATTCTAATTGACATTTTGAGCTATACAGGAGGTCAAGCATTTGTTTCCTAGAGACATAGTGATCCTGACCCAAATTAGTAATAGGGTGTTCCAACAATCTCCCCCTATTTGGCTTAGGATTACTATTTACAGACTTTGGAAAAGTTAAATAACAACATACAAGCAGCAAAACAGAAAAGCAACAAGCTAGACATTGCAGAACCACAGAGATATATAACATCCCAGATAGTAATCAGAAATCACAGAAATTGTCACCTTACATTGTCATTTCTTTTCCTTGCCCTTAACAAGTTTGATTTCTTTGTTAGGATTGAGAGCTTCTTTCTTTGACCTGGTATCATCTGCTGCACCTAAAGATGTTTGCTGTTTAGGCCTGGGAACCACATCTTCAGGATGCAGTTCCATGTACCTGTCAGAATCAAAAAATTTGCTTGATGTATATCTTTCTAGCTCTTTCTTTCTCTATTCAGATATTGTGGAGATGTTGGAGGAATCTTTTCCTTGCTCTCTAGCCTTTTTGATCTGATCTAGTGCAGCTAGTTCTTTTAATCTTGCAGTCCAAGCAGCTGGATTGTTTTCAGGGTCCTCAAAAGGTACTGGAGGCTCATATCTGTTAGAAGGATTGTCTTGAGCAGGCCTGGAAGACACAGTTTCTTTCAGCTTATAGGGAAAAGGACCAGATGTGGTATCAGAAGAAATTTGTCCTTCCCTAGAGTATGGGTGTTGCCTTGAGTATCCTTTGGAGTAGACTTGGACTTCTCTTTGATTTCCTCTGTATCCTCCTCTCCTAGATTGAGAACCCCTGGATTGGCTTCCCCTATGGTAAGATCTAGCATGAGGCTGATAGGGAGCTTGGCTTCTAGCAGGGGGTTGAGCAGCAGAACTTCCACCTGCACCTGCATCAGGAGGAGGTGGTGGAGGAGGATGAGAGTGTTGGAATTGTGAGGAACCCTTTTCATATTTTCTCTTCTTTTTCATTGCTTTCAGTTGGTTCTTGGAGTACTGCATTCAGTGCTCAGTGATAGGGCAATCATGAAGAATGTAGTATGGAATATCATTGTTATCTTTGACCTTGGCAGGAGGTACTCTCTTCATGGCTTTGCTCCTTGCCTTTCTTTTCCTGGCAATGGTAGCAGAAGAATCATCAGAGTCTGTTCTGAACTCATCACTTTAAGAACTCTGATCATCATAAAGAGCATCAATTTTCTTCATCAGATCTTTCTTGAGCTTTACAGAAGCAGATGAGGCAGCAGAGGGTGTAGCAGCAGGTGTTGAAGTAGTAACAGCAGTGACAGCAGCAGATATTGCAGGTGTTGCAATTGGAGTAGAAGCAGTAACAACAGCAGCAGCAACTATAGGCTCTGGAGAAGTGACAGCAGCAACAACAGTTTCTGGAGAAGTAACAGCAGCAGCAATAGTTTCACTGACAACAGCATCAACAGTAGAATTATCATCAGAAACTGCAGAAGGCTCAAACTCAGGTGCCTCTGACATAAGAATTTCCTTGGAAATTGGCCCAACAGTAATAACAGAAATATCAGCAGTAGTATCAAAAAGTTCAGCAGCAATAGAGGCAACAACATCAGAAGCAACAGCAATGCTTTCATCAGAAGAAGCAACAGCATATACTGAGTGGACAAAAGAGGTGATGATGCTTGAGTCACAGCAGGAGAATGGCACAAGTGCCTTGGATAGATCCTCTGGGGGCTGGACAGCAACTGGCTCTGGCAGATATCTGAAATAAAACTGATCAAAGTTTAAAAGCAAAGACCTGAGGTCTATTGCAAAGACTGCAGCAGGATCTTGAGACACAGCAGCAGCAGTAGCAAGAACAGGAGCTGAAGACACAGCAGCAACAGCAGCAACAGCAGACAGGCTCACAGAAACAGCAGCAATAGCAGCAGCAGGAAGACTCACTTCATAGGGCATCTCCCCCTGCCTAGATTCAGACAAGGCTGGATCAAGGCACACTGCTATAGGGGCTGCCTAAGGGAATAAAGATGTGAGCCTGGCAGAGAGGGCTGCCACTGACAGGTGTAATGGAGCCAAGGAGGTCTCCAAAAGAAGAGATAGCCTGGGGGCTAGCAATTCATACAGCCTGTCAGCAAGGGCTGGAATGTCCACTTGCTCAAGAGAGACTGAAGCAGAGGTAGAAGATGGAGGAGCAGCTGTTGGTGATGGTAGTGGAGAGCTGGTGAATGGTGGAAGGGATGGCTGAGGTGTCGGTAAGGTGGATATGGAGGACAGTGGAACAGAGATAGATGGGGTGAATGAGGGTTGGTCAATGATTTGTTGTAGAAGGTCTTGATAGGAAGTTGAGGATGAGGGTAGCTCAGGAGGAGAGGATGGAGAGTCATCCATAAAGGAATCTTCAATGAGGGTGAAGGATGGAATGGAGGGTGATGAAGTGACATCTGGGTGAGGGTAGGAGAATAAGGGATGGAATTGTTCTTCTGGTGTTGGAATAATAGGTACTGTAGATGGTGTGGATGATGGAGAGGGGCTGGAGATGATGATGGTGGATGGAGTTGGTATGGTAGATGGTATGGGAAGGGATGGAATTGGAGGAGGAGGAGGAGAGGCAACAGCAGGCAGGTCATCTGCAGGGGCAGAGACCTGTGGAGAAGTGACTCTGAGTGTCCTTGTGCCTGAAGGAGTGCTGGAGGAGGGCCTGCTGGGCTTGCTGATTTGTCTGTCCCATTTACCAAATAGGGCACAAGACAGTCTCTTGGAAGCATTGATATGGATTCCAGAGGAGACCAGCAGAGCAGGGCACCTATGCTGCAGAAACACCCCAATAACCCTTCCAAAGTTGACAAAACTTTTGTTTATCTTCTTCTTGATAAGGTCAAAGAATACTTCTCCCCAATTCAAGTTCTTCCTGTCTACAAGGGCTCCCATGAGGCAGAGCTGATACCTTGAGATTGTATCATGGGCAGAGTGCTTAGCCAGTAGCACTTTCCCAACTACATCTGCCATGAATTTGTATTCCACAGAAAGGTTCTTTTTCAAGAGCTTGCTAGGGTTGGCCTCAGAATGACCCATTCTGGCAAGCAGGCCAGTATACTCTTCTCCAGACAAGTCAGCAGTATCTTCACCATTTCTCAACTCAAAAACCTCTGATAAAGTTGCTGGGGTTAGAGGTACCTGGGTGCCAGATATTGACCCAAAAATGGTGGAGTTGTCTTGATTGTGGGCAGTGTAGACCCATTCCTTGATCTCATCAGATGCAAGCTTGATCCTTGTGGTCATAATTGCAGTCAGGTTCTGCTCTTTGAATAACCCCAAAATATCCTGAAAGACTTGGTCAGTTGTGCTGAAGGATTCCATGTCGATGTCGAAGCCAGCATCAAACTTCATGGCGGAGAGAACAGCAACAGACACAGCCATGGGTACCTGCAAAAATTCAACAAACAAAACGACCAAGTGCAGAACTGTTTGGAGGGAAAGAAAGTTCTTGCAGAGAAATCGAAAGCGCAAAGGAGAACGACGGCGAAAAATGAATTTTATATTAGGGTTCGACGCAGAATTGGAAAGATCGTTGAACTCAGTTCGACGATCGAGGCTTCTAAAGGAATCTAAAGATTCTTCAACATCATCGATCTCCGTTCGATGATATTGGAGAGCGTCGAGCTCTGTTCGACGATCGTTCAGAGAACAAAATCGTCGAGCGCCGTTCGACGATCATTGACCGAAAGAGATAGTTCATACTATTTGAGAAACGCTGAACTCAGGTCGACGATTTCGAAAATCGTCGATCTCCGTTCGACGATCTGGGGGAAAATCATCGAGCGCAGTTCAGAGATCAGAAAAGCTCTAGACACTAAGAAAAATCAAGATGTTTGCCTAGTCTTGGTCAATTTTTAAGCTTTCAAAATCTTGGATATTATTTAAGACTTCCTCCATCTAACATTCCTAACTGATTTAGGAAGAAGGTGTGTTTCTTTTCATCCAAGGGTTTGGTGAAAATATCTCCCCTTTGTAAATCAGTTGGGATATATTGTAGTTCAATTTTATTCTTTTCAACATTATCCCTTAAGAAATGATGCCTAATCACTATGTGTTTTGTCCTACTATGGAGGACTAGATTTTGAGCTATAGAAATAGCACTGGTGTTGTCACAAAAGATTTTAGACTTCTTTACGTTGTAGCCATAGTGTAGGAGTTGGTTTTGAATCCACAAGATTTGTGAACAACAACTGCCTGCAGCCATATATTCAGCTTCAGCAGTTGAAGTTGACACAGATGTTTGTTTCTTACAAAACCAAGAGACAAGTCTGTCACCAAGGAACTGATAAGTTCCACTGGTGCTTTTCCTGTCAATTCTGCATCCAGCATAATCAGCATCAAAGAATCCAGTTAAATCAAATGCTGAATCTTTTGAATACCAGAGACCTAGATTTGGACAACTTTTAACATACCTGAGAATCCTCTTTACTAATGTTAGGTGTGACTCTCTAGGGCTTACTTGGAAGCTAGCACATACACATGTAGCAAACATTATATCTGGTCTACTAGCTGTAAGGTACAGTAAAGAGCCAATCATTGCTCTATATGTTGTCTGATCAACAGGTTTCCCATGTTCATCAACATCCAATACAGCATTAGTAGGCATGGGTGTTTTCATACAAGATGCTTCAGACATGCCAAATTTCTTAACCAATTCATTTGCATATTTGGTTTGAGAAATAAAGATGCCTTCAGCATGCTGCTTGACTTGCAATCCTAGGAAGAAGGATAGCTCACCCATGCTACTCATTTCAAATTTAGAATGCATTAGGTTGGAAAACCTTCTGCACAATTTGGAGTCAGTAGAACCAAAAATAATATCGTCTACATAAATCTGTACTAGTAGGGTATGGGACTTATGGGTTCTAATGAAAAGAGTTTGGTCTACTCTACCCCTTATAAATCCATTTTCCAAGAGAAAGCATGCTAGGGTCTCATACCATGCTCTAGGAGCTTGCTTGAGACCATATAATGCTTTATTCAATCTAAAAACATAATCAGGATAAGTTGGAGAGATAAAACCTGGAGGTTGTCTGACATATACTTCCTCTTTGATGTCTCCATTTAGAAATGCACTTTTGACATCCATCTGATAGACTTTGAAGCCTTTATGTGCTGCATAAGCTAAGAATATTCTGATGGCTTCCAATCTTGCAACAGGTGCAAAAGTCTGGTCGTAGTCTATTCCTTCTTCTTGAGAATATCCCTGAGCAACTAGCCTTGCCTTGTTCCTTACAATTACTCCTTGATCATCCAGTTTGTTTCTGAATACCCACTTTGTTCCAACAATGGAGTGATCCTTAGGCTTTGGCACTAGTTCCCACACTTTGTTCCTTTCAAATTGATGCAACTCCTCTTGCATTGCAATGATCCAGTGTGGATCTTGCTCTGCATCTTGAATGGACTGAGGTTCAATTTGAGATATGAAGCAGGTGTGCAACAGGTTTTGGTTGACCTGATTTCTAGTTTGCACACCAGCTGAGATGTCTCCAATTATTTGGGAAATTGGATGGTCTCTTGATGTTACTAAATCAACAGGGGGTGTTGATTGTTCACCAACCTGTGTTGTTGTTTCCTCTTGTGGTACAACAACTGGCTCTTCAAGTTGTTCTTCAATATGTTGAGCATTTTCTTCATCTTCACTGATTTCATCCCTTTGGGTAACATGTAACTTGTTCAAGTCTTCAACTAGAGAATGTTCATGCAAGGGTTCTATGGTAGAAGAGATCTTCTCCTTGAAAGACATGTTAGATTCATCAAATGATATGTGAACAGATTCCTCAATTTTTAAAGATGATTTATTATAAACCCTATAAGCCTTGCTGATCATGGAGTATCCCAAAAACACTCCTTCATCAGCTTTGGCTTGAAATTTTGCTAAATATTTCTTGTCATTGTTATGTATGTAGCAAATACAACCAAAGACTCTAAAATAATCAACTTTAGGTTTCTTCCCTTTGAGTAATTCATAGGGAGTCTTTCCCTTTAGTTTATGTATCAAACTTCTATTCAGCACATAGTTGGAGGTGTTCATTGCCTCTGCCCAAAAGGATAGAGGTAGATGAGCATCTGACAACAATGTAGTGGCAGATTCAATAAGGGTTCTATTTTTCCTTTCAGCTACCCCATTTTGTTGAGGAGTTCTAGGAGCTGAGAAAGTATGCCTGATCCCTTCACTCTGACAGAACTCTTGCATAAGAAGAGAATCAAACTCTGTCCCATGTCACTCCTGATCAGGGCAATGTGAGTATTGAACTCAATCTGTATACATTTAAGAAACTCTGTCAGACACTTAAAGTTATCAGACTTCTTCCTTAGAAAGAACACCCAAGTGAATCTAGAGAAGTCATCTACAACTACTAAAGTGTAAGATTTCCCTCCTAGGCTTTGTACTGTGATGGGTCCAAAAAGATCCATGTGTAACAGATACAATATCCTAGGTGAATCACTCTTATTAAGTGACTTAAAGCTGTTTTTAGTTTCCTTGCCTAATTGACAAGCCCTGCAGAGTCCTTCCTTCTTGTAGGGGCCAGAAGGTAGTCCTCTAACAAGGTTGTCCTTGGATAGCCTAACAATAGTTCTAAGGTTTAGGTGTCCTAGTCTCTTATGCCATAAAATATTTGGTCTACAGACAGAGTTAAACAAGCAAATATCTACATCAGTTGAAAGAAAATCTACTAGATAGATGTTACCTTTCCTTTTACCTGTCAACACAGTTGTGTTGTCCTCTGACTTAATTTTGCATAATGCTTTGCTGAAGGTCACCTGGTAGCCTTCATCACACAGCTGACTGATGCTTATTAGGTTGTGCTTCAGTCCTTCCACATAAGCTACCTTTTTGAAAGTTACTGATCCAATCTGGACTGCACCATATCCTTTAGTCTGTCCAAAGTTTGAATCACCAAAGATAACTTTGGGTCCAAGCTTGGCTCTAAAGGATGTGAGGTTGTCCTTGTTCCCTGTCATGTGCTTAGAGCACCCACTATCCAAGTACCATTGCTGGTTAGATGTTGGATAGGTCTTCACCTGCACATAAGACAATTCATTTGTTTTTGACACAGTTTACCTTGGGCCTAGGTTGATAGCCTTTAAATTCTGAAATGAAAGACATCCCAGGTTGACTCTTATATCCTTCAGGATGATATCTCCTTGAAGGTATAATCCATTCAGTATAAGGGTTAAAGATTTGGGATGAAGGACCCTTAGGATTGAATTTTGATTTGCCCTTGAAAAATTTTCCAAAGCTCTGACGTCTGTTCGACGATCTTGGAGCTGCGTTCGACGATCTTGGGTCAGATCGTCGAGCTCCGTTCGACGGTCGACTATGGCTGAGATCAGGTACTTGAGATCGTCGAGCTGCGTTCGACGATTTTGCCTGAGATCGTCGATCTGCGTTCGGCGATCGTCGATCTCCGTTCGACGATTTCTGCTGGGACTTAGTTTTCTGGGGCAGATCAGAATTTTTCCTAGCTACCTCTACAACTCCCTTTCCTTTATCAGAAATGAATTTGATTAGAGTTGTTAGAACTATGGGTTGGCTGGATGAAGTACCCAAGCCCAGTGTACTATTGAATCTGGAGTTCACTGTGCTTGTGATGTCCATCAGCTTGATGCTTCTCCCATTAAGGGATTCTTCAAGCTTCTTGGCCTCAGACAGCTCACTTTTCAGTGAAGCTATCTGCTCCCTACAGCACTCCAACTCCTGAGAGAGTTTGAGGTTTTCTGATTTTAAAGTATTATGTTCAGATAAATGATTTCTGAGAGAGATAATTTCTTTCTCAGATTTTAGCAGGTCTAAACACAATGCTTTAAATTCAGATTTAAAGTCCTCTGAATTAAAATCAAAAGAACTGATTACCTGATCTTCTTCAGGTTGAGTCTCTGAATCTGACTCTGACTCCTCTTCTTCTGAGTTGTGTTGTGAGGCATTGATTGCCATCATGCAGAACTCTTTTTCTTTTGCATCATCTTCATCATCACTGGAGCTGGATGAGGCTTCTGACTCCTCTTCAGTTTCACTCTAGGATTCAGCAACAAACCCCTTTCTTGTATGTTTGTTTTTGCTTGATGAGGGTTTGCCATTGCAATTACTTTTGGAGTCTTTCTCCTTTCTTCTTTCTTTCCTGTCCCTTCTGTCCTTGTTTTTGTTCTCTGGACAGTCAGGAACTATGTGCCCTGGTTTCCTGCAAGCAAAGTAAATAATGTCTTTATTATTATTATTAATGGACTTGTCATACCTTGGCTTATCATGTTCCTTATATGATCTCTTTCTGAAGTCCTTTCTGGCCATCTTATAAAATCTTTTGGCCAACAGACTGAGCAGTTCATCATTGTCTGTGACTTTGTCTTCAGGCTGATCTTCAGTTGCCTTGAAGGCTATGGTCTTCTCTTTTCTTGTGGCTGGTGAGGCAGCCTTCTGTTCTTCTTCTCTATTTTTGATGAGTAGCTCATAAGATTTGAGCTTACCCAGTAGAGCTTCAGTGGTGATCTCATTCAGACTTCTGGCATCCTTAATTGGCCAGATTCTTGAATCTCAAGTGCTAGGGAAACACATAAGAATCTTGTCATTAAGTTCAGTTAGTGAGATCTCTTTGTCCAATGTTCTGAGTTCACTGACAATTAGACTGAGCCTGTTGCGCATGTCTCCCACTGACTCAGTTTCTCCCTTCTTGAAATTCTCATATTGAGATATGAGATGGGATCTCCTATCCTTTCTCTCATCAGCTGAGCCTGAGACTATTTCTGAGAGTTTGTCCCAAATTTCCTTTGCTGAATTGCATTCAGCCACCTTTTGAAATATGTCATCAGACATTGTCTGGGCCAAGATGTTCATAGCCTTGGCATCAGCTACCTTCCATCTCTTGATATCAGCATCTGTTCCTAATGGAGGTGGAACAGCATTTGTACTGGAGTTCTCTGGAGGTCTTGGACACACTGTCAAAACAGAGTTAAAAATATCTTCGTCAATAGAATTCATGTACAGTCTGATCCTTGCTTTCCAAAGTGCAAACTTGGATAGATTGCACACTGGAGGTCTGGTGCTAGCATAATATTTGTTTTGGGCCATGATTTGTGAGAACAAAATCTAATAATAAATTACAAAAGAAAAACAGATCTAACTAGGGATCTTTGGGTTCAGGTGTTAGCCTGTGCAACCACCAAGGTGTGGTATATTTAACCAACCTGGCTCTGATACCAATTGAAAGTGCAGCTAGATCTGATATACTCTAGAGGGGGGTGAATAGAGTATATGGTGCTTTGAAACTTTTTACAACAATTGTTGTAATATGAGTGAGCAGGGAAGCAGTAATAAATCTAATCACAGAACTAAATTAATCAAAAGCTAATCACAGAATAATCAAGGCCAGAAACAAAAATAAAGACAAGCAAAACCAGAAGACACAAGGAAATATAGTGGTTCCCCTAAACTTGGGTACATCCACTCTTCTACCACCCTAGGTAGGAATCCACTGCAGGATGAGTTGATCAGGTGTCCTGGGCACCAATGAGCTTTTGATAAGGTGCTCAAAAACCAAATCAGATTTTTTGATCAGGTGTCTTGCCACCAATGAGCTTTTGACAAGGTGCTCAAAAACCAAGCTCAAACTTTTGAAGGGAGTTTGAGAAACCCTTTACAGAGAGGGGGTGAGAGAGTGATGGAAGTCTTCTCTTTCTCAGATCAGCTGAGAAGACTATGTGGATTGATGGTGTCAAAGCTCCCCCTGAGTCCTTGAGATCTTCAGGAAAAGAAGCTTTGATGTAGGGTGATAGGCCTTCAAGAGTTGAACTCCAGCAATAGATGATTTCAGCAATAACTGAAATGTTGGATGTCTGGAGTCTTGAAATATGTTGGCCTTGAACACTTGAAAACTAGAGAGATCTGAAGATTTTAGAAAAAGGCTGATCTCCTTGGATGAGTGTTCTTGAAAATTCTTTGAGACAGAATATTTTGTTGAAGATTACTACTGTCTGCCTGTGTGTGTCTGTGTATCTCTCAGAGAAAAAAAATTCTTCTTCTTTTTTTTTCTCTGATACTGAACAAAACATTCTCTGAGAAGAATAGCCGTTGGTCTGCATTAATTGCATCCTTAATTGCAAAATCTCTTCTGGAGGAAAGTCAACAGAAATATTCCTTGAAACTTGGTCCAGAAATGAATGAAAACGGCTAGTAAATCTTCAGAATTAATTGCAGAATAACTCCTTAACTGATTTGAATTTGAATCTAGAAACATCCTTGAAGTTATCTGAAAACGTCGAACTGAGCTCTGCTATCGTTGAACTGAGCTCAGCGATATGGATTTATACAGCAGCAAAATATCGTTCGATCTGAGCTCAAAGATCGTCGAACTGAGCTCAGAGATAGAAATCCAAAGCTGAGTCAAGATCGTCGAACTGAGCTCACCGATCGTCGAATGGAGTTCGACGATATGATGAAGTTGAGCTCAGCGATCGTCGAATGGAGTTCGACGATCTGTCGAAGTTGAGCTAGACGATCGTCGATCGGAGTTCGACGAATCGTCGTGCTGAGCTCGACGATATGACTTAGTCTACAAACAGAAAATCCTGGTCTTGAGGGCAGCTACCAAGCCTAGACTTCTAACCCTTAGACTCAATTCTAATTGACCTTTTGAGCTATACAGGAGGTCAAGCATTTGTTTCCTAGAGACATAGTGATCCTGACCCAAATTAGTAATAGGGTGTTCCAACAGCTCTGATGCGCGGGCTGGAGCTTGCGCATATGTGTGCTCGCCGGAGTATCACTATCGATCGCAACTTCCAGGACATGTTCAAGGCTAGGGAGGGCGCGGTGGCTGAGGCAGCTTCTTTGAAGAAGGAGCTAGAAGACGCCAAGCAACAGCTATCTTCTCGCCGGGCGGAAGAGGTAAGCGAGACCTTTCTCGACACTCGCTCTCGCCACTATAGATTTCGACTATTCTTTTCCTTCCATGCTAACTTCTCGCCATACAAGATTCCGCTCAAGCCGCGGCGCTTCGCGCGGATCTGGCCCAGGCGCGATACGAGAACGTCCTGTTGAGGGACCAGATCCAGCGCCTGGAGGAGAATGTGCCCCCTCCCATGGATGAAAGTTTAAAGAGCTGCTATTACTCCGTCTATGACGTCGACAAGCTCCTCCAGGCCAACGCGCAAGCCACCGTCAAGCTGACCCTGGAGACGCTGCGGGATGTCGGCTGCTTGGACGGGAGGGGCAAGACCATTAACGCCCAACAACTCGTCCCCTGGCTCTTCGAGCTTGTCCCAAAGCCCCCGGGCGCGCCTGATACCCCGCCCTCGGATGTCCTGAAATCCCCTCCCGCGGGTGGCGAGACATCCTGGGAGAGCTCGGGCGAGAGCTCCAGCGGGAGTTCAAGCGGGAGCTCTGAGGGGTACAGCTTGTCTTCCTAAGGGGCCCACCCTTTTTCTTTTCCTTTTGTTGTACTGAGCGAGAACGCTCTAGGTCTATAAATAAAATACATTTTAAATGTGACATTGTAAATGTTTTGTTTTGTATTGTACTTTTTATTACTAATGTGCTTGATACAATTGTTTTGGTCGAGTGTTTCTTAAGCACGCTTTCGCCGAGGCCCTAGGCCTCCCTAGGGTAGTATCCCTTAGCGATAGATAGGCGGGAACCTACTGAAAGAGCCCAGGGCTTAGACGTTTCGCTTCCGCACTCTACCGAATACCGTCTGCCGGGAACATTGCTCGTAGGCCCTTCAAGACGAGGCCATCCCCCTTTAGCTTGCGCGAACCGTTCAAAGCTGTCGCATAACGCTTCCACCTGTCTACCCAGGAATATTATTAGGAGCCTTCTCGCTGAAAGCCTCCTTCAGCGAGATCTCCTTGGCGGGGATCTCCCCGCTAAGATCTATTCTGACCGAGACCTCTCCCATCTTTACCTCTTTCCATTTCGTGTTCCGGGTGTGTTTACTGCCTTGTTCGAACCAAACCTATCCACCACAGGCGAGCCCTCGGACCTGCCAGCTAGATGAGAGCCTGTGCAGCGGGTCTACCCGGGGCCGAGTTGAGCTCAGGGTGCCAATGTTGTTTCCAAACCAAACCTATCCCCCACAGGCGAGCCTTCGGACCTGCCAGCTAGATGAGAGCCTGCGCAGCGGGTCTACCTGGGGCCGAGCCGAGCTCGGGGTGCCGATGAAGTTCTCAAACCAAACCTATCCCCCACAGGCGAGCCTTCAGACCTGCCAGCTAGATGAGAGCCTGCGCAGCGGGTCTACCTGGGCCCGAGCCGAGCTCAGGGTGCCGATGACGTTCTCAAGCCAAACCTATCCCCCACAGGCGAGCCTTCGGACCTGCCAGCTAGATGAGAGCCTGCGCAGCGGGTCTACCTGGGGCCGAGCCAAGCTCAGGGTGTCGATGAAGTTCTCAAACCAAACCTATCCCCCACATGCGAGCCTTCGGACCTGCCAGCTAGTTAAGATCCTGCGCAGCGGGTCTACCTGGGGCCGAGCCGAGCTCGGGGTGCCGATGACGTTCTCAAGCCAAACTTATCCCCCACAGGCGAGCCTTCGGACCTGCCAGCTAGATGAGAGCCTGCGCAGCGGGTCTACCTGGGGCCGAGCCAAGCTCGGGGTGTCGATGAAGTTCTCAAACCAAACCTATCCCCCATAGGCGAGCCTTCAGACCTGCCAGCTAGATGAGATCCTGCGCAGCGGGTCTACCTGGGGCCGAGCTGAGCTCGGGGTGCTGATGAAGTTATCAAACCAAACATATCCCCACAGGCGAGCCTTCGGACCTGCCAGCTAGATGAGAGTCCGCGCAGCGGGTCTACCTGGGGCCGAGCCGAGCTCGGGTTGCCGATGACGTTCTCAAACCAAACCTATCCCCCACAGGCGAGCCTTCAGACCTGCCAGCTAGATGAGAGCCTGCACAGCGGGTCTACCTGGGGCCGAGCCGAGCTCGGGGTGCCGATGATGTTTCCAAACAAAACCTATCTCCCATAGGCGAGCCTTCGGACCTGCCAGCTAGATGAGAGCCTGCGCATCAGGTCTACCTGGGGCCGAGCCGAGCTCGGGGTGCCGATGAAGTTCTCAAACCAAACCTATCCCCCACAGGCGAGCCTTCGGACATGTCAGCTAGATAAGAGCTTTCGCAGCGGGTCTACCTGAGGCCGAGCCGAGCTCGGGGTGCCGATGACGTTCTCAAACCAAACCTATCCCCCACAGCCGAGCCTTCGGACCTGCCAGCTAGATCAGAGCTTGCGCAGCGGGTCTACCTGGGGCCGAGCCGAGCTCGGGGTGCGGATGACGTTTCCAAACCAAACCTATCTCCCACAGGCGAGCCTTCGGACCTGCCAGCTACATGAGAGCCTGCGCAGCAGGTCTACCTGGGGCCGAGCCGAGCTCGGGGTATTCAGGAATGTTAAAAGTAGCGAACATGCAACAACAAACGGATAGAATTTTGGATAATTGAAAATTTTATTATCCAAAAAAGATATCATTTACAAAGGTATGACCTCCCTTTTATAGAATGGAGGAGATATGAGAGAGTACAAACAAACAATGTGGGACTAAACATGTACAGTGTTGAGTGGCTAGAAAAAAAGGAGACCGCACAGGCCGCGCGGTTAGACAGATGGGTTAACCGCTCGGCAACTCCAGCAGGATAAGAACAAGCCGCAATGGTAGACCGATAGACCGCCTGGTCTCCAGGCTTCTGAGTGAGACCGCTAGACCGCTCGGTCAACAAACCGCCAGACAAGACCGTAAGGCCGCCCGATCTAATACTTCAACACTCCCCCTCAAGCTGGAGCATAGATATCAATCATGCCCAGCTTGTCACAAATGTGGAAGAAGGAAGTAGAGACCAGCTTTGTGAAGATATCTGTCAATTCCTTGTCAGAGGTGACAAACGGAGTACAAATCTATTTCTTCAAAATCTCTTCCCGAATGAAGTGGCAGTCAACCTCTATATGCTTTGTTCTCTCATGGAAGACCGGATTTCTGGATATGTATATAACGGCCTTGTTGTCACAAAACATAGGAAGAGGATAGTCATAGACCTCTCCTAGGTCAAGCATGAGAGCCTGCAACCACTTTAACTCACACGTGGTTGACGCCATACTCCGGTATTCGGCTTCTGCACTGGATCTGGAGACAACAGACTGTTTCTTGCTCTTCCAACTCACAAGATTTCCTCCAACAAAAGTAAAAAAACCTGATGTGGACTTACGATCGCCTTTATCATCCGCATAACTTGAATCTGAGTAGACCTCAACCCTCAAATGACCATTCTTCTGAAAGATTAGCCCTTTGCCTGGTGCTGCTTTGACATACTCTAAAATCTTCAAGGCAGACTGAAGATGGCACTCCCTGGGAGCTTGCATAAACTGACTGACCTTGCCTACAGCATAGGAGATGACGGGTCTAGTCACTGTGAGATAGATGAGTTTGCCTACCAAACGTCTGTACCTTGTGACATCAGATAGAAGAGGCGAGTCATCCGTCCACGTTTTGTCTTCTCCAATAGCCATGGGAAACCGGGCCGGTTTGGCACCTGCCAATCCTGCTTCTTGTAGAAGATCAAGGGCATACTTCCGTTGGGAGAGAACCAACGAGTCAAGTTTCCGAGAGATTTCTATCCCCAGAAAGTATTTCGGGGAGCCCATATCCTTCGTGACCAAGTGTTGACGGAGGTGTTTCTTCGTCAAGTCCACCCTATCTTGTTCATCGCCTGTAAGAAGAATATCATCCACATATACTGCCAAAACCACCAGTCCCGAGGCCGTTTTGCGAATGAATAAGGAGTGATCGGCCGAACTCCTTGTAAAGCCGATGGTTGCCACAATACCACTGAACTTGTCGAACCACGCCCGAGGGCTCTGCTTTAGGCCATAAATGGCCTTTTTCAAACGACATACGTGTGTCTCCCCCTGAGCAACATACCCAGGAGGTTGCTCCATATAGACGTCCTCCTGAAGATCGCCATAGAGAAAGGCATTCTTGACATCAAGCTAGGAAATAGCCCAATCCCGATTAACAGCCATAGAGAGAAGAACCCGGATGGTGCTGAGGCGAGCAACCGGAGAAAAAGTGTCAAAGTAATCAACGCCGTAAGTCTGAGTGAAGCCTTTGGCCACCAGCCGGGCCTTGTAGCGATCCATAGTGCCGTCGGGGCGAACTTTCACAACAAAGACCCAGCGACAGCCAACCACATCAGTGCCCACGGGAGGAGGAACAAGGGTCCAAGTACCCCTTTCAGTAAGAGTAGCCATCTCTTCATCCATGGCAGATTTCCAATGAGGGATAGCAAGAGCCTCCTGGTAGGTGCGGGGAGTAGAAGTAGCGGAGATAGCCAAGGCAAAACACCTGCGAGAAGGAGAAAGCCGATCATAGGAAACAACTGCCGTAAGCGGGTGTTAAGTACACGCCCGCACCCCTTTGCGAAGAGCAACGGGAAGATCCAGATCGACGGGTGCGTCAGCGACCGGAGCGTCCGTGGAGGAGAAGGCTGGCCCGGGACTAGAGAGAGACGGCGTCGGAGAAGAGGGAGGATGGGTGGGTGGGGAGACAGACAGGGAAGGAGATGGTGGAGGAGAGGAGGGAAAGGTGGAGATGTCGAGAGGCATGGAGGGAACGGAGAGAGGCGGTGGAGAAGTAGAGACATCAGGAGGAAGAGAGGAGGTAGGAGAGAAGTAGGAAGCATTCTCGAAAAATGTCACGTCCGCGGAGACAAATTGCTTGCGTAGAAGGGGGTCAAAACAGCAATAGCCTTTTTGAGTGGTAGAGTACCCCAAAAAGACACACTTGGTGGAACGGGGGGAAAGCTTGTCGCGAGTAGTGGAGGGAGCGTGAACAAAAGCCGTACAACCAAAGACACGGTGAGGGAGAGGAAAAGGTTCCTTGCGGGGGTAGAGAATGGAGAAGGGGGTCTAGCCGTGGAGAACCGTGGAGGGAAGACGATTGATGAGATAGCAGGCGTGGAGCACAGCGTAGCCCCAGTAGGAGCGAGGTACGTGCATCTGCGTCATGAGAGTACGAGCAACATCAAGGAGGTGATGGTTTTTACGCTCCGCCACCCCATTCTGCTGGGAGGTGTAAACACAAGTAGTTTGATGAAGGAGACCATGTTGTTGAAAGAAAGAGGAGAACTCATGACTAAGATATTCCTTAGCATTATCAGAGCGTAAAACTTTAATAGAAATGTCAAACTGATTCTTAATCATAAAATAAAATGATTGTCAAATAGAAAAGAGTTCAGAGCGATCTTTTAATAGATACACCCAGGTACATCTCGAAAAATTATCTATAAAAGTGACAAAATAGGAACTACCCCTACCAACAGTGAGGGTAGGAGCAGGACCCCAGACATCAGAATGAATGAGAACAAACGGGCGAGAGGAGACACGACCTTGCTTCGGTGGGAAGGAGGAGCGATGATGTTTGCCAAGCTGACACGCATCACAGTTGAGCGGAGGACTGGTCGGAGGTAAGTGGGGCAGAAGCTGTTGAAGAATCCGAGGAGGAGGATGTCCAAGGCGAAGATGCCATTGAAGCAGATCTGTAGAGGAGGAGTAGGCGGACAATGCAGAAACGTTGTCGAGGAAATAGAGGTCGTCTCTCTCAGTCCCAGTAGCAATCGTCCGCTGAGGTCCTCGGGTCCTGAAAAGAACAAGAAGTGGGAGTGAATAAGACAGAGCACTGTAGTTGTCGGCATAAAGTGGTAACAGATAATAAATTGCACGGGAACTTCGGGACATAGAGAGTGTCCTCCAAGCGAAGCGACGGGGTGACTTGAACCATGCCTGTCCCGAGCACCGGGGATGGTGAACCATCCGCCACACGAATCGGGGGTAGGCGGTTATGTGTTTCAAAGAGAGAGAAGAAATGAGGGTTGCCAGTCATATGATTTGTAGCACCCGAGTCAATCAGCCATTTACCTTGGGTAACAACGTGGGCACTACCTGAAGTCGTGGACACAGAGGCAGAAGGCCGAGAGTAGGCGAAGGTCGAGGAAGGAGCATCACCAGAAGGGCGAAGACGAGGATGTTTCTGCCAGCAGCGGTCAACAGAGTGGTCGGTACGACCATAGTAAGAGCAGAGGAACTTGGACGAACCACGCCCGCCGGAGTGGCTGCGGCCACTAGGACCCCCCCCCCCCCCCCCCCCCCCCCCCCGCTGAGCCTGGTGAGCATAGGAGTCCTGGGAAGGGGGGAGGCCAACAGAGGCCGTTGGAGCAGCGAAGTAGCAACGGCAATGCGAGCCGCAGTGGCATCTAAAGTAGGAGATTCCGCCTCACCCAAGATCTATTGGCGGATCATATCATAGGAATCGGGAAGACGGATAAGATAACAAACAACCAGGAGTTCCTGGAAGTGTTTGTGCTGGTCAGCCAAGTCCGTAAAGAAGGGACGATTCTGTAGGATCTCTGCGCCAAGAGCCTGAACTTGCTGGTAAGCTGCAGCAGGAGACATGGAGGGGCGGGCAAAGAGGTCCGCATAAAGAGTATAAATGCGGGACTTCTAGCCCCCCTTCAAATAGAGAGCAGCAATATGAAGCCAGGCGGCCTTGACCGTCTCATCATGGCGAATGACGGGAAGGCACTCATCAGAGAGGCTGTTGGCGAGCCAAGTGCGGACAAGGGCATCACTCGCATCCCAGTCATCAAATTCAGGCGAGGTATGAGGAGGAGGGTCATCGGTGAGGTGATGACGCTTGCGCTGAGAGTGAAGAAGAAAGTTGAAAGAAACGCTCCAATCGGGATAGTTAGAGCCAACAAGCTTAGAAAGCGTGCCAAGGTTGCCCGAAGGAGTAGGTGGAGGAGGAGCTGCGGGAGTGGTGGAGATAACAGGGGTGGTGGAGATAACGGGGGTGGAGAGACCGGAAGTAGTCATAGAAAAAAGCAAGAAACTGCGCGAGAAGAAGGGAAGCCGCGGGGAGAGGAAAAAGGAGAGCAACCCGCGCGAAACCGCAGCAGTTTAAAGGGAAGAAGCCGCGCGAACACTAACGGCCAGGAAGCAGACCAAGGCACAGCGGGGAAGAGGTCGTGCGTACTGAAAAGTCCGAGCGAACAGAAGAGAAGAGGAAGCAAGAAGCAGCGGCGACAACAACAAGTCGCAAGTCGGGCAAACAGAAGCAGGCCGCAACGACTAGGAAGCTGGAGCGGCTAGAAGGAAACAGGTCGCGACGACAACTAAACAGGTCGCGGAGACGAAGAGCAGCTAGAGAAGAGAAGCAAGGAGAAACAAGCCGCGCGAATAGGGTAGCGGGCAGAAGAGAAGGCAAGACGCGAAGACAGGTCGCGTAAAGCAGAAACAAGCCGCGAGAATCAGAGAGCGCACACAATCAGGAGGAAAAGACTGTGTCCTCTGATACCATGTTAAAAGTAGCGAACATGCAAAAACAAACGGATAGAATTTTGAATAATTGAAATTTTATTATCTAAAAATGATATCATTTACAAAGGTATGACCTCCCTTTTATAGAATGGAGGAGATATGAGAGAGTACAAACAAACAATGTGGGACTAAACATGTACAGTGCTGAGCGGCTAGAAAAAACGGAGACCACACAGGCCGTGCGGTTAGACAGATGGGTTAACCGCTCGGCAACTCCAGCAGGATAAGAACAAGCCGCAATGGGAGACCGATAGACAGCACGGTCTCCAGGCTTCTGAGTGAGACCGCCAGACTGCTCGGTCAACAAACCGCCAGACAAGACCGCAAGGCCGCCCGGTCTAATACTTCAACACGGAAAAACACATAATTATATCCTATTATAAAAATTTCAAGATAGTCAAGAGAAAATCAACTGATGTAGTATAATAAGTTTATTTTTGAGATACATGGTTACATCCTTCCCCCTTCATGGGTAGAAGCATTTTAGGTCAACACCGCTCCAGGTGTGACTTAAGGCCCTCCCCTCCACGTCCTGGAGGTAGTAACCTCCTGTTCCGAGGACTTCCTTCACTATGTACGATTCTTCCCAGTTCGGGTTGAGCTTGCCCACGGGAGCCGACCTCCCTGCCGCGCCAACCTTTCTCAGCACCAGATCCCCTTCAGTAATCTACTTGACCCTGACATGCTTATCAAAATACTTGGCCATCCGCCGCTTGATTTCCTCTTTCCTGATAGCTGCCACATCCCGTAGTTCTTCCACCATATCTAGCGAGAGGCGTTGCCCCTCTTCATTCTCCAACCTCCAAGTTTCATCTCCTTCGCCCGCGGTTGTGACCCGCGGGGACCGAACCTCGAACTCCACTGGTAGGACTGCCTCACACCCATGAGAAAGCTTGAAAGGGGTCTCACCGGTGGCCGTGTTCGGGGTCGTTCGCAAGGCCCATAGGACCGAGGGGAGCTGCTCCACCCAGTTTCCCTTTAAGTTCTCCACCTTTTTCTTTAGTAGGTTCACAATGATTTTGTTCGCCGCTTCCACCTGGTCGTTGCTTCGGGGGTGGTGGACAGAGGCGAATCTGAGGTCTATCCCCAGTTGGGCGCAGAAGCTGATGAATTCCTCACTGGAAAATTGGGGGTCGTTATCTGTCACTATTGCTTGAGGCAACCCGTGTCTGCATATGATCTCCCCCCAGACGAAGTTCCTTATGACTTGCGAGGTGACCTTTGCCAAGGCTTTAACCTCCAGCCACTTTGAGAAATAATCGACCATGACCAAGAGGAACCTCCTCTGTCCACTAGCCGGAGGAAAAGGTCCTACCAAATCCATCCCCCAGATGGCAAACGGCCACGGTGCCGTGATGCTTCGGAGCCTTTGGGCTGCTAAGAGCTGAAGGGGCGCAGAGCTGACATTTTTGACACCTCCTTGCAAACTCCGCGGCATCCTTCCTTAGGGTGGGCCATAAGTACCCCTTCTTGACCACCCTTGCCTCCAACATCCTCCCTCCAGAATGACTGCCGCACTCGCCCGAGTGCACCTCCCCCAAGATCCTCGGGATCTCTTCTTCGGTCACACATCTAGCTAGGAGCCCTGACAATATCTTACGATACAGGCCCCCTTCTATCATTAGGTAGTGAGCTGCCTTGCGCTTGAAGCTTCTCCCATCCTTGGTCCCCTCAGGAAGTTCACCGGTGGTTAGGAAGGTCACCAATGGATCCGTCCACGAGGGTCGTCGATCCACCACCATCAACTCTCCTTCCTCGATAGTCGGTCGAAATAGCTCCATCAAGGTCCCTCCTCCCCGAGGTCCAAACTTGGCTAATCGATCGACAGCTATACTTTCTTCCCTTGGAACATGTTGGATGGAGAACGACCGGAACCCACCGATGATCGCCCTTACCTTGGAGAGGTATTTTATGAGGGTATGCTCCCGAGCTTCAAACTCTCCCTGGATCTACGACGCTACTACCTTTGAATCGGTGAAGGCCTCCACATCCTGAATCTCAAGCTCCTTTGCCAAGCGAAGGCAGGCGATCACGGCCTCGTACTCCGCTTGGTTGTTGGTCACTAGAAAATGGTAGGCCACCGCCTGCTCTATCGCGACTCCTTGGGGCCTGATCAGCACCACTCCTCCTCCGAGGGAATGTTTTCCCGAGGCCCCATCGACCATCATCTTCCATGCTTCCCGTGGCTGCTGCTCTTTTCCTCGACCTCGACAACATAATCCGCTAGGAAGTCTGCCACTGCCTGCGCCTTGATGGAGAGTCTTGGAACAAAGGAGATGTCGAACTCGCTTAGCTCAATAGACCACTTAGCAAGTCTCCTCGAGTGCTCTACTCCTTTGAAGATCTTGCGAAGAGGATGGTCGGTCATCACCCTAATCAAATGTGCTTGAAGGTATGGCCGGAGTTTTCTTGCAGATATGATCAAAGCGTAAGCCAGCTTTTCGAGGATGGGGTAGCGGAGCTTTGCTTTCTTCAATATCCGGCTGACGTAGTAGATGGGTAGTTGCTTCTTTCCTTCTTCCCTCACTAGGACGGAGCTTACCGCCTCCGCTCCTACTCCAAGGTACAAAGTCAGGTCCTCCCCTTCTTTTGGGCTCTAAAGCAAAGGAGCCTGAGAGAGATGTCTCTTCGGCCCTTTGAAGGCTTCTTCGCACTCGACAGTCCACTCAAACCTCTGGTTCCCCCGCAGCACCTTAAAGAATGAGGAACACTTGTCTCCTGACCTGGAGAGGAACCTGCTTAGCCCAGCCAGTTTGCCTGTCAAATGTTGTACCTCCTTGGCATCGCGAGGTGATTCCAAATCCAGGATGGCCTTTACCTTGTCCGGGTTGGGCTCCACCCCTGCCGGAGTCAAGATATGCCCAAGGAACTTCCCGCGGCTGGCCCCGAAGACACACTTCAAGGGGTTCAGCCTCATCTTGAATCTCTGCAGGGTGGCGAACATCTCTTCTAGATCCTTCAGGTGAGAATCCATGCACTTGCTCTTGATCATTAAGTCGTCGACATAGAACTCCAAGTTTCTCCCCCTCTGATCTCGGAAGACCTGATCCATCATGCGCTGCTAGGTAGCCCCTGCGTTCTTCAACCCAAAGGGCATCATTTTATAACTGAAGCATCCCTCCCTCGTGATGAAGGAAACATCCTTGACATCGGGAGGGTGCATCCGGATCTGGTGATAACCTGAAAAAGCATCCAAAAAGCTCATGATAGAAATACCGACGGCTGAATCAACCAGCGCGTTGATCCGAGGTAGGGGTAGCAATCCTTAGGGCATGATTTATTTAACAAAGAAAAGTCAATACATATTCTCCATTTACCACCCCCTTTTTTAACCATTACCACATTCGAGATCCAGCCTGGATACTGGATCTCTGAGATGAAGCCGACCTTGATGCTATAGATCACGACAGTGAACCGGTCGCACAAGTAATATAAAATGGGGGTTTTCCCAAGTATCGATCTCACAAGGAACACAGTAAGGTGGAGTTAATTTCGAGGAGGACTTGAGATTGAAGTCCTGAGGTCGGAGCTAACTAAGGGGGTTTTGATGTTGCGGAAACAGAAAATAAAAGGCTAACAACTACTCCTATGCAACGCCGCTATGCGATGCTTCGCCAGGCGGGATGGAAGACTAGTCGGGCCGCTATGCACCGAATCACTAGGCGGATGGACGAGAAGGCTAGCGGATGAGGTGGTTAGAATGGCGGAATGAGGGTCGAAAGCACCTCTTCGCAACGCACGCCACTAGCAATTGCTAGTGCGGCAAGGGTGGATGTTGGTGGATGGAATATAAGGCGCAACTCAAGCAACTAAAGCGTAAACAAACACAGAATCACATAGACATGAATCTAGTAAAGTTTACATCTAAAGTGCAACAACATCAATATAAATACAGTTTTAACACACATATACAACAATAAAGCAAGTACAAGTCAAGAGATCGACCAAATCCGAAGTCTTGCTGAGGATTCACGGTTGGAATCGTCGGGTTGTCATTCCGCGTCCAAGCTTGGTCCTCAACTGCTTCCGGGGTAGAGAAGGGCTGTCACCACCTTCCAATGGCCCGTCTTCTTCGTCTCACGATAGCGGACGAAGTTTGCTAGCTTTCCTTTGCTTGATGGCTATGGCGTCAAAACTCTACTTGAAGCTCACGGATGAAGGAGAAGGCCGAGAGGAAGCTCCGGCTTGGATTTGGCGGTGAAAGCTTGCCCGGAGCACCTCCCTAGGGTGGAAGATGAAGGGGAACGGCGGAGAAGGCGGAAAACGGCGGAGGAAATGGGTGATCTGTGGATTTCCTGATTAGGGCGAGACCTGCACTATTTATACAAAAGCAGAAATGAACAATGTGCACGATCACAGGCGCACGACCAGTGGTCGTGCGCGCTATGTCCTATGCTCGTGCGCACTGGCAGGGAATATCAGGAAGAAGAACTGAGATAATGCGCACGAGTAGTGGCGCACGACCAGTGGTCGTGCACACTAAGTCCAATGATCATGCGATTACCCAGACAGGACTCCAGAAATGAGGAATCAATGCACACGATTAGTGGCGCACGACCGGTGGTCGTGCGCAGTATGTCCAGTGGTCGTGCGCTTACCCCAGGCTGATTCTAGAAAACGTAGAGTAGTGCGCACGATCAGGGGCGCACGACCAGTGGTCGTGCGCATTAGATCCCATGATCGTGCGCAGTATTCCTGTTTCACAACCATCCCGGAACACGCACACGACCCCTGTACCGAAAGGAAAAAACCAACCACTAATCTGTGCAGACATTCCAGACAATCACAAAAGGGAGTACAAACTATAAAAACAACAAAATACACAACCATGGGCTAAAATGTGCACTTCCTATGGAAATATAGGCAAGATGAAATATATATGATAATGAACTAAAAGTGAAGTGCAAACTCGTGAAAACTAGCCCAGATGAGTCCGAAAATAGGTATATAAAGTGGAATCATCACACCCCCAGACTTAACTGTTTGCGCGTCCCGAGCAAACAAAATCTAAGCAAATAGGGAAAAATACTAGTTAACAAAGAAATTGTGATACGAAGTACCATGCGAAGTCGCATGCTCGCGCACGTAAAAATATAATAGAAGAAATTTCTAAGTATACAAAACAGTTTATACTTTTCACAATGCATATCAAAATTTTATTATTACTCAAAAATGGAATCACGGTGAATCATCCGGTCATGCATAGCGAGAAAGTAGACTAATCACTAGGAGAGCATTGCCAAAGATCGGGGCTCCGGATAACCTCCAAAGGAATCCACCAATGTCGGTGACCATATGCTTGCCTTTTCGCATTCTCTCCACGGCACTGGTTTGGTTCACACACGAATCAGTAGGACTTTAGGTGAAGAGATGGGGCATGGGTTTCGGTGAGGTAAACAAGGATAAACAAGAAGGCTATGCACCTAACCCAAAGGAGCTAGTATGAAGGGAATCCATCAACTAACCAAAATATATGCGGGTACACCACACCCCCAAACTTAGCTTTTAACATATGGGTGTGTGCACCGCCTACTCCAAATGTAATCACATTTCCCAAAAAGATTTTCAATTTAAACTTTTTCTTTTCACTTTCTTTTTCTTTTCCTTTTCTTTACAAATTTTTTTTTCTTCATTTTATTTTCACAATTCAGCAGAAATAAACTTGGGAGCACTGCCACATTGTCACAATTAAAATCACCACATCACATCCTAAAATGAAAATGTAAAACTCTAAACTCAACTTGGGTGTGCGACTAGGATTGGCTATGAGGCTTTGGTGAAATCATGGTGGAGCTGAATCAAAAGGAGGGGTAGGCACAACGGGGCTAGCGAGGATAAGACGTTAGGAATGGTACAAAGCTCAACCGGGCCAACATGATGGCCTACATCACACTCATGCATGACTAACCTATACCCATGCTTCAAGAATAGCTTGGGGCAAGTCCTTAGCCAACGAGAAAGACTATCCATCCTCCAGACTCGAGCAATATAAAACTAACGACCGTCTACACACATCCCTAAGCTACCGTCGGATTCACACCGGATTCACCAACTTTTGAGTAGAATAAAAAGTCTTTACGCAAATAGAAAGATATAAAACTATAAGCATATAGAAAAATTAAATCTACTCGAATTTCTACACGAGACGAGAGCAGTTGACTAGAAACACAACAAGGCCAACATTTTACTCTGTCTCACAATCCTATGTCAGCACCAAAATTTTCCCAAATCTAACAAAGAAATGAGTTGAACTCGCAGCACGCAAAAAGCTAAGCACGCACTCATGTGGGTGCAGTGGTGTGTGATGCAATGAACTAATCAAAATAAAACAATAAAGGCTTCTAGTATGCACATGAGATGTGCACGTGCAAAAGGTAACAAAACTAGCTCTCTCCCAGACTTAAACTAAGCAATACAGCAGATGATATAGAAATTAAAATAATAAGGAGCTAAGGGAAGAGGTTACCCAATGCTCAGCTAGTGAGCATACCAGAAGACGCGTGGAAACCTGAAGCAGGCCCGCCATATGAAGAATCAGAACCCCGCCAATGTGAATTGCCATGAATACCTGCAGGGGTGAGCTCCGCAAAAACAAAAGAAAAATATACAAAAAGAAGTGCTAAAATAAAATAGACATGAAAATAAAAATGCAGGAAATAAAAGATAAGTACTGGGGTTATTGTCATCCCAGCACGACTTATTCAGCTATGAAAAGGTTCTAGCTAATGGGCCTATGAAAAGAAAAATGCACAGGTAACTGGCCTAATATCCGTTTCGGTAACGGGTGCCGATACGGTGATAGAACAGTTACCCCTCTGCCTAAATAATCATACATGCTCCTCGCAGGCAGAGGAAATAGGAAGTAGGATGAGGAGGAGGCCTGGTCCTCACTCATCTCACCACAAAACAAATCCTTGCCTAGCAAGGTATCGTCTATCACAGGCCCGCAGGAGGCGATGGCAACGGCATGAGCACAAAGATCATCATCATCCCAATGTACCTGTGGAGACTCATCCTGCACAGGCTCAGATAAAGAAGGGGGATCAAGAAATAAAAGAGAAGAAGAACTAAAATAATCAGAAATAGGGAGAGTGATCCCGGTGTCACTCTCAGTAGGATCCAAGCAGAGATCACTGTCGGTGTCATATGAGTCGTATCGAGGGGAATCCGAGAACTCAAGGTCCGCGGTGGTAAGTGGAACGGCCTCATCCAATAAGGAGGTGCAAACCTCCGCATCGGAAATAGGTTATTCCTCATCCCACCGGGGTGCGTAAAAATGTTCCGAAGATCCACCGTCTCCGTCGGAGATAGAGGAAGCATCATCCCACTTCGGCGCAACCTCGGGCACCAAATCATCCACAAATACGGCATCATCAACCGACTCACAAGAAAGAGGAATAGCACAATCCGGCAAAAATTGCGGAGGGGCAAGGCTGCTCTCAAAATCAAGCACTGAATGAGCAGGTCCCATCGCAAAATCATTCGTTGACGCCACCCCGTCGACGACCGGAACAATCTCATCGTCCCATATAGGAGCGTCCATGAGTTCCTGCTCCTCTTTTTGTTGGCTAACACCAGAGTGATCATCACTCAAGGAAAGCCCGTAAAAAGGGATCGAGGGACCCATGAAAGAGCTGTATGCGGCCAGAGATTCTTCAGTAATCTCAACGGGTAAAGAATGAGCAAAGTGCGTTATGTCAGTGTATGGGTCAGGCAACACCCTGGTAGGCCTGTCCATAACAGTCTTCCGCGAACGGGAGGTTGTTGTGCACATGCCCTCAGAGGGAAAAGACTTGCACAAACGAGGGCAATCCTTCAACATGTGGCCCTCACCTTGACATAACAAACACCGAATGCAATGCTCGGCATTCATAACAGCAATGGCATCGATGGATCGGCGCAAAGTGTCAAGGATACGGCACTCAGCATCAGAATCCATCACGAACAAAAATAATTACTGAAAAAGTGTTACACAGCTAAAATGAAAATAGCACGGATCTGCTATCTAAATCAAAAATCAGAAAAGGGTAAAACGAAATAAGCAAAATAAAAATTCTAATAACAAAAGCAAATAAAAAAATGATATGCACAAATGGAAAAAGGGCTTCAATCTACTATCTCCCTCTCCACAAACTCACACGACTGTGTTCCCCGGCAACGGCGCCAAAAACTTGATGCTATAGATCACGGCAGTGAACCGGTCGCACAAGTAATATAAAATGGGGGTTTTCCCAAGTATCGATCTCACAAGGAACACAGTAAGGTGGAGTTAATTTCGAGGAGCACTTGAGATTGAAGTCCTCAGGTCGGAGCTAACTAAGGGGGTTTTGATGTTGCGGAAACAGAAAATAAAAGGCTAACAACTACTCCTATGCAACGCCGCTATGCGATGCTTCGCCAGGCAGGATGGAAGACTAGTCGGGCCGCTATGCACCGAATCACTAGGCGGATGGACGAGAAGGCTAGCGGATGAGGTGGTTAGAATGGCGGAATGAGGGTCGAAAGCACCTCTTCGCAACGCACGCCACTAGCAATTGCTAGTGCGGCAAGGGTGGATGTTGGTGGATGGAATATAAGGCGCAACTCAAGCAACTAAAGCGTAAACAAACACAGAATCACATAGACATGAATCTAGTAAAGTTTACATCTAAAGTGCAACAACATCAATATAAATACAGTTTTAACACACATATACAACAATAAAGCAAGTACAAGTCAAGAGATCGACCGAATCCGAAGTCTTGCTGAGGATTCACGGTTGGAATCGTCGGGTTGTCATTCCGCGTCCAAGCTCGGTCCTCAACTGCTTCCGGGGTAGAGAAGGGCTGTCACCACCTTCCAATGGCCCGTCTTCTTCGTCTCACGATAGCGGACGAAGTTTGCTAGCTTTCCTTTGCTTGATGGCTATGGCGTCAAAACTCTACTTGAAGCTCACGGATGAAGGAGAAGGTCGAGAGGAAGCTCCGGCTTGGATTTGGCGGTGAAAGCTTGCCCGGAGCACCTCCCTAGGGTGGAAGATGAAGGGGAACGGCGGAGAAGGCGGAAAACGGCGGAGGAAATGGGCGATCTGCGGATTTCCGGATTAGGGCGAGACCTGCACTATTTATACAAAAGCAGAAATGAACAATGCGCACGATCACAGGTGCACGACCAGTGGTCGTGCGCGCTATGTCCTATGCTCGTGCACACTGGCAGGGAATATCAGGAAGAAGAACTGAGATAATGCGCACGAGTAGTGGCGCACGACCAGTGGTCGTGCGCACTAAGTCCAATGATCGTGCGATTACCCAGACAGAACACCAGAAATGAGGAATCAATGCACACGATTAGTGGCGCACGACCGGTGGTCGTGCGCAGTATGTTCAGTGGTCGTGCGCTTACCCCAGGATGATTTTAGAAAACATAGAATAGTGCGCACGATCAGGGGCGCACGACCAGTGGTCGTGCGCATTAGTTCCCATGATCGTGCGCAGTATTCCTGTTTCACAACCATCCCGGAACACGCACACGACCCCTGTACCGAAAGGAAAAACCAACCACTAATCTGTGCAGATATTCCAGACAATCACAAAAGGGAGTACAAACTATAAAAACAACAAAATACACAACCATGGGCTAAAATGTGCACTTCCTATGGAAATATAGGCAAGATGAAATATATATGATAATGAACTAAAAGTGAAGTGCAAACTCGTGAAAACTAGCTCAGATGAGTCCGAAAATAGGTATATAAAGTGGACTCATCAGGCCTCCAGGAGCTTCCTGACCTCTTCGCGGATGGGCTCCTCCAGCTTGGTGGCGATGGCTCTCATCTTTTGGCGTATGGGGCGAGTGCGGGGGTCCAGGTTCAGGCGGTGGCAGGCCACGTCCGCGTCGATACTCGGTATGTCTGCCGCGCTCCAAGCGAAGATGTCGATGTTGCTTTGAATGCAAGCCCGCACTCGCTCCCGGGCCTCGGGACTCAAGCCCTCGCTGACCCGCACCCTTTGTACCTGCCCTGCGCTGGTGAAGACCTCCATCTCCACCACCTCCTCGGCCGGCTCCAGCCGCGACTGCTCCCAGCCGACCCTTGCCTCTTCCTCCAGCTCCAGCTCTTCCCTTCCTATCTCCTCCTCCTCGATCTCCATTGCCTCCTCCAACCCTTCCTGCTGCTGCTCGACTTCCACGCCCCTCTGGGCCTCTCCCTCAGCTCCTTCTGCTCCCTGCTCTTCCACCTCCATCGCCCCTTCCGGGCTCTCCTGCTCCTCGTCGCCCTGGACCTCCTGCACATATCTTCCCTGCTGCTCTTCCTCAATCTCCTCTCCTCTGATTTCCTCTTCAGCTATCTCTCTCGCCTCCTCTAGGCTCATCCCCTCTTCCTCAACAACCTCTTCATGTGCCGCCATCTCCATCTCCAACTCCTCTGCCTCTGCCATCCACGATATGGTGTTGACTGACGTAATGTAGCATTATCTTGCCACCTTCTGGTCCCCTCTTACCCTGACCTGCACCCCTCCATTGTTGAACTTGAGGCACTGATGAAACGAGGAGGGGACACAGCGAAAGGAACTGATGAGGGGGCGCCCGAAGATGGCGTTATAGCTGCTTGGGGCGTCCACGATCACAAACCTGCAGTTCCTTGACACGCCCCCCAACTTCACATGCAACCCTACTCCTCCTTCTACTTCTTTCCTCTCTCCGGAGAACCCAAACAGCGGTCCATCTGAAGCCAAGACCCTCTTCCCTTCAACCCTCATCTCATCGAAGGCCTTCTTGAAGATAACATTCATCGAGCTCCCGTTATCTACTAGTATCCTTGAGACCGTATAATTTTCCACCGCCGTCTGGATCACCAGGGCGTCACAGAACGGATCTTCGTAGTCCGGCATGTCCGCTGACGAGAAGGTGATTTTTTCTTCTGGTGGGGGAGCCTAGGAGTTAGAGGCGACCCCCCTTCAGTACATGGTTTGTAGGCTCCCCTTGTGGGTTGCCTCAATCCCCACTCCTCCATGAATCACCCCGATTCCTCCCCGGCTCCCCACGTCTACCCGATCTTCACATCTATCCTCCATCTCCCCCTGCTGTACTTCTACGATCCTCACCGGCGGATCCTGCCTCCCTATTCCTCTTGCTTCCCTCATTTCTAATAACTCTAGGCAGGTGGCCGTTTCGTGACCTTCCTCCTAGTGGAAGTCACAAAAGAGCAACGCCACCCTACCCCTTCTTCCTTCTCCTCCTCCCCTTCTCCCTGCTCCTCGAACTCCTCTCCTCGCTCCTCTTCCTCTGCCTACCTCCATGGTCTCTTGTGGCGGCGGGACTCGACCCCTTGGCTCCTGCCTCCACGCCGGTTGGTCGAACTTCCTGGGTTCTCGAAAGTTATCTCTCCACTGGTAGCCTCCTCCTTGGCCATGGGGGTGACCCTCCTGGGGCCTCCAACCCAACCGGTTGTTCGGCTCCCGGGCCCCCCATCCCTGCTGCTGCCCATGTCTTCATGGCTCTTCTCTCCTTCTTTCTTCTCTCTGCTCCCTCTGCTCCCTCGGCTCCTTCTGCCTTCCCGCCATAGGCTCCTTCAGATCGTCCTCCGCCAGCCTGGCCAACTTCTTGGAGAATGCTGGGTTTGCCCTCTCGAAGTCTATCTCCTTTGCCGCCCTCTCCATGAGCTCCTCAAAGGAGAGGGGGTGCACTCTTTTCAACTCCATACTAAAAAACCCCGGCCTCAGCCCCAGGGTAAAGGCAAGCATCAACGCGTACCCGGGGACCTCCTGGACCAGGAGGATCTCTTCCTGAAATCGTTCGACATAGTGACCCAGTGTCTCATCCGGCTTCTGCCTCACTGCAAACAGGCACTCCTCCTCCTTCCTCTTCTTCGACGTTGAAAACCTCAACAGGAAACTTCTTCGCAGATCTTCAAAGCAGTCGATCGACCTTGCTGGCAACTAGTGGAACCAGTCCCGAGCTTTCTCCTTCAATGTGATGACAAATAGCCGGCACTTGAAGTCATCTGTCATCTGCCTTATCGAAATGACATCTTCGAACCACTGCACGTGTTGTACAGGATCATCCTTTCCCGAGTAGTAGGACATGTCAGGCTCCCGGAACCCCTCTGGTACCGGAGCTGAGATGATGAGATCGCTGAACGGGCTCTCGCCTCCTGGCTGGCGAGAGGGCACGTCCCGCGGCCTCGGCTGGCTGGCCCGATCCGCGAGACCATGCCCAGGTAAGAGCTCTCGCACTGCCGCCTCCTTCTCGCCCGGATCCATCAAAGTCTCCTTGTCATGGCTCTGGCCTGGGAAGAGCTCCCGCGCCGCCACGTACCTTTCTCCAGCCTCCGCCGGGACCTCTTTCCCCAGGCGCTATCCAGGGGTGTTCTCGCCCAAGAGAGGGACCTCCTCTATCGTGACCTGAGGGGTGGCCCACTCGCTTCGGGACGAGAAGGCCAAGCTGATAGTCTGCAGGACTTCTCGCCTGAATTCATCCAGCATCCTCTTCGTCGCTTCCTCTCCCCGGGTAGGGGAGCCTCCAGAACCAGACCCTTCACCTTCACCTCCAGCCATGGGAATAAAACTCAAGGCTTTCTTGTATCGGCTGCCTTCCACGCTCACCGCACCAGAACTGTTGGAGCCAAAAATGACCTCAACGGGAGTTCAAACCAGGGGCGCAGCCAACACCTACTTCTCTCAAGCCTCGACTAGATGCGAAGGACCTAAGACTGACCCAAAGCCTCAGCAAGGAGGTCTCACCTCACACCCGAAAGATCTCTGAGAGCTTCCCCTCCAAAGCCAAAAGCTGGGCTAGGAGCTCCTCAGAAAGCACTAGAAGTCGGAATATAATGAGCGCCTGCTTTCCAAAGAGCCCTTATGAGTCTATTTATAGCCCTTGCTGACCTGAGATTACTGAAATGCCCCTGGTTGATCTGGTGATAGCCAAACCCCGCGGTTTATCCTAAGGGTATAGGGGTAATCTCGCCTGAGGGCAATCAGGTCATTTTACCCAAGGCCCTGGGCCCCCACTCGGCGAGAGCTCTGAGCCGAGAGACTTCTATCCAGAGCCCGGCGTAAGCATTCTCGCCTAGGCGAGAGCTCCTTTGAGATCGGAGCTTGGTGCAAGCGCAAGCGTTCCCGCGTTGGCTGCGTTCGACGATCTTGGCCTGTTGATTTCTGTTCGACGATTTGGTTGCGCTCGATGATCTGGGTTCGATGATTTGGCGCGAGCGTTCCCGCCAACTTGGGCGAGATCTTCTTTAGGGCGGGAACTCCTTTAGCTAGCTTAATTTTTACCGTTGGTGCCTCCTGGTCTGACTCAGCGAATATGGGGTTATACAACTGTCATTGTGACGACTGCACAATACTGAATGACCAGCCACTAATGTATTCTTATGCACATGCAAGTTATCTCAACCCGAGCCTCCAGCTCGCAGGACTAACCTGTCCTGATATCAAACTCCAGAGCCTCCAGCTCACAGGATTAACCCGTCCTGATATCAAACTCCTGAGCCTCCAGCTCGCAGGACTAACCCGTCCTGATACCAAACTACCGAGTCTTCAACTCGCATGAGTAACCTATCCTGTATCCCTCCAACCCTACACGGGTGAGATTGCTACATCGTTCCTTCAAACTAACCTATTAAACTATTTTTTTTCTAAGTATTAGTTGTACTTAGAGACTTAGGGTTAATCTTGTACTTCCCGAGGTCTACCTGGTGAAGGGCTCGCAGCGGTACTAGGGAATACGATGGCTGAATCACAAATCCCCCTTTCTAGGACACTTATTATTATTAGTAACTACCTGTTATTAACAGCCCACTCTCATTGTTGCTCTTGAGTAAATCTAATGACTTATGATATTTATAGGAGAGTGATGATCCTTCATCGGACTCCAACCTAGTTATTTTCTTAAGTAACTATGCACACTAACGCTCGATACTAAGTAGTGACATAACCTAGAATTCCAACAAGGGTTTCAATATCTTCCAAACATATCTTTAAATCAGTTAGATTCCTCTACCCTGAAAGTTGTACTCATCCCACCCTTATGCATTTGTTCCCTAGACAGAGCGAACTCGTAAACCCTTAAGTGTGGTGCAAACCTACTCGATATTCCTCATGAACCAAAACACCCCTAATGATGCACCAAAACCTTAATCATGACTTTAGGTGGTTGTGTAACATTTTCATGTGGATTAAATGACATAAATACTATGTGTCAATTTTGCTAAGAGCAGCCCGAGGCCTATACTTAGCCCATGCGAGATGACTTCCAATTCTTTGGGCCCGAGACCTCCAATTTTTTATCATGGGTTCATCATGTGGTAATTAGTGGGAAATCAGAAATTCATAATTTTTCTAATTATTTTGGGCCATAATTAAAATTATTTCATTATGTGACCTAAGTCATATTGAACATGAACTACTAGAACTAGAGGCCCTCAAGATCTAATTAATTTATCTAGTGTTTATCTTGGTATGAAAGGTCAGTGTTTAAACTTTCCTAATTTTTCAGAGTGATTTGACCCATACTTTCTATTTATGAATATTAATACCATGTTATCCATTTTCAAAGGAAGTACCCGAAGTAATGTACCAAAAATTCAGAGAAAATTCCTACATGATAACAATGTTATGTCATTGGCCAAAACAAATTTCATAATTTTCCATATAGATTCGACTTATGAATATCACAATCTAAGATATTTACAAAAATGTCACTACTCATATAAACATCATTTCTATACATCCAGTAATATTAAGAAAATTTACATAGGTCTATAGTACTGAATTAAAACTCTAGCAAAAGTTTCATATTTTTTTCAAGTCAAATAATTCACATTTCTAACCCGCAACATTTAAGGGTGTTGGGTATATTGGAATATATGTACCTGATTTGAAGAAGCCTCACCCTACTCAATGATATACATCAAGGTGTATTTGATGTGCTTTGAGTTTCTTTGTGCAGGTTAAGTAACTGCAAGTTTGCAGGAAAAGTTTCTAAGTCTATGTGTCGACACCTAGAAGAAAAGTGTCGACACTTAAGGAGGCTTGTGTCGACACCTAGAGAAGCAGTGTCGACACTTGGAGTAATAGTGTCGACACCAGGGATGCAGAGTCGACACCAGAAGGAAAGTGTTGACACATACAGGCAGTGTCGACACACAATGAAGAAATGTCTAAAGTACAAGTGTCGAAACTTAGAAGCAGTGTCGACACCCAGAGGAACTTTGTCGACATCAAAAGTGTCGACACTAGGATGATGTGTCGACACTCAGCCAAACATCAACAAAGTCCAAGTACAAGTGTCGACACAGAGGAGATGTGTTGACACTCAACAAAGTCTCAACACATGAAGAATGTGTCGACACAAAGGAGATGTGTCGACACTCAACAAAGTCTCAACACATGAAGAATGTGTCGACACAAAGGAGATGTGTCGACACTCAGCAAAATTTTCAACACAGAAGGCATGTGTCGACACAAAGAAGATGTGTCGACACTTAGCAAGTTTTAACACAAGAAGATGTGTCGGCACAAAAGAGTTGTGTCGACACTTAGCAGAAATCAACTAAGTATTGAAGAAGAAGGTCTTGTGTCGACACACAGGATCAGTGTCGACACATTCTGAAGAAGCAGCGTCGAGAAGCAGTTTCTATAACACAAGGAGTTGTGTCGACACCATGAAGGCTAGTGTCGACACTTAGTCTACTTGTGTCGACACTTAGTCTATTTGTGTCGACACTTAAAGACTATCTGTCTCGACACTTTTAGACAGTGACAAAGGTTTCAAGAAGTGGCTGGATGACTTAACAGCTGTCATTTCAACCGGTCAACTGCTATTGTCAGAGCTGTCAGAAGTTCGTTAGAAACCGGATCAGTCGGTCACCATGAAGAAAGCTTATATAAAGGCTTAATCCTTCAACAGAAAGGAATGAACATAGCAATCAATGAAGTGAGAAACAACAAACCAGAAGAAGACCTTCAAGTGAAGATCTAAGTAGTTGGAGAGAGAAAGCTCCTTCTAAGAAGACAGCTATTGAACCAGGCTGATAAAGAATTTTCAGATTGAGATCTGATTCTCAAGTCAGCAGTTGATTGAAGATCATCTGCCTAGAGATACAACCCTACTGTGTTCTAATTCAAGAAGCTTTGAAGAAAGCCAAGGGAGGTTGATCTCTGCAAAGTTCTTTCAAGAACTCATCAAGAAGCCAGTCAACTCAACTTTCTCAATCAGAGTTGTGGTTATTAATCCTTGTACTTTTTATTTTCTGTAGGATCCTAAGGGATCTGAGTTGTAAGCCTATATTTATAAAGGCTGAGTGGTAGGGCTTTTGTGCCTGAGTGTAGGAGATACATTTCTCTGAGTGTATGCCTTGTTGAAGGCTGAGTGTAGGCCTTGTTGAAGGCTGAGTGTAGGTCTTGGGGAAGACTGAGTGGTAGGGCTTTTGTGCCTGAGTTGTAGGAGTGGGATCACTCTGAGTTGTAGGAACCTATTTGGGGTTCTGAGCTGTAAGATCTGAGGATCTGAGAAGTAGTGGAGAAGTTAGGCCGAATCTAGTACACAACTAGATAGGCGAAGGGGGAAAGTGGATGTACCCAGACCTTGGGGAACCACTATAAATCATGTGTGCTCTCTGTGATTGTATGCTTGTGTGATTGTTGTGTTGTCTGTGCTATGAATTACAATTACTGTACTGTATTTCTACCTTAAAAGTTTAAAAAGATTAAGTGCACCTATTCACCCCCCCCCCCCCCTCTAGGTGTTTAGGCACTAGTTCTTTCAAGTGGTATCAAAGCGAGGTTACTCAAAAAGGACATAACAGTCTGAGTAAAAGATCCTGTAGGCATATTCAGTATAATCAAGAATCAAGAAAATGGGTTCAACTGAGAATTACAAAGAGCTAGGTTCCATGAAATTGCCAATCTGCAGAAAGGAGATCTTTGGCATTTGGAAAGAAAGTGTTAGACTTTTTATGGAAGCCTCTGACCCCAGAATTTACATTACAGTCAAAGAAGGGTCTTATGTGCCAATAAAAGTATCTATTTTAGATGCAAATCAGAGAACTCCCAAAGACTATTCTGAAATGACCAAGGATGAAATAATTCTGGTCACTATGGACAAGAGGGCCCAGAATATTATTGTAAGTTCAATTGATGATACCATATTTCAGAATCTGATTCATTGTAAAACATCAAAAGAAATGTGGGACACACTGATAGTCTATATGGAGGGATCAGAAGAGGTAATACAAGACAGGAAGTCTTTATTAAATCAAGAGTATGAAAGCTTCAGACAAGGCAGGTCTGATAGCATAACTGAATGTTATAAGAAATTCTATAGGATAGTCAATGAATTGATGTCCTATGGAAGAGAGTTCAGCAATTATGAATTGAATGATAAGTTCTTGAGATCCCTGACTAAGGACTAGGATACTAAGATTTGTGTCATAAGGGAAATGGCCAAACTAGCTGATATACCTCAAACATTGTTTGGAAAACTGTTATCTTATGAAATGCAGTTAATGGTAAGGAAGGAGGAAGAAAAGACTACTAGGGTGGAGCACAAAGAAAGAGCTGTGGCCTTCAACACTGAAGCCACTAGGAAATATAAAAGCAAGTCTCCATCTTCACCTCAAAAAGTTACTGAGGCTGAGACAGATACTTCAGATAGCAAGAAGTCAGAAAGCAGTAAAAGTGATGAAGACTTTGCTGCATTTACTAGGCATTTTCAGAAGTTTCTAGAGAAGAAGCAGTGGAGGTCCAAGTCATCCACTTCACAGCCAAAAGATGACTACTACCAGAAAAGGAATTCATCAAGGAATGATAGAAGAAAGTCCAAGTCTAGTAACACTACATACTCAAAAATAGTTTGCTATTGTTGCAATAGACAAGGAAATGTAATAGTTGATTGTCCAGAAAAGAGGAAAGAGTCCACTGACAAGAAGAAGACACAGTTCAAGGGCAAAAAGGAAAGGTCCTTTGTTGCCAAGAAGGATAAAAGTCTGACTGATATGTCATCTTCAGAAACAGATTCAGAAGCTGAAGCCTATATTGGCTTGTTTGCTGAAGAAGAAGAAGAAGAAAATGAGTTCATGCAGCTAATGAACTCAATTTATGAGCAGGAGGACATTCAGTGCAAGGGACTGATGGCCTTATCAGAAGGAGACAAAATCCAGGATCAGCCTGGACCTAGTCAGGTACAAAATTGTTCTTCAAGTTCAATTTATAGTGCTGAATCAGAATCAGATACATCAGCATCAAGTGATGTGAGTGGATCTGAATCTGAAGGAGACATTCAACAGTTAATTGATGAATATAGAGTATTGTTACAGGCTTTGAAGAAAAGCAAACTCTTGGCCAAGACTCAGGCTAAGGAGATTGCTAGTCTTAAAGTGGCTGCAACAGATTTTGACAAGTTATTATATTAGAAATTAAATGAAATAGCCAGACTGAAGAATATTATAGTTATTCAGATGGGGACTATTATATTTAAAAATGATCAAATTAGAAATCTGGAGATTAGTCTTCAGAAGGAGAGAGATATTGTAGCAAGTTTTTCTAAACCAAAATCTGTTCTACCTTTGATAGATGAGTTTGTACCTCATAAGGGTAAAACTGGATTGGGGTTTACAAAACCTGCCTGGACAGTAAAGTCCAAGTCTAAGGGCAAAGCCCCAGTACTCAACAAGAAGCCTGTTGTAGATAAAACAGCCAGGGTTGTACCTAAACAAAGGTACAACAGATTTGAGTGCTGGTGTTGTGGCAAGGTAGGCCACTTTGTCATAGACTGTTGGCATAATTCAAGTGCCAAGGTGAGTAGCAAACTGCCTGCAAGAAAAGCTACAGGTAGTTTTGTTAAGAGTAAGACTAACTTGCACCAAGGACCCAAGAATTATTTGGGTTCTAAGGTTAAGTAATCTATTTTGCAGGTGAGTCCAAGTGGCCATGCCCCTATATGGTACTTGGAGAGTGGATGTTCCAGGCACATGACTGGAACTAGGGGATTTTTGAAGGACTATACACCAATCAAGGATGGTCCTAAGGTTACCTTTGGTGGTTCAGAAAAAGGAATCATCAAAGGCTTTGGTAACATTTCTAGCAACCTAATTACAATTACTCAAGTGGCTTATGTAAAGGGTTTGAAACATAATCTCATTAGCATAAGTCAGCTGAGTGATTTCGGATATGACATCTCATTTGTCAAGGATGGTTGTCATATCAGTAGGTCAAGTGATCAAAAGATCATTCTGACTGGATATATGAATAGAAATGTCTATTGTCTAGACATTATGTGTGAGAACATAGTTTCTCCTATTTGTCTTATAGCTGATGAGAAAGTCTCATATTGTGTTAAATGACACAAGAGGCTGGCTCATCTTAACTACAAGACAATTGGTCAACTCTTTAGTAAAGAGTTAGTAAGGAATGGTACTCAGGTTAAGTGTATAAAGGATGGGATATGTTCAGCTTGTCAAAAGGGCAAGCAGACCAAATCCACCTTTAATAGCATTGAGAACAAAGATGGTGTGAGGTGCCTATACCTCTTGCATATGGATCTTTTTGGTCCTATGCCAGTTTACAGCCTAGGTAGGAAGGTCTATACATTTGTGGTTGTAGATGATTATTCAAGGTTTTCCTGGGTATTCTTCCTAAGGCAAAAATCTGAAACTCCTAGTATCTTTTATAGTTTTGTCAAACAAATTCAGAATGAGTTAGACAGTACAGTGGTCAAAATAAGAAGTGATCATGGTACTGAATTCCAGTCTGATAGTATGACAAAGCTATGTGAAGAGTTTGGGATATTTCAGGAATTTTCCTCACCAAGAACACCTCAGCAAAATGGTATTGCTGAAAGGAAAAATAGAACCTTGATAGAAGCTGGTAGAACCTTGATCTAAGTAGTTGGAGAGAGAGAGCTCCTTCCAAGAAGACAGCCGTTAGAACCTTGATAGAAGCTGGTAGAACCTTGTTGAGTGATACATCTCTCCCAGAATATTTCTGGGCTGAGGCAGTAAACACTGCATGTCATGTAATTAATAGGGCTACTATCACCAAGAGCCACAATAAGACCCCATATGAGATTGTGAAGGGCAGAAAACCAAATCTATCATATTTCAGGATCTTTGGTTATAAATGATATATACTTAACAATGGTAAGTCTTATTTAACCAAGTTTGCTGCCAAATCCCAAGAGGGGATCTTTGTTGGGTATAGCAACAACAGTAAGGCTTATAGAGTCTACAACTTGATTACTCAAGTTGTAGAAGAGGCAGTTCATATAGTCTTTGATGAAGCTAGACTCATTAACAATGAATTGCCTAGAAGTGTTTGCAGCTCCACAGGTATGACTGAGAAGATGGACAAGCTTACTATTGAAGAGGGTTCTACTGCAAGTCAGCAAGTGGATGATAGTGGCTGCTATACAGGGGGAGTACAAGATACTCCTGTTGCTGAAGAAGACCAAGAGGAGCAGCTGAATGAAGAAGCTGAAGGTGTACAACCAGAAGACAGGCTGCCTCCAGCAAATAGGCATTTAAAAAATCATCCAGCCAATCAAATTATTGGAGATCTCAGACAAGGGGTACAAACAAGGAGCGGGAATCTAAGTTCAGTTCTCTACTCCAGCTTTCAATCCCAAGTAGAGCCAAAGAAATTTGAAGAAGCAATCCTAGACCCTCATTGGATTGAGGCAATGCAAGAGGAGCTGAACCAGTTCAAAAGATGCAAAGTCTGGGAGCTAGTTCCTAAACCAAAAGACCATAACATTTTTGGAACTAAGTGGATCTTTAGGAACAAGTTGGATGAGAATGGAGTTATTATAAAGAACAAAGCTAGACTAGTTGCAAAAGGATATAGGCAGGAAGAAGGTATTGATTTTGATCAAACCTTTGCTCCAGTAGCCAGACTGGAAGCAATAAGCATGTTCCTTGCCTATGCAACATTCCAAGGATTCAAGGTATAACAAATGGATGTTAAGTCAGCTTTTCTGAATGGAAACCTGAAGGAAGAAATCTATGTAGAGCAGCCATCAGGTTTTGTAGATTTTACTAAACCTAATTATGTATATAGACTTAGGAAAGCTTTGTATGGGTTAAAACAAGCCCCTAGGGCTTGGTATGAGACCCTGTCTAGTTTTCTCATTGAGAATAAATTCACAAGGGGGAAAATAGACAAGACTCTATTCCTTAGGGAATCCAGAGGCAAGATCATCTTAGTCCAAATATATGTAGATGACATCATATTTGGGTCTACAGAAAGTAGTCTTTGCAGGAAGTTTGCAAAACTAATGCAAGGACAATTTGAAATGAGCAGTATGGGGGAACTCAAGTTCTTCTTGGGTCTCCAAGTTAGACAGACTGAGGATGGTTTATCCATATGCCAGTCTAAGTTCACCCTTGAATTGATAAGAAAGTATGGTATGGAAACATCCACTACCATGAAAACTCCTATGGGGTCAACAATGTCTTTATGCAAAGATGATGCAGGGAAACCTGTAGATGAAACTTTGTATAGAGGGATAGTTGGCTCCCTACTATATTTGACTGCAAGTAGACCAGATATCATGTATGCTACATGTGTCTGTGCTAGGTACCAAGCTTGCCCTAAAGAATCTCATTTGACAGCAGTCAAAAGAATTTTGAGATATCTTAAGGGCACTCCTTATCTAGGCCTTTGGTACCTAGGAATGGAGAGTTTGAACTGACAGGTTATTCAGATACAGATTTTGCAGGCTGCAAGGAAGATAGGAAAAGTACAACAGGTACCTGTCAATTTCTAGGTGGAAGGCTGATATCATGGAGTAGCAAGAAACAAACAAGTGTGGCTATATCCACAGCTGAGTCAGAGTATGTTGCTGCAGGAAGCTGCTGTGCACAACTACTATGGATACAACACCAGCTAGAAGATTATGGTATTCAAGTAAGTAGAACACCTTTATTTTGTGATTCTACTAGTGTTATTTCTATTGCAAATAATCCTGTCTCCCATAGTAGGACTAAGCACATAGAAATAAAGTACCATTTTCTAAGAGAACATGTGGAAAAAGGAGATATTTCACTAGAATATATTAATACAGATAATCAGCTAGCTGATATGTATACTAAGCCCTTAGATGAAACCAAATTCAATAAATTTAAAATTGAATTAGGGATGATAAACTTAGAATAGTTTACAAAAAATTGGCTAAGTAAAATGGTGTCGACACACAGAGTTGTTTGTGTCGACACATAGAAGTGGTGTCGACATTTCAGAGAAATGGTGTCGACACGTCTAGGAAGTCTGTGTCGACACTTCAGAGAATTTGTGTCGACACATGCAGTGTAAGTGTCGACACATCCAAAGTGGTGTCGACACTTAGGATTTACACAGAATTAGTCTAGTAGAGTCTCGACTAAGTGTCGAGCTAAGTGGTGTCGACACATATACAAGTGTCGACACATATATTCTGACGACTATACTTGTGTCGACACATAGTTGTCGAGACATTATAAGTAAGTGTCGACACTTTTCAACAGTGTCGACACAATTTAAGTATTTTGACGCGCCTTTTCACCTTCGATTCTAGAAAGGTATAAATAGGTTTTCGCCATTGTTTGTCGACACGCTCACCAAAGTTTCGAGACCAAACTTGTGTGTCGACATCTCTTTTCTCTAAATTCAAAATTTCTTCAAACCCTAATGGCGCCTAAGCTAGAAGAGAACATAAATGAAGGATATGAACTCGTGCGACATGCCTTTGATGACGCGGAACCCAAAATCAAAGGTGTGGTAACCCTAATTGCCAAGACTGGATTGGAATACCTTGTTTCAGAACCAATCAAGATCTGGAAGAAGGAGGTCCTAGAATTTTTGAGTGCAGCTTCAGTTGATGATACTGGACTTAAGATTAAGTCCAGAGTTCATGGAACCAAAGTCAAGGTCACACCAAAAAGTCTGAGGAAGATACTTTAACTACCAAGAACAAAGGAGGAAGAAGATGTATCTGCTTCTAAGACTAGAGAGGCATTGAGATGGTGTGGTCTGGATTCAAATTTTAAAATTGGATCTGTTTTCAATAGAAAAGGAATGAACATCCAAGGAAAATTTCTGTCTGAAATAGTTGGCAAGGTCATCCTGAGCAAGCCTGGAGGACATGACAGAATTTCAGCTCAGATGTTCAATTTGATGACAAGGATTATCTTCAAACTTGATACTGATTAGTCTACAGTTATGTTTGATAAGATAAAATAAAGTATGAAGAAACCCAATCGGGGTAGAATTATAAGTTTATACTTAGCTGGTAGTATACCTGAGGTGATGAATGAGGCTGCAGGTTCCAAGATTAACCACATGAGGAGAATGGATTTGAGAATCTTCTCTAGGTGGGATAGAGTATTGACCAAATAAATGCCAACTCCAGTAAAGGACACACCCCAGAAGAAGAAGAAGATAGCCACTGTGGCTCAAGAATCCTCCAGCAGCTCTGAAGAGCAAGTAGTGTTTAGTTCTTATGATGAACAGGGAAGGAATGCTGGACAGTCTCCAGCATGACAAGAAGATGCACAAAGGCAGGGGGAGCTACCCTCAACAAGCCCAGTTCACCTGGATCCACTCCAGTGGGAGCCTCTACTTGTGGAAGAGCCAACTCTACTAGAGAGTGAAAGGGCTACTCAAACCATCCTAGAGGTAATCACTGAAATTAGTCAATTTGATTTCACTATTGAGGAAGACGTTTTGACTGATTTATTACCTGATATTCAAAAGCAAACACAGATACAACCTCAACCCCAAGATGTTGTCATGGAGGACACATCTGTTGCTGATCAAGTGGTTGATGAGATAAGAGATTCTCCAGCCCTTTCTCAACAGGAATTTACCTTAGAGGAGCTATTCCCTGATCTTGTACAGACAGATCTTGAGAAAGAAATAGCTACTGTTGAGGGGGAGAAGGCTCATATTGAGGGGGAGCATATGGAGATTATAGAGGAAATTGCAAGCAAGGAGACTGAGGAGCCAAGAGATGCTGAAGGGCTACCAAGGACTGAGAAGGATTCACATCCTAGTCCTAAAGACAGAGTGGATATTGCTAGCACATCTGCTTCAGAGGATGAAGAGGCTATAAGAGCCAAGAAGAGGAAGTTCCAGGTCTTTAAGAGAAGAAGCCAGAACTATAAGAAAGCCCTACAGATAATTGCTCCATAGCCTGCCCCATCTACTGATTTCAGTTCACTGATGGTGGCTTTATAGATTAAGCTTGATGAGCAAAGGCAAGCTTTGGAAAAATATGTAGATGAAGGGCATAAGTCACTGCAGTTTGATCTTGCACAAGACATCAAATCTATCAGATTTGAGGTGAATCTCCACAAAAAGGAAATGACTGATTATTTCCATAAGGGAGGCAATGCAGTAGTCTATCTGGCCACACATCAAGAGAAAATAAAGACAAAACTTGATGAGCTAGAAGTGAAGCAAGGCTATGTCCTGGAAAACCAGATAAGGATGAATGATAATCTCACTGCTTCACATAATGCCATTATAACTGAAATGAAGAATATAGCTACTGGTCAGACTGCAGCAAGTGCCACTGCCAAAGAAGAATTTGATAAGCAATTACAGGAGAGTGTCACTGCTATGAAAACTGCCATTGAAGATTCTCAGAAGGCCATTACTGACAAGCTCCAAAGGTTAAAACCTTTCTATAAAGATTGAGTTAACTATCTGAATGCACATATAAGATTTCAGAAAGATGATCTGAGGGATCATATAGAGAGAGAAGTCATAAAGGGGGAGAGGGTATTAGTCAAGGCAGGCTCTGATCATTCCAAATGGATTTCAAATTCCATCAGAGCCACCCTTGGATATCCACCCTTATGTGATGATGACAATGTTGCAGAGTCTGGAATTAATCCTGCATACCTTGGAGGAGAGCAAGCTGAAGTGGCTCAAGTGATATACCCTCCACCAGACTTTGACATGATACATCAAGAGATACAGTCTATGTATAGTCCTCCTGAGGGAAATCAGAATATCATCATAGAGAAAGTTGTTCAGCTTGTGCCAGAGGCAATACTCAAAGAGCAAGAGGGCCTTATTAAAGGAACAAGAGGCTCAATTGTCTAAGAAAAGATTCAGAGAGCAAGCTGAATTGAGACCTGATTTTGAACAATAGAGCCCCACTTCCAGGAATATCATCTTGACTGCATGGAAGGCTGCTAAGGACAATGTCCTGGATAGAGGCAAGTGGTATTCTGACCATGAGTGGAGGAAGCATGAAAATAGGCAAGAGGCCATTGTACAATATAGAAGAAAGGCTAAACTGAGAAAGCTACCTCCTAATGCACAGGAGCCTAGCAAGTATTTTCCCAAGCCTTACCACTATTTTGAAAGGCAGAAGATAAAGGCTGAAGAGTTGAAAAAGAAAGATCTTAAAGGGAAGAAGCATGCTGCTGCTGATGACACTAAAGCTCAAGTTCAAGCAAAGATTCAATCTGGAAAAGGGATTGTAATCAAGGAACCAGAGCAGCCTTAGGATAGCATTTTCCTTAGTTTACAAATTGTAATCATTTGTATTAGAATTCTATATAAACTTTTGACTAATGAAAATGTTGGAATTTGTAAGAACAATATTATATGTTCATCTATTACATTAATTGTTCTGAGCTAATGGTATATACATGTTCTGTTCATGCATGTTTAAGTATTTTCCCTGTCACATAATATTATTGTACATCATACTGAAAATTTGTTATGTATGGTGTATATCATTGACTAAGGGTTATGACTTCTCCAAATAGGGGGAGATTGTTGGGTATATTGGAATATATGTACCTGATTTGAAGAAGCCTCACCCTACTTAATAATATACATCAAGGTGTATTTGATGTGCTTTGAGTTTCTTTGTGCAGGTTAAGTAACTACAAGTTTGCAGGAAAAGTTTCTAAGTTCATGTGTCGACACCTAGAAGAAAAGTGTCGACACTTAAGGAGGCTTGTGTCGACACCTAGAGAAGCAGTGTCGACACTTGGAGTAATAGTGTCGACACCAGGGATGCAGAGTCGACACCAGAAGGAAAGTGTTGACACATACAGGCAGTGTCGACACACAATGAAGAAATGTCTAAAGTACAAGTGTCGACACTTAGAAGCTGTGTCGACATCCAGAGGAACTTTGTCGACATCAAAAGTGTCGACACTAGGAGCCTGTGTCGACACTCAGTAAAACATCAACAAAGTCCAAGTACAAGTGTCGGCACAGAGGAGATGTGTCGACACTCAACAAAGTCTCAACACATGAAGAATGTGTCGACACAAAGGAGATGTGTCGACACTCAACAAAGTCTCAACACATGAAGAATGTGTCGACACAAAGGAGATGTGTCGACACTCAGCAAAAGTTTCAACACAAAAGGCATGTGTCGACACAAAGAAAATGTGTCGACACTTTGCAAGTTTCAACACAAGAAGATGTGTCGACACAAAGGAGTTGTGTCGACACTTAGCAGAAATCAACTAAGTATTGAAGAAGAAGGTCTTGTGTCGACACACAGGATCAGTGTCGACACATTCTGAAGAAGTAGTGTCGAGAAGCAGTGTCGAGAAGCAGTTTCTATAACACAAGGAGTTGTGTCGACACCATGAACGCTAGTGTCGACACTTAGTCTACTTGTGTCGACACTTGGTCTATTTGTGTCGACACTTAAAGACTATCTGTCTCGACACTTTCAGACAGTGATAGAGGTTTCAAGAAGTGACTGGATGACTTGACAGCTGCCATTTCAACCGGTCAACTGCTACTGTCAGAGATGTCAGAAGTTCGTTAGAAACCGGATCAGCCGATCACCATGAAGAAAGCTTATATAAAGGCTTAATCCTTCAATAGAAAGGAATGAACATAGCAATCAATGAAGTGAGAAACAACAAACCAGAAGAAGACCTTCAAGTGAAGATCTAAGTAGTTGGAGAGAGAAAGCTCCTTCTAAGAAGACAGCTATTGAACCAGGCTGATAAAGAAAGTTTCAGATTGAGATCTGATTCTCAAGTCAGCAGTTGATTGAAGATCATCTGCCTAGAGATACAACCCTATTGTGTTATAATTCAAGAAGCTTTGAAGAAAGCCAAGGGAGGTTGATCTCTACAAAGTTCTTTCAAGAACTCATCAAGAAGCCAGTCAACTCAACTTTCTCAATCAGAATTGTGGTTATTAATCCTTGTACTTTTTATTTTCTGTAGGATCCTAAGGGATCTGAGTTGTAAGCCTATATTTATAAAGGCTGAGTGGTAGGGCTTGTGTGTATGAGTGTAGGAGATACATTTCTCTGAGTGTAGGCCTTATTGAAGGCTGAGTGTAGGCCTTATTGAAGGCTGAGTGTAGGCCTTGGTGAAGACTGAGTGGTAGGGCTTTTGTGCCTGAGTTGTAGGAGTGAGATCACTCTGAGTTGTAGGAACCTATTTGGGGTTCTGAGCTGTAAGATCTGAGAATCTGAGAAGTAGTGGAGAAGTTAGGCCGAATCTAGTACACTACTAGATAGGCGAAGGGGGAAAGTGGATGTACCCAGACCTTGGGGAACCACTATAAATCCTGTGTGCTCTCTGTGATTGTATGTTTGTGTGATTGTTGTGTTGTCTGTGCTGTGAATTGAAATTACTGTACTGTATTTTTGCCTTAAAAGTTTAAAAAGATTAAGTGCACCTATTCACCCCCCCCCCCCCCTCTAGGTGTTTAGGCACTAGTTCTTTCAAAGGGCATAAAAGTAATTAGCACTAATCTACACATGAAATAAATTCCAAAAATTCTCATAAAGTTTTCAGAGAAACAAAATAATATTTTAGGTCTTGTGTCAATGATTTAGAATTTTTAAGTTAATATGCCCATATTTTCCTATCATGTCATAAAAGTGTGCAATATTTAAATTAAAATAAAACTTTAGGATTTTTTATTCCTATATTCTCCATGGATGATGTATTTCATCTCCATAAACCCCTAACCAAAGTTTCATCGACATGCAATGAGTCACATGGGCTTAATTCCCCATTTTTGCTTATTTTGCTATTGGCACACCATACACACTAATATCTTCATCTTACAAGTTGGAATCCTCTAACATGCAGAGGTCCAAATGACCATACATTTTTACCAGGGTTCTAAAATGACATCATAGTCATGTCACCCAAATTTGGGGGCATTTAGAGTTGTAAATCTCCCTCAATCACTTTTATTTGATAAATCAAATTATGGACTAAAACTTTAGGGAAATATTCTCCAAAAAATTTGATTTTGGGTACATGATAGATCTAGTATCTACACATGCATGGTCCAATTTTCATAGCATGTGGAGTTGTAACCTATCATATATATCCATTTAACTTTCTGACCTAGGCTAGGAGCAGTCCTAGGGAAATAGGCCTAGAAGGAGCTACGGTGCTCCAAATGGCTTGATTAAGGTGCCTAATTATAGGTAAGATCAAGGGCTACATTTTTCATGTTCGAAACATTTTCTGAATCTACCCTAAAGGGCCTAAAATTAACATGCAAGGTACTCAAATTAATGTGACAAAAATTAATTATACTATAGTTTATAAATACATAAGATTGGATGATATTCGGTTGTCTTCCTCCTCCAGCCGATGATCCAGATTTCCCCGACTTGGGCTGCATTGATATCCAATTTCTCGACCACCCAGCCAACTCCCCGGCCAGCCACCACCACCACCTTCGTTGAGGTTGGGGCAAGCATTTGGCGGCGACATGGTCGCTAGAGGCGACGGTTTCCAGCGAACCCGAGCACCTCCAAAAATCCTGAAATTCTCATTTTGCTCTCATGGAATCGGGATCAATTGAGCCCGATGTCTCTCCTATTTGATCTAGAAAGCTAGCACAAGGGGAGGGGAGGAGAAACAGATCTTGATCGGGCCCCGATGGCTGCGATGGCGGCAGTTGGCCATGGAAATCTCCCTCTTCGACGAGCTTGACTGATTTCCCAATCTCCACCAAAACTGTTGAAACCGGGAACCAACTTCTGTGGAGTCTGAACCATTGGGGAAGGAGTGACCGCACACTTACTTCTCCTAGCAAGCTTAGCTGGTCGAAGACTTAGAGCTCAAAATTGACCCAAGGCTTCAGCACGGAGGTCTCACCACACATCCGGAAGATCTTAGAATGCTTCCCCTCCTTAGCCAATGCCGAGCTAAGGGCACCTCAGAAAGCACAAGAAGATCTGGGAATTAGAGAATTGGAAAGCTTGTCGTCTGAGGTAACCCCTAGGGCCTATTTATGGATTTTGAAATTGGTCAGCCAACAGCCTACCCCCACTATTCTAAATGGTTATATGCAACCAAAAGGAGGTCTGCAAACAACGAAACTCCATTGTTCTGGGGAGAAATGCAGACCTAATCACATTTGGCAGATCAAATTATATTAACCGCATGATATCTGAACCCTACTCATAGGGGAAAATCGGGACCTGCTCGCTACTCAACTAGGTGGACGCGGTCGGGCTCGCACAGCTCGCCTCTCTCTTTAGGCGAGTGCGAGTTAGGCTCCTGCGGCTCGCCTCCCCCTTATACGGAGGCGGACCGGTGATCTTGGTCGGATGGCCACTTAGGAGAGTGCGGGCAGGAGAGTTGGCTCGCGCGGTTTGCCCGCCTGCATGGCAGAAACGAGTCGGGTGCCTCCTAGGCTCGCACGCCTATTGAATTGATGCAGGTCGGCTGTCTTGGCTCGTTCGCCCGCCTGGTGGATGAGGGTCGGCTCGCATTGAGGGACCCTCTTCTGCCTTGTTGTACCCACTCGGTGAACACTGGGTTGTACAAAAACCTTTAATCCAAGCCTCGAATTCAACTCCTCAGGACCTTTTAAAGCTAATGAGATGGTTGAAATGAGGTGAGGGTGGTTGTATCTCTGGCTATCATTAAGAGAAATTTCATCCACCACCTTGGATGCTCCTCCTTGGCTCCAAGTGGAACCTCCCTTTCTGGAAATTACTGTGGGAGCTCAGTAATGAGGTTGGGCAGAGAAGAGGAGGGACACATGGCTTCCATTCCTCAATTTCCTCTCTCTCTCTCCAATTTGAGGAAAATTTCATTTTACCCCCATACATGTCACTACCCTCCAAAACCAGAGGGTGGGGGCTGTAATTGAGCTAATGGGTTGTTGATGGGCCATGGCTCATGGCCTTAGCCTATTGGGAATGGGTTTGGTTCTTTAATTCCTCATTTAGGTCTAAGGTTGACCAAGTTTGACTTTAGGGTTGACTTGGTCAATTTGATGAATGGGCTGGCCCCGTATGATGGTCATGAGCCCTATGACACCACCCATCCTTGGATGGGCCATGGTCTATGGCCTTAGCCCATTAGGATTGTGCTTGGCTGCTTTATTCTCCATTTAGGCCTAAAGTTAACCAAGTTTGACTTTATGGTTGACTTGGTCAATTTGATGAGTGGGCTGAACCCACTTGATGGTCATGAGCCCTATGGCACTACCCAACATGGGTTGGGCCATGATGATGCTTTACTTGGGCTAATTGGACTCATGTATGCGATTTTGACCAAATTATGGTTAAGGTTGACTTTGGTCAAATTGGAACGATGGGTGACCATGTGATGAGGCTTTATGGTCCAATGCACTCCAATTAGGGTTTGGAGTTTAGTGATGGGGTCAATTTGACCATGTGATGCCTAATTGAGTCAATTAGGGTTGAGTTGACCTATGTTGACTTAAATGACACTTTGGTCAATTTGGCCAATTTGGTGACCATATGATAGGACTTTTGGGTCACTTAGGTTTCCTTTAGGGTTAGGGACATAGTGGTGAGGTCAATTTGTACTTGTGACTTCAATTTGGGCTAGTTTGGCCTCAGTTGACTTTGAACACTATAGTGGGGCACATGTGAGTTCACCCTAACTCATTGGGTCCTAAGGTCACTACCCAGCCTAAACTCATCATACTCACCACATGTCCTACCCTAATTTGTGTTAAGGGGTCTACAAGGAAATGAGATGTTACAATAGTGACTGTTGGGGCATCTTAGAATTATCTCTGTCAGGTGGAGCATGTCATGGAAGAGGCGTCAAGGTGGAGATTGTTGTATTCCGCCTCTCCCTAATTCCCGCAGGAATCACCCTCCTAGCTGGCTGCCTATTTTACAGACCGCCATATTCACTGCTACTCTTTTTTTGGCATTCCCAAATAATGCAATATTGCATTATTCTTTTCCTGTTTTGACAAAATCCATTTGTCCCCCTCATTAGGGTTTCTCCCACTTATAAAAGGAGGTGTCGTGTTCTCCCTATACAAGCAGAGAATTCGGCCAACAAGAGATTCGTGGTGGAGTTAGGCTAGGCTTGGCCGAACCTGGGGCTTTCTTCTCCGTTGCTATCGCGTCTGTGTTTCTTTGTGGTCTACGTCGTCATCCTTGTGATCGGGCTTCTTCCTTATCGCAACTTTGCTGACGGCTTCTTCTTTGCTGCAGCGTGCTCGGCTCACGGCCGTCAGCTCTTCTTTTACTGCAGAATTTTTTTTCTTCGCAACGTGTATACTCGAATCTTGGAGGATTCTCTCTCGGTTTATTTTTTTCTCCTCCCTTATAGCAGTATTGTATGTTTGAGTAAAAATAAAATAAAATTCTCTGACTACATAGTGGACGTACCTATTTTTAATTTCAGAGAACCACTTTAAATTTGGTGTTCTTTGTCTGTGATTTTTTTTCTTATTTTTTGTAACCGCTCGTTTTGCCATTAGATAATTTATTATAACAGGAAAATCATCTCTCTCGGACCGTGTTTTTCATAAGAGACTGTCACCGCTGTGTCAAACAAAGCCTTAGTTACCCATCAGGTTTTTATCATTGCCCGCAGATACTCGATCATTACATTTGGGTATCTGCTCCATAAATTTAGAAAAAAACTCCCACTTGGCAAAATCAAATTGAGTTTAAAGAGAACATAGAAGCTTCTAAGAGGCATAACCCAACTATTACATGCCACAGACCCAGTAGGAAGTTGTTAGTAAGGCATTGTCAAAAGAGAATGAGTGGATCTGTAAAGGAGCTTCTTCTTCTTAGCAGCGACCTTGCCGATGGTTAGGACGATCTTCCCGAGTTCGCCGTCTTTGAAACTATTCTTCATGAAGGCTTTATCGTGTTGAGATTTTCGGTTGCGGAAGCGCATGTTATGAAACTTAATGGTGTATGTATCGCTACGACAAATGATATTATCAATTTCTCTAATAAATGCAGCGACACATAAACGCATAAGAACGATATAACCAAACACTAACAATCTCTAATGGAGTATTATTACAAAATTATTTTCCTAAAATTGAGAACACAAAAATAAAATGAGCTCGAATAAACGGTTACTAAAAGAGCGGAATTAATTTATACCGTTTTTAGAATCTTGCTCGTGCTTCATGATGACGGATATTCGCAGCAACTTTGATGCGTTGTTCTTTATGAATTCCGCCGCGTTAGTAGAACCCGCTAACATACAAGGTTTTTCTAAATGTATAGCCTCTACAAAGAAAAATGGGTTAGCACAAAACTGATTCATTCACATCTAAATCAACCATAAGGTGTTTTGGGTTATGTAAGTTCTGCATTCACGGATCTGCTGCCCAAAGATTTCAATGTATGATTATATAATATTTTATTAAATGCTATATCTCAATATAATCCTAGCAGGAGAAAATCATGGCATCAATAGAAAATCCTGACAAGCATTGGAAATACCTGCTGCCCACAGTCAGAACCTTGACTTTTGGTATTCGCTTATCAGAAAACCAACACTGAAAGGTGGATCGACTGTGATGAGCCAACTTGAAATCCAATAAGGCTGGCTTGAAGAAGATGAGTGATGACTGCCTTTTCCTCTCACGTTCCTCGCCAGCAGTGAATGTCCCGATCTACAAGGTTGCGACGGTGGAGGCGTTCCGACGAACTGCGCAGCAAGCTATGGACGCCGGCCGCTGGTGAAATAGTCGCACAAGACGGGCGATGCTTCTCCCAAGGTGAAAATCCACAAGCTGCAGTCCTCTTTGTCCAAAGCCGGCAACCAGCGGGTAAGAGATGCCCTGCTCCAAGCCGGATGGAGAAAAAGAACCAAGCGGTGATGGCGTTCCAGCACCAGCGGAGATGGTCGACCTGCGGAGAAGGAGATGCCCGCTCGCCAGCTCCTCTCGGGATCGATGGTGAAGATCTTCCTCCAGAGCCAAACAGAGGAAGAAGATGGGATGACCCGTTCGCCTCTGGATCGCAGGGAGATCGATTGGGGGCTGCCGTTTCACGCAATGAATGGGAAGAAAAACAATCGGAATCCTTTTCACGCCTTGTTCAGTTTTTCCAAAATGGCATTGATAGAAAAAATGATCTTAGGCTTTAATAGGAGAGCCTTATTTAGGAGTTACCAAAATTAGGACTAATAAATCCCAATAACTCCTAAAATAAAAACTGAAATTTTAAACTCATAAATTAAATTATCATGCCAAAAGAAAATTTGCAAAGGGTGAGACCGATTCGCGCTCTGAATGACGAGACGATCTGGCCCACCTATCACAGACTTCGATCGTTCGCACGACTAAATCAACGCGCGCCTGTAGGAGACTGAATGGACTCAAAACTCGCGTACGATTTCATCAAGACGTCTCGATGAGTCAAGTTCACTTAACGGAAAATTTCTAACATTCTCCCACTTGTACTTGTGTTCATCGTAACTTATGACATTCTGATAAAATCTTCACTAAAATTAATGGTACCTTTTAGCGAACGCGGTATGGAGTCTACTCCCACGTCAATCCGGTCCAATCAAATCCTTCACTCTGAATCATGGCGGCAACCACATCATTGAGCGACACGGGACCTTCCATGGTCACAACAGCTTACGGATCTAATCGACATGGACAAAGCGCGGTCAAATAAAATATAGAACAACATGCTGAAATTGTGCACATGAAGGTTGTTCTAACTTGGTGGTCAACCAAACTTCTCAAATGAATGCACTAAACCATGCTGCGAGAAGTTCTTAAGTGTTCAAAAGAACAAGTATGTCTAACCTTAAGGTTCCAAAATTAATGCGCCAAAAGACATACTACAGGCCATAATTCAAATGAAGTGCCCTAGGCCTTATGCTCCGACTGACACAAGTCATGAGACTTTGTATGAAGTGTGACGTGTCACATAAATTCAACAAATATTGAAACTTAATAATATTGTTGAATTAATATACTTAATTATTAACGAATTAAATAAAGTGCAAACCAAACGACAGATAACTGAATTGGAGCTTCATGAAGCCTCCCACTAATCAAGCACATCGATCGACTCTTTAAGCCTCATATTAATAACATGTTTCTGAAACACGTTAGGGCGAAGTCCCTTAGTAAGTGGATCGGCCAACATGTCATCTGTCCCTAAATGCTCCACTAAAATGTCACCCTTCTTGACCAATTCCTTAACGGTCAAGAATTTAATTTCCATATGTTTGGACCCTGTGATACTTTTATTGTTCATCAAGAACATAACTGCAGAAATGTTATCACAGTACATCCGGATGGGTCCAACTATAGAATCGACAACCTTTAACTCTGTAATAAAATTCTTAAGCCACACCGCATGAGTCGAAGCTCCAAAGAGAGCGACGAACTCTGCATGCATTGTGGATGAAGTGATGAGTGTCTGTTTGACACTTTTCCACAAAACGACCCCACCAGCAAACTAAATAAATAACCTGAAGTAGACTTTCTATCATCCTCACACCCGGCAAAATCAGAATCTTTATACCCCACTAACTCAAGGTTTTGAACTTTATGGTAGACTAACTTTACATCCTTAGTTCTCTTTAAATACCTTAGGACTTTCTTGGCAGCCACCCAATGATCAGGTCCTGGGTTCGACTGATATCTGCCTAAAAGTCCCACTGCGAAGGCAATGTCCGGTCTGGTACAGACTTGGGCATACATTAAGCTGCCTACCGCACTAGCATAAGGTATATCCTTCATGCGCTCTCGCTCTATGTCGTTCCTGGGGCATTGTGATAAGCTAGGCTTATCACCTTTAAGCACAGGTACGTCACCAGGCTTACAACCTAGCATGCTAAATCTCTCAAGTACACGCTCGATGTAGGCTTTCTGAGAGAGTGTCAATGAATAGTGAGATCGGTCCCTAATGATCTCAATCCCTAGAACGAAGGATGCTTCTCCAAGATCTTTCATATCAAAGTGTTTTGACAGAAATTGCTTAGATTCATGCAATAATGCCAAATTACTGCTCGCAAGCAAGATGTCATCTACATAAAGAATTAAGAAGATGAATCTGCTCCCACTGATCTTGAGATATATGCAACGGTCTACCTTATTTTCTACAAAACCAAAAGAAGTAACTACCTCATCAAATTTCAAATACCACTGTCTAGAAGCTTGCTTCAGACCATATAGGGATTTGTTAAGCTTACATACAAGTTGGTCGGAATGACCAGACTTAAACCCCTCAGGCTGCACCATATAGACCTCCTCGGCAAGATCGTCATTCAGGAATGCGGTCTTTACATCCATCTGGTGTAGCTCCAAATCATAATGAGCTACTAATGCCATTATTACTCTGAAAGAGTCTTTAGAGGAAACAGGAGAAAAGGTCTCGTGGTAATCGATTCCTTCTCTCTGCGTAAATCCTTTGGCTACCAGTCTGGCTTTAAACCGCTCGACCTTTCCTTTAGAGTCCTTCTTGGTCTTAAACACCCATTTAGAACCAATGGGCTTACAGCCTTTGGGTAACTCAACCAACTCCCAAACCTTATTCAGCTTCATAGACTCCATCTCATCTTTCATCGCATCCCACCACAGATCTACATGAGGTACAGACACAGCTTCATTAAATGTCACTGGGTCAATCACTTGACCAATGTCATAATCATTCTCTCCTAAATAGACTTCATAGTCTGAGGAAATCGCAGGCCTTCTCTGCCTAATGGATCTCCTAGCGGGTGGATGAACCTCCTGGACATGAGGAGGAACCTCAACTGGAATCGGTGGTAAGACCGCTTCCACATCCTCCACTTGTTCCGTCACGGGTTCAGGCACCGCAAGATCTCTTATCAAGGGCACAGATAAATTAATGAGCACAACTTCCTCGACTTCACTAATAGGACGAGAGGAACTAGGTTCATCAGCGACATCCCATTCTAAAAATGTAGCTGTTTGTGACTCCACAATTCTGGGTCCTCCTAAAGGGGAATAGAACTTAAATCCCTTGGAGTGATCTGGGTAGCCAATAAAATAGCAACGACAAGACCTAGGGGAAATCTTACTTTTTGATGGGTTGTACAAACGAACTTCTGCATGACAACCCCAGACACGCAAATGATTAAGGCTGGGTCGTCTACCAGTCTACAACTCAAAAGGGGTTTTAGGTACTGACTTAGACGGGACTCTATTAAGGATATATACTGCAGTCTTAAGCGCCTCACCCCATAAAAATTCAGGAAGATTTGTCCTACTCATCATGCTCCTCATCATTTCCTTAAGGGTGTGATTGCGCCTTTCAGCCACACCATTCTGCTCAGGACTACCCGGCATGGAGTACTGGGCAACAATGCCACAGCTCTCCAAGTATCTGGCAAACGGACCTTTATGTTGCCCGGAAGCATCATGTCTACCAAAATACTCGCCACCTCTGTCAGACCTAACAATCTTGATATCTTTCCCTATTTGTTTTTCAACTTCAGTCTTGAAAATCTTGAACTTTTCAAGGGATTCAGACTTCTCCTTAATTAAGTATAAATAGCCAAAACGGGAGTAGTCATCAATGAATGTAATAAAATAGGTGTTCCTATAGAAGGTAGTGGAATAAGGACCACTGATGTCTGTATGAATAACCTCTAACACACTTGAACTACGAGTTGAGCCCTTTTTCTTAATCTTGGTCATCTTACCTCTACAACAGTCCATGCATGTCTCTAGGTCACTGAAGTCTAGAGTAGGGAGAATGTTTTCCTTAATTAATCTTTCTACTCTTTCCCTAGAGATATGACCTAACCTTTTATGTCATAGCATGGAGGACTTCTCCTTAATGAGAGGTCTTTTACTAGTAACATTCTCTATATTATATGAGGTGGCATAAAAATCAACAGGTGCAAGACATATTCTATATAAACCATTAGATAGTGAACATTGGCCAATAAACTGAGATTCATGAAATAGCTTAATTAAACCACCAGAAATATTAAAACCATAATTAAGTCTATCTAATGCTAAAACAGAAATCAAGTTCCTTATAAACGAAGGAATATAAAATATGTCTCTTAATAAAAGTTGATATCCAGAATCAAGGACCAAACAAATGTCCCCGATGAACTCCACCTCCACCTCTGCATTGTTGCCAACCGTGAGTCTGCACTCACCCTTGCTTGGCCTCCTCCTTTTGATGAACCCCTGCATTGTGTAAGCAACATGATTAGTTGCTCCACTATCGAGCCACCAAGAACTAGATGGGGCTTCAATTAAATTGGATTCACAAAGGACAAAGGCTAAAGAGTTACCTTTAGGCGCAAATCCACGTTTATCCATCCAGGCTTTAAATTTCAGGCACTCGTGCTTCACGTGCCCCTTCTTCTTACAAAAGAAGCAGGTAAGAGGCTTCTTTCCACCAGTGTCCTTGCTCCCTGAAGCTTGTCCATCCTGAGCTTTAGAGGGAGCTTTGAACTTCTTCTTCTTCTTGAATGAGGGTTTGACGACGAGTAACGCAGTGTTCGTCTTTTCCTTCTTCAGTTTCTCCTCCTCAGCAACGCAACGAGTGATGAGATCATTTATCTTCCACGCCTCATCCTGGGAACTGTAGGTAGTCTTCAAAATGCTGAACTCCGCATGAAGTGTATTTAGTGCTTGATGCACTATCAAGGCTTTAGGGAGAGTAATCTCCATCTCCTGCAGTTTTGTCTGATAGTAGACCATCTTCAGAATGTAATCACGAACTCCGCCTCCTCCCGAATACCTCATGGAGAAGAGGTCCTGAATTAGAGTTCCAATCTCAGCATTGGAAGACACCTTATATCTCTGCCCAACTGCAGTCAGAAAATCCCGGGCGACGGTCGTGTCTGGAAGACCACTCAGCAGGTGCTCCGGAATGGAACGCTTCATAGTCAACAAGCAGATTTTGTTTGACTTGCTCCATGCACCATAATGATCCTTTTCAGCTTGAGTGCTAGTCGCTGTGAGGGCTGCAGGCTGATTGGTATTCATGGTCATCTCTATGTCCGCCATCTCGAGAGCAAACATGATGTCGGACTTCCACTTCTTAAAGTTTGATCCAGTGAGTTTTTCAATGGTCGTCATATTGTTATGGACTGTAAAGGTGACTGTGAAGAGAGAAAACGATTATTAGTGACAAATAAAGCAACGGTGGCTATAAAACCCTAAATAGCACACTAGGCGGAGAATCCTGGCACGTCAACACACAACAACTTTAGGCAGACTACGTGTCACGCAATTAGTAATTCTCCACACAAGAACGAGCAACAGTTACGCTTGAGCTTTTCGTAGAACTACCACCTTTGGGTGAATAGCTTACTAGAGTCCTGCACTACCGTACAAATGTCCTTGTGTAACCCTCTGAACCTATTGCGCAAGCACCACCTTTGGGTGAATGATTGCGCACTAGTCTCAGAGAACTCCCTAAAACGTGTGAAACCGTAATCTCACAAATCGACTCGAAAAGGCCACTTTGGCGGCTACAGTTCTTATCAATCCACGAGACCCTTTCACACCGGGATATCTGAATATTGCCCTAAAATTAATGTCGTGTTTCTTTCACTTAATGACGTATGGGCTCTTTAATAGTCTTAAAGAAAACACAACTCCTTTGTCGGGATTGATTTATGAAAAGCACTTTTGAATATCAATTCCAAATTTGTTTCTCTCTTAATACTTAATGGGTTTTGAAAATAGTGTTCTTTAGTAGAAAAATAAACTCCAAATTATTAAGGAGACTAATAGGTTTAGGTCAACCTCGCTCTGATACCAACTGTTATGAAACTTAATGGTGTATGTATCGCTACGACAAATGATATTATCAATTTCTCTAATAAATGCAGCGACACATAAACGCATAAGAACGATATAACCAAACACTAACAATCTCTAATGGAGTATTATTACAAAATTATTTTCCTAAAATTGAGAACACAAAAATAAAATGAGCTCGAATAAACGGTTACTAAAAGAGCGGAATTAATTTATACCGTTTTTAGAATCTTGCTCGTGCTTCATGATGGCGGATATTTGCAGCAACTTTGATGCGTTGTTCTTTATGAATTCCGCCGCGTTAGTAGAACCCGCTAACATACAAGGTTTTTCTAAATGTATAGCCTCTACAAAGAAAAATGGGTTAGCACAAAACTGATTCATTCACATCTAAATCAACCATAAGGTGTTTTGGGTTATGTAAGTTCTGCATTCACGGATCTGTTGCCCCAAGATTTCAATGTATGATTATATAATATTTTATTAAATGCTATATCTCAATATAATCCTAGCAGGAGAAAATCATGGCATCAATAGAAAATCCTGACAAGCATTGGAAATACCTGCTGCCCACAGTCAGAACCTTGACTTTTGGTATTCGCTTATCAGAAAACCAACACTGAAAGGTGGATCGACTGTGATGAGCCAACTTGAAATCCAATAAGGCTGGCTTGAAGAAGATGAGTGATGACTGCCTTTTCCTCTCACGTTCCTCGCCAGCAGTGAATGTCCCGATCTACAAGGTTGCGACGGTGGAGGCGTTCCGACGAACTGCGCAGCAAGCTATGGACGCCGGCCGCTGGTGAAATAGTCGCACAAGACGGGCGATGCTTCTCCCAAGGTGAAAATCCACAAGCTGCAGTCCTCTTTGTCCAAAGCCGACAACCAGCGGGGAAGAGATGCCCTGCTCCAAGCCGGATGGAGAAAAAGAACCAAGCGGTGATGGCGTTCCAGCACCAGAGGAGATGGTCGACCTGCGGAGAAGGAGATGCCCGCTCGCCAGCTCCTCTCGGGATCGATGGTGAAGATCTTCCTCCAGAGCCAAACAGAGGAAGAAGATGGGATGACCCGTTCGCCTCTGGATCGCAGGGAGATCGATTGGGGGCTGCCGTTTCACGCAATGAATGGGAAGAAAAACAATCGGAATCCTTTTCACGCCTTGTTCAGTTTTTCCAAAATGGCATTGATAGAAAAAATGATCTTAGGCTTTAATAGGAGAGCCTTATTTAGGAGTTACCAAAATTAGGACTAATAAATCCAATAACTCCTAAAATAAAACTGAAATTTTAAACTCATAAATTAAATTATCATGCCAAAAGAAAATTTGCCAAGGGTGAGACCGATTCGCGCTCTGAATGACGAGACGATCTGGCCCACCTATCACAGACTTCGATCGTTCGCGCGACTAAATCAACGCGCACCTGTAGGAGACTGAATGGACTCAAAACTCGCGTATGATTTCATCAAGACGTCTCGATGAGTCAAGTTCACTTAACGGAAAATTTCTAACAGCGCAATCCTCAGAAACAACTAAATACAGAGTCACAAGAAAATACATATTTTGCATAATTTTATTAGCACAATAAAATTAATAAGTACTCAAAATTTAGAGATATCAATCTGAAATTATACTATAGAAGAAATCGGACTATAAAAATCCGCAGGAGTAATATGAACTTTACTGCAATCTGAAAAACTGACGCACAAGATTCGTACCAGAACGAACCTTCGTCTTCGTCAGACGACAAACCACCGCCACCGCCGAGAAGAGATCCAAGTCAGGACTTGACCTTGTTGCGAACGTGTAGCCCGCCAATGTCACCACTTGTGCACAACCACCACCGTCTACAAGTATGCAACCATCGAGCACCACACACCTTTCCGTAGCCCGCGAATCAGACGCTTTGCCGGTATCCGCACGCTTTCGCTCTTCATTGTTGATGCAGCCCGCAATTAGATGTCGACGCCCACCGTTGTCTTCGGTCGTGCACTACCGCTCTCCTCTTCAAGTTTTTACTCTCTCTTTGGTTTGGATTTTGGTGTGTCTTCATAGCTTGCCTTCCTCTCCTTTTATAAGGTAATTTCACATGACTTTGCATATTTCCAAGATGCTTCCTCGCATGTGAAACACATGGGCGGATTGGAAAGTCAACATCGGCGGCCTGTAGATGGAAGCATGAATCATGTGGGTTTGAAGAATCAAACCAACTCAACACATCGGTGCACAAGGACCGTGTAAGCGTCCTCCGCGCCCGGAACATACTCTGCGCTGGAGCTTACATCCCATCTTAGCTCTAGCAGCTCCTAGATATGTGATTGTGGACTTGCAAAGTCACTGTTTCTCTCAAGCGCTGATTTAACGGGTGTTAGATGAATGGAATTGGTTTTTCCCCAAACCAAAAAATTGTGGGTTTTGGATTTGCTCCTGTTGTTGCTGCTACTCCCCTACTTTCTTAATCTCTCCCCTGCACTCTGTAGCTTCATCTATATAGATTCCCATCGCTTTGCCAGCATCGACGCGGTGGAGGCAAAGAGGGAGATAAGAATGAGCTGTATGAGAGGGGAGCTGGAGATGAGAATGTGACTGTTGAGAGTTGTTGTAGTAGTAACCGTATCTCCGTGTTAGAAATTTACATGAAGCGCATTAGGTCACATATGTATAACCCGTAATTCATCAAGATCAGAAGTACCCAAGAAGACGGTCATTGGGCAATCAGAGGTGAGCTTGAGCGAGCAGAGACGATCTTGGGCGAGCAGAGGCGAGCAGCGACGAGTTTGGGTGATTTTGGACGAGTACCTCGCGAGTATGGGCGAGTAGACCCTTGGAACTCGCTGACAGAAGCTGGATACTCGTTATACCCCCCTCAGGAATTCTCTATAAATAGACCCCCAGGGATACTAGAAATGAACTTTTGGAAGAGGTTGAGGTCCCCCCAAGTGGATACTCGTCCAGTCCATGTCTGCCTAGTACAACTCCCAGCTTTTGATTGCGGAGGGGAAGTTTCTCCCAAACTTCCGGGTACGTGGTGGGACCTCTCTGCTGGAGCACTTGGGGTGTGTTTATAGATAGTTTTCTCTCACCCGCGATAGCCATTTGAATTGTGGCGTTGGAGCGCGGAATCAGTAACCTTAGGCTGTCTTGATCCGAATTTTATAGTAGAGAATTTTTCCGACTTCAACAACATACATGTGGAAAATTTTAGATTAAAATTAAACAATGTAATATGGCCTATGTGAATCTGATCGTGATGGACATAAATAATAAATTCCTACGCAATGGTGCAATAAAAATTAATCACTTATAAATTTATATGCGATCATTTAGGTATGAAGATACAACAACAACAACACTCAAGCCTTTATCCCACTATAGTGGGGTCGGCTATATGGATCCTTTGTCGCTATTGTGCCCTATCTTTTGCCATAATCTCACTAATGCCTAAAAACATCATGTCTTTCCTTATAATTTCATTCCAAGTCTTTATTGGTCAACCCCTCCCTCGTCTAACATGCCTAATGACTAGACTCTCACAACGCCTAACAGGTGCCTCTAATGGTCTCCTTTGTACGTGTCCAAACCATCTTAGAGGAGCTTCTCGCACCTTCTCTGAAATTGGTGCTACTCCTGTCTTATCCCTGATACTTTCATTCCTAATTTTATCCAATCTCGTGTGTCAACACATCCACCTAAGCATTCTTATCTCTGCAACTCCCATTTTTTGCTCATGCAGGCAATTCACTGCGCAACACTCAGAACCATAGAGCATCGCGGGTCTAATTGCAGAACGGTAAAACTTGCCCTTAAGTTTTAGTGGTACTTTACGATCACATAAGATCCCTGACGCGCCTCTCCACTTCAACCAACCCGCTTGGATTTTCTATGTCACATCTTTATCAATACCTTCATCTTTTTAAACTATCGATCCAAGATATTTAAAACACTCACTACAGGAAATATCTTGATCACTCAACTTAATAATGAAGTCAATTGTCTTTCTTGTACTGAGATATGAAGATACTGGCAATTAAAATGAAACGTGGTATGCTATAAAAGAAATGCGGAAAATTAAGGCTTCGTTTGGGAGGACTTATTTTCACCGGTCAAGCGGTCATGACCGCATGAATCTGACCTTAATTAAGTTTCGGTTCGTACGGTCGTGACCGCTTGACTGGTGAAAATAAATCCCCCAAAAGGAGCGTAAATTTGTGCACCGTTCTTTGATTCGGACATTCTCAAAAAAATACTTGTATTAGATTGAATGAATGTTGCGGCCCATAATAGAGATTCAGACATCCAAACTTTGTAAAAAACTTTAGTGATCAATTCACTTTTGATTTTTACCAAACAAGCCAAAACAGTTCCTCTGCTTAGCCTTGGAATTGAAAAAAAAAGTTGACTTCTTGACTTTATTTTTTTGTGCACAGAAAACTAGGCAAACTTTGGCAGGGTGCATGAATATTAAAAATAAATCTTGGTGTGCCTTTTGGATAGCGGCAAACAACATTGATATTAGCATCGTAGTTTTGATTATTAGCATTTTTGTCTATTTGCAAACATTGTTTTTTTAAAATTGATTATCCTCATGCACACTTAAAAATTGGAAAAAGAGAGGAGCAGATCACCACCGCCTGGAGAAGGAATGGATGCTTGAAAATCACGAAATAAAAAGGCGCCGGATAATGGAGGAGAACGCGCCGGGATAAAGAATGCCGCTCGGGAAATGGGGGAGGAGCATTTACCAGATTTAGAGCCCTTCATGAAGGCGAAAAGAGAGGAGGAAGGGTCGTTGGCGGAATAACAGTCTGGAGGGAGACGGAAGCACAAGAAGGGCGAGTGCGTATAAGAAATAATTTTTATACAGTGCTTGCTAATAGGAATTATAAAAGTTCAAAAAACTTAAATTTTTAGTGCGGATAGCAAAAAATGCGGTGCTAATATTAGCGCCCTAAAAATAGAAAGCAGGAAGAACAATGGTGGTTGAGCGAAGTACAGCCGCGGTCGAGGACTGACAAGAACACCTGCAATCGCAAGCAGAAAAATAACAAAGAAAATCTTGCCTGATTCTGATCTTTTGCAGGAAGAAGATCCTTTGACCTTCGAGGGTTTTCACGGATGGAAGAGGAGATGTGTTAAAATTCACCGTAACCGCAAGCAACTTTTCGCACTTGTTCACATATGGATCACACAGTAAATCGATTTTCTAATCTCTCCTTTAATATGCACAGGGGGCGTAACACCTCCATCTGTCACATAGAATATAACAGAGGGTCTGGTCGGGGCCCCACGCCATATTCCACAGACAGTCGGTGGAGTTACGCTTTGAAACAATATTATCGCATACACATCCTAACACAGAGCGCATTCTAACGGAAGCATTTTAACTTGTAGAATCCATATATCATAAATGTCCAATATACGAAAACCATAAGAATATTATTATAAAATACACAAAATGTTCTGGTCTTAAGACCTTACAACTGTTTCCTTTACAACTATTTCCTTTACAAAAGTGTTTTCATACATCGGCACGCAGGCCGGCCACACATGAAAAACTGTAATCGTTCGCCTTTGGGCCTTCGAGGGCTAGCCAATTGCAGCATAAGGGACTTCAGCCCGTTACTTTCCACTTGGCTCTTCATCACCTGCATAGCACAACCCACCAAAACGTGGCAAACAAAGCAACGGTCAGCATTAGCTGACCAATTTATAACGACCTCACCACTCACTCGGGGCGGCGGTTCTCCTTCTCTGCAAGCAACAGCGTATATATCTTGATGGCTGCCCTCAAAAGGAACGAGACTTGGATCTTGTGGCCAATGTCGATGACATTACTCGTGTGATATGCAAATGAGTGTATAAGCTGAAGAAGAAGGCGGATGGAAGTATCAAGCGATACAAGGCTCAGCTTGTAGCTCGAGGGTTCTCCCAGCAGCACGTAAAAGACTATGAGGAGATGGTTAGTCCTGTTGCAAAAATGACTTCAGTATGGGTGGTGATTGCCTCTGCGGTTTGCCAAGGATGTAGGATGTGATAGCTTTATGTAAAGAATGCTTTTCTTTATGGAGAAATTGATAAAGACATCTCCATGGTTCAGTCACTGAGGTACGTATCTGAAGATCATCCATGACAGGTCTGCAAGCTCAGGAAGGCTCTTTATGGCTTGAAGCAGGCGCCTCAGGCGTGGTACGGGAAGATCGCAGAATACGTCCAGTTCTGCGGGGATTTTGCTTCTGATTCTGACTCGAGCCTGTTCGTAAATAATAAGGGGGAGCTTCATGTATTGGTGCTGTTATACGTTGACGATATAATCCTTACAGGGAACTCTGAGGAGGAGGTAGCTAGACTCAGGGCAGAGTTAGTTGTTCGTTTTGAGATGAAAGATTTGGGTGAGCTCCATCACTTTCTTGGACTCGAGATGGAGAGGAGAAAGAGCGGCATACTCGTTTCCCAAAGGGGCTATGCAGAACAGACCGTTCAGCGATTCGGCATGCGGGAGAGGAAGAGTTGTTCTACTCCACTGGACGTTGGCCTTAAGCTTCGACGAGATGAGGGGAGGGTTCTTCCAGATCCCTTAGTATTTCGGGCTCTGGTTGGAAGCCTTATTTACTTGATGATTACGAGACCAGGCATTGCTTATGCTGTAGGCTGAGTAATTCGTTATATGGCGGAGCCTCGGAAGCCTTATCTGGTGGCGACGAAGAATATTCTGAAGTACGTGAAGTCTACTTCTGATATGAGGCTCCTTTATGTGAGTGACACAAGCTTCAACCTGCATGGTTACACCGATGCTGATTATGGGGGAGACTCAGACGATCGGGAGTCGACGTCTAGCTATGTTTTCACATGTGGATCAACAGACATATCGTGGTGCAGCAAAAATTCAAGACTCGGTGTCCGTCTCTACTAATAGAAGCGGAGTACAAGGCTTCGGCCTTAGCATCTCGGGAAGCCTTCTAACTTAGGAGGCTAGTAGAGGACGTCCATGAAGAAGTGTGAGGTCTCACTCTGCTACGCGACAACAACGAAAGTGCCCTTAAACTGGTTAACAATCCAGTTTATCACGCGAGGACCAAGTATATTGAGATCGAGCATCACTTCATTTGGGAGAAGGTGCTGGAGGGGTCTCTTATGGTCGAACATGTGCGGAGCGAGGACAACATCATGAACATCTTCACAAAGCCGTTGTCGAATGGGCCATTTGGACGGTTACGGGGACTGCTAGGGCTAGTTTCCATTTCTCATTTCAAGGGGGAGTGTTGAATTTTTTGAAGTGAAAGTGGCGGCCTGGGCGGACTGCCCGCGCGGACTAGGAGGATAGGAGTGGCGGCCTGGGTGGCCTGACCGTGCGGACTGGGAGGACAGGATTGGCCACTAGCCGGGTCAGCAAGTGGTTCTGTAGTTAGCTTGTTCCCAGGATGTAACCGGGCGGATAGGTTTAGTATCCGCAGGAGCTGCAGACTCATCTGGAGTTCGCTGAGTCTGACATGTTGCAGACTCTTCTGGAGCTCACGAGTTCGACATAGGCTTATGCCTTGGACTTGCTTGTAGTTTGGTGGAGTGATTTGGTGTAACCGCGAAGTTCGTCGGTTAGTGCGGACTGGTGTTGAGTCCGCCAGGTTGAGCGAACTGGTTCTTGAGTTCACAGGTTTGGAGTTTGCGCTATGGACTCTTGGTGATGTGGACTTGGTCTGTTTTGAACCAAGTCCGGTTGTGCTCAGTCCGCGAGTTCGTGCAGTTAGCGTAGGCTGCTTTTCTATCCGCCGAGCTCGCCAGCTTGTCAGCTTGGTATAGTGGCGAGCTCGGAGTGTGCGGACTGGAGCAGTGTCCGCAGGATGTAGCGGACTGGTAGCGGTATCCGCAGTGTCCGCAAATTCTTGCCTTAGGCGGACTGGTCTAGACCTTGGCCTTGTTGGTGCAACAAGGCTGACTGGCTTCGTGTTCGCGCTGTGCAGATATGCTTTGTGCTCGCCGCGAGATGGGCGATGTTCCTATCGACTAGGGCGATGATCACACTCCTCTCCATGCCAATAAATAGGACCCCCTCTCACATCAACAGTACAACCAAATGAACAGTAAGAGAGCTCGGGCGATTGCTGCGGACATGTTTTTGTTATCCGCGCGGATTGAGAAGTTGACCGTCTTTTTGCTGTGCAGATTGTGCAGACATCGCTGAGAAGCTAGAGACTTGGTTCTGACTTAGGTCAGGAATCAGTGCGGACACTGCGGTTAGCAGCAGTCGCGGCTTGCGGCCAGGCGGTCTTCTCTTTGGCAATCTTTCCCAGTTCAATAAAGTTGTCCGCTTCTGGCGGTCTGTTCAGTTCGGCAGCAGCTGTTCGCGGATAATCTGGCGGCTAGGCGGTCTCGCGGTTAGGCGGCTAGCAGATTGCGAACAGAGTTCTTCAGCATTGGAATAACGGGGTGTCCGCGGGATTAGGTTGCGGCCTAACGACTTAGCGGTTTCAGCAAACTCCGTAGATCAGTTCGACAGAGTCGACAGACACTTTTTCTATCCGCACGGCTAGCTTTTGTCTTGTTGTTTTTTGTTTCCATCGGGTACATTGGTAAATCATGTCTAGTCATGTATGTCTCGTACTGTAAAGATTTTTGATAGTACAAGATTTACTTTGCTCTTCTATTTGCATCTGTTTTACTTGTCTTGGTTTGGTTGAGTGTTCCTGCGTTCTGATTTCCCGTTTTTCGCGTTTCACAAATTTTTTACAATAGTAATAATAACTCTGAAAGCTTACAATGATGCTATGGTTGTTGACAACACCATTAAGATTTATGATGAAGCTGAAGTTTAATACCAAAACATAATAATTAATAAGCGAGTCTCATATAATTAACAATAAATCTCAATATTGAGACCAATTTAGATATTGTGAGATACTTGTGTACAGCCATGGAGTGCTTCTCCATTAATACCTTTCATTATGTTTTCCTTAAATCCGTCTCCTCAGTTTTGATTTGGTTCGATTTTTAAGAAAAATTGTAAACCGAATCACCTCAATGTGATTCCGACTTGCCCACCTAGCACTAGTAGGTTGATACGGCCGTGACCATATCAACTCATCATTCATGACTTTTCAATGCACTGGCATGTTGGATTCAAAAGGCATAAAGATTTCCAAGCTATAGAAATAATTATATCAACATGGACTGCAACAAGTGCGGCAAAAAACAAAGATTAAGGTCGAGGATGATATAATTTGTAAAGATGCAACTTTGGCGGTGATTGCCATACATTTTATATTGGAGAGATTATTAGACACACTCAGCACAGCTACTGCAAGCTCCACAAGCCCAATGATACGCTCCACATCGGTGTGCATATGCTGACAAAAACATTTGCGAGCGCCTGAGCAAGTAATCCTCAGATGCCATAATTGACTGCATGGCCGAGCACAATTTCGAGTCGACGCGCCCAATAATTTTTCCCTCAACCACTCCCAATAAGCCTAACCCACTCCTACAATCTAGAAGTGCTGAAGTTCAAGCAAATAACAGTTTTATTTCAAAAAAGTGATTAAACTTCTATGTATATATACACACATGTACAAAAAGAGATTTCTTAAGAAGATTTACAAAACAAGAGCCAAACTCTTCTAACAATTCACCTGAAAGCGCTACTAATGTGATTCACTGTCAGAAGAGATTTGGCGGGAGGAAAACTGTAGGTCGAAGGCCAGATTTAATTGAAAACAGGAACCCCAATTTCATCTAAGATTGAACCCTTTAAACCGATTACCTTGACAATAGAATTCGAGTGGCCTTCCAGGAAAACATTGGTAACCTGCAAAGACAAAGCACTTGATCAGGACACCGAACAAACTCATTGATTATATATTATAAGAAGCATTCAGCCAAGCATTATACATGGAATATCCCCAGCTGTTGGAGAAATTTTTCTATCCGGAGCCCGCTTCAAAATTTCCATCCTATAACCCACCAATTCTGGCCAAGTGTAATACACTTTTGGACAGGGAGCCAGAGTGAGCAAAAAAAGAGTGAGGGAAATCAAAGTGACCATCGAGATCGCCCGGACGACATCCAGGACTGTGATGTAAAAAAATTGCCCATTTTTGAGACCTTTTTGCAAAAAATCATTACAATTGATACCATGGACACAAAAAGGCCACATTTATCAAAAAGATGAGGGATTTTTGCAAACGTCCATTGCATGAAAGAAAGTTTGCATATTTATATAGTATGGATACATTATTCCTGAAAATAACATTGTTGTCCTGTGGAGTAGTAGTTTCTAACGTGTATTGATAAACAGGGTGATAAAGCTATAGAGCAGATGGAGTCCAATTGAAATGATGTCACAGGTCAAGTTTGATAAGAGTAGAAAGAGAGAATCCTGAAAAGATATGCAGATGGACTACAGTACCTGGGTGCATCCAAATAATTTTAGAATTCGTAGGTTCGAGCAACTATCAACGATCAATCCGAGGGCCTCATCCGTCATCTCGCGACAGAAGGAAAGATCCAAGCTTCTCAGAGATGCAGAACATCGGCGAGAAATGGCTAGAGCGGTATTCCCAGCAGCCTGCACAACAAGCCGTAATCATTCTCAAAGAGAAAAAGAGTGTGAATGATGTAGAAGAAAGGTCCAGATAAAGAATCTAGGATGCAAATTTTTTCAGGGTAGTGCCATGGAGAAAACTATAACCGTTTAGTGAATCCTCAGTGGACCCATCTTCTGACTTAAATACATAAACAAATTTTAAACAAAAAATCTTAAAAGCAACTGATTATACATTACGGTTATACTCAAGGCGAGCTAAATTTAGCACTGTAAGAAACCAAACATTTTGATCCAATCTAAATATGTGCGTGAAGGAAATTATATAGGAATACATATATTTTCACAGCTACATGCTATTCAGTAATTTAATAAATATCACTTAAATTATGTTACAATTTCCAAATAAATCTTCATTTATAGGAAAAATGTCCTATATTACCCATGGGAACATATTTGGCCTGTGAAGCCCAAGGGATATTAAGTGAAGAATCAACGTAGAATGGGCCAACAATATATAGAGGCCCAATAAGAGTATTCTAACACTCCCCGAAGATGAGCGTACAAATCGTGCATGCACCAAGCTGGTCAAGCATTGAAGAAGATGCTTTGGGAAGAGCCTTTGTGAGGAACTGCAACTTTCGTCCCTGAAAAAAAGGCGGCGTGTTTTTTTTTTAGAAGTAAAGTTGAAAAGCTGCATGACCAGATCGAGCCTTTCTCGCTCTGCAGGTGAGAAGTGTGCTGTTTCTATGAAGAGAAGTGCTATCAGAAATAAAAGCAAAAATTGCTGCTTTTTATGGCCTTCTGAACAGCATATCCTAGAAGACAGCTTACATGTAAAATTTCTTGCTTATGCTCGGGACTTGCAGCGTTGCAAGACCGCTTGTTTCTTTTTCCATGTACCAATGTCCCACAAAGTATGTGCAGAAACACATTTTGACCGCCGGTCATCAAGGACCCCCATAGTCCGCATCAAGTATGCCACTAAGGTGAACAACGAGGAATTTATGTCCGGTCACAAGTCCTTGCCCGAGGCTAGCTTTTATGTGAACCTAAATGCGTTAACCGCCAGAAGATGTAGACTTGACGCAGGAGAGTGCATTATCGCTGAAAGACCAACCTCAAAGAAGCATTCTGATCGGGTAACAGTGGAAGATAATTTCTCATGCAAGCATTGATATGAAGGCGTGGATGAATTTTAGGGGAGAAAAGATCAGGTAAAGCCTGAGCCCAACTTATGGTTTACGTGGGTCAAGGCTACACCCTAAGAGGCGAGGTAACTGCTATTCAAGTGTACACTCTTAAATCAAACGCTCCGTTTGGCATGGTGCTAATGGTCGCAAAAATGAATATGTTTTGAAATGTTTTAAGTGGATATCCTGTCATCAACAAAATTACTTCATAAGGACCGTCTCTGATGGTCGGTGACGAGTGAGAGGAGAAGTCACGAGCTTGGGACTGTTAGCCGATAGCTGATGTACTTTATGAATTTCTCAAACCAGGCCCGTGGTAGATGTTTGAGCTTGTACCATCAGAGCTTCGAAGGCGGCAAACCTGTTATGATAACCCCCGTGGTCTCAAACCCGGGCGGTTGTACATGTATACCGTGTACTGGAGATCCCCATTTAAGAAAGCATTCTTAAATCAAGCTGAAAGAGAGGCCACCGGCGATGAATAGCGACAGAAGGAGGACCCGAACGGTATTGAGCTTGGCGACCGGAGAAAAGGTTCCTATCATCGTATCAGAGCCCTGTTGTTGAGGATTCCGCACGACAAGATGAGCCTCTCAGACGTTCCCGCTCGTCGTCACTCAGCAGCATTTCCGATGACAAAGACCCACTTGGGATCACCCGACCGGTTCCTCTCGATCCCGAGGAGGGGGACAACGGACCATGCTGGTTAGCCCAGAGAGCGATCCCACTCCCACGTCTTCCATGATTGCCCGCCAGCCGGATGTTGAAGCGTCTCTCCTGTACAGAGAAACAGAAACGAAGAAAGAGAAGTAGGGACGATCGACGTAGGCTTTCTCCAGCAGTGCTTACCTAATCGGGAAGACGTCCATCACGGCGGCAAGACATGATACTCGATTCTCGATCAGAGGCTCCCCGTGCAACTTCTGAAGAAGGAGCGGGGGGAGGAGAGAGCGGGGGTGGTGGTGGAGTAGCGATCAACGGGACGAGGAAGGACGGCGGGAGAGGAGGCGGTGGGGGAGCAGTAGGGGAGGGAGCAGGAAGAACTCGTTCATCTTCCCGAAAGGTAACGTCCGCAGAGACATGACTTGCGTGCGGGTGAGTAACAAGAACATAGCCCTTCTGGGTGTGGGAGTAGCCAACAAAGATCTTTTCTGCTCCCTGGGGTCCAGATTTATCCGAGGATGCTCCAGGCCAAGGATTCTTCAGGTCGACCGATCTCGGGGCAGGAGGGAAAGCCGATGGAGGGAAACAATACCCCTCTAAGGGAGTTCCTCTTGGAAGAGGAAGGGAGACCTTGCCCTAGATCGTGACCGCAAATCTTCATTTCAACAGACATTTGGACTGGAGTCGTTGCCCCCGCATCTTCCAATAAATGGCCTGGCTTTCGTTGATCCTGTGTCTTCCACGACTGATTCAGAATCTTCCGAACATCGGTAAAGTCTGGCTGGTGTATTCGACGTTCTTCCGCCGCCGATTTTCAGGGTGGTATGGAATTGTGTCCGGGTCCGCAAACGCCCGAAACATCCGAAGCTCCGCGACATTGACACTCGTGAATGATCTCAATAAAGTGAGAAAATAACCCACATTCTAGGAATCCGAAATCCAAATATCCGATGATTAAGATCAAAAGGCAGCCCCGATCTCCTAGTCAATCGAAGGAAACGAAGAACGTGGCTGTTTGCCGAGAATCATGAATCACACTGAAAAGAAGTAAAAGAAAGGTCTCAACCCGCTCTTCTTCTCTGGCAGAGGGGCATGATCCAAGGCGGCGATGGCCCCGACCTCCTGGAGGAGACGGTTGATCAGAGCTCTTGAGCAGAGAGGCATTCAATGCTCGTAGAGCCTCATCCGACTGACCTTCTGCAGCTCAATCTGGTGCATCTCGTCGCCCTCCTGTCCTCTGCCACTACAAAAGAAGAGGAAGTATATAACAAACAATGTCCTAGTCATGTAAGACAAATCTGAGTAAGTTGCAAAGGGGAACTTCAAAGAGCACAAGAAGGAGGGATGGTGATAGAAAGTCTGGTCCGAGCCGGAGACGGAACCAGCGCTCCCATGGTGCCCGGTGATGGACTTCGGATAAGGAGAACCCGAGTACTCAGCAGGCCGTGCGAAGTGATTGATGAGTAGCGCCAGAGTCCAACACAACCTCTCTATGTATCGGAGGCCGAGGGGGGGTGAGCAGCCCCTGGAGATGCTCAGCTTATTGTCCAGCGGAGTTCTCGAGATCCGGAGGGGAGCGTCAGTAACGGCAGAAGCTGTCGGGCGAGGGGGGTTGCCGAGTTCTTGTAACAAGCCGCCTCAAGATGGCCATCTCTTGCCGCAGAAGGAGCACTTTGGCGGCTGCCACGGCCACGGCCCCGCGAGCCCGACCGTCCTCCCCAGTAGAAGGGGAGGAGAGGGTAAGAGCAGGAGCATGCTGAAGGAGAGCCGGTGGAGAAGGAGCTGGAGGATCTGGAGGAGGCCCCGGAGAAGCATGGAGCAGACATCCGAAAAAGAGGGCTAGTAGGAGCGGCCAGGACCTGCACGAAGACTTGACTCTGGAGGAAGGCGAGCTAAGGACCTGCAAGCAGCTTCCTTCTGACATGACATATGATGTCACCCACGGCTGGTGCTTATCCAGGCTTCAGCAAGCGTTTTAGCCCGAGCGACAAACGAGGTCTCTGAGGAGCCCCAGTGTCAGAGTAAGAGATCAGTATGATCGTCATAAAGATGCTGGAGGCACCGGCCAGAATACAAGGAATGGAGCTCATCCCACATTACAAGCCTTGGCGTGTCGCCTCCTTCATACTAGCCATTTGATAGGGCTCACCATGTTCCAAGGATGTTCAGAATCCAAGTCTGACACAACCGTATTACGAAGCCAAGTTATTCATCCGAGGTGTAGAAGGAGGTGCCTGAGTATAGGTCGGGAGAAGGCCCTTAGCCTGGAACTCCGCCGACATCTCACCCAAGGAATAAAGTGTCTTGTTGCCATTTTTGATGAGTTTACATGCAGTGTGATCAGGACTGTCACGGAGGTGACTAGGACAGGCTCGGGCGGTTGGAGGTGGCCGTCGGGGGCGGGCTCGTAGCGGGGTGTACCAGAGGAAGTATGGAGACAGGCCGCAACCCTTGATAGGGAAGAAGGCATAAAGAAAAGCCGGGCGGACTCAAGCCGGGCGACCAGGAGACGGTAGAAGATCCATCCACTACATCGTCAGCTAGAGCTTCCGCCGGACGGAGACAGGCCGCGCCTTTTGTCTGAGACAAGTCCGCCGGACTTACAAGTCGCGCCGGACTGGACAAGTTTCTCTGAGACAGTGCGCGACAGGAGAAGGCAGAGATCACCGTCTTGGAAGGAGACATCCCAGTGATTCACGTCTAGCTGATCTGAGCAGCGGACAGAGAAGGAGGCCGCGGCGAGAAGAAAGCCGCGGCGGACAGAAGAAAGGCCGCGGCGACAGAAGAGAGGCCGCGACTAGGAGAGAGGCCGCAGCGGACAGGAAGAAGGTGGTCCCACGGAGAGAGGAAAGGTTTCTATAAAAGCAGGAAGAGGGGGGGAAGGGGGAAGGTGATCCACGGAGAGAAAACAAGGGCAGGGGAAGGCGGACTGAAAGAGCGTGTTCGGGTTGTAAGCTCGGTAAAACAAAACAGCTACGCGAAAACAAGCCCGGAGGGAGACTATCCGAGAGAGTTTACACAGTGCGGTCAGACGTTGGCAAACCGCGAGGGCGGAACCTGGCTCTGATAACATGTAGAAATGGCCTGAAACTTTGATTTATTGAGTTTTAAATACAAAGAGAGTTCTGATGTATGGGGAAAGAGAGGAAACAAATCCTTTTGTATCCAAAGGTAAATGGACCAACAATACATGGGCCCATACAAGAGTTATATTCTTAAATTCATTGATGACTTACAATTCTCGTTATTGTTGGAAAAATCTATTTCATGCGGAACATTCTGGCCGGTGAAGCCCAAGGGATTTAAGACTTTTCAGATCAACGTATGTTTTTTTTTGCTATGGTGCATGCACACAGTTTTCTGCTTCCATACGCATTTTCTATCTGACTCGGGGAGGGGGGGGGTGTTCTCTCTTATACTTTCCGATATCTGAAAAGCTAGCTACCCAGATCGACACTCTCAGCTTGCATGAGAAGTCCGGATGCACACGCTCAGAATGACACCCCTGAAAGGAAACTGCTTTTTATCCTTCTGACATATTATTGAGACAGCTCGCAAAATTTCCCTTCTTATCTCCTCTCACGTTCAAGGGCTCCAACCAATCATTCACATTTGGGCCCCCAGTGAAAAAATGACAAAAATGTTATCCACCGCTGTCTATTTATTATTAACCTATAGCCCTCCGCTTTAATTTCATGCAAGCATTGATATGAAGGCAGAATTTTAGGGCAGTGGTAAATCCTGTGTGTAGTGTATGCTATTAAAGTGTACACTCATCATTTTGGCATGGCTGTCGGTGTTATGTTTTATTCCCATCAACAAAATCATAAGGATGAGGCGATTCTAGAGATGTATTTTATGAGTGGTAGTGTTAGCTTGTAATCACTTCGGGTGTTATGATAACCCTCTCTTGTACATGTATATGTACTATCATTGTTCAAATTTGAATATAGGGTATCTTTTCCTATCGTATGAGCCCTAGGATTCCGCACTCCTCTGGTTCCCGCTCGTCGTCACTCTTTCCGAACGTTGGGATCACCTTCCTCTCGATCGAGCAACTGCAGCAGCGATCCCACTCCCACGTCTTCTGATCCAGCCGCGTCTCTCCTGCAGAGAATAGGGACGTCGACTTCTTTCTCGCTGCTCCTCGGGAAGACGATCACAAGACATGATACTCATTCTCGATCAGAGGCTCCCCGTGCAACTTCTGAAGTCGATCAACACTCAAGCAGGAAGCTCGTTTCTTTGTCATCATCTCGTGCGCAAGAACAGGGAGGCGATCTTCTGCTCCCCCAGACCGAGGATGCTCCAGGCCAAGGATTCTTCAGGTCGACCGATCTCCAGGCCGATGTACCCCTCTATTCCTCTTGGAAGCCTTGCCCTAGATCGTGACAAATCTTCATTTCAACAGACAACTGGAGTCGTTGCCCCCGCATCTTCCAATCCTGGCTTTCGTTGATCCTGTGTCTTCCACGACTGATTCAGAATCTTCCTCGGCTGATTCGACGTTCTTCCGCCGCCGATTTTCAGATCCGCCGCTCCGATCCGCGACATTGACACTCCTCGTCCTTCTTCTCCAGATGATTTGGCAGCCCCGATCTCCTTCTCTGGCTGATCCTGCAACCGCGCTCTTCTTCTCTGGCTGATCCCGTGGCCCCGACCTCCTCGGTTGATCCTCTTGATGGCATTCAATGCTCGTCCTCATCCGACACCTTCTGCAGCTCAATCTGGTGCATCTCGTCGCCCTCCTGTCCTCTGCCACTACTATCAATGTCCTAGTCATGTCAAATCTGAGTGTTGCAAACTTCAAAGAGCACAACAGTCTGGTCAGCAGCGCATACAACCTCGCTGTTGCTCTTACCAGTTCTCCCAGGGTCATGTCTTGCTACTCTCAGTCGGCTGCCTCAGCAGGTATCTCCCCTCCGACTAGTTGCTTGACTCTGGAGCCTCCTTTCACATGACATATGATGTCACCCACCTCTTATCTTGTCAGCCCGTCTCTGCCCTCAGTATTATGATCGTTGATGGCACCACTCATCACATTACAAGTCGTGGCCTCCTTCATACTAGCCATTTTCATGTTCCGGATGTTTCCTACATACCCAAGTTATTCATGAACCTTATATCCATTAGCCAACTCACATCTCACAATTGTCTTGTTATTTTTGATGAGTTTACATGCAGTGTGCAGGACTGTCTGACTAGGACACTCCTTGGAGGTGGCCAGTCGTACTCATCGAGCTACTCAAGTGACATCACATGTGCACGTCTAGCACATGACGGCCATCTCGTGTCCTCGGTAAATAGCTACAACAACCAGGTCGACGATGTATGGGGACCCGCACCTTTTGTAGGTGGACTACGATGCTTCTCGTCCAATCTATCTATGTTCACCTCGGACTTGTGCTGCTAGCTCTAGCTCCCGGATTCAGAATGACACCCCTGAAAGGAAACCTCCTTCCTTGTTCCTCCTCATTTAGACGGTAGATGTCTAGCATTCAGGGTCAGTGTCAGTCTCCCAACCCCCACGTTACACTCATCTTTGTATTTTTGGCTCTCACGTGAGCGTTCTGAGCCTCTCTGCTCAGCCATACAGTACTGAGCATAAGGGTTATCGATCGTCATATCACATCCATCTGAATCATGCTCACCAGTTTCTCGCCTCATGTATCCTCTCCTCCAATATGATACTCGCCTTAGTCTACTACACTCGTCGCCTACATCCCTCTGACATGCTCGTCATTCCGCCCCATTGTTGTTGTCTCGCCTCCAATACCCTCAGACTCAGTGCCTGTCTGCTCTAGTGAGTGTCCTGTGAATGAACCTCTTGTGCGCCATAACCCACCTCGTGAGAGGCGCCCCCCTGACCGCCTAAGCCTCGCTGCCCTACCGTTGGACCTACCCGTCATTCTTGCTACTGTCTATAGTACTCCAGAGCCGACTTCCTATCATGAGGATGCCTAGATACCTGAGTGGCAGGTTGATATGTCTGCTGAGTTGGAGGCGCTCAAGCACACTCGTACATGGGATCTTGTTACTCTTCCACCCGATGTTGTTCATATTACTTACAAGTGGGTCTTCAAGGTCACGACTCACTCTGATGGTTTTGTGGAGAGGTACAAGACTCGACTTGTTGCTCGTGATTTTCAGCAGGAGCAGGGGAAAGACTATGATGAGGCCTTTGCTCCAGTCGCTCACATGACTACGGTCCGGACTCTTATTGCAGTTGCAACTGTTCTCCACCGGTCCTTGTCACAACTCGACGTGAGCATTAGGTATACATGCTTCCTCCTCCTGATCTATCTTCCCCTCCAGGCCTTGTCTGTCGCTTGAGACGAGCCCTTTATGGGCTCAAGCAGGCACCCCGTGCATGGTGTGCACGTTTCAGCTCATTCATTACAGCTGCATGTTTCCATCCATGTCCACATAATCCAGCCCTATTCGTGCACTGCTCCCCCCGTCGCCGGACTCTTTTGCTACTCTGCGTGGATGATATGATTATTACTCATGTGCCCTTCATCAAACATCACTTTCAGCAGCAGTTTCAGATGACTGACCTTGGACAGCTGAGCTACTTCTTGGGTCTTGAGGTTAGCTCTACAACCGCGGGTTTCAGCTCTCTCACCAGCGTTACACATCAGATCTAGCTCGGGCTGCTCTCTCTAACTCTCACAGAGTGGACACCCTTATGGATCTCCACCTTCAGCTACGTCCGGATGATGGGGTTCCATTATCTGATCCTACTCGGTACCGCTATCTCGTGAGGAGTCTCGTTTATCTCATCATTACTCGACCCAACATTGCTCATGTTGTTCATGTTTTGAACCAGTTTGTCAGTGCGCCCACTTCTGTGCATTATGGACATCTGCTACGACTCATGCGCTATCTCCGGGAAATGACTTCTCGTTTTCTATTCTTCTCCACTAGTAGTTCTCTACAACTTCTTGCTTGCTCAGATTCTACTTGGGCTAATGATCTTATTGACCGTCATTCTGTCACTAATTTTTGTCTGTTCATGGGTTCTTTACTTATTGCATGAAAGTCCAAGAAACGGACTGGTGTTTCTCGCTGCAGCACTGAGGCTGAGCTTCGATCCAATGACTACCACCGCTGAGGATATTATTTGGCTCCATTGGTTTCTTCAGGACCTTGATGTATCTTCTCCAGATCACACTCCCCTCTACTATGATAACACTGGTGTCATTTAGATCACTCTAAACCACGTGAAACATTCTCTCTTGAAGCATATCGGGGTGGACGCTTTCTTCCTACATGAGCACTATGGTTGTGACACTCTTGCTCATTTTATTCTTTCTGAGTAGCAGATTGCATATTTGATGACAAAGCCGCAGACAAGGACCCAACATGCATACCTACTGTCGAAGCTCTCGGTGTATGATCCTCCATGAGTTTGTGGGGGTGTTAGATATGATTTACTTTATGAGTGGTAGTGTTAACTTGTAATTATCTCGGATGTTGGGATCACCCTCCCTTGTATATGTATATGTATTATCATTGTTCAAGTGTGAATACACAAAAAACCTATCTTTTCCTATCAGTGATATCAAGTAAATTTTAGTAATAAGCTATTATACACAAATGCTATCAACCGTTCTATGCACATTGGTGGTTAGGACCATGCACAAGGAAAAAATATAACGCTCTTGTTTTCATCATCGCCAACATAATTATGATTAGGTTCGGCACTAGGAATCCATATTTTGCATTCGTTCCTTGTGAGCTCTTTTATGAAATTTATTATTTGTAATTTATCAGGGAAACTTTTAACCTATACATATAGGTATAATACTAGGAGAAATACTTAGGGGAATAATAGAAGGGAAAATAGGAAAATACATTTAGACATTTAAAACAAATTTTATTCAACTCTCCTCCTCAAATTGGAAAAAGCTATCAATCACTCCCAACTTAGTTATGTCGTTAATGAAGACATTCAGCCCTTTGGTAAAAATACATGTCAACTGATCCTTGGAATGAACGAAACTAGTGCAAACGTTTGATTTATTCAAGGGATCTTTGATAAAAATATGTGTCCACTTCTATATGTTTTGTCATATCATGTTGGACCTAATTAGAGTAATATTGATGGCGGACTTACTATCATAATAAAGGAGAATATGTTAATCATATAGGAGTAGGTGATGTGATCCTAAACCTAGGGTTGTAGTTTTCAAAATATAACAATGCGAACTTTTAAAAAAAAAGGCACGAGAGGACTTTGCGGGCTAATTTTAACGAACTAAACGGTCAAGGCGTCGCTCGCGAACGTAGGGCTACCGCACGTGCGTATTAACGTTATGAAATCACGATTCCACAAGCACAGAATATGAGAGCGGACAAACAAGGCAATGGAAAGTAAACGACAATTAGCGTTGAAGTTGGTTAGGGCAAGCTCTTTTAATTACTATTCATTTAAATGTTGGCACAATAAAATTGACGTGGATTAAGGGTAGGAGAATGGCGAGGTATACCATGGGGGAGTATCCACGATGTGATCGGGGTTGCCTGAACTGTGGAGTGTTGGCTAGAACAGCTTGCTGGAGACGAAGCTGGATTTGTAGGAAGCAGTGGTGGCTGGACTGGAGGAACAGGATGCTGGAAGGGGGAGATCTCCGGAGGTTTGCTGAAACCGCCAGAGGAACAAGCACAGGAGGTCGCCGGAGACCTAGGGTGGGACTGGAGGCAGAAACGACGGCCAACGAAGCTTCAGGCAACAAAAACGGCGGTCGTTGGAGCTGCCCTGGAGGGTTCCATCGAGGAGCAGTCGAGCGGGAAGACCGACTTGTAGCGGTGGAGGCTCCGGGAGGATGGTCGACTGGAGGGCGTGGAAACGACGGGGGTTTCCGGCGAGCTGAGGCACACAGGAAAGTCGGGGATGCGGGCTTGCGGCCCTGGGAGAACGACAATAGAGAAAAGATTTCTCTGTTCGTTCTATTCCAGTCGGGCTGGTACAGTGGGAAGGGTTGTTTTTAAAGGGGTAGGTTTAGGGTTTCTCATTAGGAATACTTTGGAGTTTGGGCTATTGGCACACCAAGTGGGAGATTTTAAAACTTATAAATTTTAAAATAAAATAGTTAACTAAATTAAAGCTTGTCCTAAGCTAACCTATCCGCTAAATTACCGGACCTATGCATCTAAGGTCTCGTTGGCCGGTCACACCAACGTATCAAACAATAATTGCGCGAAAGCGTGCGTGATAATACAAATTAACACAAGTGCGCTATAACGTGCGCGATAAATCACAACATTCCAACTAAGCGCGAATACATGCGTGACAAGAGAAAAAATACACGTACGATAAAATAAACAAATTAAAAACAAAAGAGATGCCCCACAGGTTGCATCAATTCCCCCGGGTTGAGAGAATTCAACCCCGTCGAGAATGCAATGCAACCAATCACTATCAAGTCCAAGACGGTGGTCAGAGAGAAGCTGCATAGGTGTCCTGCTGGTGCCGTGGCTGCGTCCCAAAACCTGGAAGTAACCTTTCATCCCCAAAACTCGAAATCCATTAGCCAAATTTTATGCAAATCATTTAAAGAAATAGTATTTATCAGAGCTTGCAGAGGATGACAGGGGCGGTGTGTGTAGCAAACAAGTGGTGGGAGGGAAAACGTGAAACAAATGGAAGCAAGCCGTGGAACCAGTAATTCATGACGCAACATTCTCTTGCTTGGTAGACACTTACGTTCGTCCGCTAGACCAGGTCCGTCTATCGCTTTGACGTCACCCGATAAAATCTCACTCGAGTCACAACATTTTAAGCAGATCCCAAATCTATCGATTATAATCTTCCACAAAAACCCATGGAAACGAGTGTCCCGATGAGGAGTATAAAACCAACGGGTCATCTCAACTCTCCTTGTACGAATCGACCTAAGAATCACAAACATCAAACGATCGAAGTGAGGAGCCCCAATGTACTCGACTGCCACCAAGGGAAAACGATGCGGACTAAACGCGTGTTCATCAAATACGAAGTCAATAAAAGGTGGTGCTTCCAGAGCACCCAAAATAGATGACTCTCAAAAATCAGATGCCTCCCCCTGGAGCGAGGGTCCAGGCCGAAGCGTAGCACTAAATAGAAGTGGTGTAGTGGAGACTAAAGACGACGCAGATGCTAGTGAGGTCCTCCCAGGTGCTCTAGGAACAGGACCATTCTTCTGGGGAAGAAGAATAATCTTGCGCCCATGGCGATCAAAAGAATGGGAGTTCCTCACACCATCAGGCAGAACATGTCGGTCATACTGTCAGGGTCGTCCTAGAAGTATGTGGCAAACATCGATGGGGGCGACATCACATAACACTGAATCACGATACACGTCCTCGATAGAGAACTCAACCTGACAATGATGAGTAATGGGTATAGTCAACGGACACAAGACGCATGAGTCTGTGTCATCAAAGATAAGGGTCTCATCACTAACCAACTTCTCTGGGAGAAGAGAAAGCGATGAAGTGTCATCTGAGGTGAGTGACACATCACGAGTAAGTCCAACCTGGAGTGGGGCCTCAGGGAACAACTCGGCAACTGAAGGATGTGAGTCAGTGGGGGAAAGTGGGCACACCATGTCAATCGGGAGGAATGAAGGAGAGGGAAAGAACTCATCTTCTTGGAGCAGGGGCTCGGGAAGAACATCCTCGATCGAAGGAGGTGCTAAAGCGGAGACAGGTGGAGACACGGCATCAGTCGGGGTGATAAAGATAGGAGGAAATTTTTCTTCCTGGAGCAGGGCTCGGGAAGAACATCCTAAACTGAAGTGAGCGCCACAGTGGGGGTGCGTGGAGCTAAAGTGCTCGTCGTGAAACAGAGGAGATGTGGAGGACTAACAAAACACCTAACCTCGGGTTCCACTACGTGAGAAGTGGGAAGGTATGCAGGAGCAGCATAATACGTGCGCGTTGTCACCTCGAGGTTGTGAATAGAGGTGCACAACCCACGCAAATTCTGTCGGACGTCAGCAGTGACGCACTCAACATCTTTCATCAAAGCTTTAATGCGCGCGTCTAAATAACTAGTCATTTTTTTAAAAAAATGAAAACAAAATGTAAACCTAGAATTTGAAAACGACCGGCGCTCGGCTATCCCACGATAGGAGTGAGATATCCCAGCAGCCACACCAAACTGATGTGATCCTAAACCCCTAAACCTATTGGTGGAGACCAACACCATCGGGTCGACGCAAAAGTGTCCGACGCCGCACCCGAACGATTTCTTTCAGCCTGAATTGTGTTCTTGCATTTTATTTTCCAAGTTTTATGTAGTCAATTTTAGTTGTTGCACGCCTGTGCGCGTAGCCATGTTGTTGCACGCCTGCGCGCGTAGCCATGTTTGGAGTATTATTTTTCTCTACTAATATATATACATATATATATATTATATTACTATAGCTATATATGTATATATATATATATATATATATATATATAAATGCACACATATACATATATATATATATACTTATTAATATATGTATATATGTTAATTAGGTTAACAGCAGGACAAAAGTCGGTCCAAAGCCGGTCCAAGCCCCTGCTTCAAATCCCGAATCGGAGCACTGTTCTTCTTCTCCGGTTCAGCAACCAGAAGTGTCCCGAGTTATCTCCTTCTCCCGATCGAGCAACAGGTAGCGGTAATGGCGGAAGCCTTGCACACCCTCTCTCCCACGACGTTGCACGCCCCTCCTTCTCCGGATCTCCAACCGCCGGCCCACGATCGGCGACTTCCATCCACGACGAGCGGCCTCCAGGCTTCGACGACCTTGCTCCACGCCCTCCTGCCACTGCTGCCCTATAAAAGAGAAAGAAGAACAGGAAATGGAGGATGAATGTTGAGTGATTGATGAAAAATTATGAAATGTATTGACATTGAGATTTCTGTAAATGTTTGCTGCTTCCATTTAAGGAGTCCTGTTAGGGAAGATGAACAGGAGTTAGGTGTTAGGTAGTGATTAAAGCTCTCTGTGAGTTATTGACTTTATTTCCTGTTTAGGCATTTAGAAGATGACGAACAGTATAATCGGAAATAAATTTTACTGTTCTGACCTTGCTGTGAATGGTTTTCATTAACTTGTCGTTGCCTTCTATGAAAGAAGATGAACAGCAAACTAAACTACTGTGCATCTTATTGAAAGAGTGAGATTGGCTGCCATTGTGGTGGTTGAAATAGTAGAAGTGATAGGTATTTTGAGTGCTTCAGTCTTGGTGCCGTGAGATTTGAGTGAGTTAGAAATTGTGATTGGCATTATCACGATTAGGGTCGTAGGAGATTGGGATTTTGGTTCTACTGAGTGAACTTTGATCCCCTTGAGTGTTAGAAACTTCGTGGATCCACTTTGTGCGATTGAGATTTCGTGGCTCCACCTTGAGTGTGAAGAGCGAGTGAATTTTAGGTTGGTTAGGTTTGTGGCTTCTCGAGAGAGAGTGCTTTCGTGGAACCACTTTCGTGTGAGAGTGAACAAAGATTCTCCTTGGTGCCCGTGTGCGATAGCGGCCGACCTCGGAGCGGGAGTCGAAGGTGACGAGGAGTTCCTCGCGTGATCGTCATCGACTACGAATACGAAAAGACGTCTCTTTCCGTGGGTAACTGGTTCTATCTCTTCCTTTGTGTGTCTCTATTTTCTCGTAGGATAATAGACTCACTGCTGGGTTTTCGTCCGAATTTTGTCAGCAAACGCTACGTCGAAAACTCCAAACGGAAACGTATTTTGAGTTCACGATTTCCGTTTTGCTACGACAAGGGAACGGAACGAAAGTTGCAAACTTCGGTTCCCGGATTTAAAATCGAACCATATTTAAGAAAATTCATTTTTCTAAAAAGAAGTAATTTTGTGCTTTCAAAATCCAAGTCGCGTAATTTCTTAAGTTCCGCGTCCGCTCTAAAATTGACAAAATTAATTATTCGTCGCATGCATTTAGGGTTTCCTAGTAAAAAGCCGACAGATGCGCAAACCCTACGTGTCGTCTTGCATCAAATTGGTATCAGAGCCAGGTTCCAAAATTTTTCTAAGTTTTGGGATCCGCCCTGCGTAGAATAGGAACCTAGATATCATTTTAATTTTTTTTTCATAAAAAAAAGAGAATTTTTTTAAAAAAATCATCATTGCATTTGACTGATGTGTTAGCATGTATCTGCGTAAAGATAAGATGGGTCGCATTGAACGTGGCCAATCGAGCCAGGGGAACGAAGGTGAAGAACCACCCCAGTGGTTTATACCTTTCGCCCACCAAATGACGACATTAACCGAGAGTACATGTCAGATGCGTGAAAGGTTAGAAAACCTTAGAGGTAGGGTGAAAATTTAGAAATACCCCCTCAAGCGTCAATGCCGCATCGAATTCGATATGAGCATTCTGTCCGTGCACATTACGATTTTCCTCAACCCTATATAGAAAGATCTACATTTAGGAAAAAATCATTATATGAGGATCACAATTACACTTACACTCACTCCTATAGAGATCCGTCACAGAGATCGTTACGACACTTCGATGATTATACTCGATCACTGTATACCACTGCCAGAGATCGTGTTGACCCACCAACACGTTCTCATTATAGAGACGATCCGTACGATGACCATCGTCGTTATTATCCTCGTACCCGAGTGGATTCTATTGGTCTCTCGACACCTTATTATGAGGATATGATTCAGTATCCCTCTAGTTATCGATACTACATGTCTCCTTTATATGAGGAATCTGAGACTGCATATGTGCGACCACAACCACACGTTCGTAGGACTTATGATCATCCACGAGCACGACATGATTATGATATGGACACTCATCATGATTACCCTCGAACTATCTATAGAGGTCACTATCGTCACGAGTACGTCACACCTAGCGATCCTCCTAGTGTTCCGAAGGTGAACATGATGACAGATATTGAGGGGCAGCAAGAGCCTTCTACTGCCCAAAGCAGGGAGACATCACCGAATCTGTCTGATATCCTGATACAGGAGGTGTGGAGTCAACCCCCATGTGAGTCTGCTCCACTTAGTGAACCCTCCCATAATGCTATATCTACCGGGCAGATGACCCCGCAGGTAGATGGTTATGAAATTTCCTATTATTTTTTTTGGAATTGATATGTTTTTTTTATATAGTATGACCATACTGTTGGCCAGGTCGTACGCCAGACATGTTTACATGGGGCGAATTTTCTAGAGCTCTTGCAAGTTGGTTCGTGCCTCCTTCTGCACGACGAGGTCTCCAGGAGAAGTATCTTAGGCTTTTCCAGGGGACAGGATTGTTGCTGAGTACGAGCGAGAGCTTACACATCTGACTCGATATGCGTGGCGTGATGCAGGGAGACCAGACTGAGAAGTGCAGCCGTTTTGTGGATGGTTTACATGATTCGTTGAGGCAGCCGCTAATGACGATGGTCAATGCTGATTACAGGAGCTTAGTGGATACGGCTCGCAGGCTGGAGGCTGACCAGCAGAAGGTTCAAAAGCGAAGTAATTTCCGTGGGAAACGATCTCAGGATTCGCATCAGTCGCAGCAGAGCAGGAATGACCAGGGGAAGAACTGGAACAAGAAGCAGAAGCCTGATGCGAGGAAGAATGGTCAATCTGTTGACAGGAGCAGGGACTACCCCCTTTGTTCCAAGTGTCAGCGTCGCCATCCAGGAGAGTGTTTGGCCAGCGCGGGTGTATGTTACAAATGCCGACAACCTGGACACATAGCTCGTTTCTGTCAGGAAGTTGGTGCAAGTCAGGTAATCAAAGTCTTGTTGTTTTCACTACATTTATGTAATTACAGTAGATTTTTTTTAATGTAATTTGTTCCTGCAGTCGAAGTTCGAGATTGGTGGCACTAGCAGGGTAGATAAGGGCAAAGCATTGATGATCACTGATGGGAGACCACAGCAGGGTCGAGACTTAGTGCAGCCCAGAGTGTATGGGTTGGGTCAGCAGGAGGCAAAGGAATCAGGAGGATGTAGTGACTGGTAAGTGTTGATTTGCTTAACAAGTTTATTTAATCCTCCGTAGTGACACATTTATTTTTTCATCATTCATAAATCATTCATGTAGGTATCCTTATGATTCGTAATTTACCCTCTAAGATTCTGTTTGATACGGGTGCGTCGCATTCGTTTATCGCGGAATCTCTAGTGCGTAAGTTGGATTTAGAAATCGTCCCAGAGGCAGTACCGCTGGAAGTCATGATGCCGAATGGATCTCTTCTGCAGACTAGAGATAAGTGCAGGGTACCGGTGCAGTTTGGTGATACCGAGATTGTCGTGGAAGCTTTGCAGCTTCCTATAGCAGGATTCGACCTGCTTTTTGGAATGGACTGGCTTTCGGCAGTCAACGTCAGTATTGACTGTAGGGCGAAGCAGATACAGTTTGATGGCCCCAATCAGACTTCATTTTCTTTTCAGGGCTTGAAGGGAGTAGTGAAGATGATCATATTTGCAGTCCAAGCGAGAAGGTGCATCAGTAAGGGTTGTGAAACCTTCGTAGTACTGATGAATGCAGAGAGTAAGGCTGACTTGGTAGAGGTACCAGTGGTGCAGGAGTTCCCCGATGTTTTCCCGGAAGAGCTCCCTGGTGCCCCTCCAGATAGAGAGACTGAGTTCCCGATAGACTTGCAGCCTGGGGCTACACCGGCAGCCAAACCTCCCTATCGGATGGCTCCAAGAGAACTAGAAGAGTTGAAGAGTCAGTTGCAGGAGTTGCTTGATTTGGGTTTTATACGCCCCAATACTTCACCATGGAGTGCTCCAGTGCTTTTTGTGAAGAAGAAGGCTAGTAGTCTGAGACTGTGCATAGATTACCGTGAATTGAACAAGCTGACAGTAAAGAACAAGTATCTGAATTCCCAGGATTGATGATTTGTTTGACCAGTTGGTGGGATCGAACACTTTCTCCAAGTTAGATCTGAGGTCAGGCTATCGCCAGTTAAAGATTCGTGACGTTGATGTTCAGAAGACGGCTTTCAGTACCAGATATGGACACTTTGAGTTCGTGGTCATGCCGTTCGGGCTGACCAATGCCCCTTCAGTATTTATGGACCTGATGAACATGGTATTTCGGGAGTACTTGGATCGTTTTCTCATCGTCTTTATAGATGACATTTTGGTGTTCTCTAAGAGTGCAGAAGATCATGCAGCACACCTCAGGATTGTTTTGAGCACACTCAGGAAGAACCAGTTGTTTGTCAAGTTTTCAAAGTGTGAGTTTTGTCTTTCAGAGATTGCATTCTTAGGCCACATCATCAGTCAGAAAGGGGTTAGTGTTGATCCGAAAGAAGATAGAGGTCATTAAGAATTGGCCAAGACCGACGACAGTTTCAGAAGTTCGCATCTTTTTGAGTCTTGCTGGTTACTACAGGAGATTCATCAGAGATTTCTCAAAGATAGCCTTACTACTGACTTCCCTTACTAGGAAGGGTAAGGGCTTAGATTGGACAGTTGAGTGTGAGTTGGCGTTTGAGGACTTGAAAGGCAGATTGATGACCGCACCGATCTTGAGTTTACCTTCAGGGCCTGACGGGTTTCAGATTTATAGCGATGCGTCTGGTCAGGGTTTGGGTTGTGTTCTCATGCAGCATGGAAATATCAGAGCCTATGCATCGAGACAGTTAAAAGTTCATGAGAGGAACTATCCCGTGCATGACTTGGAGCTTTCAGCAGTCATACATGCTCTGAAGATTTGGAGACACTATCTCTATGGAGTGCGTTGTGAGATCTTCACTGATCATAAGAGCCTCAAGTATATCTTTGATCAGCGAGAACTCAATTTGAGGCAGCGCAGATGGTTAGAGTTTCTATCAGACTACGACGTAGACATTCAGTACCATCCAGGAAAGGCAAACGATGTACCTGATGCCCTTAGCCGTAGACGTTCGTGTTTCTTCCTCCTCACTCAGTAAGAGGAGTTAGTGCGAGAGCTGGAGGGACTGGACATTACCGTGTTACCACGCAGTAGTTTTGGTTCTGCAAGGTTGAGTTGGATGGAGATTACCTGCGATATCAAGAATAGAATCAGGACAGCTCTACCATTGGATCCAAAGATGGCAGAGATTTGTAGCTCAGTGCAGACAGGTCAGAAGGAGAGATTCACTATTCAGGATGATTTATTGTTGTTTGATGGCAGGGTTTGTATCCCCGATGTTAGTCACCTTCGCGAGGATATTCTATTTGAGGCACACAATTCCAGATATTTTATACATCCGGGTAGCACGAAGATGTATGCAGATCTCAAGAAGGTAGTCTGGTGGCCAGGTTTGAAGAGTGATGTTGCTGTTTATAAAGGGAAGTGCGAGACGTGCTAGTTAGTTAAGGCCGAATGTCAAAGGCCTGGAGGCAAGTTGCAGCCACTTCCCATTCTCGAGTGGACTTTTGAGGATATATCCATGGACTTCATTCATGGTTTGCCGAGATCGCATAGTGGGAATGATTTTTTATGGGTTATAATTGATCGACTTTCTAAGGTCGCCTATTTCATTCCTCTTAGGAAGACGGATCAAGGTCCGAAGCTGTCACAGTTATATTTAGACGAGATAGTTCGACTTCACGGTGTTCCCAAGACTATAGTTTCAGACCGAGATGACAGGTTTACCTCCAGGGAGTGGTGATACGTACAGGAGCGGTTGGGTACCAGATTAAATTTCAGCACCGCATTCCATCCCCAGACAGATGGACAGACTGAGGGCACAAATAGGACTTTGGAGGATTTGCTACGGATGTGTATTTTGGACTTTGGAGGAAAGTGGGAGAAATATGTCACCCTTGTAGAGTTCTCCTACAACAACAGTTTTCAGACGAGTATTGGGATAACACCGTTCGAGGCCCTCTATGGCAGACGCTGTCGGACACCGTTGTGTTGGGCTGAAAGTGAGGAAAGATCTACTATCAGTGAGTCATGGATTGATAAGACCACTGACAGGATCAAGCTTATTCAGGTACGTATGAAGACAGCTCAGGATCGCCAGACCAAGTATCATGATCAGAAGCACAAGTCAGTAGAGTTCAGTGTTGGAGACTATGTTTATCTGAATGTCAGACCAGTCAGAGAAGTCTCTAGAATAAAGCGGATGAAAAAGCTGAGCCCCAAATTCGTTGGTCCTTTTGAGGTGCTGGAAAGAGTTGGTGAGGTTGCTTACAAGTTGGTCTTACCTGAGGAAATGAGTGGTGTACATGATGTATTCCACGTCTCCTATCTGAGGAGAGCAGTCAGAGATTCCAGTCAGATCATCAGTACCGAGGAAGCACCAGTCGAGACAAATCTTAGTATTGGGGTTCGACCGGTCAGAATAGTGGATTCAAGGATACAGAAGCTCAGAAATAAAGAGATTCGAATGGTCAAAGTCCTTTTGATGAACTGTGGCAGACCAGAGTATACTTGGGAGCGAGAGGATGAGCTTAAGAACAATGCAGACTATTCTGTTCTATTCGATTCAGGTATGGTTACAATTTTCGAGGACGAAAATTTTTGTTAGGAGGGGAGATTTGTAACATCCGTAAATCTGACGCGAAATTTATTTTGTTTGTAGGGTCTAGTCGCGACGAATTTTGAATCGAGGCAGCGCGTCGTCAAGGTACGATATTAGTGTGGTCAAAATGTCGCATTTTATTTAATTTGTGATTTATGTTAATTAATTATGTGAGACACATTTTTAATTTTAGTAACGAAGCGCGACAAGAAATCGTTTAGTGCAAAGGCGTTAGTTTGGTGTAGAGTGAGTTACGTATAACAAAATTTAGAACTTATGGGGTGCAAATAGCAGTTTTAACCCCCCCCCCCCCCTCCTCATGCGGTTATCAAAACCGCAAGGCTTGAAAGTAAAATCCCGCAATCTCATTTCTCACGGGTTTTAGACAAACCGCAGGCCGACTGTCCCTTCTCGACATTTCCGTTTCCGCAAGCCCGACGACGCCCAGCCGACGCTTCCCGCGAGCCTTTCCGCCGGCCGATTCCCCTCCGGAATCCCTCTCTGACCACTCCTTCCTCTACGAGCGCTGGTGGACATTCCTTTTCCTTTCTTGGTCATGGAAGTGCCGGATTCAACCCTAACCTGTGGAACTTGGAACCGTTCGTTTCCGGTGAGTTTATTTCTTCATTTTCTCCATTTCTTCAGGGAAATCCTTCGATTTCGGAGTTAGTCTAACCTAGGTTTTCATCCTTGTGCCCTAATTAGGTTTTGGAGTTCGTGATCCTCCGCGGAATTTGGGTTGTACGCTTTGAGAGCCTCAATCACTCCACGTAAAGGTAAAATCTGAATTTTAGCGCTTAAGATTTTGTAACCCTAGTTGTATAGAAATTTTCCACGGGAATATCATAGAGGGGAAAATTCTGAAATTAGGGATACTGTAAATTGCAGGACTTTGACGGGGTCGGGGCAGCTTTTTGAAGGTCCCCAGCAGTAGGATTAGTTTTGGAAGAGAAAATGTCGACCGCGCCGAGTATACGAGCGTCGCAGCACCCCGGTAAGAAAATTCTAATTTCTTTTAGTTAGACATATCAAGTAATTATATTTTTATACGCATGAGTAAGTTTCGTACAAGCATCATAACCATGCATAAAAAAGTGTGGCAGTAGGAAAATGATCGTGGAAACGCGTATGATAACACCTTCTTCCCTAACCACGTTAGTAAAGTCATGAACAATTATTTAAGTACGAAACTTTACCTGTGTATGTAAGTTTGGAGTTTGTCCAACCAAGGGCGCGAAGGTCCCTTCAAGTCGACCACGAGAAAGTCAAGAGTCACTCAGTAGAACACCAGAAAAGATATCCCATGCAGAGTAGCGTCAGACCAAAAAGGTCAGTAGCACACCAGTCTTTTCGTGCTTGGTAGAGGCGCACTACCTTCCTCATAGGTTATATGGTATCCTATGAGTTACAGAGTCTTGGGAGTTGACTCCCTTTGAGACAGTTAGTAGATTCGAGACCGTGTCCGCACGACACTAGAACAATTGAGTTCGTCAGATGGTCTCGGGTCGTCAGTTTCAATTGCGCGTTAGGAGCTACTCTGCTTAGAGTCTTCCCAGTAAATGTGTAGGCTAGAGGCCACCTAAAACTCAAGTACAGACTTGACGTGGGACAGTACACTAGTTAGTGAACGTCAGGATTTGGGTAAATGAACGGAAAGTCATAAATATAGAACTAATAGTATGTTGACTAGGAAGTATAGGAAAAGCATGCATAACATATAGTATAAAATATTTTCAGTGCACGAGACTATTTTTAAAGACATGCATGCATTCATATATAGATTTGTTTAGTGTCACTAAGGGGAATTATTTTTCTTTACTCTGATCATTCGTGTGCAATGTTTTTCAGGTGACCCAGGTGGGAAACTACGTCTAGGATGAGCGTTATGGTGGCGTCAGTTTGTAGTACTTTTCTCATTCAGTTTACTCTATTTCAGCATGTACTTGTAGATGTGGACAATGTACCTGGTTAATATTTTATATAACTTGTATGAGACTATTATTGTTACCAGATTTTCAGTTATTACAATTCCATTTTTGTTTAGTGGCTCTGTGAATCCAGAAAACATGTATGTGGTTACCTTTAGTTTATTTTTTTTTACTTCCGCTGTAAGTCTTAAATTGCTTAGTATAGACTTTTATTACCTGCTGCTACTAGTTTTAATACTGTTTCCTAGTTTTCTTTATATCGCTGACCCGGCTGGACGGCTGATTTCTGAAATACTGGGAAGGGGTGTTACACACCCCTACCCTATCTGGGAGTATGACCCCTTCTGATGGTTTATTTTTGGAGGACCATCACTCGATTGATGGGTCATTTGAAGACCTTCCTATTGAGCCTCCAGATGAGTCACCTCGTCATTGTGTGGATGAGCTTTATTTGAATAATACACTTGCGAATTTTAAGACATGGATACCTGCTCCATTGTCTCACTTGATGTTGATAGTGTTGGGGCATAGCCATCTGGTGACTCGCACTCTAGATGAGTTATGGGACGTACCACTTGCTGACCATCGTATTTGCGATGAGTTCTTCTATGTCCCACCTGGTGAGCCTCCTGATGTCTCACTTTCTCTTAGCACATTTATTACGATTGTCACACTTCGTGCACATTTATTTGAGAGCACTCCATATGTTGTTGGGGCCTACGTTTGCACGCGTCACATTTGCGACGAATTTTATTATACCCCTCCTGGTGAACCCCAAGATGAACCACATATGGGTTCGCCGCACGTTTGGGATGTATCTATCCTTAGTATCACCATCAGTTTGAGGCATTAGTCATATTAGTAGTTCATTTATTGCATTTGCATGATTTGCATTTAAAATATGAGCGGAAAGTTGCGTAGTATTTATGATTTTTATGCAACTCAATTTTAAAACAAAAGCATAAAAGAGCTACTAGTTTTAAAATGACTGACTTGATTATGGTCCGGCTAGATCCGGAACGGTTACCCTCTGGTGCCGTAAAGAAGCTAGCTACTGTAGAACTGGAACCTTTCGAGTAGTAAATCAGGATTGGGCAAAATGCGTATGAACTTGAGATGTCTTCCGTTTGAGAAGCAAATCATGTTTTTAACGTAGCCAATCTGACTTAATTCTACGATTACACGCATGAGTCTTTAGAATTTCCATTGTCTTCTCCTCCATTTGTTTCTTCTGGGTTGGTGAGTGAGAGTGAGGAGCCACATTCAGGACATACCTACATTCATTCCGCTACTGACACGTTCATCATAGTTCCTTCTATTTTCACTCCCAGTTTTAGGTTGAGCATAAGCACCAGAAGATTATTTTATTTCGGTTCCCGAGCAGATATTAGATGACGAGACAGTGGCCACTACTGATTGTGGTTTTCAGAGATATTTGGTTCGTTGGCACGACAGACCAGAGACCGGAACCAGCTGGGTGTTGGCTGAGGAATTACAGTGTATGGATGCGGATCTTCTATAGCACCGCCGCTCGGAGCACTCACCAGAGATGAGTGATTTCGAGAGGGGGAGAGTTGGTGGAGACCAACCCCATCGGGTCGACGCAAAAGTGTCCCGACGCCACACCCGACCGATTTCTTTCAGCCTGAATTATGTTCTTGCATTTTATTTTCCAAGTTTTATGTAGTCAATTTTAGTTGTTGCACGCCTGTGCGGGTAGCCATGTTGTTGCATGCCTGCGCGCGTAGCCATGTTTGAAGTATTATTTTTCTCTACTAATATATATACATATATATATATATTACTATAACTATATATGTATATATATAAATGCACACATATACATATATATATATATATACTTATTAATATATGTATATATGTTAATTAGGTTAACAGCAGGACAAAAGCCGGTCCAAGCCCCTGCTTCAAATCCAGAATCGAAACACCGTTCTTCTTCTCCGGTTCAGGTTCAGCAACCAGAAGTGGCCCGAGTTATCTCCTTCTCCCGATCGAGCAACGGGTAGCGGTAATGGTGTAAGCCATTGCACACCCTCTCTCCCACGACGTAACACGCCCCGCCTTCTCCGAATCTCCTACCGCCGGCCCACGATCGGCAACTTCCATCCACGACGAGCGGCCTCCAGGCTTCGACGACCTTGCTCCACGCCCTCCTGCCACTGCTGCCCTATAAAAGAGAGAGAAGAACAGGAAATGGAGGATGAATGTTGAGTGATTGATGAAAAATTATGAAATGTATTGACATTGAGATTTTTGTAAATGTTTGCTGCTTCCATTTAAGGAGTCATGTTAGGGAAGATGAATAGTAGTTAGGTGTTAGGTAGTGATTAAAGCTCTGTGTGAGTTATTGATTTTATTTCCTGTTTAGGCGTTTAGAAGATGACGAACAGTATAATAGTAAATAAATTTTACTGTTCTGAACTTGCTGTGAATGGTTTTCATTAACTTGTCGTTGCCTTCTATGAAAGAAGATGAACAGTAAACTAAACTACTGTGCATCTCATTGAAACAGTGAGATTGGCTGCCATTGTGGTGGTTGAAATAGTAGAAGTGATAGGTATTTTGAGTGCTTCAGTCTTGGTGCCGTGAGATTTGAGTGAGTTAGAAATTGTGATTGACATTATCACGATTAGGGTCGTAGGAGATTGGGATTTTGGTTCTACTGAGTGAATTTTGATCCCCTTGAGTGTTAGAAACTTCGTGGATCCACTTTGTGCGATTGAGATTTCGTGGCTCCACCTTGAGTTTGAAGAGCGAGTGAATTTTAGGTTGGTTAGATTTGTGGCTTCTCGAGAGAGAGTGTTTTCGCGGAACCACTTTCGTGTGAGAGTGAACAAAGATTCTCCTTGATGCTCGTGTGCGATAGCGGCCGACCTCGGAGCGGGAGTTGAAGGTGACGAGGAGTTCCTCGCATGATCGTCATCGACTTCGAATACGGAAAGACGCCTCTTTCCGTGGGTAACTGGTTCTATCTCTTCCTTTGTGTGTCTCTATTTTCTCGTAAGATAATAGACTCACTGCTGAGTTTTCGTCCGAATTTTGTCAGCAAACGCTAAGTCGAAAACTCCAAACGAAAACGTATTTGGAGTTCACAATTTCCGTTTTGCTACGACAAAGGGAACGGAACGAAAGTTGCAAACTTCCGTTCCCGGATTTAAAATCGAACCTTATTTAAGAAAATTCATTTTTCTAAAAAGAAGTAATTTTGTGCTTTCAAAATCCAAGACGCGTAATTTCTTAAGTGTTGCGTCCGCTCTAAAATTGACAAAATTAATTATTCGTCGCATGCATTTAAGGTTTCCTAGTAAAAAGCCGACAGACGTGCAAACCCTACGCGTCGTCCTGCATCACCTATGGTTATAGTTTTCAAAATATAACAATGCGATCTTTTAAAATAAAGCGGCGCGAGAGGACTTTGTGGGCTAATTTTAATGAACTAAACGGTCAAGGCTTCGCTCGCGAACGTAGGGCTACCGCACGTGCGTATTAACGTTATGAAATCACGAGTGCACAGGCACAGAATATGAGAGTGGACAAACAAGGTAATGGAAAGTAAACGGTAATTAGCGATGAAGTTTGTTAGGGCAAGCTCTTTTAATTACTATTCATTTAAATGTTGGCACAATAAAATTGATGTGGATTAAGGGTAGGAGAATGGCAAGGTATACCATGGGGGAGTAGCCACAATGAGATCGGGGTTGCCTGGACTGTGGAGTGTTGGCTGGAACAGCTTGCTGGAGACAGAGCTGGATTTGTAGGAAGCAGTGGTGGCTAGACTGGAAGAACAGGATGCTGGAAGGGGGAGATCTCCGGAGGTTTGCTGAAACCGCCTGAGGAACAAGCACAGGAGGTCGCCGGAGACCTAGGGTGGGACTGGAGGCAGGAACGACGACCAACGAAGCTTCAGGCAACAGAAACGGCGGCCGTTGGAGCTGCCCTGGAGGGTTCCATCGAGGAAGTTGAGTGCTGGGAGGTCGTCGAGGATTCAGGAGGAGTCGTCGAGCGGGAAGACCGACTTGTAGCGGCGGAGGCTCCGGGAGGATGGTCGACTGGAGGGCGTGGAAACGACGGGGGTTTCCGGCGAGCTGAGGCACACAGGAAAGTCGGGGATGCGGGCTTGCGGCGCTGGGAGAACGACAACAGAGAAAAGATTTCTCAGTTCGTTCTATTCCAGCCGGGTCTGGTACAGTGAGAAGGGTTGTTTTAAAATGGGTAGGTTTAGGGTTTCTCATTAGGAATACTTTGGAGTTTGGGCTATTGGCACAAAAAGTGGGAGATTTTAAAACTTATAAATTTTAAAATAAAATAGTTAACTAAATTAAAGCTTGCCCTAAGATAACCTATCCGCTAAATTGTCGGACCTATGCATTTAAGGTCTCGTTGGCTGGTCACACCAACGTGCCAAACAATAATTGCGCGAAAGTGTGGGCGATAATACAAAATTAACACAAATGCGCTATAACGTGTGCGATAAATTACAACATCCCAACTAAGCGCGAATACATGTGCGACAAGAGAAAAAAAGTACAAGTACGATATAAATAAACAAACTAAAAACAAAAGAGATGCCCCACAGTTGCATCATTAGGCCTTCACAAAGACATTGTGGCATAGATCAATACTCTACTTTTGCACTAAATCTAGTCATAACATTTTTTTCTAGTTCAACAAGACACTAAATTACGACCAACTAATATGCAACAGCCAAAAGTAGACAACCTATTATCCTGGCTATCCGAACAACAAACATCAGTGAAGACTTCAATTTTCAAATGATCATTTACGAAAAATGAATTTTACGACCAGGAGCATTTTTGAGCCTTAAGACCCGATAAGCAACCTCCTAGTGTCAAATCCATGGTATGTGCATGTACCTGCTCAGGATTCGCACTACATACGTGATGAGGGCCGGTGTGGGACATGGAGATAAGTCTGCCAACAAATCTCTAGTAGCCTGAGATCCCAACTCAATCTTCATCCTATCTTCATCATTCTTGTGAATTGTGATTATCTTCAATAGGAGTATCAATTAAAGCACATCTTAGTTTACTAATTATTTTTAAAAGGTCAAGGACATACTTCCATTGAGACAAAGATTCAATGGTCGAATCTGGTAACTTCAATCCACCAAAAAGTACTTCAATCTTCTTAGATTTTTGACTTCAAATTCCTTGCACAAATATGTTTTCAACCAGACAATCTCTCAGCGATATCCTCTGATGAAAATGTCATCTATATATATGAATACAATACCTATTTTATTCTGCCTTTTAATGAGTGGAGTGTGATCCAAGAGCCCTTGTTTGTATACAAAATATTTCATAGCTTTAAGGAATTGGCCAAACCATGTCCCAATCCCTTCTTAGTAAAATAGGAGAAAATTTCATATATACCTTTTTTAAATCGACATGAAAAAACTAACAAGTTACTGTAACAAACTTGAATTTTTTAGTCAGAAACATGAACTGCCTCTTTGCATTTAATAGGAGAAGAATCATGAATTTTCACTTTGCATTAAAGAACCTTTGATTGCAATAACTGCTATAGCTAGATAAAGGAATATAATAGCTAAAACCAAAGGAGGGTCCAATCATATGATATCTATCCCACTGGAGTTAATGGTCCATTTAATATATGAGGAGTGGATGTGACATGAGCACCGGGTATATCTAAAGTAGCAAAGGAATTGGAGGATCTAACTGTCAAGAAATCACCCTGTGAGTGCAAAAGATGAAGCGCCTCAAGCTTATCAGTGAATAGAGATTCTGATGGCAAGAGGCCAACCTAAAAAGAAACAATGTCTTCAAAAAACCAGTAATATTCGCTGCAACTCTACAAGTTAAGGTGAGCACCAGTAGCTCAACAACCACCGCAGTCATTTCCACAGCCACAACTTCAACGGCCTTGGCCAGGTCAAGTAAAGTGATGATTAATACGTATATGCCGATCCACCTCGCTCAACCATGATGTCAGGGTCAATTTTCAAAACAGGTGTTGTTGATACGTATACACCTTGTGAATATGTCACACGTGAGCTCGGACATTGCACTTCACTACGCGGGTGCACACTCGGAGATGTGGAGACCTTTATGGATCACCATCTATTCATAGTAAATTATGTAATTGTCTTTTTATGTATTGCCATGTAGCACAGATCTCCACCTATATAAAGATCCCTTTAGGTTGAGAGTAGAATATCTTGGGTCATAGCTTTGTTTTTGTATCCCATAGAAGAGTGGCTGTTAGAGGGACCCTGCCCTCAAGAGCGGGTAACGAGCATGCCTCATTAATTATATCTTCCTTCCATTCCTCACCGCAATATTGTAAGTGTTTGCTTGATGGTTTGTATCCGTAGTCCAATTTGCCATTCTTTGCCTGCTACTTTTTGGCCGTCGGGAATCAACCATCTCCTTGCTCCCCTTTCCTTCCTCAAGACGGATCTCCCTCACTGTTGTTGGGTTCCACCTCATGAGATGGACACCATTCACATTGAAATACCGCCAAACCTGTGTGGATTTAGGCTTCTCCGCCACTGCACTTAAAATCTAAACAAATAGCCATTCATGGCCGCCACTACCCACAGTAGCTCACCCACCTGCTCTGATTGCAATTTCCCCATAGCCAAGTCCACGTAGACCCGATATAACGATAATGGCACGAATCACTCTCTGTCACCTTCGTCCTTCTCGTAAGTGACCATCCCGTGATCCAACACCACAAAGGTGAACTCCTATGCGGCGCATCTCGCAGTCCAGACTGTCCAATCATACTGTTAGTTCGAGGAACCACTTCCTTCCTGGTCTGTTTGGTTGATCGTGCGCTCGCCCCATCCTCGCACTCAGACACCATTGATGGGCTTCCCCTATCTTTTTCCTTGGCCCCGACGACAACAACCGGTGGGGCAATATCCCCACCTTGCCACTCTCGGCCCTCAGAAGTCACCAACCATCCTATATTTTTGCCGCCTGATTCTGACCCAGCGTTATCCACCGCCACCGACGCCATCAGACATCTTGCACAATTCATTCAGTCTTGCGCCGACCTTGCTCGTCTTCCCTTGCCACTGACATAGCTTTAGCGTCTGCTATCGTCATCATCGACTTCTCTTCCTGTTACTAGGTATGCAACAGGTACCATAGGAGGCACAAGCCGCACAACAACCCTTTCCTTCTCTATCTATCGTTGCATACTCCCAACATTGTCGACCGGTATAGTGGCACACTTACCCTCATTCCATCTCTTTCGCTTGTCGTCTTCCGCATTAGAACTGACTGTTTGCTTCTTCCATTTCCTAGACCTGATTTTGCTCTCCCTGGCATTGAGCCATCCTCCCCTTTGTCTCTTATCATTGAGCAGCGCTTGATGTTTTTTTTTCAAAATCTGTCATTCCTCACAGAATTGCCAAACTAAGTCATGTCCCCTTCCCGAAGCCTTGTCCCATCTCCCTTTCTTTCTCTTGGGCCCCATATAGGCTATCCCTAAAGGTTCCCTCCGCACATGTTTCCTCTTCTTTATTCTCTTTGTTGGCCCCCTTACAACTGCACCTTTCCATATCCTTTACTCACCGTAAAATGCTCTACAATACCATCTTATCCCTTTCCACCCAAAGCAACAACTGCTGCCCAACAACCTTTTTTTTAGTTTCATTGAACTACCTTTTTCCATTGCCGGCATCCTCTCTGCAACCATTATGGCCCCAATTAGAATACCAAGTTCATTTTATCGCACAATATTTTAATACATACAAGCGTAAAACTTCTTGAAAAAATTATTTCATAGTTCTTCCACTAGTCACAACTCTAGCCACTGTCTTGGCCTTATTGGCATGTTCCCACCACTATGGAAGCTTGCACATCCGATCCATCTCGCCCAACCTTGAACACAAGATTGATTTTTAAAATGGGTGTATTGTTAATTATCATTGATCCACATCGCTTGACCATGAGGACAAAGTCAATTTTCAAAACGGGTGTGTTAATGTGTATACGCTTTGTGAACATGTCACACGTGGGCTTGGACGTTGGACCTCACTACATGAGTGCTCTCTCATAAATGTGGCGGCCTTTATAGATTACCTTATATTCATAGTTAATCATGTAAATTGTCTTTTAATGTATTTTATCTTTTAGTGGGGGATGAGAGTAGTTATCTTGGATCATTATCTTGATTTTTAGCTCTCATAGGAGAGTGGGTGGGTCATAGAGGGACCCTGCTCTCAGAGTAGGTAATGAGTACATCTCATTAATTGAATCTTCCATGTTTGCTTTTAGGTTTTTATCAATGATATAGAATGTTGCAGGTCTCACAAGCATGTCCTTTCTTCATATTGATCACAGATGGACTGAGAACAAATTGAATGAGGATGACAGTGATGGCATAATAGTCGAGACAATAGAATTCAGCGTCCTCTGACGGTCCTCATCTAATGTCACATGAAGAGCGGGAAAAGAAATGGTGTAGAACTTAGTGTCCTCTTGGAACTATCAATCTGAGACTGTGTCGTATCCTACGACGCATCTGAAGTTACGCCTTAACATGAATCATTATTTCCAACTATTTATTTTTCGCATCATATTATTATATATGCTTTTTTTGTCATGTTGGCATGTTTCCAGACTGCAGACAACTTACTGGACTGACCGACTAATAAGACCATGAATAAAGAGGTCTGATAATTTAGTATAGCTTAGGAGGAAGGGCAATCTCAATTTAAGCAAATAATAAAATCTAAAGTGAAATATATTGTTATGTATAAAGGAAAATAACTTAATTCAAGGAAAATGATTTATCTTTGCATGATTAAGGAGAGAAGGAAAAGTATTCGTCTTTGGAAGGTTGAGATTGCAAAATAACATTGTTAGAAGAATTATTCAATTATATTGCCCTCAATGTCCAAAAGGAGAGGTCAATTAATCAGAGAAACAAAAACCCATCGGTTTCGTTCTCTCTGGCGGCCTAAGCCAACAAATTCCTTCCGTTCTCGCAAGCTGCAGAGATGCAACCTCGCCTTTCCCCACAATCGGCGACGCTGTCCAGAAGAACCTCCAACGCCGACATCATTCCAGCTTTCCGCCGACACTACTAGCGCTACTCTGATGCTTTACCCTCTATCATCATCTTTGTTCTCGTGCTCTGTGAAGCCTTCTGGTCCCTGGCGACATCGAAACCCCTTCAAGAACCTATTCAACTGATGTGGGTTCTCTGTAGATCATTGTCGCCCCCACCCGCCATTTTAGTGGTTTGTTGATGTCGCGCCTTCGACTACATCTCCAGCTATTCTCAACCTTTGTTTTGCTTGGTGGATCGACTTCCTCACTATTGCAATAGTTATTTCTAGGTAAAATTCACAAATCTCCAGCTTAAGAATTATTAAAAGATTTTATACGGTTTTCTTAAATAGTTTTGGCTTTCCCAAGATCTCCTTAATTATTCACAATTGTCATTATATGTCATATATTATTTTATGCAATTTTGTTTGTAAAATTATTGATCCGTGCTAGAATTCAAGACACAGACGCAAGAGATTTTCACTCTCGAAATTTGGTTATTAGCTTTAAGATATTCATTTTCTCAGAGATTAAGAGCGTGAGTTGTTGCAAGCTAGTTCCCTGTCTTCGTCGTTGGGTTTGAAAAATCGATTTACAGGAGTTTGATATTCATTTGCTCAGTTTGATATATGAATTAGACAAAACATATTTACTCTTAAAAAAACAAAAAATGTGTTTTAAAAGGTAACAAAAATATTTTCAAAAAAAATCTTCTTTTCTCTTATAAAAAACTACTATGCTCTTTCGACTTTAAAAAAATAGATCCTTTAAAAATATTGTTCTCATTTAACGAAAAAAGTTTGCATTTGTAAGTTTTTTTTTAAACTGTTGGAAAGGCCCACTTAAACTAGGCTCATTTGTATAGCATTTATTGTTTTCTCTCCTCTATTTAGTCCCACATTGTGTATAGGACTTTCCTCCCTCTTTCTCTCATCTATATAAATGTACTCATTCTTTGTATTTGTACCAAGTGGACATATATACAAGATTGGCTTTCTCCATTTCTACATGGTATCAGAGCCAGGTTGCGGTCTCCTGCGGATTCCGAGTTCTATCCGCTCAGCAGCCTGCGGACTCCCATTCCTATCCGTCCAGCGGCCTGCGGTTTCCGCGGCCTGCGTATGTGTGTCCGTGCCTCCTAGTCGCATTGCCCCTGCGGCCTGCCTTGTCCAAACCGCTCCCTCTCATCCCGTGGAACCACTCCTCTTCCCCCCCCCCCTCTTCTGGTCCTCCTTTATAGCCCTCTCTCTGATCCTGTGGGGTCCACTGCTTCCCATTGTCCGTTGCGGCCTCTTCTTGTCCGGCGCGACCTCGGCGAACTCGCTCCCTAGCTCCGCGGTCTCCTTCTGTCCGCTGCGAGCTCGGTTTTTCGCCTCCTCTTCTATGCTCATCTTCGTCCGCCGTGAGCACGGCGGCCTCCTTCTGTCCGCACTTCTCTCCTGCCTGCGGCTGAAATCGCCTTCCGACCAAACTGCCTGCGGCTACTCACCTTCTGAAAGCGGCCAATGTTCAACATTTTCCCTAGATCCGCCGCGGGCTCGCCTCTCTACGTTTTTTTTTCGGCTTGCGGACAAAATGGATCCAGCCCGCTGCGACGTGCCGAGCTATCCCCGGCTTGCCCTCTCTTCTAGGCCCGCTCCAGTTCCGCCGCGGTCTGATCCAGTCCGCCGCGGTCTGATCCAGTCCGCCTCAGAAAACCTAATTCAATCCGCCGCGGCCTCTCTTTAGCCCTCTCCTTGCTGAAAAAAGCGTGTCTGTACTCACCGCGGCCTCCTCCAGTCCGCCGCGACCTCCTCCAGTCCGCCGCGGCCTCCTCCAGCTCGCCGCGGCCTCATCCAGTCCGCTGTCTCTGCCCGCTTCCTCTCCTCCAGGTCGCCCCCCATGTCTATATCTGCGGACTCTGTTGGCACGATGCCGTATCCTCCTCCTGATACGCCCGGCCTCTCTCCAGGAAGTCCGCGACGAGCTTCGGATTACTACAATTTCTCTAACTGGCAAGAAAAACTTTGTGGAATGGGCACACTCGAGTTCGCCGTGTCCTGCAGTCAAAGGGGTTCCTTCATCGCACTTGCGACTTGCGATTGGCCATTATCGGTAAGCGGGGCTACTGAGGAATGGTTACGCAATGATGGTCGTGTGCAGACTTGGCTTCTCAACTCTCTTGATGGCGAATCTTATCGCCTAGCCATGTACCATGAGACGGCAAAAGGCATGTGGGACGAGCTCCACACCCTCTACTCTGGCAAGGATAGTCTCCACCATCTGTATGACATCATCACTGCTCTCCAGGCCCTGATAGCAGAAGCGCGACCGACCTGACGTCCTTTGTTGCTCAAGGCTCGGTCTCTGGTTGAGTCTTATCCACCATCAGCCTCTTACTTTAGATCTTGCTGCTCAACGTACCCAAAAGGAAGCTGGGGTAGATGATGGCCCGAGTACCGCCTCAACAGCGGACATTTCAACCTCTTCATCGCAGCGGATCTGTGAATCCCGACGAGCTTTTCTGCGCCACACTCAACTCCCTTATTGTTCCGCCCTGAAGAGAAGAACGACGACAGCAAAGCCCTCTCCATCGCCGCTTCCCATTGTGAATCCCGACGGTAAGAAGTTTAAAATTTTTTGATTTCTCCTCAGCTGGATGCATCTGTCGTTCTCTAGGAGCTGTAAACAGTCCTTTCTTCGCAATGCAGCAGTCGGTCTTCCCCTATTTTGCGATTCCATCTCTTCTTCCTACTCGCCCCAACGATTGGCGACTCCAAGCAGGCAGATTCAAGTTGATCCACAGCTTTTCATTTAGGCATTTCAGTGCAGCTATTTAGCATTTAGGTTTAGGGTTTATTTGTTGAATTTGCATCTTTTCAATTGCAGGTATAGAGTTTCCCGAAGTCTAAAATTGTGAAAACCGAGCTTTCTGAGAAGACAATTGGATCATTGTTACTAGTTAATCGGCATATCAGATATTTCCTCTTATTATCTGTACACGTCCTTCTCATGAACTTTTGTTTTGAAATATTTTTTTGTTCTTGAGCTCCTTAAATTGCGGTTGCAGCTTTTTTGGACAAGTTCTCTAGCTCATGAATTAAATTTCTAAGTAGGATTGACCCTAACTTTAGGATTTTGATAAAAGTGAATTATTTTGATCAAATTCAGTCCAAATGATTTGTAATTGGAACCATAAGTGTATCTCAGTATAAGGAATGGCTCCAAATATTTATGTGTATGGATGCGCGTTTGTGTGTGTGTTTATTTTCATGCGTTTATGTTTGCGTATGTGAGTATGTGTTTGTCTATGTGATTTGGGGTGTATATGTGTGTTTGTAACTATTTGTGTTTATGTGGTTTTGTCTGTATTTATCTTTATAGTTTGGATATAACTGCAACATTAACTTTGAAGTATAATGTATATCTACTTGTAATGTACAGTTTCACGTCATTCGTAATGACTTCAGAGTCAAACTCTAAAAGTATGGATGTTGTTGTAGCTGAAACGAATACAGATTCTACCGAGCCCAGTATTAAAGAACCATATGTTAGTTTGGTATTTGAAAGTGTTGATAAAACATATTGGTTTTATAATAGTTACGCTCTTAATTTAGGATTTGGAATTAACAAAGGATCAACTTCTAAATCATTTACTTCAGGAGATGTTATTGCCAGAAGGTTTGAATGTAATAAGTCTGGTTTAAAAACTTCAAACGAGCACGAAGGATCTTCAACGAGAGCACATTGATTGACAAAAGTCAGTTGCAAAGACAAATTAGATATTCGCAAGAATAAGGATGATAAATGGGTTGTCACTGGATTTATAAAGGAGCATAATCATGAGTTAGATACTCCAAGAAAAGCTAAGCGACATCGCTCATATAATGTACTTCACAAAGATAAGGAAGTTAAAAAATTGATGGATCAACTTTATAATGCTGGAATGGGTCATACTAAGATTGCGAGGATTTTAAATGAAATTGTAATAGCTCAATATCTGCAAAACAAGTTTCAGTGCATTTGAGTGAACACCACAAGAATAACATAGGAAATGAAGATGCCTCAATATTTGCATATTTAAAGAAGCAGCAAGAGTTAGATTCAAATTTCTACTTTGACATAGAATTGATTCTAATTTAGTACTTCATTCTTTTTTCTGGGCAGATTCAAGGTCACGAAATGATTTTTTAACATTTGGGGATGTTGTTGTGTTTGATGTTACTTATAAAACAAACAAATTTATGATGTCATTTGCACATTTTACAGGTGTAAATCATCATAGACAGTCAATTTTATTTGGTTGTGCTTTATTAGCACATGAGACAGAAGAAACTTTTCATTGGTTGTTCCATCAGTGGTTAAAGTATATGTTTGATAAAACTCATAAAGTTATAATTACTGATATGGATGGAGCAATGTACAATGCAATTAAAAGAGTATTTCTATAAACACGTCATAGATTTTGCTCATGACATATAAGAAAACACCTAGTTGAGCATGTTCTTGAAATCCGAGATATTAATGAGGATTTTAAGAAGAATTATTATGAGTGATTCAATTGCAAGGATGTGAACACAAGTGAACTGAGATGGAAACTATTTATTCAAAAGTATAATATTCAAAATAATAATTGGTTGTCAAAGATGTGGGATCATAGACAGCATTGGGTTCCAGCCTATTTAAAAGATCATTTTGTTGTGGGAATGACGTCAAGCGGTCGGAGCGAAAACATAAATGCATTTTTCGATGGTTTTGTAAATTCTAAAACTCAATTATTAGAATTTATAACTCAATATGAAAAGACATTGCATTCACGACATCAGGCAGAAGAACAAGAAGATTTCAATATAATGAATTTAGTGGCTAATTTGTTTACAAGCTATGCTTTGAAAGATTTGCTGCACAATTTTATACCAAAAATATGTTTAAGCATTTTCAACAAGAATTCAAGCAGAGTCTAAAATGTTGGTATGAGTAAGTAAATACAATTGATACTATTACGACATTTAGAGTTGGCCTTTCTTGTGAGTATGCAATCAATTGGTGCACCGTCATCTATGATGATTGCAATATAAAAGTAATTTATGAATGCGCTAAATTTGAGACAGATGATTTTTTATGCAAGCACATCCTGCACATAATGATTGCTAATAAACATTTAAAAAGTATTCATAACTTATATCTATTGAAGAGATGATCTATTTCTTCTAGAAGTAAATCAAACACTGAAATTTTGGTTGAAAATAGTGATATCGTAACACCAATGATGAAATCAAAGTTAACTAATACACAAACAAATATTTTTAATCTTGCGACAGCATCTAAGGAAGCATATGATCTTGTTATATCCACATTAACTAGATTGTTAGAGAATATACGGGATTCATTCAATTATTCAGAACCAACAAGTATTGTCAGGCAAGTAGGTTCAACTCCAATTTACCCAAGTTCGCATGGTATTTCAATTCGAGATCCTCTCATTGTGAAAACTAAAGGAAGACCAAAAGTTGCATCAAGAATTGAATCGGGAATAGAGATCTCTCAAGCACAAGGAAGAGGACTTGTGGTACTTATGGCGGGAAAGAACATTATTCAACAACATGTCCCCAAAAAGATAAGGTAATTTCTAAAACTGTTTTTAATTCTCTTTTTTGGTTGACTATATTGATCATTTTTATAACTTGTTGATTTTTTTTAACAGGCTTGCATTGCGAAGAAATACCAACCAAGAGATATGTCTGGATGAGTTTTTTATTTCTTGGCATCGTGAGAACATTAAAGTTATTTGAACCTGTTGAATTATGTATGCGTGAACATTCTTGGCATGTTGAATTATGTATGCGTGAACAATGAAGTAATTGTTTTTCATTGTTCTGTAGTGTTTAGGGTTATGGATATTCAAGCTGAACTTCTGCATCGTTGGTCCTGTGCTGGCATGGACTGTTATATAAAAAAGCATTATTTCTAGTAGTTGTGGTTACATGAGAAGGTGGTGGTGTAGGCATGTGTTGTTATATAAAGGTTTATTGGCGAGTTTTTATTAGCTGTTATAACTGATGTTGAGTGTTAGGCATTGCTACAGACACTGAGTGTTAGGTTTATTGGTGAGTTTATTGCTAAGTGTTAATGAATTATAGCTGGATTTTTGAAAAAAAATAATATAATCCAGCTATAATTATTATCCAAGCTGGTTAAGTGTATGTTTTAACCATCTATAATCCATTAAAGTGTATGTTATACCATCTTGATACTTTAACCAGCTATTGTATGGATAAAACATACACTTTAACCAAATTTGGTAAAACATCTTAGATTATGGTATAACATATAATCCAGCTATAATTCATTAACCAATATGCTGGTTAAAATGTATGTTTTATCAAAAATCCAAGCTGATTTCAAAGTTGGTTAAAGTGTATTTTTATTGAATTTCAAGCTGGATTGAACAAATATGTTTTATAGAAATCTAAGCTGGATATTTATCCTAAAGTTATAATTTGGGGATGTTATAATTACCGATATTAATATCTGTCTCATCTTCTAATAAGTCATCTTATGATACCATATTTGAAATCCAAGCTGATTTTTTTCAATTTGCATCTACCAAGTGTTATAGCTTGCTCAAAATGTCCTTAATATCAAAATATATAAGCTCAAGCTTTTTTAGCCTCAAAAAAGCATGAGCTTATATCTTTCATACCCATATATATATATATATATATATATCATTAAAAATAAGGACTTTTTAAATTTTAAAGTTATTTCGAATAATTTTAAAGTAAGTAGTTTCTCTCGTTAATAATTTAAAAGAAAACAAAAAAAATGCTATTTAAATATTTCAAGTAATTTAAAAAAGAAAAAAATGGAAAATCATGGAGGACTGTTAGAGACTAGCACCAAAGATTTAAACACAAATGAAAAATCGATCAAAAATGATAAAAAAACTCACACTGAGTATAGTAAAAATAAGTCATGTAATGAATGGGTTATGCACGTCGATCAATAACCTAGAGGCCACAAAGGGTGGATGATACACACATATCTTTAGGTATTGTGTCAAGTAGTGTATTTGTCCTATAGTGGGAACTTCATCTATATAAGGAGCCCCGTGGGTAGTGAGAGTTATTTTTTGAGTGTTAGTCTATTGTTTCTCTTTGGATAAATGAGTACTTAGAGAACCTAGCCTCCGGGTGGTTGGTGAGAGCTTGACTCTCAATTGTATCTTTTATTCATGCAATGCAAGCTCGTGTGTTGTATTTTAGTTCTTTATACAGCTTCCGCGTACCAATTGGCCCGACCTGCCGCTAATTTAGGGTTTCAGCCGAAGCCCTAAATGGGCAGCCCGTCTGTTCTGCGACCGTCTCTGTTTCTATGTTTTTTGTCGTTTCAGTTTGCACCTGGTCAGCGGAACTTGTCTTCGCATCTATAGTCTCGATCCAACCAAGAATACGAGTTTCACGCCTACTCCAGCACTCTACCCCGCCGTCGATCGCGCATCCTTTCCCCAATGTCGTCGACCAAATCTAGCATTTGCGAGTCAGACCTCTGTTTGGAAGATACTTTCCGCCCTGCTCGTTTTCTGCGGTTTGTCTCAAGCAGTTGCAGCCTGATCCAGGAAAGAATACCAGTTGACACCCAAACTGCTTGTTCTCTGCAGTCGTTCATCTTCCATCCGCCCTTCACTCACAGTTAGACAAAACATCACCTCTTCAGCACCGCTTTCTGCCGCAGCCATGCCCGGCCTCCCCTCCAGCGACTCCTGCAGTCTCTTGACATCCTTCAGTATCTCCGTCAGCATCTAGTTTGCCGCTCGCACTTCCCTCTGCTTCTCAGCGGCTCCTGCAACATTCTGGCAACCTTTGGAGCCTCCTACCACATTATGCTGGCCCTCACACTCCTTGTCTTCCATGACCCTCCTTTCGGACTCAGTGCATGCTCGATACAATCGAATTGAAGCCTCGATGGATAACCTCCATTCCCTTTCATTTGCACTTCGTCGTCAGCTTCCTTCATATGCCCCCTTACAGCCCATGCCCGTGTCTCTACTTCCCGACGAGCCTCCTCCCATCATCCCACTGCCACCACTTAGTGGATCTTCGACCATCAAAAACGCTACCTCCTCCTTTCCTAATACCCCCTTCGTTCTCCAACATTTCATACGGCGCCGCATTTTTTTGCTCAAGATAATGATCTAAATGGGTTTCCTCCAAAAGTCTTCCAAGCATCCAGCCTCCGACCGAGACCCTGGCCCAAACTGTCGTGTACCTCGTTCGACCTTGAGGATACAAACTTTAGTGGGCATGACATTGCTTCACCTCTTGGGCAGTCCCATGCCAAGTTCTACGCCCGCTTCGGTCACTTGTACCACAAGTAGCAACCAAGCCACCACAACGTCTCTATGCTTTTGATGTTTCACTTGATCCGCCGACTAAATGAGTCACCGAGTCTCGTTGATGTGCCCATGTGACCCTTCTCGGCTAGACCTTGGGAAAAGATCGCTTTTTTAGGATGGGTATATTGATACACACGTGTCTTTAGGTATTGTGTTATGTATTGTCTTTGTCCTATATTGGAGCCTCCATGAAAATAAGGAGCCCTTAGGTAGTCAAAGTTATCCTTTGATTGCTAGTTTTTTGGGCTCTCTTTGGAGAGAGAAGTACTTTTGATGTAAGCCGATAGGGCCAAGTCGAATTTACAGTGTGAAGTCACTCCTGACGTTAAAATTCCGTGAGTTAGCTAATCGTTATTTGAAGAAAGATTCTTTTATAGTTCGAATCGAGGCAGCATTTGTAAATTCACAAGTTTATACGCAATCAATAATTTATGAAATAACGACAATAATAAGCAGCGTGAACGTCCGAGACAAGCTTATAATTAATCAAACAAATTGCATTAAGACTACACTAATAGATGAAGCAAGAGAGACGACAGAGTTACCCACGCATATGCACAAGCTACAACATGGCGAAGTTCGACGTGCCCATGGGACCCTTCTCGTCTTGACATTGGGGACAAGATCGCTTTTTAGGATGAGTATATTGATACACACTTGTATTTAGGTATTATGTTATATAGTGTCTATGTCCTGTAGTGGGGCCTCCATGTAAATAAGGAGCCCTTAAGTAGTCAAAGTTATCTTTTGATTGTTAGTTTTTTGGGCTCTCTTTGGAGAGAGAAGTACTTTTGATGTAGGCCGAGAGGGCCAAGTCAAATTTTCAGTATGAAGTCACTCCTGGTGTTAAAATTCCGAGAGTTAGCTAAACGTTATTTGAATAGCGATTCTTGAATGTTTTATAGTTCGAATCGAGGCGGCATTTGTAAATTCACAAGTTTATTTGCAATAATAACTTATGAAATAATGGCAATAAAAAGCAACGTGAACGTCCAAAACAAGCTTATAATTAATCAAACAAATTGCATTAAGACTATGTTAATAGATAAAGCAAGAGAGACGACAAATTTACCCAAGCATATGCACAAGCTACAAGTCTACAACATGGCGCAGTTCAGTTGAATTGTTTGTCTGTCAACAATGTAGCTGAGGTGGAAGGGCTCCCACATGTTCAGTCGGATGAAATCTGATTGTCTGTGAAATACCTTTCGGTGGAACGGTGATAGAAAGGAGTGGACTTAGTTGTCGTCCACTAGAAGGAGTCGTACAATGATGATCCCGACCACCCGAGTAAGTTGTCGGGGTCGACAACGACGCTAGAGCAGAATGGCGTTTCAACAAGTTTGGCGGAGCACTTGAAATCGAGCGCAGGGTGGCCAGCGACGTCGTTTTGTCTAGCAAGGGTCTGATCGTTTGTACCGCCGATGACGACGATGCCTCTGAGGTCGACGAAGAAGACAGGCTCGAAAGGTATTGGAGATCGGTGCAAGGCTTGTCGGGCTAACAGAGGGCCAATGACAAGTTCGTCATTCTCTGGCCTCGTTTTGTCTCGGGTCTGATCTCCCCGATTGCCTCTGAGGTCGACGATTCAAGGCTTGAACAGAGGACAAGTTATATTCACGCTTATAAGCAGACTCCTGGCTTATTTGCCTAATGTCGTATTTAAAAGTTGTCAAAGAATAAGTTGTATTTCTTTTAAGCATTTTGTCCAAAAACATTCTTTCCTAAAGATTTGTCCTATATTTTTTTAGTGATGAAATATATTTTTTAAGTTGAATAATTTCCAAGTATGTGTCTTTTAATTAATTAATCTTGTCTGATCGGTCCTAGTTACTCAGAATTGTCGGACCATTTATTCAAGGTATCACCGTGGTCAAACTGATGAGCCAGAAAATTCAAAACGAGATTGGTCCGCCGAAAAACAATACATGAAATAAAATAATAACTGGAAAAAAGATAACTAACGCATGCTGGTGTCATGCATCCTTATCAGCAACGGAGGATACATCAACTTTGGAGGACCCAGTCTTCAGGTGCTTGATGAGAGCTTCTCTCGATTATATCCTTTATTTCATGCAATCCAAGCTCATGTTCTCTATTTTCGTTCTTGATACAACTTCCGCGTATTAGTGGAATTATTCAAAGGCAACCCGGGCACGTGCCCGAGTACAAATTTTCGTGAAAAAAATATGATTTTCTTGATTTATACTTACTGCAAACTTTAAGTGTAGATTTCTCCACAACCGTTGATGAAATTCAAATATGAAAGTGGCGTTGGAATCCACTCGAAAAAACACACAAGATAGACTCTTTAATCATAGATTTTCATGGAGTTTTTATGTGAAGCAAGTTTCGACCAAATTGACATTTCAAAGTTTATTGCTTGTGATCCGGTAATAGGATTGAAGAACTGTCAACACCATCAGACTCATAGTTAGTAGACATTTTTTGAAAAATTGTCCAATCAAAAAACATTATTTTTTCATCATGACGACCGCCACCACCAACTACCTTTCTTCGACAAGATTGGCTAGCTCTCGTAGTTCGGTGGGGAAGGGAGTGTTCTAAAAATTTAGTGATTTGTGATATTCAATTAAGATAATTTTATTTATCAACATCAATAATTATAGATGATATTTTAAAATTGTCAATAACATTTATAAAAGTCGATTTCATTATCATTATTTTAATAAGAACTTCCTTGAGAGCATTTGGAAAATATTTAGTTTGAGGATGTTGATTGCGGATCAAAAGTTAGAAATTCGAAATGATTTAAGATCTGTATAAAAGTCCATAGGACATTCGAGTACCTCGTTAGGCTCTGTATCCATGTAAAACATGTACTCTCGGATAATAGGTATGTAGAGGAATTTTATAGGAGAGCATGCAACTCAATCACTCTTGATATTAATCATATCACAATATAATATTTTTTACTAAGTTCTGCCACAGGAGGTCACCATACACCTAGAGCGAGCACCTCCCCCCGCCGTCAAAGTAAACTCCAACCTTAAATGTCTAGAACTTGCACACTTAGATCTTGAACTCCATATACCAACCCCGCTGGGATATTGAGGTCAAGTTAGATGTAGGTGACTTCGAATGACATTTAGAACTTGATAAATGTTTAGATTGATACGATCGTATGAAATGCTTCATGAACTTGATGCCTTTGAATATGCAGGTTGAATAAGTGGCGCTTAGATTGAAGGGACACACATTAGTTTGGTAGGGACAATTAAAACGTAGGAGGTTTAATTTAGGGACTACATGGTTGAGTGCAATACCCAACTTAGGAAGCGGTAATGTTCCCCTTGACTATCTCCAAACCCATAATAGATTCCATAAGCTAAGACAGAAGAAGTCATTGGTGGACAAATACACCAATGAGTTCTTTGTCCTTCAGTCTCAACTCAACAGTCACAAGGATGATGACATGAACATATCCAGTTACCTAAATTGATTACGCTATTCCATTAAGGACAACTAGAGTTGCGCGACTCTCACGAGTTAGGTGAAATATCTAATAGAGCCCGTAGAGTAGAGTACATATAGAAGCAGACATTCTAATTAGGTTTACCAATAGACCTCCATGGAGCATTACAGTTGTACCCATTGCTAGGAACTTAGATTCATCTCGCCCTCCAAACACTACTAGACCCGACCCCTCTATTAACCCCTCCTGGGTTAAGGAGATCATTGGGTCTAAGCCCAACACTGGAGTATTTTGATGCTTAAAGTGCATGGAGCCCGAGTGTAAATCATCTGAGTGTCTGCAACGTCATTTCGTCGCTATCATTGATCTACTGATGTGCGTAAGACTGAGTAGGGAGTTTACATTTGTGATTCCAACCATTAATCTGAGTCGACTCTGAGAATGTATTAGAAGTAGAAGAAAAGCATGTTGATCACTTAGTTTGGGTCATTATGATGCGAAACATAGACGATAACTTGCAGTGGATGAACGAGTTTTGGGCCCTTTCGGGGTCAATTGGCGACTTTCCATATATGGCGTGCTCGAATCGACGATAAGACTCTGCAGATGCGTGCGGATTCACATTGTGAATGAATTTGATATATTACTTTAGTATTTTTGCCTATTATCAGTGTATTTGAGTGGCGCCACCTCCGGTCAATCATAACATTTGCAGGTGGGATGCTCTGAGCCTTTATTTTATTATAAATAGGATGTTAGTGGGCTGATTAGAGAGATTGCAGAATTTGGAGAAGAGTATTCCCGAATTCTCGTGATCCCACCACGATGTCGACTCCATGGAACCCTAGGTGTGTATCTCCTTCCCCATGATTTGCCCTAACCCTAGGCTCCTTTTTCCCTCCCAAATTCCCTCCCGCGGCTCCCCTACAGCTCCCAAATCCAAGCACCACTTGCTGGCCAAAATTCGTCTTCCTTGAATTTCACTGTTTGAAGAAATTCACTATTCATTTCCTATAGTTTTTATTCCCATTTCCAGCCGCCTGCTGCCTCCACCGTGGAACCACCTGCAGGCCACTGCCCCCTCCTGTTGGAGCCACCACCGCCACCTTTTCCCTTCTCCCATAGCCTCCCAACTTCAGCCTCCTCCATGTTTTCCTGCAATCCAGCAATCTCCTCCCCGTTTTCCAGCAACCCAATCCCGCCGCCGCCCCTATCTAGCCACCACACAGTCGCCCGTCAAGCCCTAGCCTCCCGTCCTTGCCGCCAACATCTCCCACCCCGTGGAACCACCTCCAACAGCTACTGGTTTTGTCCAGATCTGAACATACCAGCCCCCGTTCCACCCCTTCCCCATATTCGCTCTTCATCCCATAACCCGGATCCGCTACCAAACATCGGATCCATCCATCCCTCGCCCGGATCTATCCATACACGTCCGGATCTATACATTTCAGGTTTGATTCCATCTTCCACCGCCGAGGACAGCCACCTACGCTATTTCTACGCCTCTGATTCCAGCTCAGATCGTCGTCCACACATCTCTGGCTCCGGATTCTTCAGTTTCTTGGTCAGCCCACTATTTAGTGAGATTTCGCTTTACTGGATTATTATTTTCAGCATATTTATATTGGATTGGATCTTATGCTTGTTGTGGATCTCTTTTATGGTAGTTGTTTGTTAGATAGTTGTCGTAATTTGTAGAATTTATTTGCCGCGCAATCTAGCTTTGGCCCTCCACGCGGAGGAAAGTCTAAGTTTGTTTGTCCTAATAAATTATTTGTGTCTTGATTTGAATATTTTGTGTAGGATGCTATTTTTATTATCTAACTGTAGCTTAATCCGTTGGGCTTTGCATAACATTCAGTGTTAGGTCACCGATTTTTCGCCGCCTATAGATTCGTCCTTGCGTCAATTGGTATGAGAGCGAGGTTGCGCGCACTTTTCGATACACAGTCGTAGAGTTTATAGGTTTTTCATTATATCATGATTTCACAATTATTCCTCTCCTCACTTTGGAGGTCTCGAGTCCGCTTGCACCCGCTCTCACAGAACCATGTCAGGGAGATCCTCGCGTTACTACGACGATTATTCTTGATCGCAGCATACTAATTTTAGAGATCGTGTTGATCCACCGACGCGACCCCACTACACTGGAGACGATCGGTATGATGCTTGCGTCGTTCATATCCTTGCACGCGAGTGGATCGTGTTGACCCTTCAAAAAACTCGATTACCATAAAGATGACTATTATGAGGATCGTCGCTTTAAGAGAGATCTTGAGAGTCAGTTTTGTACTGTTGCCCCTCCCTTTGACGGCTCATCGAGTCTTGAGTCTTTTAGTAATTGACTCGTTGATATGGAGTATTATCTCGATCATTTTGAGTTAATCGGTGAGCGTCGCGTCAAGTTTGCGAAACTTAGACTTTTAGATCAGGCGAGTGGCATGTTGGTTTAGCGTTGAGAGGACCCGCGAGCGAGACCGTCTACATCGCATCACCAGTTGGGTGGACATGAAGCATACATTGTGCCAGAGGTATCTGCCTTGGTCATATCAGAGCCGCTCGTTCGACCAATTATTTTCCCTTCCGTAAGGATCCATGTCTGTCGCTGAGTACAAGAACTGTTTTGATGAGTTAGTGGTGAGGAGTGATATCCATGAGGACCCAACCATGGTCGTTTCCCGATTTTGGTCTGGAATTCGGTCTGACATACGTACTAAGGTAGTTTATCATAGCACGAAATCCCTCGAGCAGACATATCAACTCGTCATTCATTATGAGCAGTCTTTGAGATCCGCAAGAACTGGTCGATGAGATTCTCACCTTGACCTTTGCAGTACGAGTCCCTCCCATACTGAGGTCACTGTGATGCCTACCACTGTCCTGTCAGCCACGATAGAAGTGATACCTGATGCGGATTGCTCTCACCCCAGTGAGGTGCTTAGCCCAGTGAGTGACTTATCTCTTGTTTTTGACCCATCTCGTATGACCCCGGCTGAGAGTGAGCCTGAGCGACCTATTGAGTCTGCAGTATTATATCCCTCACCCACACCTCTTTTTTGTCATGCACCGGGTTAGTTAGCACCCCAACCACATACCGAATTCTTGACACCACACCCACAGACTCATTCTTGAGTGTAGGTCCATGTCGCTCTCCCATTATCATTGCTTGGAGTCGCATAACGATCGATAGCCAAGAGTCTGATGTTGATCTCGTGGTGGCTATGTCACCCCTTCACGAGGACACTACTCCTTACGATAGTACTCATATGGAGGATCATGACCCTGGTGACGAGTACTATGACGACCCCCCTGTTGAGCCGCCTGATGAGCCTCTGCATCCTGGTGAGGATGCGATTCAGGTGAGTCGCTCGTTTATGAGCTTTGAGTTATTGACATCTCTTTTGCTATCATTTATAGTCTTGCCCCAGAAAATTGATCTTGAGTGGAGTATAACGTATGTAGAGCCCACCTTGAGTACATTAGAGCATGCTCATATTTTGAGGACCTACATATGACCCATCGCACTCTCGATGAGTTTTGGGATGCACCCCTCTCTGACCCACTCAATGAGTTCTTTCTTGTCGGGGACACACACCGTACTATAGAGTCACGTCTTCTAGTCTGTGTGCATGATTTTTACTCAGGTGGTCGTCTCATTCGCGATGACTTTTCATACGCACCTCCTAGTGAGCCCTCTGATGTGTCAGGCTCCCTTAGAGACATTTGGCTCATTATGAGATTGTATTTGAGTATAGATGTCTTGCATTGTCACCTGAACGTCCGGCACACGCGGGATGAGTTTTTTTACACTCCACCGAGGGAGCCACCTGATCGGCCACCACTTTTTAGAGACACCCCGGTCATTATTAGGTTTTTTCATAGAGAGCATGTTGTGTCGGTCTTGTTTTATTTGCATCATTTGTATGAGTCTGTTGAGTCGTTTCGTCATCATTTGCATGTATATATTGTGTTGTTTGTTCATCATTTGCATGTGTGTCATGAGTCGGTCCGACGGAGAATCCATAATGATAATAAATTTTGTAAGTCACATGCGGATAATCACTGGCAAGAGCATGTACTTCATGAAGGCGAGCATGTGATGGTGAGAATCTACGTTGTGAGGCTCCGTGCGAGGCTTGCTAAAAGCTTGAGTGTTAGGCGAATGAATCCCTATATAATCATGAGACAGATCAAAGCAAACATCTACGATCTTGATATCCCAGCAGGTATGGGTATCCACCCGGTATTTATTGTTCAAAATCTGATGTCATACTACAAGGCTCGCGAGTATGTGGACCCAAGTAGTGGGGACTTCCAGCCGCCCACACCTCTACTGTCGTTGTCTTACCCCCATTATAGCCCACCCACGTCTGATGGCTACCACTACTCACCCACTTCTGACACCCACCCACCTGGGGACTCGTCTTCGTTAGTTCTACCTCAAGCGTTGTCGATCACACCAGGATCTACCACTCGTGAGATGAGCGTTGAGAGCATCACGGAGACCAGACTCCGCCAGTACATTCCTACTACAGACTTTGATGACACTTGGGTACTTGCAACAGAGCTTGATCAATTCGCCCCTGAACTTCGACTTTAGTATGGTCGTCTCCATTCACCGGAGATGACAGCTTTTCAGTTATGGGGAGTTGATTCGCGAGGACACTTTTCAAACGATGACATTTGGGCGACCTCTGGTGGACCTCTTCGAGTTTTACCGAGCGTACTGTGAGAGAATTTTGATCTCAATTCATCGGGAGATGAATTTGTTCAAGCTGGGGAGATTGATGTGGAGCATAGACGAGAAATTGCAGTGGATGACGAGTTTTGAGCCCGTTAGGGGCCAATTGGTATATAGTGTGCCCGGATCGACGATCGAACTCCGCATATGTGTCTTGATTTGCATTGCGAATCAATTTGATATATTACTTTAGTATTTTTGGTCTATTATCAGTGTATTTGAGTGGCCCCACCTCCGGCCAATCATAGTCATCGAAGGTGGGATGCCCTAGCCTTTATTTTATTATAAATAGGTTGTTAGTGGGCAGATTAGAGGGATTGCAGAATTTGGAGAAAAGTATTCCCGGATTCCCGCGATCCCTCCATGGTGTCGACTCCGAGAAACCCTAGGTGACAATTACTAGGTGTGTATCTCCTTCCCCAAGGTTTGTCTTCACCTCAGGCTCCTTTTAATCTCCCAAACTCCCCCCCGCAGCCCCCTACAGCCACCACTTGCTGGCCAGAATTCCTCTTCCTTGAATTTCACTATTTGATGAAATTCACTATTCATTTCCTAAGGATTTTATTCTCATTTACAGCCGCTTGCCTCCACCGTGGAACCACTTGTAGGCCGCCGCCCCCACCTGTTGGAGCCGCCGCCACCGCCACCTGTTCCCTTCCCCCATAGCCTCCCAACATCAGTCGCCTCCCTGTTTTCCTGTAGTACAACAATCTCCTCCCCGTTTTCCAGCAATCCAGCCCGCCGCCGCCCCTATCCAGCCACCACACAGCCGCCCGTCAAACCCTAGCCACCCCTCCTTGCCGCCAACTTCTCCCACCCTATGGAACCACCTCCAACAGCCCTCCTACTGGTTTTGTCCAGATCTGAACAAACCAGCCCCTGTTCCACCCCTTTCTCATATCCTTTCTTCATCCCTTAACCCATATCCGCTACCAAACATCGGATCCATCCATCCCTCGTCCGAATCTATCCATACGCAGTCAGATCTATCCATTTCCGGTCCGATTCCACCTTCCACCGCCGAGGACAGCCATCTACGCTATTTTTATGCCAACATTGAAATAACATATATTCATAATGATGTGAAGTGACGACGTCGGCGGAGGCGACGACGACAGTTGCGGCAACGGCCATCTATGTCCACGAACATGTAGCAGCGGCGATCAAAGGAGAGATCCATGTCGGCATGAGCAAATGGCGGGGCATCCTCTCCATCAATCATCCCCCGCTCAAAATCACTCATCCCCGATGAGTGGCCAGGGAGAGAATAGCAGGAGAAAGCAGCATCCACAGGTAGCATAGCAAGAGCAGACGTCCACGGGGCAGGACAAGCAGTGCAGGCATCCGCAATAGAACAGAACCTGTCATAAGTAAGAGCAGCAGAAAATCTCGTAGATGTGTCAGCATAAAAAAAAAAGCGATGCAGATCTTACCATCCAATGCAAGAACAAGGAAACCCAAATGGAAGAGCGACACGAAAAGAATCTCACCTCTCAACCCAAGAGAATCTGAAGTGGAAGAGAGAAACGTCGGAGAAAACCACTCAGGTGGAAACCAGATATGCAAAATTAAATCCGAAAAATTGAAACACGGCGAAACACCGATTGCATCGTAAAAATCCAAAAAAAATCGCATTAAATCCAACATTCTTGAAAATCATGAAAGGATCGGCGCTCCAACGTAATAATTTTGTTACGGAACCCGAAGGTATCCACTCGGAGGCTAACCAGACTAAATTTGAATCAACAATTCTGCAATCAGAAGCTCTCGGAGGTGAACAGACGTGAAAGTGACGCAACCTACAGACACTGGCATAAGGCAACGACATGTGTACGTGCAGATCGTACTAGGATGGATGAAAAATATGTGCAATTTGATTGGTTGGGTAATAATGTCGTGAGGACACCAAATCAAAAGGCACATTCGCCGTGAAATCATACGCAGTCGCAAACAAAGACATGTCCGCAGGCGGACACTCACTAATACATAGCCCACAAGTCAAGTCCAACGTCGTAGTTTTAAATTTTGATTTAAAAATGTCATAAAGAAATGCCAGCAAAAAACGCTCATCACCAACTACAGAGTTGGACGCTCCCGGATTTGAAAGGACGTATGTGCGACACAACTCAACATACCCAACTACGTTCACTAACGTGTGCATGCACAGATCATCAAAAGGCGGAGGATAAATGCGTGCGACCGGGCTTGGCAAATAAGTGTGTCTAGGGGACACCACATCAAAAAGCCCTATAGCCAAGGAATCACTAGCAGTCCAACACGAAGCCTTACCCAACGCCAAGCGGTCAGATGAACGGTCCATCCTAGGAAAAGCATAGTCAGATCTACGAACTGGAATGGAAAGACCGAACGTGACAACTAACAACTCGCCCACACACATCCGTCTAGGTAAGTCTAACGGGGAAGCTAGATAAATAAGCGTCTCCAAATATCTCGGACTAGAAATGACAAGCTCGTTTCCTAACAAATCATCTAATCGAGTCAAGTGAACCGGAGGGAGAGTCGACGCGGTCAATTCCGGAGGAGGAGCTAAGTCATACTCACCGTCAAAACACGGATTTAACGTCAAAGAAAAGTCCTCCGGGTGCAAGCCATCAAAATCAAAGGGAAGATCAAACAGTAGATTTTTCCTCACTGAAAACTCAACCGGATCGTCATCACCTAACTCACTTTCAGATAAACATTCGCCACAGGATGACTCTACCAACTCAGACGAAATGTCTTCCAACCCACTAGATACTTCATCCAAAAATAACCTTCCCCCGCAAGGTAAATCTTCCAAGACAATAGGTACATCTGCTAACTCAGGGCCGTCGGACGGTTCCTCAACTATCATAGGAGACGGACCGGAAATATGGTCGAAGGGGAAGTGGGATAATCCCAGGGGGTGATACCTCGGAGGAGACATCCTCATCCAGGTCACTAGGATATCCAAGCTCCTCATCGTCACTAAGGTCGTCAGAGAAATTGGCATCGCCCTCAGTGGCGGGCTCAAACGTCGAAGCTAAAAGAGCCAAAGCCTTAGGCTTTGTGGGGCACTCCACGGCATAGTGGCCAATCACGCCACAACCGTAACATGTAGCGTTCTCCTTGCAAATCTTAACTGTCTGCCTATACTCAACCCGCGGATTTATAACATCCCTAGTAGTGACAACGACAGGTGGCGAGGCAGAGGACCTAACCTTCTCCTTCTCCCTAAAGGTTGGAGTATGTGGGCTCGAAGTAGTCAGATCTTGGCGGAGCAAGGATCTAGCGGGAGGCTTGGAGTCACTCCTGTGATCAAAAACGGGTCAAGTGCCCTGGAGGGGAGAAATGAGATCATAAGATGTCCGAGTAAGGGAGTACGAGGGGACGTACTGGTTCGATGTATGCAAAGTCTTAGGCGGCGAATCACTCGGATAATCAGAAATCTGGGAACGGCAGTAGGGAGGGTAATACTCATCCGTTAATAGATTCTTCACAATCTGCCAACCTACAAGTGAGTCGTTGAGTGACATCCCAAAACGTCTCTCCTCATTGAGCCAGAAGGTCTGGGCTCGACCAGTTAATTGTAGTCTCGCAACGGGAATCTTGTGGGGGTCCACAATATAATATCCCTCAAAATAACGTTTCATATCCTTCACCCAACATAAAAACACTCGTGGTCCACCTATCCCATCACAGGTCGGAGCAGGAAATCCAACAGGCCTAGAGGTGCGCGGTGGTGGTGTCAAATATTGTGCTAACATAACGTTACGCGCAACGAATGAGGGTGAGTGAGTGGAACTCCCAACGTGCGCCATAAAAGACCAACGGAAAACTCAAACGAAGTGAACACGAAAAATCATTTTTTTTGTTTTGATATATTTTAAGAAACACATTTTTATATAATTAAAAATAAAATAGAAGACCAACGAACGTGCCTAAGTGCAAAAGGGGTAGCTCGGAACGAGCGGATCGTTGCCAAGTTGAGAAATTGGCAAACCTGGCTCTGATACCAAATTGATGTAGCACACTCTCGAGAATGGGATTAAGGCACGAAATGGCAAAGGGATTCCTATGGGGAATTTAAGCGAACACGTGGTGTGCGCGCAAAACCAAAATTTCGGCAGAGTTTCGTCGATAATGTTGCGATCTCACAAGTGGGAAATTCCCATCCAAACCTGCACGAACATTCACATATACAATTTTCATAACCTAGCCACACATCTAGTGTCACATCACAGCATTTCCATCCACATGGAGAGTGCTCCGAACTAAGAATTTCGATTCGGAAAGTAGTCCAAATGCAGCCCTCAAAACAAAATAAAACGAGGATATACCAAATTCTTTTGATCCATTCGAAACCAAAGGCTAAACCAACCTCGGTTTGCAAACGTCCAAGGGGACCTATCCTTGCAAAAACCTTCGCAAAAATCGGATGAAAGCAATATAATTTCAGATTTTTGAATGCAAAATAGAATCAAGATTTAGGATAAAATATGATAACTAGAGTTCCACCAAACTCGCAATCCAAGACGAATCACTACCAAGTTCTAGGAGAGGAAATTCGTTACCCAAATCTGAAATTAATGAGAAGGAGAAAGATAACTATGGAAGATTCACACTTCCACGGGTTCACCAGAGTCGCACCGGATGGAGAGAACCGAGCCGCCTTCTTCGGAGTTACACCGGAGGAGGTAGGAGGTCGCCGGAGCAGCAGGAATGACCACCAAGAGGGGGCGGCGGCAGCAGCTTCTGTGATTTCCTGGAGGTCGGGGTCGAGTTCGGCCAGGCCGAGCGGCTGTTTCACACAACTCTAGTTTAGGGTTTTTTTTCTCTTCAACATGCCCTCTCCAACACCTCAATACACATATATATAAAGTCATACACCTCTCCATCCACCCTTCATCTAAATCAAAACTAATCATAACCACTCATGTTTATTAAGAAATAAAACAACACAATTATAAATTTTATAACTTATAAATTTATAAATCTTATAACTTATAAATTCATAAAAGAATTATGAATAGAATATTATTCCAACATTGAAATAACATTATATTCATAATGATGTGAAGTGACGACGGCGGCGGCGGCGACGACAGTTGCGGCAACGGTCATCTATGTCCACGAACATGTAGCGGCGGCGATCAAAAGAGAGATCCACGTCGGCATGAGCAAATGGCGGGAATCCTCGCCATCAAAAGATTCGCCTTTGGAAGGTTGTTATTGCAAAATGGAATTATTAGGAGAATTATACAGTTATAAAGCCCCTAAAGTCCAAAAGGAGGGAAGATATTAATCAAATAAACTAAAACCCCTTCAATTTTTCATTCTCTCCGGCGGTTGAAGCCCGCATAGTCCTTTCGTTCTCATAATCTCTAGATACGTGACATCGCCTTTCCCTGCAATTAACTACACCGACCAGAGGAAACGCCGACGCCAATGTCTCCTCAGCTTCTCTTTGGTGCCAGCGATGCCACTAACTCCATTCCCTCTATTGTCATCTTCGTTCACAAGTTCTGCGAAGACTTTGGGTCCCTGTCGACATCGACAACCCTCCAAAGTCATGTTCAACTGGTGCAAGTTCTCTGTAAATATTGTAGACCACGGCCCCCTAATTCCAGTGCTTTGTTTGATTTCGTGTTTTCTGCTACATATCCAGCCATTCTCAGCCTTCGTTTTGCTTGAGTGGATCGACCTCCTCACTATTGCAGTGGTTATTTGCTTGGTAAAATCCACTAAATCTCTTGCTTAAGAGTTATTAAAATAGTTTTGTTCAGTTCTCCTAAATAGTCGAAAGGTTGCCTTGCAATTGCCATTATATGTCATAAATAGTCCCTGCGATGGAGAGTGAATATACTGGTGGGTCAAGAATGCTTACCAAGTTGATTGTGGTCATTGGCAACAATGATATGCGCAGCCGATGGGAACCTTTGAGTAAAGCAGCTGGCATAGAAAGCAATGACTTATGCTCTGCTTGGGGGGGCATTTTTGCTCCAGTGAGTTTGGACAAAAACTCCAACATGATAGAATGTATGTTTGACATGACTACGGTTATGACAACAACCAAGAAAAACTAATTTTGAACATAAAAATAGATGAAGTTTCTTAAGTGTGGTCGGGCGTTCAAGAACAACGGTTCATAACCATCGCGTTCATGACCATCATCATTGTGCCAAACGGAGTCATAGTTGGACAAATTAGGGGTTTCACCCAACTGTGAAACTGCGTTCGTGGCTGCAGTTTCCAATCACTGCGTTCATGATCGCCACCACCAACCGCTGCGTTTATGAGCACCACCGCCGCACCAAATAGACCCTTAAGGATAAATAATTTTCAAGATAGAAAGTTTGAAGCCATTTCAAATGTGTAAAGAATGGCCTCAAACCTTGTATATACTTCTTGAATAATGAATTACAAGTATGAATACACTTATATAGGAAGAGAGTAAGAAGAGAAAATCCCAATCCAAGATGTGGGACAAATACAAAGAGAGAGAAAAAAGAGAGAAAATGGGCCTTTAGATGGGCCCTTACTAAGGCTTTTCTAACACTCCCCCGCAAGCTGGAGCGTACAAGTCGTAGGCACCAAGCTTGGATAAAAATTGGTAGTATAGCGGCCGGGAGAGAGCTTTAGTTAAGAAGTCAGCAACTTGGTTTGTAGCGGAGACATGCTCCAAATCTATCTTCTTTGACTGTACTTTTTCCCGAATAAAGTGGCAGTCAACTTCAATAAGCTTTGTGCGTTCGTGAAAGACCGGGCTCTTGGCAATATGTATTGCTGCTTGACTATCACAAAATAGGGTCGCCGGTGATGAGAGACGAACACTCAAGTCTCCCAGAAGGCTCTCAAGCCAAGTTAACTCGGAAACACCACCAGCCATGGCCAGGTACTCGGCTTCAGCAGAAGAGCGAGCAACCACAGTCCGTTTCTTGCTACGCCAGGTTATGAGATGTCCACCGAAGTAGGTACAGAAACCAGATGTAGAACGCTTATCATCAATGGATCTTGCATAGTCAGCGTCCGAGTATACAACAAGAGATAAAGATGTGGATGGCTTGTACACAAGCCCTTGTCCTGGAGCGTTCTTGAGATACCGAAGAATGCGCTCGACAGCTTGAAGATGAGATGTCCGAGGAGCATGCATAAATCGACTCACGACTCCCACAGTAAAAGAGATGTCTGGTCGAGTAACCGTAAGATAGATCAGTTTCCCAACCAAGCGTCTGTAGTATTCCGGATTCGTAAGCAGCTTATCAGAGTCAGAGCTGTAGGCCGAGAGCTTGTGATTAGCGTCCATAGGAGTATCTGTAGGTTTGCATCCAGAATAGTCGGAATCATAAAGGAGGTTCATACAATACTTCTTTTGGGATAATACAAGACCATCAGGGCGTCGTGCAACCTCAAGCCCGAAAAAATACCGTAGGTTACCAAGATCTTTGGTCTGAAAGGCGGAGTTCAATTGTTGTTTGGCATGTTGTATCCCTGTAGTATCGTCGCCAGTAATGAGGATATCGTCAACATAGACAAGTAGGATCACAGTTTCGGTTGACCAGTGTCGGGTGAAGAGAGAGAAATCAGTCGAGCTCCGAATGAAGCCAATATCGCAGACTACCTTGCTGAATTTTTCAAACCAAGCGAGCAGGGACTGTTTGAGACCATAAATAGACTTCTGAAGATGACAAACCCGAGACTCCCTCGTGGTCTCAAATCCGAGAGGTTGGTGCATATAAAAAGTCTCCTGCAGATCGTCATTGAGGAAGGCGTTCTTAACATCCAGCTGATAAAGAGGTCAATGACGATGAATAGCTAAGGAGAGAAGAACGCGGACCGTGTTCAATTTGGCCACCGAAGAGAAGGTTTTCTCATAATCAAGGTCATGTTGTTGAGTAAAACCCCGGGCCACGAGACGGGCTTTTAGACGCTCAACGGTGTCATCCGCTGCATGTTTAACAAAAAAGACCCACTTGCAGCTAACGCGTGTTCGCCTGCCGGAAGAGGAACCAGATCTCAAGTCCGGTTAGCCCAGAGAGCCCTCATTTCATCGTCCATGACCGTCTGCCACCTTGGATGTTGAAGCGCCTCTTGCACAGTATTAGGAATAGAAATAGAGGAAGGCGAAGTGGCAAATGCGTAGAGAGGCAGAGTGAGCCGATGGAGAGAAACGTAGTTGGTCAGGGGATGGGCCATCGAAGCAGGAGCCAGATCCGTCGTTGTCGGGGTGTCACTGGGAGCAGGTGGCTGGGACAGGGAACCATCCATGGAGTCACGACCAACGTTGTTAAGATCGCGAGTTAGATCGTAAGATCACCCCGTAGAAGAAGAGTCAAGTGGAACTGCGAAGAGGAAAGTAGAGGATAAAAGCTCTACTATTTTTTTCAAGAAGTGAAAAAACTCAATCTATAATCAACAACATTTTCAAAAAAGATGTGCGAGAGGAAGCATGTAATGATATTGCTTCGTTCATCTACAACAACGCAATACCATTTAATGTGGTAAAGAGTGATGAATTCCACAAGATGTGTGAGTCTATTTCAAGACATGGATTGGGTTTCAAACCACCGTCTTATCATGAAGTTAGGGTCAAATTTTTGAAGCAACAATATGACTTGACAATGGAGACTCTTGCTGAACATAAAACTCATTGGAAGAAGCTGGTTGAAGGAGATGAAGATGCTTTTGGGAAAATTTAAATTTTGATTTGAGTGATTTTCTTTAAAGTAGTATTGAACACTATTGACTTTTTGGTATGTAATATTTTAATGTGATGGTATGGTATGCGACTATGCATCTATGTCTTTTATATTAATATTTTGATGTGATGGTAATATGGTATCATTGGTAATTTGGTATGGTATGAAATATTATATTTTTATTTGATGGTATGTAGATTGTTACATATTTCTCATGCTTTTGATTTAATTTTTTATTAAAATACGATCTTTCGATCCGTGTCGATGCTACGTTTTACGATCTTAGGAATGCCTCCTGATCTTAATTAAGATCCCGATCTTCAGAACATTGGCCGCAACGAGTATAGACACGTATAACGGGCGAAGGAACCTTGGGGGCAGGAATAGAGGAGGGAGATGGCAGAAAGAAGGGAGTTATAGGTACGACAGGACGGGGAAGAGCAGGAGAGGAAGACACGGCGTGGGAAGGTAAGTGAAAGGGCTGGTCTTCGCAGAAGGTGACATCTGCGGAGACGACCAGCTTGCCATCTGAAGGAGAGTAGCAAACATACCCCTTTTGAGTATGAGAGTAGCCAACAAACATATATTTGGCCGCCCGAGGAACAAGTTTGTCGGAGGGAGGTCCAAGAAGATGAACATAACAAACATACCCAAAGACACGCGGGGTGAGAGAGGTTGGATTGGTAGTAGGATAGAGGAGTTGGATAGGAACGGCAAAGTCAAGAACAGATGAAGGTAGGCGGTTAATGAGATGACAGGCTGTGGAGACGGAAAAATTGCAATATTCGATCGGAACCTTCATTTGAAATATGAGAGACCGAGCAACATCGAGTAAATGACGATTCTTCCATTCGGCCACCCCGTTTTGCTGAGGGGTATACGCACACGAAGTTTGATGGATGACGTCAAATTCGGTGCAGAAATTGGAGAAGGTGCGCCCCGTATACTCGCAAGAATTATCAGTGCGGATGATTTTGAGGAGGGTGGCGAACTGCATACGCATCTCAGTTAAGATGGCACGAAACACAGATGTAAGTTCAGTACGATCATGCATTAAATATAGTCATGTAGTACACGAGTAGTCATCAATAAAAGCTACAAAATAGCGAAAACCATAGATACTAGGGACTTTATAAGGACCTCATACATCAGAATGAACTAAGGATAAAGGAGTACTACTCCTGATACATGCAGGGGGGAAGGTAGAACGATGTTATTTGTCGTAGATACAAGATTCACAAGAGAACTCCCGTAAAGGAACATCGGGAAGAGCTCGCTTGAGAATCGGAAGAGGAGCATGCCCAAGGCGACGATGCCAATCAATAGTGGAGACGGTGGAGAGAAGAGTGGATGAGATATCCAAGATGTAGAGTCCATTCAACAGCTGCCCCCTACCAATGATACTCCGGGTGCGACGATCCTGCATAAGAAAGGAAGAGGGAGAAAACGTTATGCAATAATCAAGATCGTGCGTCAGGCGACTAACAGAAAGTAAATTAAAAGAAGATCCGGGAACGTGAAGAACCGAGGAAAGAGAAAGGGTCGGGGTAAGCTGAAGAGCAGCGGCGCCAGAGACCGGTAGGGTCTCACCATTGGCCACAGTGATACACGGGGGATGAGCCGTCTGGAGATACTGGGAGGGCTTCTGGGAGGTAATATGGTGAGTAGCACCAGAATCGACGATCCAGTGGGGGCTAGGAAAGAGACGGGTTATACCTTCTACAGAAAAATACGCAACCGAGCCGGAGGAGCGGCCGAGGGCACCCTGTAGCTGATGGAGTTGGGTGCGGAGCTCATCGATATCGTAGCGGGTAGTGAATGTTGGATCCTGGGCAGAAGCCCTAGTGGGAGCAGGAGCAGCAAAGGAAGTAGTAGCAAGGTGGGGAGGGAACCCAGGCTTGCTGTGACAGGTAGCCTCAAGATGGCCACCCAGCCACAATATGTGCATTTTATAGACGAACGTCCACCACGTCCGCGCCCCCGAGACAGAGGTCGGCCCACTCGAGTGGAAGATCCTCAAGCAGGAGGGGGTCGGAAGGAGAGGTTGTTGAAGAAGAGCAGGTGCAAAGCTGGGAGGAGCCTCAGTAGGAGGCGTAACCCGAAGCAGCATCGAGCAGACATCAGACAATGACAGAGTCGTCATGGAAGAAAGGATTTGGGCCCGAACACTATGTAGGTGGGGCGGAACACGGGACATCATCATCGCGATGGTGACAGCCTCTTTCTGGGCCCATTGAGTAGCTAGATCCGTAGTTGGAGGCTGATGTTGAATCCAAGCCTCGGCCAGTGTCTTTGTCTGGTCAACAAAAGAGATCATATCGTCGGGAGCACCAGGAGCAAGGTTCTGGAGATCGGATATAATATCATATAAGTGTTAAAGATTGTTGTGCCCAGAGTAAAAGGAGTGGAGCTCCACCCACATTGCCTTGGTCGTGTCATGATACATGGTCATCATGCAGGGCTCGGTGTCCATAGAGTTGAGGAGTCAAGCCTGAACCTGACCATCATCGCGAAGCCAGTCATTGGAGGGAGCAACAGGGGTAGCAGGAGTCAAGTCATAGAGAATACCCTTAGTCTGCAGAACACGATGAACAGAGTGAACCCATTCGACGAAATTGTGTTTCCCAGTCAGAGAGATGGTAGTAATCCGTAGCTCATCACGGAGTTCAGAAGCCGTAGTAGCCGCACGGGCTGGCGGAGCAGAAGTAGCAGCGGATGCATCGGAAGCCATGTGGCTAACAGAGGAGGCCGGGCTTCTAGAAGAGAAACCGGGCGGTCAGCAGGGTTTGGACCGGGCGGCAAGCAGGAGGAGCCGGGCGGCTGGGTAATGAAGGTCGGGCGGCTTCGTAGAGAAGTCGGCAAAGGGAGTAGTCGCACGATCACGGCGGACACACCAGCGACAAGAAAAGTCGTGACCAGGATGCGACAAAGAGAAGAGGAGAGGCCGCTAGCGACAAGACAAGTCGCAGCGACTACCAGGAAGCGGGTAGAGGAGAAGTTCGCACGGTCAAGGTAAATCTACCAGCGACAAGGAAAGTCGCGACCAGGACGCGGCTAAGAGAAGAGGAAAGGCCGCTAGCCACAAGACAGGTAGCGGCGACTAGCAGGAAGCGGGTAGAGGAGAAGTCCGCACGGTCAAGGTAAATCTACCAGCGACAAGGAAAGTCGCGACCAGGATGCGGCTAAGGGAAGAGGAGAGACCGCTAGCGACAGGACAGGTCGCAGCGACTAGTGGGGAGGAGGGTATAAGAGGAGTCCGCACGGTCAAGGTGAGTCCACCAGAGGCAAGGAGAGATGTCGCGACATAGATGCGGACTGAAACGAGAAAGAGAGAAGAGGAGGAACCCGCAGCAACTTGAGAGAGGTCGCGACAAGCGGGAAAATAGAGGCCGCGCGGAGAGCAAGGGGTAGAGGCCGCGCGGATGGAAAGATAGAGAGGCCGCGCGGATAACAAGGGAGTCCAGACGGGCAGGGAAAGAAGCAAGAGAAGGTGGACCGCACGTGTGAGAAAAGTTTATAAAAGAGAGAGAGGGTGGTGGAGGAGGAGGAGGAGGAGGCAAGGAGGCCACAACAGAAGTAGAGATAAGGGGACAGCGGCTAGAGAAAGACAGGTCGCTCGATACTGCGGCAAAGCAAGAGAAGGGACAGGCCGCGCGGTCAGCCGAGAGACCAGGCGGTTTGCAAACAGACAGACCGGCTAACCGAGCTCGGGCGATTAGGAAAGATGAGACCGAGAGTAGCCGAGAACAGAAAACCGAACAACCAAGGAGAAACCTCTCTCTGATACCATGTAAAGAATGGTCTCAAACCTTGTATATACTTCTTGAATAATGAATTACAAGTATGAATACACTTATATAGGAAGAGAGGAAGAAGAGAAAATCTCAATTCAAGATGTGCAACAAATACAAAGAGAGAGAAAAAAAAGAGAAAAATGGGCCTTTAGATGGCCCCTTACTAAGGTTTTTCTAACAAAATGGAAGGAATCTTATCTCTCCCACTATTTGATTTTCCTCTCCCTAGATTGAGGCATTTACAAGTCTTTTTCGTAGAAAAGAACTCTTATGCACACACTTTGCGAAGCTCTCATGCTCTTGTCGTGGTCCAAAGTTCCTCCTAGCATTCCACAAATCCCGGCGTCATTGACATTGTCTCCAACGCTCTACTTTTGGCTCCCATGGAGTGTAATTGGTTGTGCAATTTATTTTCCTAAGTCGATTGGATCGGATGGTGATTATTGTTGAGTTTTTACTATTATAACTTAAGTAAGTGGGCCCCACATCTACTTAGGTCATTTGTTTTGGGTTTTAAGTGTCGCATCAATAGCAATTGTGGAATAGCAAGCCTGGTTATCGGCCTCCTCTTCGTCGAGAACTTTTGTCTAAGGAAACTTCTTTTATTATTTGATCTCCTCAAGCGGGGCGAATCCCTTGCTTCTTATCGCTTGATCCTATTAGTGTGGCTAGTAAAAATATTGTTGTCCGAGGAGCACGATTGTTGCATTATTTCAGCAAGTGATGGATATTGTATATTTGTTCTTCCTCCTTGTTGTGCTTATTGCCATTGCAAGGGATTTCAAAAACTTTATCACGTGTTTTGAAACTTATAAGGTGGATTTAATTTTCTTGTTTCTTTGTGATCCTATGTAAGTTATTTTGATCTAATCTACTGATTCCCTTGACATGTGAAAAGATAGTGTCATGGTGATCAAATTAGTAATCATTATTATGTGGAGAATCTTTTGTGATTATTATTAGTAGATTGATCTTCCTAACAAAGTTGTTTCCTTCTCTCGACTTAATCATGAAGCAAATGCATTTGGATGACCCGAGATGCTTCATTAAACATTTTCTTCCTGGCATGCTCAATTTAAATATCAACGATTACCCCAAGCGCTATAATCACTAAACATCACCACCCTAATTGCTAATTTATAAAACAAATGATGAATGTGGCGCGACAGTTAAGGTTGAGTTGTAGTTAAGATAATATTTTTCATAAAAAAAGTTTAACAATTGTCACTTCCCTAAATAATCAACGATCCAGTAAAATTAGAAAAGAAAATTTCATCAAAGAAAAGCATTACTGAAAAATTAATGAACATTTTCTTAACAGCCTAATACCTTTTCAATATTATTGAGTACAAGTTCAAGCAATGTTGCACCAGATGTTTCTAGTAAGGCAGCTAAAGCTTCATCACTGCAAATTAAAGATATATTTTCATTGTCAGTAAGAATTCAACAAAAATCATCATAGAACAGGCAGATATATTCAAAAAAGAGACCAATAAGGCTAGCATGCTTTTTCCTGGTATCGACTTTCTAGAAATTAATTAATAAATAAACAGAGTGTAAATAAGTAAACAAGGAGTGAACAAAAAACGGACTAAATAAATATAAAATTATAGTTTCTCTCATGTACAATAACAATCCATGGAAGTTATTCTGTATAACACGTAAAAGCCCCAACGTTTCACATGGAACGCAAAAACTGAACCATTCAACACAACTTCAGCTGGCACATGTAAGCATCACAGGACATAATGTTACCCTTTCAACCATTGCCTTGCACCTCACAACTAGGCTAAAAGGAGGACCTTAACAAATGCATGACACAGTTCCGTGATACAAAATTTGCAGAGAGCTTCATTAAGGTATGAGTAGAGGGCAGTGGTTTTAGGATCAAAAGTAAAATATACTTGGGCAGAATGAAGAGAGATTTCACTAGATAAGTTCCTTAAAACATACTCAAGACGACCATGGGTGTTCATCAAGGAATTTTTTACAAGCATGGATGATCATTAAGTTGGCTCCCAGAAAGAATCAAGAGGCTAAGACCTGACAACAACCTCAAGAACTTTGCAACATACTGAAGCTCAGGTATGGCTATCAAGTTGAATGATGAACTTCGAATGGACAAACTATAACCTCTTCAGCTCATCTACAACAATCAGTTCCATGTCATGCTATATGAGAACTGAAGGCATTACATACAAAAATACAGCTATAGTTTGAGAAGTCATTCCGTCTAAAGAAACATTTGTTGGTATCAAAAGCTCGTGGTGCATGTCAATATGAAAATAAATCTTCATCATTAAAAACACAACTATTATGCATCCAAGGGGACAAGTCAAATATATAAACAGTAGAGCAAAGAAAAAATCTCTAAGATTGATAGGCACCTATTGTTGGATTGCTGACACAGAAAGTTAGAAACTAAGCTAAAATATTCCTCACTGTAAGCCCAAGCACTATAATGAGCAACCATAAATGTCAATTCATCACCATGTATGGTAAGTACAATAGCATGGCAAATAGAATACGGCACAAATTATGCATGCATGAGTCATGATATGAAATATAAAGAAATTAGGTTGTTTTAAATGCAGACTATGAATTTCTCAATGTAATTCAACATCATTAAAGAGATATTCCTAACAGTGGATAATTCAAGGAATGAAGTGAGAATCTTACGTAGGATGAGGTGAATGTTGTGAGGTGAATATGCCCTAAGAAAATTCTCATGAATGTATGTGTGTGTAGTGATGACGGGGAGACCTAGAATAATGCAAAGCTCATGCAAAGATTTGGCGAATAAATTAATGAGTGCTAAAATAGTAAAAGAGTTGATGGGAATCATAGTTCATGGGCAGGCCAACCCGTATCGGAGCCCGTTCAGCTTTACACTCGTCAAAAGAGGTAGGAGCACTCCCATATCGCCATCACATTCAGAGCCTCGACGTGATATTTTTTATGTATTTGTTTTATTTTTTTCATACATTGTTTATGTATGTTGTGTATGATGACGTTTAATCACACCCGTCCATTATGTATTTCTAGCCCATAAATATGTTTGTAGAGTTCTATTGGAGGGTATTGCAAAATTTTGAGAAGACTTAGAGAAGACTTAGTGTTAGAAGAAAAATTTGTAAAGGCCCAAAGAAAAGCTCATCTAAGGCCCTCTTCCTCCTTATGTATTAGTCTCACATCTTAGATTGGGATTGTTTTCCCTCTTTCTCTTTCTATATTAATGTACAAATACATGTATTCAAGATGTATATGGAAAAATTAATAAAAAATTTATTTTATTTCTCTGTATTCTGATATTCTCAACATGGTATCAGAGCCAATGCGATCTTCTGAGTTCTTTTTTTCATGCGGTCAGCATTCTTCTAAACTGCAAATATGCGGACTCTTCTCCATTGTTAACCGCAGCTCTTCTCTGCAGATCGATCCTTTTTTGACTGCAGCTCCTCTCTGTGTGCTTCTCTCTATCGACCCTCCCTGTCTGTTTCCCATTTTATAGCCTTTCCTCCCTTCTGATCACTGGGCCCCACTTGATGGGTGTTTACCGCATTTCTCTGCGTTCATCTTTCCCTATTCGCGTCGTCTTCTTGGCTTGTGCAGCTCCTATCGACCAAGCAGTCAAGCTTCCCAGCCATGGTTTTCATCCTCCGCAGTTTCCTGCTTCTAGCCGCACGGATCGCAATTTCTATAATCAACTGCGGTCTCCTGTGTCTTGCTCGTTGCGACAAGCTCTTCGACAACATTGCACGCTCGTTGATTCTGTCGTTGTTGCGACAAACTTCTCTTGCCGCTGTTTTTTGTCCGTTAGGCCGTCGTTGCCCTTCTTGCAGTGTGCCTTGCCGCCGCTGTTCTTCGCCAGGCCACAGGTTCTAGCTCGCTAGTACTGTTCTAGTTCTCTTGTCGCGGGCCCACAGGAGAACACCTGCTTGTAGATCACTTATTTGTCACCTCAAGAAATCTATTTATGGTCTCAAAGAGTCTCCGCGCGCATGGTTTGACAAGTTCAGTACGGTTGTCCGTGATGTTGGATTTACTCGGAGCTCTGAGGACTTCTCTCTCTTTACTCATCATCAAGCAACAGACATCGTGTTTATTTTAGTTTATGGCGATAACATTCTAATCACGGGTGATGATTCCAAAGTAATCAAAAAGATCAGGCAACACTTGAATTCAGTTTTTAAACAAAAGATTTGGGGAACCTTCGGTACTTCTTTGGCCTATAGGTTGCAAGACTTTCTGATGGTCGTGTTCTATCCCAACGGAAGTACTGTCTTGATCTTCTTCATGACGCTGACTATTCTGGATGTAAGCCTATTGATACTCCTATGAATGTCAATCACAAACTCTGTGCTCATGTCTCCATCACTGATCTACTTCTTCCAAATCCAGAGTATTATCGACGTCTTGTAGGAAAGTTGATTTATCTCATAGTTACTAGACCAGATATTTCATTTGTTGTTGGAGTTATCAACCGATTCATGCATTCTACACGGATGTCTCTCCTCCGGGTTATTGAGGGCATCCTAAGATATCTGAAGACAGCCTCTAGACGATGACTTATAGATAAAACCTCTTATTCCTCTACTCTGTCGTTGATTGCTTATTCACGTGCTGATTATGCTGACTCCCTAGATAATCGACGTTCCACAAGTGGATTCTGTAGTTACTTCGTAGAACACCTTATTACCTGACGCATCAAGAAACAATTTGTGGTTGAACGCTCATCGACCGAAGCCGAGTATCGTTCGATGGAATCTGTTGTATCTGAGCTTACGGGGTTAGAAAGTCTCCAAGATGATTTGAGAGTCAAGCTTTACCCACCATCCACTTTATTTTGTGACAGTCAAGCGACTATATATATTGCCAAGAATCTTATTTTCTCTGAGCGAACCAAACACATTGAAGTAGATTGTCATTTCATTCGGGAGAAAATTCAAATGAAGAAGCTAGAATTGAAACATGTTCTGGTTGCTGATTTAGTTGCTAATCTTCTCACTAAAGCTTTACCGCGTTGTTATATTATCAGTTCTTGTCCAATATGAGTGCTTATGATTTGTATGCTCCATCCTGCAGGGGATTGTTAGAAAAAAATTTTGTAATGGCCCGTCTAAGGCCCTCTTCCTCCTTTTGTATTAGTCTCACATCTTAGAATGAGATTGTTTTCCCTCTTTCTCTTACTATATTAATGTACAAATACTTCTATTCAAGATATATATGGAAAATTAATAAAAAATTTATTTTATTTTTTTGTATTCTGATATTCTCTAGACCTAGAAATTTGTAGTAACCGCGGTATCAATTCCATGGAGTTCTCGAAGATTAATCCTAGAGGAATCATGCCCACCCCCCACCCCTCACCCCCACCCCAGTTTGGTAGGTCCCACTCCCTTACTCCCCCTCCCATGTGACAGCCAACTGCCGCATTTACATCCAAAGCCCCGTGCTTCTCATCAGGCGCATTATTTCCCCATTAATCCCCTACTGATCACTCTCTTAACCACCTGTATCCACTCCCTGACCACTTATACGACCACTATTCCCACGAAAGAGAGATTGTCGATGGCGTAACAGTCGAAGTAATAATAAAACGGTGAGTAAACATCGAGTATCAATCTCTCAAGGAACACAAGCGTAGATTAATCAAATCGAATATCTAGATATCAAGGTAGGTGCGAATCATTGTTTGAAATTGGTTTTTCTTAAAGCAACATTCATGAAAGAAAGCCCTAAACTACAAAATCTTTGAGATCCACATTCCCGTCAACACGAGAACACATTGTCATCACAATATCACATTCAAACACAAGCATTTCATCACCACAATCAACAATCTCCAAAGCATGCGCCAAAGTCATGAACAAGAGAGAAATCATGAACATTCATTTTGCAAGAACAAATTGAAAAGCATGATTGAAAGTGTTCACAACCACAAACAATATCCATCATCAATACAATAGAAGAAAAGCTAACATTTGAAAACCAAGTTTGGCGGGAAAAATAAAAGGGGACACAACCCTTACTCGAGACTATTCCGCGGATATGAGGAAGAACCACCGAGGCATGAATCTTCCATGCAGTCTTTGGTTGTCGCCCGAGGTCAATAAGAGTTTGTCACCACTCCTACAATGTTACCCGTCCTCTTGATTGGTTTGCAACTGCCACGTATTGATCCCAATCTCCCTTGCTATATGATACGACCCGAAGCCGCTTCGGAGCGGTCTATCATCGGAAGGGGCCAAGGAACCGCGTGATTGAACCATCCGGTTCAGTCCCACTCTTCGCCTAATCGAACTGAGCGGGCCCTGCTGGTTTTCGGGTGGGTATTTGGGGGGAGTGCGGCGCATCCCCTAGGGCATCGAAGATTTCTCACAACGGTATTCTCGGTTCTTTCCCGTAGGAGTGGCGGTAGCTAACATTTGGTATCAGAGGAGTTCTCCATCATTGCAGGTCATGGTAACCCACGATACGCGCATCACGGCTCTGAAAGAAGGGCAACAGGGACTTTGGGACCTCCTGGAGTCGCTGAAGGACAAACTGTCGCAGAAAATCGGCACAGTTGAGGAACACTCCCGCGCGGCTTTCCTAGAGGCGACAGAAAGAAGGCGGCTCGAACGGGGTCCAGATCGCGACAAGGGACCGGCGTTTGATGTCGTGGTTGATTTCAGCAGTTCGGGGGAATCAATGGCCGAGACCCGGGGGGCTTCAACCAGTCAAAGCAGCCAACGATGTTGTGGCAGGAGGAATTCAGGGGACAGCGAGGCGCCGAGACAGCAAGGGGAGACAGTCAGTTCTACCGGCAGCCACATATGAGTTGGGGGGAAGGAGAAGGTAGCAACGGTACCGGCCCTGGAGGATGCGGGGGCGTTCGACTACCACACAGAGGGGAAGGAGAACCACTAGCAGAGGATCACTGGGGTTGGGGGCCCATCATGCAAGGTAGAGGAAGACACCATCCACCAAATGCTATGGATAATGGGGGGTCGTGGAATCAAGGTTGGGGAAAACATCCAAATATTTCGGAGGGGCGGCCACCGTAGCAACACCTCCCTCCAGTACAGCCCCGACTAACGAGGATGGAGTTTCATTACATGCTGCAGGACGGGTCAGAGACCCACGAGGAAGGCATGCCCAAGGAGGGGGAGTCCTCGAGTTGGAGGAAATCGAAGTTGTTGTTCACACTTTAGAAAGGGGAGGGCAACCCTCCACGATGCGGATGATAGAGAAGGCGTCCGACCAGAAGGTGTCCATACAGCTTCATCAACACCGAGGTAGCCAAGAAGTTAGCCATCGCACCGACGAAGGGTAAGGTGATCGAGGTGCTTGTGGAACGGGAACCTTCTGCAGTGCACGAGAGCCGTGCGGAGGGTGTCACTCACGATACAGGGGTTCAAATGCTTGGTGTACCTGTATATATTACCTGTTTGGGTATCCGACGTAGTCTTGGGGGCGCAGTGGCTGAGAAAGCTGCAATTTGTTACGAATGACTGGAAAAACATGACCATGGAGTTCACACACGAGGGAAAGATACAAGTTGCAGAGTAATACGGGGCCGATGGTAAAGGAAGCCACTGTCTTATCCTTGCAGCAATGGGTCGCGCAGGGATACCCCATGGCTTGGGTCCTAGCGGGAGAACCAGAGGGGCAAAAGCAAGATGTTCCCGAGAGATTGCAGGCGGTCATAAAAAGGTTCAAAGAGGTCTTCGAGACACCGAGGTGGTTGCATCCGCCGCAGGCATGCGATCACTGAATCTCGATCAAAGAGGGCGCGGAGCCCACCAGTGTTCAGCCTTATAGGTACCCTCACATACAGAATGGGGAGATTGAAAGATGTGTACGGTAAATGCTGCGGGAGGGGACCATTCGCGACAGCACCAGTCCGTTTTCCTCTCTGGTTCTATTGGTGAAAACGAAGGACGGAACCTCGGGGTTTTGCATTGACTATGGAGCACTCAACCGGGTCACTGTCAAAGACAAATTTCTGATCACGATCATCGACGAGCTTTTGGATGAATTGCAAGAAGCCCAATACTTCACGAAGTAAGATTTGCATCAGGGTACCATCAGATCCGCATACAGGAGGGGAATGTGGAGAAGACGACATTCCGAACACACGAAGGGCACTACGAATTCCTAGTGATGTCTTTCGGGTTGACGACTCCGTCAACCTTTCGAGCAGTCATGAACGAAACTTTCAGGAGTTGGTTGTGGAAGTTTGTGTTGGTTTTCTTCGATGACATCCTCATTTACAGTACAAGCTTGGAGGCGCACGAGGAACACTTGGGGTTTGTACTGCAAATCCTCAAGGAGCAAAAATGGTGTGTAAAGAGATCAAAGTGCTCTTTCAGGCAATATGAGGTAGACTATCTGGGCCACTTGGTGAATAGAGAAGGGGTGTAGCCAGACCCACAGAAGATCTAGAGCATGATGGAGTGGCCCACGCCCACCAATATCAAGATGTTGAGAGGATTTTTGGCGCTAACAGAATACTACAAAAAGTTTGTGAAGGACTACGGGAAGATCGCTAAGCCGCTCACTATATTGCTGCAGAAGGGAAAGTTTGATTGGGGACATGAAGCAGAGCTCGCATTCCAGACACTGAAAGAGGCTATGGTCACGACACCGGGGCTAGCACTACCCAACTTTTTCGAGTTGTTCATAGTGGAAACAGATGCGTCGGGGGTAGGCTTAGGGGCGGTGTTGAAGCAGGAAGGGAGGCCGATGGCGTACTATAACAAGACAATTCAAGGGGAAGCGTTGGGGCTATCTGTATATGAGAAGGAGATGTTGGCGATTGATAATTCTAATTTTATCCTTATTTTTATATAATTTTTATTTAATAATTAATTAATTTATAATTATATTTTATTAATTAAGTTCCTAATTTATTTCTTTTTATATTTCAAGTTAATCTGGACTACAAATAACATTTTGAAGCTAACAGAACTGATTAGGAGAAGATTTTGAGCAAATCTGGAAAAATCTCAAGTACACGCCTCAGGGTCACGGGCGTGACTAAGGGGCGTGACCTATGTCACAGGTCGTGTCTGCTTCCAGCTGTTCTAGAGCGCTTTCCACGATATTTAAAAAGTATACGCCCCCAGTCACGGGCGTGGCATGGGGGCGTGACTCCAGTCACGGGGCGTGACTCCCCGCCAGAACTCCAGATTCCATTGCTACGTCGGATTAAATTTACACGCACCATCACGGGTGTGACCGGGGAGCGTGGCCACCATGGTTATCATGATCGCGATCCTGATCGTAGGATCTTATGATCCTACGATCCAGATTTTGTAAATCGATCTGGATCTTACCTAGGATCTAAATCGACACATCTATGACTAGGATCGCGATCCGGATCTTAGGAACGCGATCCTGACCCGATTCTACTGTTGTGGCGAAAGGTAACTAGAAACATGTCTAATCATATTCTGACCTCATTCAACAGGTCCAACGTCTATAACTCATTATTTAACCTTATCCCAATCCCGCCTCATACTCAATCACAAAATCATATCATATTGCTTTACTGTATCTCAACTGTCGATTGTCGACTGCAAACTGAGGCCAAGAGCAGTTTCTTTGGTGATTTACAGTCCAGATTTCTTTTTATTGTCAGTAAACACTTAGTGTCTTACCTGAAACTGAAATTGAACTTTATATGATATTATCTTTTTGATTTAATTATTCAAAAAAAAATTAATATTGTTATTCACATACTAATCAATTTATTAATTTTTTTTTGTTAATTGACCACGCAATTTAATGATATAAAATTCAATTTTATTTTTTAGTCTTAATTTACGAATGTTGCAGTATCTTGCGATCCTCGATCTGATCCGAACCAACCTCAAAACGATCACATCTAGGATCTCGATCCTGACAACCTTGGTGACCACCAGCTCAGGGGCATGACTCAGCCATTAAGAAGTCAGTTTCCATCGTAAGCCGTTTCAGCTTACACGCCCTGGTCATGGGCGTGACCATGAGGCGTGACCTCTTCTGCAACCGCCAGATTAACTCATATCGTTCCATGTTCCTGTGACCTAGGGCCGTGACCTCGGGGCGTGACCAACCAATTTACTCACTTTTGGCGGATTTTCCCCAAAACGTTCCCGGGCTTTCAAGACGTCGGTTCTATATCTTACATGCCCTAGGTCACGGGCGTGACTCACCAGTAAATTTTACTATAAATTTCAGGCAATACCAAGAGCTGGTGAGTTGGTTTTTGGAGTTTATTTTCAGTATTTTTGCATTACTTTTCTATATTTTCCATTTCATAGTCTAATCTTTATCTTTGGTAATTTTTAATTCAAATACTTTTTTCATTTGTAATAATGTCTCCCTCTACCTTGTGTAATTCTTTTATCATGATTAGTAGCTAAACTTCATTTGGCACTTGATCATGATGAACTTTGAAATAAAATAAACTTTTTATTTTTCTCAAAATTGTCAAGCTCTCTACTTTGTTCACTTCGATTTATCTTTTAATTTAATTGCGTTGAATCCATATATCGTGAATATGTTTTTCGATCTAAGATCCGCATGTTGGTTGATCGAGAGATCCGTGCAAGCGAGGAGATCACTCAAAGATAAAAGGAGTTGCATATACTTCTCGAGAGAGGACGACATAAATCTTCCGGATTGGAGTCAAATCCAATAATGGGATTCACCGCCTAAAGCAAGTTTAGGGGTTTCGACTAAACGAGAGGTCTTAATCGATCAACCTAAGGTTAGTCAAGAGCGTATTCTCGAGAGAGTAGCTTTCGTATTTTGGGAACCTCCACGGTCGAAGTAAGTAATTTAGAAGCTTGCATTTTATTATTTCATGAAAGTTTATTTTAATCCAAAGGATTCTAGATCAATTGTTAATTTTCAAAACATCGAATTTATCTTTAGTAAAATAGTTATTTTTCTGAGTTTACCGAAATCACAAAACCAACTTTTATTCGATAAAATAATAGCTCTTCCTTGTGATTACAAGTACTCAACAGACCCCAAGTATAAATACGACACTTGATCCTATACTCCAAAACGATATGTATACTTGTCTTGTCGATTTAGAATTGCGCTCTAGCATGAATTTTATTCATCAAGTTTTTGACGTCGTGATCGTATTAATTCTATCATTTTTTTGTTAAAAAAAATTGTTTGTTTTTTTCCAAAAGCTTTACCTTTAATTTTTTTTATAATTAAAATTTATTGCAAAAAGGCCGTGTCGAGTTTTCATCCCGCAAGACCGCCTAGTATCTTGCGAACCCGTCATTGGGTAGTCCTTGGGAAATCCGGAAAATTTTATTTTATAAATCTTTAATCATAGAATTTTATTTATTTATTTTTGTTTTGATATATGACCCAAGGGAATCCGTCAAATCTATTCGACTTTGATCCGGAGATCAAGCAAACCTTACGGCGACATCTAAAACTTCATAAAATTAATTCTCCAGATTTGATTGAGGAATCCGTAGATGGCATTTATTATTCTTCTTCTTTTCTTTCTTCTTCACCTTCTTTTACTTCCACTTCCCTTTCTCAATTTTCTTTTATTTTGGGTGACCCAAATCCAAATATGGTCGAACAACGGATTATGTCATATTATGCTCGGCCAAATTTGGATGAGCCGCAATTAAGTATTGTTTGACCCGTTTTTGCGAACAATAACTTTGAATTGAAGCCGAGCATCATTCAAATGGTACAACAATCTATACAATTTGATGGGCTTCAAGATGAGAACCCAAACATACATATTTCTAACTTTTTAGAAATATGTGATACTTTCAAAATTAACGAGGTTTCCAATGATGTCATCAGGCCAAGGCTTTTTCCTTTCGCTTTGCGCACCAAAGATAAGCAGTGATTGAGTTCTATACCAAGAGGGTCCATCACTACATGGGCCGAGATGACAGAAAAATTTGTCACAAATTATTTTCCGCCCGTCAAAACGGCTAAGTTGCGCAATGATATAACATACTTATCTCAAGTTGATACGGAAACATTATATGATACTTGAAAATGATTTAAGAAATTGTAGCGTTGTTGTCCACATCATGCAATTCCTGATTGCTTGCAAATTCAAACATTCTATAATGGCCTCAATTCCCAAACGAGGCAACATATTGATGTCGTCGTCGGTGGAACGTTAAACAACAAGACACCGGTGGCCGCCCAAGAGCTTATAGAAGGTATAGTCATGAATACGTATCAGTGGAGTAGACCTCGGTCTCGTTCACTTAAACCGGTCGGGATGTACGAAGTTGATACGGTTTCTAATTTATCTCTCCAGGTTGAGATGTTTAATAAAAGAATAGAAGAGATTTCTGCTTCCTATTCTACACATATCTGGGAATCTTCCACTATAGCCGAACATGTGGATTACAATGGTAATCCTAATCGGCCAACTTTTAATTCGGTTAATAATTATTATGGTAATACTTATCACCCATGTTTAAGAAATCACTCTAACTTCTCTTGGAGTAATCTGGGGAACACGGTACGTCTACCGAACACAATTCCACCCGGATTTCTACCACCACAAGCTCAAAAACTCTCACTCTCGAGGAGGTTTTCACCAAATATGCGGCTAGTAATGACGTCAATATCTGGAATCTCACCGGATCAATTCGCAATTTGGAGAATCAAATTGGGCAAATCGCAAAAATGCTCTCTGATCGTCAACAAGGAGCATTACAGGGCATATGGAGCCTAACCCAAAGGAGCAAGCAAAGGTTATCACGCTACGAAGCGGGAAGGAGGTAACTACTTTCTCAAGTCCGGTTGAAACAGAGTTAACAATTTCTACATCTACTCCTCATAAGGCTTCCATTGAAAATAAATTAAGGAATTCCAATTGCCTCTTACCTATCTGTCTAAATTAAAGAAAGACCGGTTGGATGAGCATTACGGAAAATTCTTAGAAATATTTAAGCAAATTCATATAAATTTACCATTTTGCGAAACGATAACGCAAATGTCGAAGTATGTTAAGTACCTCAAGGATCTTTTATCTAATAAAAAGAAACTTGAGGATATTTTCATGGTTCAATTGAAAGTGGAATGTTCGGCGGTTTTGCTTAATAAATTGTCCAAGAAATTAACCGATCCAGGTAGTTTTTCTATTCCATGTTTATTTGATGATTTATTAGTAAAACATGCGTTGGCCGATCTAGGCGTCTCTATTAATTTGATGTCTTATTCTTTATTTTTAAAAATGAGATTAGGAGAGCCTAATCCAACGAGAATGAGCATCCAATTGACGGATCGGTCTATTAAATACCCTATGGGAATTATTGAAGATGTTCTTGTCAAGGTTGACAAATTTATCTTTCTGTAGATTTCGTCATCTTTGACATAGAAGAGGACACTGAGGTTCCGCTCATTCTCGGTCGCCCTTTTCTTACCACCTCGCGCGCCATAATAGACATTAATAACGGTAAACTTCTGCTTAAAGTCGGAGATGAAGAAGTTACCTTTACTATTAATTTATCTATGAAAAATACGCTCTCCAATGACGAGTCGTGTTTCTTTTTGGAGGCTTCTCCCGATTAAGACTCTGTTTTATTTTTTTGAAATTTTTTCATCGTCTATTTTTTATGAAGAAAATTTTGAATATCTAAAATTAATTTCTCATTAAAATATTGATAACGATTCGATCACACGCGCACCTATTTTTGAAATTTTAGATTAGGTAGTGATCAATTAAAAAATTCTTAAGAAGAACCTCCAACTTTAGAACTGAAACAATTGTCCGATCATTTATAATACTTATTTCTAGCGGAGAGTTCAAAGTTTCCCGTTATTGTGTCGGCATATTTAATCGATGAGGAAAAATTACAATTATCAAATGTTTTAAAACTTCATCACCACGCAATTGCGTGGAAAATTGCGGATTTGAAAGGGATTAATCTCTTCTTTTGTACACATAAAATTTTATTAGAAGAAAATTCATAAAAAATTATTCAACCTCAACGCCGCCTAAATCCTAATATGAAGGAGGTGGCTAAGGCGGAGGTAATAAAATTATTAGACGCAGGCATCATCTATCCGATTTCGGATAGCACTTAGGTAAGTCCGGTCCAAGTGGTGTCAAAGAAAGGAGTATTAACGGTAGTGCCGAATGATAAAAACGAATTAATCCCTACTAAAATCGTTACCGGATGGCGGGTTTGCATTGACTACCGCAAACTAAATGATGTGACCTGTAAGGATCATTTTCTTTTACCGTTCATCGACCAAATCCTTGAACAGCTATCCGGGCACTCTTTCTATTGTTTTCTTGACGGTCTCTCGGGATATTTCCAAATCCCAATCGCTCCCGGAAACCAAAAGAAAACAACATTCACTTATCCGTTTGACACTTTCGCCTATCGGAGGATATCATTTGGTTTATGTAACGCATTGGCAACCTTTTAAAGGTATATGCTAGCAATTTTTGACAAACTGGTGGAGGATATTATGGAAGTTTTCATGGACGATTTCTCCGTTTTTGGAGATTCGTTTGATTTATGTTTAAATAATCTCTCTCGTGTTCTCCAAAGATGTGAGGACACAAATTTAGCTTTAAATTGAGAGAAATATCATTTTATGGTACGGAAGGGTTTAGTATTATGCCCCAAAATTTCAAGTAGGAGCATAGAGATAGACAAAACTAAAATAGAAACTACAGAAAAACTACCTCCCCCTTCGAATGTTAAGGTTGTACGTACCTTTCTTGGGCATGTCGGTTTTAATCGTCGTTTTCTTAAAGATTTTTTCAAAATAACCAAGTCCATCACTCATCTTTTAGAAAAAGATGTCTCATTTATTTTTTATGAAGATTGTTTGCATATTTTTTTCTATAATTAAAGAAAAATTAATAAACATGCTCATCATGATAGCTCACAATTGGGATCTTCCTTTTGAAATAATTTGCAACGCTAGTACTTTTGTCGTTGGTGCGGTTTTAGGACAACGCATCAATAAGAATTTTCATCTTATATATTATGCGAGCAAAACATTAATTGCCACACAATAAAACTATACCACAATCGAGAAATAATTATTAGCCATTATTTTTACTTTTGATAAATTTCGCTCTTATCTCACTTTGTCCAAAATTATTATTTTTACCGATCATTAGGCTTTGCGTTATTTACTAATAAAAACATATACAAAGTCTAGATTGATTAGATGGATTTTGTTTCTCCAAGAATTTGACTTGGTGATCCGTAATAAAGGGGAGCGGGGAATTTAGCGGCAAATCTTTCTCGGTTGGAGAATCCCAATTCGGAGGAGCTTATCGAGGAGGATATTGATAATACTTTTCCAGAGGAGCGCCTCCTCACTATATATAAGGTAATAACTCTCCACACTCCTTGGTTCACCGATTTCGCAAACTACCTTGTTGCGAGATTTTTTCCAAAGGATTTTTCTTATCAAGAAAAGAAGAAATTCTTTTTCGATTTCAAAATTTATTTTTAGGATGATCTACTTCTTTTTTTGAGTTTGGTAGTGCGGAGGTGTGTTTCTCATGGGGACGGCACCCAAATCTTAAAACATTGTCACGATGGACCCGCTGGTGGGCACTACAAAGCAAATCAGACGACACAGAAAGTACTTGAAGCGGGCTTTTATTGGCCGAGCATCTTCAAAGACGCTCACGCTCATGTAAGTCGTTGTGAACAATGCCGACGCTCAGGTAATATTTCACGTCTTGATGAAATGTCATTAAATTCATTTTTAGAAATAGAGGTTTTTGATTTATGTGGGATCGACTTTGTTGGGCCGCTACCAACTTCCTTTGGAAATTGATATATTTTGGTGGCGGTCGACTACGTGTCACGGTGTGCGGAAGCGCAAGCCCTTCCCACTAATGATGCCCGGGTCGGGACCCAATTTCTCAAAACGCTCTTTTCGCAATTTGGAGCACTGCAGGCAATAGTGAGTGATATGGGCACTCATTTTTGTAACAGACAATTTGCTAAAGTATTATATAAATACGGCGTTACACATAGGTTGGTCACCCCCTATCACCCTCAAACAAGTGGTCAAGTATAAGTAGTAAATCGTGAAATAAAATGAATATTAAAAAATGGTTTCTACTAATAAAAAAGATTGGTCAGTTAAACTTGACAATGCATTATGGGCTTATCGGACTGCGTATAAGACCGTTATCGGTTGTATGTCGTATCGATTAGTTTATGGGAAATCATGTCACTTACCGGTTGAGCTTGAGCACCGCGTCTTTTAGGCGCTTAAAATTTTAAATCTTGATGGAAATTTGTCATCCGAGCTTTGCAAATTTCAAATTAACGAGCTCAATAAGTGACACTCCTTCGCCTACGAAAGTAATAAACTATATAAGAAACACAAAATTTTATCATGATAGAAAAATTAAGCACCCGAAGGAGTTCAAATCGAGAGACCAAGTTCTCCTTTATAACTCGCGTTTACGTCTTTTTTTGGGAAAACTTAAGCCCCACTAGTCTGGCCCCTTTATCGTAAAAGAGGTTTGGCCCTACGGGACAGTACTTATCTCACATCTGGAAAAAGGCGAGTTTAAAGTGAACGGGCACCGGTTGAAATTATTTTTCTACGGCGATAATATTAATGAGCACCGGGATGAAATTATCCTCCCTAACCCGTAAATCAGTGCACCAAATTGGTCGAGCTCAACGACTGTAAATAAAGCGCTCTTGCGAGACACCCCATGATTATCTTTTTTATATATATATCTTTATTATATAATACAATATGCATATTTCAATCACACCATGAATTTCATCTTGACCGTCCGATCTCCAGGAGATCAAATCTGACCGTTGGATTCATCAAGTCTGGCCTGCAATTAAAAAAATCCCCAAAGCTGTTACTGTTCATCCCCTAATTTTTTCTGATACCACCGTTTCCGCAGTCCTTCTCCCGCGCCCTCCTCTGCCGCCGGACAACCCCCGGCGTGTACAACCTTGGGCTCGCGAGTAGCCCGACAAGCAAGGAAGGAAGGCTGGCGAGACGGGGGAGGCCAACCCCCTCGAAAGGAAGGGACAGCCCATGAGTTAAGGCGAGACCTCGCTAGGCGAGATCTCGCTAGGCGAGACCTCCGGGCGCGGGCGAGATGAGCCCACAGGCGAGATCCCCCTAAGCTTGACAGGTCCCTCCCCACTCGCCACATGAAAAAAGATGGTCTTTAACTTTTTACCCACAAGGGGGATTTTACCTTTGTGCCCCAGATAGTTTTACATTCTTACCCCTGGAGGCCTGCATATAGCTCTCCAGAACAGCGGAGTTTGGCTATTAACAGACCCAGCCCAGGGTGTTTTGGTCTTTTCAAGTGGATTTAGAATTGATATTTACAGATCAGATTCAGTGGCCTATAAATAGACCGATAAGGTGCCTGAGAAGAGGTTGTTGAACCTTTCCACTATTTTCCTCGCAGGCACCTAGCTCAGCACTGGCTAGGGAGGGGAAGACTCTCAGTTCTTCCGGGTACGAGGCGGGACCTCCAAGCTGAGTCCCCTCGGTCTGTTTTCAGGTCACTGACTCTCGTCAGGAGGGTAGCGCAGGGAGAGTACGTGTGGGCTGCATCCTGTTTCGAACTCTAGGAGGGACCGGAAAGCTGGTTCCAACATTTTTTGTGCGGTGAGCGTGGACCGTAGCCCTCAGAGAAGAACCTTGAGCAACCACATGGTGGGAGATCACGGGGAAGGAGAAGGAGGGGAGTCGGATAACCAGGGGGAATTTGTAGGGAGAGCGGAGTTTATGGCTTCAATCAAGGGGATCATGGATCTACTGCAAGGGATCTCGCGGCAGGGAGACTGTTCGACTCCACTGCCTCCAGCGCCAGCTCTCGCGACTCAGGAAGAACTCGTCTCGGCGCGAGTAGGAGAGGATGCCCCGGGGAGAAGGCCGGGAAAGGAGGTGATGATGGAAGGGAGCGGGAGAGACATGCCGGGAAGGGAGCTGTTCCCAAGCCCGGCGGGTACCATCTCGCCAGGAGAGGTCGTCGCGCGAGTAGGGGCAGTGAGACCTGCGGCGAGAGGGTCCCCTTTTTGCGAGCTGATCCTGTTCGCTCCCGTCCCAGAGGGCTTCCGAGAGCCCGAGATGAACTACTACGTAGGGAAGGATGATCCTCTCCACCACTTGCAGTGGTTCGAAGACGCTGTCTCGATCAGACCCATGACAGACGCGTTTAAGTGCCGCCTTTTTGCAATCACCCTAAAGGACAAAGCTAGGGACTGGTTCCATCAACTCCCGACCGGCTCGATATACTGCTTCGAGGACTTAAGTAGGAGTTTCCAGCTCCGGTTCTCCACGTCTAAGAAAAGGAAAAAGAACCCGGAGTCGATCTTCTTAATTAAGCAGAAGGCGGAGGAATCGCTGGCTCAGTACGTGGACAGGTTTCAAGAAGAGATTTTGGATATACAGGAGGTGCCAGGGTTTGCCCTCCAGATGGCCTTCACGGTGGGACTGCGGGAAGGATTCTTCAAGATGAGCCTCACCCGGAAGGCGCCACTGTCCTTTGAGGGCCTGATGGAGAAGGCGGCAAAGGAAATAGCGATGGAGGCGGCAAACCCAGCTTTTGCAAAGAAGCTAGCGAGGCTTACTGAGGTAGAGTCGAAGGAGTCGGGTGGGAGGCAACCGGAGGCAAGGAGAAGAGAGGAGCCAAGGGTGCAGGCATATCCGGAGCTGGGGTGGAGACAGCGGGGAGGCATAGCCCCAGGACAAGGTAGGGGATTTCCCCAAGGGGGGAGGAACCAACAGGGAGGACCGGGAAGGTTCCATCAGCAGGGGTGGGGATACGGTCATAGACCGCCCCTACCCCCTCCGCAACAGGCAATGGCCATCGGCCGAGGCAGAGGAAGGGGTCGGGAGAGAGGAAGAGGAGCAGGAGCAGGGAGAAGGAGGAACCCTCGGGAAGGAAGACAGGAGGAGGAGGTGGCGTTGCCATATTGTGACTTCCACGAGGAGGAAGGCCACGCAACGGCTACCTGCCCAGATTTCTTAGAGATGAGGAGAACTCGAGGGGCAGGAGAGCAGCCCAGGCCGGTGAGGATAGAGGAAGTAACAGTTACTGGAGAAGAGGATCGCTGTGTGGATCGAGCAGATGAAGGAGACCGCGGGGGAATTGGAGTGATCAATGGGGGGGTGGGGATAGAGGCGGCTCGAAAGGAGAGCCTTCACACTATGTACCGCCGAAGCGTCGCCTCAACTTCGCAATTCCCCCCTCCAGATGAAAAGATTACATTTTCAAGGAAAGACATGCCTGACCATGAGGACCCCTTCTGTGACGCGCTTGTGATACGGACCGCCATCGAAAACTTCACGGTGTCGCGGATCCTAGTGGACAATGGGAGCTCAGTGAACGTGATTTTCAAGAAGGCATTCAATGCAATGAGGGTGGAGGCCCGGAGGGTGCTGGCGGCGGATGGACCGCTATTTGGGTTCTCAGGGGAAAGGAAAGAAGTCGAGGGGGGAGTAGGGCTTCAGGTGACCCTGGGAGGGCTGTCCCGGAATTGCCGCTTTGTCATAGTAGATGCCCCCAGTAGCTACAACGCTATCTTTGGGCGCCCCTTAATCAGCGCTTTCAGATGCGTCCCATCCTCGTTTCACCAGTGCTTGAAGCTGAATTCAGGAGGTACCCAAATCAGGGTACGGGGAGACCCAAAGGCTGCTAGGGAGTGCTACGTGACGGCAGTAAACACCATCACCTGGCGGGGAGACGCGGAGGAGTTGGAGAAGCGGATGGAGCAATTGCAACAAGAACAGGGAGGCGGGGAAGAGCAAAGAGAGCAGGAAGATGCTGAAGGAGGAGAGGTAGTGATGGTGGGGGGTATTGCGGAGGAACCAGAAATGGCGGGAGAGGAGTTCGGGGAGATGATAGTAGTAGAAAAAGGGGAGGAAAGTGCGAAGGGGAAGGAAGAGGAGGTAAGGAGCTCGGGCCTGGGGGGGAGGCTCGAAGCGGCTGGAAAGGAGGGTGAAGAGGCGGAGGTAGCAGGGGGAGAGGAGCCAAAAGGAGAGGTAGGGAGGAGAGAGAGAAGGCAGAGGGAAGAAGAGGGAGGGCCGCCCGAGGAGGGGGCCCGGCCAGGAAAGAGAAGGGTCTCACGACAGGAGGAAGAGGATGCAAGCAAGTGGGAGACAGAGCAGCCGGAGGAAGAGAGGATGATGGCCAACGTAGAAGGCAAAACTAAGGTGCAGGATGTGCAGGCAGGGCAGGAAAGAGAGGAAGAGCCATCAAGGCTGAAAGCGGCCGTGGAGGTCCTCGAGGTAGAGATACGTACCAAGGAAGGTCGAGGAGAAAAGATAAAAATCAGTGGCGAGCTCAGCCCGGAGGACCGGGAGAAGATCAGGACCTGCGTGCAGAAAAATATTGACGTCTTCGCATGGAGCGCCGCGGACATGCCAGGGGTCGATGCAGACGTCGCCTGTCACCGCCTCAATCTAGACCCCAACACTCGCCCCATACAACAGAAGAAGAGGGCCATCGCCTCCAAGATGGCCGGACCTATTAGAGAGGAAGTGGAAAAGTTACTTAAGGCGGGGTTTGTGTCCGCCTGTAAGTACCCGGGGTGGGTGAGTAATGTTGTAATGGTCAAAAAGGAGGAGGGTAAGTGGAGAATGTGCGTGGATTTTTCTCTTTTAAATAAAGAATGCCCCAAGGATTGTTACCCGCTGCCCCGAATCGACGCGCTGGTGGACTCAGCCGTCGGTTTCCCCTTTATGAGTTTCTTGGATGCGTTTTCTGGGTACCATCAAATACGCATGCATCCTCCGGACGTTAAGGACGTCACCTTCGTCACGGAGGATGGATGCTTCTGCTTTAATATGATGCCTTTCGGTTTGAAAAATGCGGGTGCGACCTATCAAAGGATGATGGATCGGATTTTCCGAGAACAGAGAGGAAGGAATCTCGAGGTTTACGTAGATGACTTGATGATCAAAAGCAAGGACCTCGGGGCTCATATCCTAGATCTGGAAGAGACCTTTGAAACCCTAAGGGAGTATAAAAGGAGTATAAAATGAGACTCAACCCCCTGAAATGCATTTTTGGTGCTAGCAGGGGAAAGTTCCTGGGGCACCTACTCACTCCCTCTGGAGTGGAGCCCAACCCCGAAAAAGTAAGAGCAATCCTAGAATTGGAGTCCCCTAGGAATGTTAAGGAAGTCCAGCGTCTCACCGGCAAGTTGGCCGGGCTAAGCAGGTTCCTCTCTCGAGCCGGGGAGAAATGCTCGCCCTTTTTCCGAACGCTGCGAGGAGGCAAGAGATTCGAGTGGACCTCGGAATGTGAGACAGCTTTTCAGGCCATAAAACAACAGCTTACCCAGGCACCCTTACTCCAGGGACCAAGGGAAGCAGAGGTCTTATTCCTATATTTGGGGGTAGGAACTGTGGCGGTAAGCTCGGTTCTTGTGCGAGAAGAAGGGAAGAAACAATTTCCGATCTATTACGTGAGCAGGGTTCTGAAGAAAGCGGAGCTCGGGTACCCCATTCTTGAGAAGTTAGCATTTGCCCTCATCATCTCGGCCCGAAAGCTCCGGTCGTATTTTCAGGCTCACTCCATACAAGTGGTAACGGATCACCCCCTCCGTCGCATCCTGGAGGGGGTAGAGCATTCTGGGAGGTTGGCAAAATGGTCAATAGAACTCAGTGAATTCGATCTCGCCTTCGTCCCTCGGCTCGCCATAAAGGCACAGGCAGTGGCCGATTTCCTGGTGGACTATGTGGTGGAGGCCCAGGAGACGGAGGCGTCCCCTCGGGCAACCTGGAAGATAATAGCAGACGGGGCGTCGGGGAGAAATTCCTTTGGAGCAGGAGTGGTCTTGATCAGCCAGGAGGGGACCCAGATTGAGCAGGCCTTGAAGATCCATTTCGCAATCACCAATAACCAAGCGGAATATGAGGCGGTCATTGCGGGACTCAGGTTAGCCCGGGAGCTGGGCATACAAGACATTGAGGCCTCAACAGATTCCATGGTGGTGGCAGGCCAGATCAAAGGGGAGTTCGAGGCAAGGGAGCCCACCCTCCAGTTGTATCTAGGAAAGGTCAAAGACATCATAGGGCAGTTCCGAAGCTTCTCCATTCAGCACGTCCCGAGGGAGGAGAGCACTCAGGCTGACCAACTCGCCAAGCATGGCCCTCGGGCCGGGGGAACAAGGACGGAACTCTTCAGACCGTCTATAGAGGAGGGGGAGCTCATGGAAGTATGCCAGCAGAGGTCGTGGATGGACCCCTTTATCACCTTTTTGGCATCAGGGCAGTTACCCGCAATGGAACTCGACAAGAGACATACCAGATACAAATCTGCGTACTACCTGCTGAAGGATGGAGTTTTATATCGCAAAACCCTGTCGGGTCTGCTGGCCAGGTGTGTGTCAGAGGACGAGGCTCCCAAGGTTCTGCAAGAGATTCACTCGGGAGAATGTGGGAGTCACTCGGGGAGCCGGACTTTAGAAGGGAGAGTGCTGAGGCAGGGGTACTTTTGGCCCACCCTCCGGAGAGATGCGGAGGAATTCGCGAAAAAATGTCAAAAGTGCCAGGAATTCGCCCCCCTTCAGCTCCTTCCGGCCCAGAGGTTGAGGACCATCACAGCTCCCTGGCCATTCGCTATATGGGGACTATATCTGGTGGGCCCCTTTCCCCAAGCGAGTGGCTAGAGGAAATTCCTGATGGTCATGGTGGACTACTTTTCAAAGTGGCTGGAGGTGAAAGCATTGGCTAAGGTAACCTCTCAGGTGGTCAAGAACTTCGTATGGGGGGAGATCATCTGCCGGCATGGGTTACCCCTAGCCATTGTGATAGATAACGGACCACAATTTGCAAGCAGGGAGTTTGTGGATTTCTGCATTCGTTTGGGGATAGATCTCCGCTTTGCCTCTGTTCATCATCCACGGAGTAATGGACAGGTCGAAGCGGCTAATAAGGTCATTGTCAATCTGTTGAGGAAAAAGGTGGAGAATTTGAGAGGAAGCTGGGTGGAGCAACTGCCTTCAGTATTGTGGGCCTTGAGGACCACACCAAACACAGCCACGGGGGAAACCCCGTTTAAGCTCTCCCATAGCTCAGAGGCCGTCATACCTGTCGAGTTTGAGGTCGCGTCACCAAGAGTGGCGGTTGCAAGGGAAGGAGCCGAAGGATGGAGAGCAGAGAACGAAGAAGAACAGAGACTTTCGTTGGATCTCGTGGAGGAGCTCCGGGATTTAGCGATGGTCCGGCAGGAGGAGGTCAAGCGCCGGATGGCGAGGTACTTCGACAAGCATGTAAGGGTTAAACAGTTTGTAAAAGGGGATTTGGTCCTGAAAAAGGTAGACGCGTCGGGTAGAGGAGCCTCTGTAGGGAAGCTTAACCCCAATTAGGAGGGTCCTTTTGTAATAAAAGAAGTCTTAAAGTCAGGAGGATACCACCTCCAGGATGTGGACGAGGTATCCCTCGAGCGAGCCCGGAGTGGTGATGATTTGAAGAGATTTTATCCATAGCACTCTATTCCATCGCACCTTTTTTATTATTATGGTGTAACGCTTATCATCTCGACGTACTCTTTTGATGCGACGAAAGTGTGGGTGACCTTTGTGAGACACCAGGGGCGAGGTGATTTGTAGCAACGACCCCGAGCAGACCCGCTGACCAGGCTCCCATCAAGATGGCAGGGCTGTAGGCTCACTCGGTGGTTGGTGGTGTTTTGGAGAGGAGACCCCGAGCAGACCCGCTGACCAGGCTCCCATCAAGCTGGTAGGGCTGTAGGCTCACTCGGTGGTTGGTGGTGTTTTGGAGAGGAGACCCCGAGCAGACCCGCTGACCAGGCTCCCATCAAGCTGGCAGGGCTGTAGGCTCACTCGGTGGTTGGTGGTGTTTTGGAGAGGAGACCCCGAGCAGACCCGCTGACCAGGCTCCCATCAAGCTGGCAGGGTTGTAGGCTCACTCGGTGGTTGGTGGTGTTTTGGAGAGGAGACCCCGAGCAGACCCGCTGACCAGGCTCCCATCAAACAGCTGGCAGGGCTGTAGGCTCACTCAGTGGTTGGTGGTGTTTTGGAGAGGAGACTCCGAGCAGACCCGCTGACCAGGCTCCCATCAAGCTGGCAGGGCTGTAGGATCACTCGGTGGTTGACGGTGTTTTGGAGAGGCGACCCCGAGCAGACCCGCTGACCAGACTCCCATCAAGCTGGCAGGGCTGTAGGCTCACTCGGTGGTTGTTGGTGTTTTTGGAGAGGAGACCCCGAGCAGACACGCTGACCAGGCTCCCATCAAGCTGGCAGGGTTGTAGCTCACTCGGTGGTTGACGGTGTTTTGGAGAGGAGACCCCGAGCAGACCCGCTGACCAGGCTCCCATCAAGCTGACAGGGCTGTAGGCTCACTCGGTGGTTGGTTGTGTTTTGGAGAGGAGACCCCGAGCAGACCCGCTGACCAGGCTCCCATCAGCTGGCAGGGTTGTAGGCTCACTCGGTGGTTGGTGGTGTTCTGGAGAGGAGACCCCGAGCAGACCCGCGACCAGGCTCTCATCAAGCTGGCATGGCTGTAGGCTCACTCGGTGGTTGGTGGTGTTCTGGAGAGGAGACCCGAGCAGACCCGCTGACCAGGCTCCCATCAAGCTGTGCAGGGCTGTAGGCCCCCCCCCTCACTCGTTGGTTGGTGGTGTTTTGGAGAGGAGACCCCGAGCAGACCCGCTGACCAGGCTCCCATCAAGCTGGCAGGGCTGTAGGCTCACTCGGTGGTTGTGGTGTTTTGGAGAGGAACCCCGAGCAGACCCGCTGACCAGGCTCCCATCAGCTGCAGGTGTAGGCTCACTCGGTGGGTTGGTGGTGTTTTGGAGAGGAGACCCCGAGCAGACCCGCTGACCAGGCTCCCATCAAGCTGGCAGGGCTGTATGCTCACTCGGTGGTTGGTGTTGTTTGGAGAGGAGACCCCGAGCAGACCCGCTGACCAGGCTCCCATCAACTGGCAGGGCTGTAAGCCAACTCGGTGGTTGGAGGTGTTTTGGAAGGAGAACCCGAGCAGACCGCTGTCCAGGCTACCATCTAGCTGGCAGGGCTGTAAGATCACTCGGTGGTTGACGGTGTTTTGGAGAGGAGACACCGAGCAGACCCGCTGACAGGTTCCCACCTAGCTGGCAGGGCGGTAGGCTCACTTGAGGGGACAAGTCTCAAGGTAAGAATTCGCATAGGGAAAGATCCATGTTCATCAAAAGGGTGATAGTCCTAAAACAGAGAGGGGCCAGGAATTGGGCAGGGAAGAAGGTCCCTGGCGGCACTTGCCATAGGTGGTCTCGCCACTGGCGGGAGGGTTTTCCTCATCCCAGGCCCGAGTGAGCTGAAGTGGCGAAAACCGACCGGGCGAGACGGCGGACCCAGGGATTCCGGCGCGAGATAATCTCGCGACACAGCGTAACGGTGGCAATCAAGATAGGGGCAAAAAGCGATAAAGGGTGCCTCACACTGGCTTTTAAGCGAGATGGCAGACAATATAAAGTAATAAGTAAACAGCGTCCCAAAAAATAGTCTTACACCTTTGACTAGTAGCTAAGCGAGAGGGCGGGGAGGAGGGTCAAGGTGGCAATTAAAATAACATCTAAAAAGTTGCCTCCTGACTAG